>JAOANR010000010.1:38234530-38907333 GCA_030278955.1 Hygrophila difformis | reverse complement strand
TGCAAGGCCCATTAGAAAACCCTAAAAGCCTGCTAAGGGAAGTGGCCACGTCACTGTCCTTTGTACTTTCCAGTTGTGCTATACCCGTTGTTGATAGGTTGTTTCAACATCAGAGGGACAACGAGTATCTGCACAAAAATTCAAATCTGCTGTACAAACTATGCCACGTCAGCGTCCCTTGTTGTCCTTTCTCCACTATCAGATTGCATTGTTCATTAGTCGTCGTCACAACTATAGAACAACGTTGATCATCTTCACAACATAGGACTCAAGGACTTAACACCTCTCCAAAATTTTACTCGGGTTTAATTGAATGTTTGGACTCGAATTCTCGAGTTCATTGGTGTCGAGTTTCGGTGTGCAATTTATTTATCTTTAATTAGTTCTTTTTAGTAAATTCCTTTAATTCCTTTTTAAGTTAAATTTCATTTCCCATTTCCTTATCTTTATTTATTTATTTATTTGCTGGATTTATTTATTTATTGTATTTATTTTATTTATTGTTTATTTATTTAATTATTGTTTGATTTTATGTTGGAAAATTCTCGGGTATTACATTACTAAAGTGAGCAAGGAGAGTGCATTGGTGAAATAAGAGCGGGGATGTGAAGAGAAGCGAAATAGTCACGGCTCTACATTGATGAACTAAGAATGCTATACTCACGTACGATCATAATAGAGATTGTTGATATGAGATAGATCTTGAACATTGTAAAAATGAATTCTTTGATGTAGAGTGAAATGCTTGGTGATGGCAGATTCGAATTGTCGGGTTTGGGTTATTGAAATTGATTGTCCATTTGAATTGGTGTTGTTTGATCTTACAAATTATTGGTGGTATTGTATATGGGGTTATATATTTGTGAATCCTAATTGTTGTGTCAATTCGATGTTATGTAATTACATAAGATTTTGGTATTGTTAAATGAAATTTCATGTTACATGTGTATTTGTATCTGTGCATGTTATTGCATAATAAGAAAAATTGCGGATTCAAAATTATTTGGTTGTTCATTGTTGGGGAACGGTTCTCGTAGACCATCCCATGACCATCCGGAACTATTTGGAATGGACAAAGCCATTAGGACAGGACCGTCCCACGAACATCCGGAACTCTCTGGAATTGACAAAACCATTGGAACACGACCGTCGGGAAAGAAAAATGGACAAAACATTGGAAGGCCACCAAGACCGTCCCATGACCGTCCGAAACTCACTGAAATGGACAAAACCGAACTCACTGAAATGGACAAAACCATTGGGAAGGTCCACCAGGACCGTCCCATAACCGTCCCGTGACTGTCCAGAACTCTCTGGAAATTGGGAAGGCCCTCCAGGACCGTCCCGTGACCGTCCCATGACCGTCCCAATGATTACCACACTTTGATGTTTTTGGTTACCACGTTTCTCATTAATTGGTTACTATAATAAGAAATAATTAGTTACCATATCTTTAAAATTATTAGATACTACACTTGTAGTGAGTTGGTTACCATATCTTTAAAATATGGCTAATTGTTAAAATGTACATATAGCAACCCACCAAGAAAGTTCGTGGTAAATGTCAATAGTTAAAAATGTAAATTCATATATAGCAATGTGGTAACATACGAAGAAAAATGTGGTAAGCAAAATTGAAGAAATGTGGTAACCCAGAATTATGGATTTAAATGACATTAAAATATGGAGATTGTTAAAAAGCACATATGGTAACCCACCAAGTAACTTTGTGGTAAAGGTCAACAATTCAATGTGGTAAAGTAAAATATAGAATTGTGGTAAAATTTCAAGGAAATTATGGTAAGAAAAAATGAAGAAATGTCATCCGAAATCATTGGATTTCACTTAGTGCACTTGTAAGGCATACTATCCTATATAGTAACATACCAAGGAGAATGTGGTAAATACAATGAAAAATGTGGTAAAGTCAAATATTGTAATGTGGTAACATACCACGTCCGTACTAACTTTATTACTACACTCCAAAACATTCTATTTCAACCGTCCCAACCATTAATTGACCGTGCCGTTTTTCCATCATGTATAAATAACCGCACTTATTGGAGTTTATTACCAAACACGTATAAAATTTGCACCACATACGTATATAAATTGCTACCATATCAAGTGCTTTGTGTTACCATATTTCTTTTGCATGGTCTATTACCACACTTCTCAAGCGGTCATTACCAGATAATGTTATAGTAGATTACCACAGATATTGGTATTGAGTTACCACACGGTATTTGTCGGGTTTTTCTTACATAGATCAGTCGTGTTTCCTCATATTAGTGCCCCAAATCTAGAAGACCCATCCATTACATCCTATACCCATCATTGTATCGAGCAATCAATTCGATATTACCAAATGACGTAACTATTGTATCGTATTTCTTCACATATAGTAAGTTCGATACAACTAAACAACTTGTTTACCCAAATATGACTTATAACTGATGAATATGCACCCTTTATTTGACGTCGCAGTCTCATAGTAATTAATTGTCGTCGAAACGTTAATTGTTCATTATAAAACATGAAATGAACAATAACTACGAGTCTACAAAAAGATTCGATATGCCTTAGAAGTCGTTATGCAAGTTTTTCAATGTTAATATGGCTTATAAGTCGATCTACAACCTTTCGTCGACGTCACATGGTTAATTGCTTCGTTAGGAGAGGAGTTTACACCATGGTTACTACGAATACGCACAGTAAATCCAATTATTGCAACACATACGTAAATTTGTTCATACTTTACCACATTGTTCCTTCATATATTACCACTACATATGAAGATATGTTACCAGAAGATGATTAAATCGATTACCAGATTAACATATTTTTGCTTACCACATTACCATGTATTTAAGATAAGAAAACAATGGCTACCACACTAAACTTTTTTCCTCACCACGTTTCTAATTATGGTTTTACCACACTTTTATATTGACAGTTACCACAATTTGTTTGTATGTTACCACTATTTTTTTTTAAAATTTCTCAAATCCTCATAATTTAATGTCATTTCAAACCCATAAATATTGCTTACCACACTTCTTCGGTCATGGATACCACAATCAACCTCATTCAAATACCACGTTTTTAAGCATGGATTTACCACACTTCTACATTAAAAGTTACCACGTTTGTGCTTGGTTCGTTGCCACTTATTTTATTACCCAATCCCCATTAATTAATGTTATTTTAATCCCAACAAAATTGGTTATCATACTTCTTCAGCTATGGTTACCATAGTCAACTTCGTTCTTTTACCAAGTTTCTTAGTATGACTTTACCACACTTTCATATTAAAAGTTACCACGTTTCTAACTGGTCCGTTATCACTTGTTTTATTGGCTCAATTTCCATAATTCAGTCATTTCAACCCCAAAAAAATTTGTTACCACACTTCTTCTATTATGGTTACCACAGTCAACCTCGTTATTTTACCAATCCCAGAAGTATAGCTTTACCACACTTTCACATTGGCGGTTACCACGTTTTTGCTTGGTCCGTTACCACGTTAGGGGTATTTTTGTTATTTCACAATTGAGAGGTTAGTAAACTAATATAATTAACTTGTAAAATATTATTAGGGATTTAAACTTTTAGGGGGTAAACTCTAAAGTTTCCAAGGAGGGTTGACTCAAATAAAAATTTTGGAGGGGGGCGCTAAGTCTAGTTTCCCCAAATTACAAACCCAACACAAGGAAGAGCCCACAAGAAATCTAAACCCGTCCATTTAGCAGACAGCAGCCCAATCTCGCACAAGCCATTCTTTCATTTCTTTGCAATTTTACTTTTGTCTCTTCTCTCTTATGGGTCCCGCCTGAGGTTTTTAATTATTACTACTAGTAATTGCTACTTCATACATCGTGTTCCACACCTTTGAATGCATTAAGAATCTTTTCTTCATATTTCTTTTAAGATCATTGAGAGTTTATAGCTTTCTGCGTCTCCCTATCCAAAAAAAAAAAAAGAAGAAAAACTTGGTGTTTAATCTATTTAGGATAATGACACACAATCTAAGAGTGCGATAGCTTGGATTGTATGGAATATCTGGAATTCAAAGTGGAATGATAAATTTTATTTAATATTACTTTCAATATATTTTTTTATTGTTAAAATAGATTTTAACATGAACTCTCAAATAAGGTGATTCCTCAAATTTATTTTAAATGTAATTTATTTTTCATACCATTCTTATTTTACTTATTCGTTTATGGATATTTTGATAATGGCATCGAACAACTTTATTATTCTTATCAAATACTACTTCAATAACTAAAATTATTGGAATTTCAACGAAAAGGTAATATTTTCCATAATTCTTATGTTAGTTTTTCTGTTTATAGATGTTTTTACAATGACATCGAATAACATCATTCTATTTAATTAAATATTCTTATAATTAAATTTATGATTTTCAAGAAAAATTACGTACTGAATCTATATATATATATATATATATTCTATTCTCAAAATTAATTTTTTGCACCCAGTTGACAACAACAATTCAAAGGGGTTCTAGATTTAACGGTTCTCGCCTATCAGAGATTTTTGTTTCAATATTTATTATTGTAGATTATTCATTGGTATTTTTTTTTGGATCGGCCATTGAAGGCATGAAAATGGGTGGTGGGAGCCCATGCCACACAGATACAAAAGAGAATAGGGATAAGGGACGGGTGGGGAATCGAACCTCCAACCTTCTGTTGGAAGTCAATGGACTTAACCACTTGTAATTTGATTGTGCACTCTGCAAAAAGCAACAAAAAACATAATAATTAATTATGATTCTTACTTTACCCCGGTTCTCCAGGTCATTTAAGTGAGTGCAACGTATTATCACCAATTATTATCACCAATAGATTGTTATATCCCAAATAGTTTGTATAAGAGAACTCATTCATGAAATTGAATAGTTGGTAGTGTACTAAAATTTTGTTATATTTTTTGTAAATCTTTTCTTTATTTTACTGATGAAATATCTTGTCCGATGCATCATACAGGTAAGTACTACTACTACTAATAATAATAATAATAATAATAATAATAATAATAATAATAATAATAAAGTCTATATATATGCTTATCATTATTATTATGTTCATTTTAACATTGTATTATTACGGGCGTTTGGTTCGGGAATCAAAGATTCCCACTGAGAATCTTGGCTAGGGAATGAAACATGTCTATTTGGTTTGAGGCATGTTTCATGTGGGAATGTCACATTTCCACCGATGTGAGAATGTTAAGGCTTTTGGTGGAAATGTGATTCCCACCTAAAGAGCAAGTAATCCTAGATTACCACATCCACGCTTTGTCTACTTTTAGACTAATTTGATATTTTTACCCTCCCTTTTTATATTTGTTTTATTTTAAAATATGATAAATATATGAAATTTAATTTTAAAAATTCAATTGAAAAATGTTATATTATTTAAACATTTTTTTTGGTAAAACCGGGTATTCCCAGGCCACATTGGACCCAAGACTAATCTCTCGAGAATCTGCATGGGAAATTAAGGGCGCCTCTCCCAAAACAGTTTTTTTTTTCATACACCTTGCTTAAGCGACTAGAGCTCCGTCCACTCAAGCCAATTGCTGTTGATAAACATATTTATTTAATATATATATATATATTCTCATATTTTCTTAAAATTTACTATATATACAAAATAAAAAGAATAAGGATTTAGAGACAATAAATGATTTATTATTATATTATAAATTATATATAAAGAATTTGTAACACCCCGAAATTCATCCTCATAAGGTTTCAGAATGTTACCACCACACTTGTCAGTCAGGCTCGCCCTTTGGCTAACTTAATTGACAAGTGCTACGGCTAAATATCTTCACATATAAATTTTTGTAATATGGACTTTAAAAATAATTGCCAATTTTATAAAATATAGTCATAAGAAAATTTAAAGTACTTAATACCAGAGTCATTGTTCTTTCTCACGCGGAAGCATAAACTAAAGGCAATATATAGGACATTAATAATTAAAAGTACGTGGTTCCTTAAAGCAACAATCTTTTTGATGAAAGGTAATCCCATCCCCAAATGCTCATGTTATGAGATGTAGTTCACATGTCGGCTCCAATTGTAACACCCCGGATTTGATAACCCAGGCCGGGATGTCACCGCCACACCTCCCTAGCAAGACGCGGTTTCTCCGAGCTTGTTAGAGAGATGCAAGGCTATGGTTTTTCAGAATTTAAAACATTTCAAATAGCCCATTTATAAATATATAAAAAAAATCATTACATAGTATTATCTAAGTTGCAGCGGAAAGTAATATTTAAATATAGATATAGCAGCGGAAATATAAATAGGGCCAACACGGCCAAAACACGGGTTATACAGGCCCGTTATGCAAGTCATGTATAAAAACGAGAGTAAACGTTCCCAAAATCCCAATGCATGCTATGCTCATGTGTAAGCCTCATACTCTGAAAAGAAAAAAAAGAAAGCAACGGTTTTGTCAGCATAAACATGCTGAGTAAGTTAACCCCTAGCATACAGTAATAGGGTTTCAAAGCCTTTAGTTATTTAAGAAAGAATTGACTTACATTTAGCACGATTGCATGCACTATATAAAATAGCTCGACTAAACAATGGAGTTTAATTGTATAAATCCAAGGTATGAATTCCAAATGATCACAGATATAACTTGCAAGGCGATTGACTAAATTGACAAAAACCAAAACACAATTTAACAAGGATTTAATTAGATCTCGTATAAATTTCTCGTTTCGTTTCTTTTATAGATCACCATTCGCTAGGGCTCTTATGTCCACTAGCCTCATGGTCAATATTTCACTAGGGCCCTTACGTCCGCTAGTCATACGCTTGGGCCCTTATGTCCACAAGCCACATAATCAATATCGCGCTAGGGCTCTTACGTCCGCTAGACATACGCTTGGGCCCTTATGTCCACAAGCCACATAGTCAATATTGATAGTATCTAACTTGGTCACAAATCACCAATGTTTCAAAATAATTTAGAAAAATGTTTTTATTTGTTTAGACATATCTCTCAAATCATGTGTTTCTCAAAAGACGAGATTTTCAACATTTTAACCAAGCCATTTCCACAGTTTACGCCATCTCAGTTTAAACATTCATTTCAAAGGAAGTCGACTTGAAATTTCTACAGTAGATCAAAAACACGCTAACGAACAACTTTCGTGTTTTAAGTTTTTCGAAATCATGTGAGGAAACGGGTGAAATTCTACAATCTTTACACAAGCCAAAATCTGCCATAATTGTCTACACAGCGCACTGATTTTCAAAAGAGTTTTTAACATAGCAAACGACCTCCAAAATTTATGAAATTTTACAGGCACTTAAAAGACATCAAAATAAACAAGTTTTATTAGAGGCAAATTATGCAAATTCATCATGGATTAAGTCAGATTAATCCACTAAGTTTGGTTTAAAAATCTGTCGATTTTTCCTTCTTGGATACAGTGTATTCAACACGGGTTTTGACTATACAAACGTTAATGAAAATGCACGAAATTTTACAGGCATGTTGACAAGATATTTATCTACAACTTTTATGTTTACACCAAAGATTAGTTTTGATCACAAGTGATAGAAATATGCACATCAAGTTCGATCATATAATCTGTCTCAGTTTTCGAAAAGTTCACGCGCAACAGAATATGTTCAATGCGGTTTGGGGTAGCAAATCTTAATGAAAATGCATGATATTTTACAGGGGTATTCAATACTCATAGATCTACAAATTTCATGTTTTGCACAAGTCCTAATTCGGCCTAGATCCAAGGTCAAAATGGCTAACAAGATCGAGAGTGAAATCTGCCAAGTTCTATGCGCGAAAATAATTTCAGAGGTGTTCAGACTCGTTTTTCGGGCATCAAACTTTCACGAAAAATTATGAAAATTTTACAGCATGTATATCTATGTCTTAGGAACACTTTTTATGTTTTGAGTTTTCTCGTTTGAAGACTTTTAAGGGTTTGAAAAATTCCACAAAGAACGCTGCGCGCGTGTGAATCTTTTGTTGACAGATTTCATCGAGTTTTCCGTTAGATTTCATGTTCGGGTTAAATTTTAGCCACCAAAAACCGTATGTAAGAATTAACTTACATAATATGAGTTCTAAACAGCCCTTGGGTCGTCCGGAATCTACGGATGGCTACGGACGGATCTCCTCAACACGGTATCCTCTTCCCCTTGGCGACGAATCGAAATCGAAAGTGAAAATCTATAGTTAGATCGAATTTTTGGATTCAAAAAGATGTAGGGAACCTAAATAAACACTCACCAACAATTTAAAATCTTGAAACCTTGCTCCACACGCCTCCTTGCTTGGATTTCGTCGTCGGGATTTCAAGAACACAAGAGGATTTGTGGTTTTTCGGTTTGAATGAGTTGGGAGGGAATATGAGAGTAAAGAGGAGTGAATTAGGGTTGTGTGATCTGATTATAGGGTATAGGATCACTTAATTTCGTCCCTAATATCCTTCCCTCCATGGTGATTGTGTTTCCTTAGTCGGGGGTTGAAAATATGGCAAGAAATCTCGAAAACGCGCAAGATGATCGTAGGCTGTCCCACGGCGCGGTGATGGCGCGGTGTAAGGCCAAACACCGCGCGGAGGGCGCGCGGCCTGGTCTGGGCCGTGCGTCCGGACTTGGCCGTGCGATCCCGTCGGGCCTTTTCTCCTCTCTTTCGGGTTTCTATCCTCCTACATCTTCGGGCTCGATTATTCCGGGTCATTCTCGGATCATGATTCCTATCTTAAATCTATTTCGACTTGAAATTGATTTCGTGTTTGAAATCTTAAGTCCGTCGGTTTCGGATTTGTCGGCTTCTAATCCGTCGTCTTTTGGCTCCCGTGCAATAATTTATTTAATTAAATTATTTTCGACTTCACGGGTTCTTGGATATTTAATTCCTTCTTGAATTAAATTCCATTTCTCATTTTATCTTTAAATTATTTATTTTATTTATATATTGTATTTATTTATTTATTTATGTTACAAAATTCTCGGGTATTACAGTCTACCCCCCTTAAGAATCAACTTCGTCCTCGAAGTTGCGTTTTCAGCTTCCCTCTCGAGCTAAGAACTATGGTTCTTTTAGTTTATGTTAGTTTTTTTTTTCTTTATTTTTTTATTGTGACTGAACTTAGAATTAAAATTTCTAAGCTGCCTACGTACCCTGTGAAGGGATCAAGCCATGACGTAGTTCAAAACAATATGAATTTGCTTATTTATTGATTTGGGATACATAATATTCGGGTTGTTACATCCTCCCCCCCTTAAGATTACAGTTATGTCCCCATAACTGCCTAAGCATTATTCTCAAGAAAGTTCGGGTTTTGACCTTGTTACGTGTCAGTCTCTCCTTGCTGAAGGTTCACCAGATCTATTCTCCTTTCGATCGCCTCCTCTGGCGTTCGGCATCCCCTAGCCTGGTGACCAAACTTGCCGCACTTATAGCAGGCTCCAGGCTTCGGGCACTGGCGTACCAGATGTGCATGGTTGCATCGTGGGCAGCGTGGTATGAATGCTTCACGGTTATCATCTCTTCCATTCTCGAGACCTTTATTTTCTTTCCTTCGAGATCCATTGTCTTTCCTAGAGTTTTTGTTGTTGTCTTTCCGATCCTTCTTCTCAAGTCCTTGAGAGTCCTTGCTCGACTCACCATTTTCCTTACGCTTCAATTGCTGGATTCGAGCAATCGCTACAGCGCGATCATATATCGTCTGCAGGTTTGTGAATTGTCCTACTGCAAGTATCTCCCGGATACTAAGGTTCAGACCCATCTCGAATTTCTGAGCCTTGTCAGAATCGGTTGGTACTATCCTCGTAGCAAATCGTACTAGCTCCTTGAATTTGGTGTAGTACTCTTGCACTGTTTGTGCACCTTGCTTCAGGTTGATGAATTCCTCGTATTTCGCAGTCTTGGTGCTCAGTGGGTAGAATCTTTCTCTCAAGGCTTCCTTAAGTCCTTCCCAGGTGTAGGATTCTTCATCTTCCTCTGAATTCGTTCGAAGGTTTTGCCACCACTCATCGGCTTCGCCTCCTAAGTAGTAAGTCGCTACACGTATCTTCTCCTCGTCGGGGCATTTGATAGCGTCCAAGAGTTTGTCAAAGGTACGGATCCAACCCTCCAACTTGGCCGGATCGTCTTGCCCGTCATAATGGGGTGGGTTGTAGGGGTTTACCGATGCCAAGTAGTTGACTCGAGCTACTGGCGGAGGTATTGCCGCTTGTGCCCTATGCACCTCGGCATTTCCTAATGCTACGAGTACTTCTTCTACCGTCCTTAATCGTTCATCCATGTTGTTGGGAATAGGAGGCGCTCGATCTCCTACGTTCGGAGGAATCTCATTGTTGTTAGGTGCGTTTGGAAGGTAAGTGTCAGTGCCGTTTGGGCTTACCTTCCTCAGTTTTCTTCTAGGTGCCATTTTCTGTTATAGAAGCACGCGAAGATGAGTTTCTAAGTGATCAAGATCTAGGACTAAGGCAAAGTTAGTCTTTAGCAAGCGCTCCTAAGTCAAGGTCATGTCGAGTTCTAAGGTAGGAGTGTTTCTTATCACCGATAATTCACATAAAAAGAGTTAGTGTAAATATTTATGTATATATGCAATGCAGTGCAATCCCCCCCCGAAGCTAATGTATATTTTATTTATATCTATCTTCCGTGGATTTTAAAAATAAGTTTATTCCATGGAGGTAATATTTTTAAAATTTAAAGATAATAATAGTAGATAAAAGTCTTGGGCCTCTATATTGGGCCAAAATAATAAACATTTGGGCTTTATTTAAAAATACAGGTATTGGGCCTTAAAACAATTGGGCTTAAAAAAAAAAATTGAGCCCACAATAGTAAGTATATAAAGTATTGGGCTAAAAATAATTTCTTGGGCTTCTAAAAAAATATTTGGGATTCTAAAAATTTTTGGGCTAAAAATTTGGGCTTTAACTTCAAAATAATAATTGGGCTTTTTAAAATATATTACTAGTTTTGAAATAATAACTTTAAAAATAATAATACTTAAAAATAATAGTTTAAAAATATTCCGGGCTCTGATACCACTTTGTAACACCCCGGATTTGATAACCCAGGCCGGGATGTCACCGCCACACCTCCCTAGCAAGACGCGGTTTCTCCGAGCTTGTTAGAGAGATGCAAGGCTATGGTTTTTCAGAATTTAAAACATTTCAAATAGCCCATTTATAAATATATAAAAAAAATCATTACATAGTATTATCTAAGTTGCAGCGGAAAGTAATATTTAAATATAGATATAGCAGCGGAAATATAAATAGGGCCAACACGGCCAAAACACGGGTTATACAGGCCCGTTATGCAAGTCATGTATAAAAACGAGAGTAAACGTTCCCAAAATCCCAATGCATGCTATGCTCATGTGTAAGCCTCATACTCTGAAAAGAAAAAAAAGAAAGCAACGGTTTTGTCAGCATAAACATGCTGAGTAAGTTAACCCCTAGCATACAGTAATAGGGTTTCAAAGCCTTTAGTTATTTAAGAAAGAATTGACTTACATTTAGCACGATTGCATGCACTATATAAAATAGCTCGACTAAACAATGGAGTTTAATTGTATAAATCCAAGGTATGAATTCCAAATGATCACAGATATAACTTGCAAGGCGATTGACTAAATTGACAAAAACCAAAACACAATTTAACAAGGATTTAATTAGATCTCGTATAAATTTCTCGTTTCGTTTCTTTTATAGATCACCATTCGCTAGGGCTCTTATGTCCACTAGCCTCATGGTCAATATTTCACTAGGGCCCTTACGTCCGCTAGTCATACGCTTGGGCCCTTATGTCCACAAGCCACATAATCAATATCGCGCTAGGGCTCTTACGTCCGCTAGACATACGCTTGGGCCCTTATGTCCACAAGCCACATAGTCAATATTGATAGTATCTAACTTGGTCACAAATCACCAATGTTTCAAAATAATTTAGAAAAATGTTTTTATTTGTTTAGACATATCTCTCAAATCATGTGTTTCTCAAAAGACGAGATTTTCAACATTTTAACCAAGCCATTTCCACAGTTTACGCCATCTCAGTTTAAACATTCATTTCAAAGGAAGTCGACTTGAAATTTCTACAGTAGATCAAAAACACGCTAACGAACAACTTTCGTGTTTTAAGTTTTTCGAAATCATGTGAGGAAACGGGTGAAATTCTACAATCTTTACACAAGCCAAAATCTGCCATAATTGTCTACACAGCGCACTGATTTTCAAAAGAGTTTTTAACATAGCAAACGACCTCCAAAATTTATGAAATTTTACAGGCACTTAAAAGACATCAAAATAAACAAGTTTTATTAGAGGCAAATTATGCAAATTCATCATGGATTAAGTCAGATTAATCCACTAAGTTTGGTTTAAAAATCTGTCGATTTTTCCTTCTTGGATACAGTGTATTCAACACGGGTTTTGACTATACAAACGTTAATGAAAATGCACGAAATTTTACAGGCATGTTGACAAGATATTTATCTACAACTTTTATGTTTACACCAAAGATTAGTTTTGATCACAAGTGATAGAAATATGCACATCAAGTTCGATCATATAATCTGTCTCAGTTTTCGAAAAGTTCACGCGCAACAGAATATGTTCAATGCGGTTTGGGGTAGCAAATCTTAATGAAAATGCATGATATTTTACAGGGGTATTCAATACTCATAGATCTACAAATTTCATGTTTTGCACAAGTCCTAATTCGGCCTAGATCCAAGGTCAAAATGGCTAACAAGATCGAGAGTGAAATCTGCCAAGTTCTATGCGCGAAAATAATTTCAGAGGTGTTCAGACTCGTTTTTCGGGCATCAAACTTTCACGAAAAATTATGAAAATTTTACAGCATGTATATCTATGTCTTAGGAACACTTTTTATGTTTTGAGTTTTCTCGTTTGAAGACTTTTAAGGGTTTGAAAAATTCCACAAAGAACGCTGCGCGCGTGTGAATCTTTTGTTGACAGATTTCATCGAGTTTTCCGTTAGATTTCATGTTCGGGTTAAATTTTAGCCACCAAAAACCGTATGTAAGAATTAACTTACATAATATGAGTTCTAAACAGCCCTTGGGTCGTCCGGAATCTACGGATGGCTACGGACGGATCTCCTCAACACGGTATCCTCTTCCCCTTGGCGACGAATCGAAATCGAAAGTGAAAATCTATAGTTAGATCGAATTTTTGGATTCAAAAAGATGTAGGGAACCTAAATAAACACTCACCAACAATTTAAAATCTTGAAACCTTGCTCCACACGCCTCCTTGCTTGGATTTCGTCGTCGGGATTTCAAGAACACAAGAGGATTTGTGGTTTTTTCGGTTTGAATGAGTTGGGAGGGAATATGAGAGTAAAGAGGAGTGAATTAGGGTTGTGTGATCTGATTATAGGGTATAGGATCACTTAATTTCGTCCCTAATATCCTTCCCTCCATGGTGATTGTGTTTCCTTAGTCGGGGGTTGAAAATATGGCAAGAAATCTCGAAAACGCGCAAGATGATCGTAGGCTGTCCCACGGCGCGGTGATGGCGCGGTGTAAGGCCAAACACCGCGCGGAGGGCGCGCGGCCTGGTCTGGGCCGTGCGTCCGGACTTGGCCGTGCGATCCCGTCGGGCCTTTTCTCCTCTCTTTCGGGTTTCTATCCTCCTACATCTTCGGGCTCGATTATTCCGGGTCATTCTCGGATCATGATTCCTATCTTAAATCTATTTCGACTTGAAATTGATTTCGTGTTTGAAATCTTAAGTCCGTCGGTTTCGGATTTGTCGGCTTCTAATTCGTCGTCTTTTGGCTCCCGTGCAATAATTTATTTAATTAAATTATTTTCGACTTCACGGGTTCTTGGATATTTAATTCCTTCTTGAATTAAATTCCATTTCTCATTTTATCTTTAAATTATTTATTTTATTTATATATTGTATTTATTTATTTATTTATGTTACAAAATTCTCGGGTATTACACCAATATCTGTAAAAAGATAACACAACAACTTTTTATCAGTACAATGGTACTGAGTAAGTCAACCCGCTCCACTTTAAGAAGTGGGTTTTAAAATAGTGGTTGACACTCAAAAAATAATAATAATAATAATTTTCACTTTTTCTTTTAAAATGATCACACACATTACCTTTAACAAAATAAATAACTTTCATTCTTACCATTGTAGCAACTATGCACAAGAGGACATCATTTTCCATATATCATATCATATCATATCATATCGATCATAAGTCATGATCAGCATGCATCGGACTCATATACAGACACACTCCGGAGCCTCGGGTAACCCATCACGGATACACCCAAGAGTATAGACTCATACATGCAACAACGCCGTTTTGGCACAATTTATCAACAATGCCGTCTTGGCATATTTAGAGGGGGAGGCCCCGCGAGACACATCCCTAGTGCATTAGCCCTCTATCAAGTATGGCATCTTACTCAAGTTAATAGTGCACAATGGATTTAAAAGTGTTTTTCACAATTTTCCACATAATATCCTCTTTAAAAGAGTTTTCAACAATTTCACGGGAGTAACGTCATAACAAGGGCATTCAATAATACCAAATATCATTTCAACATTTAACTCCCATATCAATATCTCATAAATATGAAAATATCATTTCATGGATCTCAAAATCCAACAATTTCTCATTTGGACCAAAAAAATCAAGTCCAACATCGCAGTTTACGCCAAGTCAGTTTAAAAATTCATATGAAAGGTGATTGCTATGAAATTTAAACTGTAAATACTCAACACATAGTTGAACAAGTTTCATGTTTTACACTTTTCAAAATAAGGTATGGAAACATTTCAAAAATTGAGTTCTTTTCAGAACATGTATTCTGCCAAAAATTCAATAGTGACTCTATAATTTTCAACAGGTTTTAAAAATAGTAATTCGCGACTGAAAATTCTAAAATTTTACCACAAGGTAGATAACACATAGATAAATATTTTTCGTGAAGAAACCATTTGGCTTTGAGACACTTAAGACCTTCAAAAATATGGATTTCAGAAAACACTATTATTTCTTAGATTTCAACAAAAAGAGATTTCGACCTTTCGATAAAGCGGATCCCATAACTTTTTCATACGAGTTCTAAAAATTATAAAATTTTCCAGAAAGATACTCAACTCAATAAGGAACAAGTTTTATGAAGGAACCTTTGAGGGATAATGAACCAAAATAGTTTAAAAAGATGAATCTTTATGTAAACGAAAAACTGACAGATTTTGGTATAATGGAGAAATTCTAATTTTGTACTCTTAAAACATGGATTGGGATCTCCAAAACTTGAAGTAGAGAGTGTTAACTTACTGAATTGATGTATAAGAGCAAGAAGATTCAAAGATAATGGTCGTTATAACACAAGATTCGCACCACAAATTACGGGTTTCACAAGTGTTAAGAAGAGTTAGAACTCTACAATGATGAAGGTTGCCAAGCCTACAAAACTCCACAATCCTTAAGATATGCTCACTATGTGGGAGAACTTTGAATAGAATGGGTAGTGAATTTGGCTAATGAGATGGATGAGATTAGTGTGTTTGAAGGCTAGAAACTCCCTCTATTTATAGGCTAATATTTGAACAATTGAACATGACACATTGTGAGAGTGATTACAACCTCACCAATCATCCAATTAAGTGTGTCTTGAGCAATAATGGTTAGAGTATTTGTATCCACTCATTTGGTCCTTATAGCCTAACAAAGAGGCTATTAATTTGGGAGGCTATTAATTTTGTCCATCATGTTGTCTATTAACATAATGGTTTGCCTATTATGGAGGCTATTAATCTTGGTGGGTTCAAGAGATAATTGATCACCTTTCTTTGCTAGCCATTCATCCAAGACACTTGTTAATCATGTAGATTTTTCATCTATTTGTTTAGGAAGAAAATTTCTTGCAATTGCTTTTAACCTTATATTTGTGTAAGTAGTGTATCATGAAAATGATTGAAGTATTAGCTTGTCTACAAAAATCATTATTCTTGCCATTATTTAGTGGCATGCATTTATACTCAATGAGTTGGATATGGTAATATAATATTTATTTGTTTATTTCAAGTATTGTATTTATATTAATGTGATTTCAAAAAGATAATAATAATATACTTGCATGGTTTTATTTTATTCATAACAATACTCAAACCACAAAGTCTTCATCTCATCATCAAATAAAAATTATAATCTATGAATATATTTTCTTATATATAAAAGTTAATTCTCATAGATTCATATAAAAACTCATACTTTTATTTTTATAAAAATTTATTCCATAATGAATATCAAAGTACTTAAAATATTCACATACTATCCTCATAATAATTTTTAAGACCAATGTGTATATATATAAAAACTTATAATTTAAACAATAGATTTAAAAAATATTCCATAAACTATATAATTCTATTACCCTTGATATTGAAATTCATATTTCTTTTGGAAAAGACAAATTTACATATATAATTTTACAAGTATTGTTTTGTAAAAAAAAATCAATATACTAATTCTTTAAGCAAGTGTTTAAATATTTAATAAAAGTCTACTTAATGAATTAAAATTATTTCGGGTAATTTCTATGGTATTACAATCCACCCTCCTTAAGAATCAACTTCGTCCTCGAAGTTTTAATGATGAAAACTACTGTGGCAATCTAATATGCGGAATACAAGATAAAAGTTATTTAAAAAAAGTTTTAGGAGATTTTGAACATACCCTATCAAGATTGTGTCGGGTGGTTACATCCTCCTTCCCTTAAGCCTACAGTTATGTCCCCATAACTGTTATTTGGTCGTTTAAAAAGAGATTGGGGTAGCGTTGCTTCATATCATCCTCTAGTTCCCATGTTGCTTCTTCCGTACCATGATTGGACCAAAGTACTTTAATAATCCGGGTGGTCTTGTTCCTTGTCGTTCTTTCTTTGATGTCGAGTATTTGGATTGGATACTCTTCATAAGTTAGATCTTCTTTGAGTTCAATTACTTCCTGTTGAAGTACATGGGTTGGGTCATGCACATATTTCTTTAACTGTGAAACTTGGAACACATTGTGCACTCGAGATAGTTGTGGCGGTAGGGCTAGTCTATATGTCAGGGTTCCGACTCATTCCAGAATGTCATACGGTCCAATATATCGAGGACTTAACTTTCCTCGCTTTCTAAAACGCATCACTCCTTTCATAGGTGATATTTTCAGCATAACCTTATCTCCAACTTGAAATTCTAGGTCTTGTCGCCTAACATCGGCATAACTTTTCTGTTGTAACACCCCGGTTTTTGGTCACCCAGGTCGGGATGTCACCGCCACATCTCCCTAGTAAGACACGGTTTCTCCGAGCTTACTAAAGAGATGCAAGGCTAGGTATTGCAGTATTTAAAACATTTAAATCATTCAAAATAGCCCATACAATATAATTCGAAAATAATAATATCATAGCGCAGCGGAAATAATTGTTTTAGTATAGTATTGCAGCGGAAAATATAAATAGGGCCGACATGGCCAAAACACGGGTTAAACAGGCCCGTTCATGATATAGTCCAAAGTACGAATTTAAAAGCAAAATAATGTTTCCCAAAATCCCATGCATGAATCGTGCTCACACATGCTCATTCCACATATTCTGTAAGAAAAGGAATAAAAACGGTTTTGGTCAGCAAACTTGCTGAGTAAGTTAATACATGCATGATCGTAGGGTTTAAAAGCCATTAATTTAACACTTAAATAAAAACATGATAATAATATAATATTCAATTTAATCTAATCGACTATCCAACAGCATAACTTATTTCAGGGCTCTATTTAATAACACATATTGCATGATTTAGAATAATAGCCATAATTTAAATAAAGCATTTAAATAATTTAATTGGACAACATAACTTAATCTAATTTAATTAAATTTAATATCCCCATTACATCCCCGATTTGGTATTTCAAGTTTCACGATAGCATCGCGATGTCAACAAGTTTAGCCAGTAGCCCGGCGGCCGCAACCGTATCAGCCATACCCAGTACCACTCCGGAGCCTCGGGAAACCCATGTGGATATTCACGAGAGTGTAGGCTCTGTATTTCGCCATTTTGGCAATATCATATCTCAAGTTTAGCGCGCGGGGTCACCATCGTCCATTAAGGCACGAAGTGAAGCAGTTAGGGGGCACCCTGCAGAGCACTCACCCCTAATTTTAATTTATCAAGTTTGTAAGGGGATTTAGTTTTAAAAATCTGACTTTAATTGTATTTATTTAAAAATAATGTCTCAACTCATTTTAACCCTAAAGGTTAATTCCATGTTTCCACAAGATTTCAAGATTTTGTTTCCGGTAAACCACAGTTTACTCTAAAATTCGTCTAAAATCAGATTTAATTCCAAAAATTATAAAAATTCACGTCTGTCTCAGAAACGTCGAGATCTACAACTTTCGTGTTTTAACTCTTTCAATCCGAGATACCTAAACAGGTCAAAATCACCAATTTTTGCAGAAGAACAATTCTGTCCGAATTTAATGTATCATAGTTTAAAGATTTCGAATTCTACCATAGCAATTCAACTCCAAATTTGATGAAATTTGACAGAGATCATCTTAAGACAATTATCTACAACTTTCATGTTCGGCCAAAGATCTAAAACAGTCTAGATCCTATGTCAAAAACGTGATCAAGATCATTCCTAAGTTCTGTCCAGGATTTCGAGATCTAGATTCAAGCAGTTCGGTTTTGGTTGGTTTTCACATATCAAATCGTCTCTAAAAATTCTCAAATATTTACAGTAGATAGATCTAAGCCTTAGGAACGGTTTTTGTGTTTTAAGTTTTTCCGTTTGAGTTCGTTTTAAGGTTCGGAAAAATTCATCAAAACTGTTGCGTCGGTAGAAACCAAAGTTGACAGATTTATGAGTTCTTGTTAAATCTTTTAGTTTCGAATGTCTTAAAACTTCCCAAAACCATGTAAGAGTTAACTTACTGATTTGTGAACGTCCGGGATGTCTATTTCGAAGGCGTGGCTTCCGGATCACCGTTTCTCCTCTCCGTTCGTCGGGTTCTACGATCTAGATCCAATACGAGGTGTAGAAGAGAAAAGAAGAAGATTAGGATTCGTTTTCGAATCGTTTATTGAACAAGGATTGGATCGAGACTTACCACGACTATGGAGATCTTAGAATTTTTGTCCAACAGTATTCGCCTTGGTTTCGTGCCTCCGACGACTCCGGATTTAGGGTTTCGAATGTGTAGAGAGTTGTAGGGTTTTGTAAAAGTATTTGGAGCTCCTAGGAGGTCTTATTTATAGATAACTAAGACCTAGGGCGTCCAAAATCTGACCCTAAGGGTCTTGGGTCGAGAGATGTTCGACCGAAAGTCGAAAAATCCGCGTTCGGGCGAGAGATTCACGCAACGGGCGAATCTGTCGTGTGGCGCGGTCGTGGCGCGCCCTATGCCTATTGACCGCGCGGCCACCGCGCCGACTTCGCCTGGACTTCGGTCCAGGCGGGTCGTGCGATCCGTCGTGCTTTTCCGCCTCTCTTTCGGGTTTCAATCCCTCTATGCTCCCGAATTCCGATTTCCGGGGTATCTTCGGGTTTCTACTTTCTCTCAAAATTTTTACTCGGGTCTAATTGGATGTTTGGACTCGAATCCTCGAGTTTTATTAGTGTCGGGTTTCGGTGTACAATTTATTTATCTTTAATGATTATTTTTATTTAATTAAATTCCTTTAATTCTTTTTTAGTTAAATCTCATTTCTCATTTCCTTATCTTTATTTATTTATTTATGGTATTTATTTTATTTATTTAATTATTGTTTTATTTTATGTTGAAAAATTCTCGGGTATTACAGTCTACCCTCCTTAAGAATCAACTTCGTCCTCGAAGTTGTGTTTCGGCCTTTCTCGTGCCTTTTGTTTTGTTTGTTTTGTTATTGTGTGACTGAACTTAGAATTAAAATTTCTAAGCTGCCTACATACCCGGTAAAGGAATCAAGCCATAACGTAGTTCAAAAGTTTACAAAAATGCACGAAAAATAGGTGGTATGACATCCTCTCCCCCTTAAGATTGCAGTTATGTCCCCATAACTGTGTCGGTATCGGTTTGGAACAATGTCGGGTAGCGTTCTCTCATGTCGGATTCTACTTCCCAAGTTGCCGTCTCACTTTCGTGGTTTGACCAAAGAACCTTGATCATTTTGACGGTTTTGTTACTCGTTACTCGTTCCTTAGTGTCAAGAATACGCACTGGGACTTCTTCGTAAGTCAAGTCTTCATCGAGCTCAATTATCTCCGGTTGAAGTACATGTGTCGGGTCCGGCACATACTTCTTTAGTTGCGAGACATGGAAAACATTATGAACTCTATCTAAGTGTGGCGGTAAGGCCAATCGGTAGGCTAGAGTTTCCACTCGTTCTAGAATTTCGTAAGGTCCTATATATCGAGGACTTAACTTCCCTCGTTTGCCAAAGCGCATCACCCCCTTCATGGGTGATATCTTAAGCATGACCCTATCTCCCACTTGAAATTCTAGGTCTCGTCGTCTCACGTCGGCATAACTCTTTTGACGGTCTTGAGCGGCTTTCATTTTTCCTTGAATCACCTTGATTTGTTGAGCCATGTCTTCGATAAGTTGTGGTCCCACGACCACGGACTTATCGTTTTCTTCCCAGCTCAACGGGCTTCGGCACTTTCGTCCATACAACGCCTCGAAAGGTGCCATGCCGATGCTAGCATGGTAGCTATTATTATAGGAAAACTCAATTAAGGGTAAATGAGATTCCCAATTCCCTTTGAATTCCAACACACATGCTCTCAGCATGTCTTCTAGTGTTTGGATTGTTCTCTCGGTTTGTCCATCCGTCATCGGGTGGAATGCGGTGCTCATTTTGATTTGGGTACCGAGAGCTTTTTGTAACTCCGTCCAGAAATGAGAGACAAATCTACTGTCTCTATCGGAAATGATATCATGTGGTACTCCATGTCGTCGTACCACATTATCAATGTAAGCTCGGGCCAATTGGTCCATAGTCCACGTGTCTTTCATTGGGATAAATATGGCTGTCTTCGTTAGCCTATCCACAATCACCCAAATCTTGTTCATGCCTTTAGGTGATCGGGGTAATCCCGAGACAAAGTCCATTGAGATGCTATCCCACTTCCAACTTGGAATCTCTAGTGGTTGCATCAATCCTAAGGGTTTATGTCGCACTGCCTTAACCTTTTGGCAGGTGAGACATTTCGCCACGAAGTTCGCCACTTCCTTCTTCATTCCCGGCCACCAATAGATCTTCTTCAGATCTTTGTATAGCTTGTCGCCTCCGGGATGTACGGAATATGGCGTGTTGTGCCCTTCCTCCATCAACCTTTGTTTCAACTCGGCACATTTAAGGGGCACACACCATCTCCCTTTAAAACGGATGCTTCCATCCTCGTGGACAGCAAATCCTATTGCCTTTCCTTCGGCAATATACCCTTTTATCTTCTCGAGTTTCGGGTCGCCCGGTTGAGCGAGTCGAATCTCGTCCAATATTGGAGTTTCTACGATCATGGCATTGACCGTTTCTCTCACTGTGCCAGGATGCACAAGTTCTAACTCCAATCTTGCCAACTCCATGTACAATGCCGGCGGAATTACCAATGAGTTTGTCACGTGTTGGGTTTTCCGACTTAGGGCATCGGCTACCACATTCGCCTTCCCCTCGTGGTATGCTATCTCTAAATCGTAGTCTTTAATAAGTTCCAACCACCTTCGCTGTCTCAAATTCAACTCCTTCTGAGTGAATATATATTTCAAGCTCTTGTGGTCGGTGAACATTCGACACTTCCGCCCATAAAGATAATGTCTCCATATCTTTAGAGCGAAAACGACCGCTGCCAACTCCAGGTCGTGGGTCGGATAATTCTCCTCGTGGGGTTTTAGTTGGCGTGATGCATAGGCTACGACTCTCGAGTCTTGCATCAAGACACAACCTAAACCTTCCTTCGAAACATCGCTGTAAACTTCGAAGTCACCATTCTCTGATGGTAGTGTTAATACGGGTGTGGTTGTGAGTCGTTTCTTAAGCTCTTGAAACGCAGTCTCACACGCTTCGGTCCAATCGTATTTTGCTCCTTTCTTCAGTAGCTGGGTCAAAGGACGTGCAATTCTTGAAAAGTCCTTCACAAATCATCTATAATACCCGGCTAATCCAAGGAAACTCCTTATTTCCGTTGGACTCTTTGGAGTTGCCCACTCCGTCATGGCAGAAACCTTTGCCGGATCCACTGATACTCCCTCAGCGGATACTATGTGTCCGAGAAATGCCACTTCTTTCAGCCAGAAATCGCATTTCGACAGCTTGCCGTACAGCTGATTTCTTCGCAAGATTCCTAACACTTGATGTAAGTGTTGGGCATGCTCTTCCTCGCTCTTTGAGTAGATCAGGATGTCGTCGATGAACACTACGACACACTGATCTAACAATTCTCGGAACACGTTGTTCATGAGATTCATGAACATGGCCGGAGCATTTGTTAACACGAAGGATAACACTGTGAACTCGTAATGGCCATATCGCGTTCGAAATGCCGTCTTCGGAATGTCCTTCTCGGCGATCCTCAATTGATGATACCCAGATTGCAAATCGATCGTCGAGAATACTGAAGCTCCCTTCAGTTGATCAAACAGATCCTCTATTCTCGGTAGGGGGTATTTATTCTTGATGGTCACTTGGTTTAATCCTCGATAATCTATGCAAAGACGTAGTCCTCCGTCTTTCTTCTTGACAAATAAAACCGGTGCTCCCCAAGGGGACGTACTCGGTCTTATGTAACCTTTTCCCAATAGTTCCTCGAGTTGTTCCTTTAACTCCTTCATTTCCAGTGGTGCCATCCGGTATGGAGCTTTTGAGACAGGCTCTGTCCCCGGAATGAGATCTATAGTGAATTCAAGATCTCTCTCAGGTGGCATGCCCGGAACGTCCTCAGGGTACACGTCCGGGTATTCTCTTACCACTGGTATGCTATCAACCTTGTTTTCTTCCGCCTCAAGGTTGTGCACATAGCACGCATATAGTTCATACCCCTTACGCATCAAGTTACTTAATTTGAGTGCACTAACGATTTTGTTACTTTTCTTAGGGGGCTGAGAGTAAAAGATAACTCTCTTTCCCCTACTTTTTGACAAGGTGATCTTTTGCTTTTGGCATTCGATCACCGCCTTATACTGGGATAACCAATCCATCCCCAGTATGATGTCAAAGTCTCTTAAGTTAAATTCTACCAAATTCGCGAAGAATTCTACGTTCTTTATCACTATAGGAATTCCATTATATCGTTTAGAGCAAGACACTACTTCTCCAGAAGGCAATTGAATTCCTAAGCTAATTCTCTCGCACTTAGGTAGATCTAACTCAGGCACTATTCTTGATGCTATAATTGAGCAACTAGCTCCAGAATCAAATAGAATTCTAAGGGGCGTATTCAACACATAAAATGTACCTGCCATCACTTCTCCTTGCGCAGGCACGTCCGCTTGGTTCACCACGTTCAGCCTCCCCATAGGGCGTCCCTGATTGCCCTGCTGATTCGCATTGGGCTGCTGATTTTGTTGCTGGTTTTTATTCTGAGGGGGCGGAGGTCGTTGGTTCTGGTTCTGGTTTTGCGGCCTATTTTGAGGGGGTCTGTACCCTTGGTTATTCCCGTTTCGCCCGTTTTGATTTTGAGGCTGTTCTTGCCCCGCGACCAAATCGTCCCTCCTTGTTATGTTCTCGAGCCTAGTCCGGCAATCCCGTCGAACGTGACCCATTCGACCGCATCGGTAACAGGCGCCTTGTTGCGGGCATCCCCTTGCCAGATGGGGTCGTCCACATCTCGGGCAAGGTGGTACCGGATCATCTTGGTTGAACCTCCTCCCAGTGTTGTTTTGTTGGGGCCTATTCGACCCTCTGCGTTGTTCGCTCCTCCCAGTGTTGTTCTCGTTTCTTGAGTCTCGGCTTTTCTTGTCTTGGGGACCCCTGCTGGACTCCCCACTCACCCTTCTTTTCAGCTGCTGCACACGTGCTACCGCCACAGCGCGGTCATACACAGCTTGCAAATCGGGGTAGTGTACCCCCGCGATCACCTCGCGCACAGACATGTTCAGTCCAATCTCGAACTTCTGTGCCTTTTCTGCATCAGTAGGCACTAGCCTTGGTGCGAACCTCACCAGCTCCTTGAAGCGTGTGTTGTATTCCTGCACCGTTTGGCCTCCTTGCTTCAGCGACAGGAATTCTTCGTACATGGCAGCTTTAGTACTCAAGGGATAGAATCGATCCCTGAGTAGTTCCATCATCTCCATCCACGAGTAAGGCTCGTCATCTTCAGTCAGTTTGGCCTGCGTCGCCTGCCACCAGTCGTCAGCTTCGCCTCCCAAGTAGTATGAGGCGACATGCACTCTTTCTCCCTCCGGACATTTAACTGCTCCCAGCAGCTTCTCGAAGGTCCGGATCCACTCTTCCAGTTTAGCTGGATCCTCCTCACCAGCATAGTGGGGCGGCTGGTAAGGATTCACCATCGCCAGGTAGTTAGGGCGAGCTTGGGGCGGAGGTACCGCCGCAGCTTGACCCTGGTTGACTTGCGCGTTTCCGAGCGCAATCAACACTTCCTCTATCGTCCTAAGACGATCGCCCACATTGTTCGGTGCGGGGGCGTCGCACGCACCTTGGGGTTGTTCCTCATCAGGTTGAATTGGTTCAGTGACGTTTGGTGGTGTTTCAGTAGGTGTTTCAGTGGTGGTTTGGGGAGCGGGTTGGGTTCTTCCTCTTCCTCTTCCTCTGGGTGCCATTCTGGTACAAATACGATAGATTAGGATTGTGAATTTAGCATATAGTCTAAGCAATGTATATGTATTTTGTGATTTAGCACGTGGTGCTCGATCGAATTAAGAAGCGTCGTACGCTTCGGGGTTTTTATTTTAATTTGTTCTTATTTCAATTTTTTTCCACTGCTGTACGGACAGATCTGTCCGGTTTTTTTTTCGATTTATTACAAATAAATCGGGCATTTTATTTCCTCAAAAGAAATTTTAGTACAAAAGCCGAAATATTTTCCTAGCAAAATAGTATCTAACAATAGAATCTCTAGTGTCTCATGACGTCCTCCGGTGGGGTAGCAGGATCTTCCTCCGGATCTTCCTCCTACGAACTCCGCGGCAGTAGCTCGTCAAAGATAGTGTTCAAGTCTTGCCCGTGGGCATCGATGTATTCCTTTAGTATTAAGTTTTGTGTAGTGAGGGTTTGGACTTGGCGTTCGAGTTGGTTTATGCGGTGATGATCCGCCTCTCTCAAGTTGCCCATGTGATGTAAATTGGCCTCCAATTGAGCCATACGGTACTTCATTTGCTCTAAGGTTTGGTGGGAATCAAGATGAACGCTCATCATCCTGACCATCAACTGCATCATGTCTTGACTGGCCATCTAGCGCAAGCAAGAGATCTAAGTTAATATTCGCCAAGATTCTAAGTTCAATTCGCCAAGATTCTAGGTTCAATTCGCCAAGATTCTAAGTTTCAAGTTCGCCAAGATTCTAAGTTCAATTCACCAAGATTCTAAGTTTAATTCGCCAAGATCCTAAGTTCATAGGAGAGATGCAATATGCCAATGCAAATGATGGTCCCCCCCCAAAATAATAATTTAATGCAATATATATATTTTTTCCATGGGGTGTAAAATAAAAATTTTCCATGGAAATAATACTTTAAAATTTAAAATAATAGTCAAAATACTAATAATAGTTTAAAAATAATAATGGTTTAAAAATAGTAGTTTTAATAATAGCCGGTCTCTGATACCAACTTGTAACACCCCGGTTTTTGGTCACCCAGGTCGGGATGTCACCGCCACATCTCCCTAGTAAGACACGGTTTCTCCGAGCTTACTAAAGAGATGCAAGGCTAGGTATTGCAGTATTTAAAACATTTAAATCATTCAGAATAGCCCATACAATATAATTCGAAAATAATAATATCATAGCGCAGTGGAAATAATTGTTTTAGTATAGTATTGCAGCGGAAAATATAAATAGGGCCGATATGGCCAAAACACGGGTTAAACAGGCCCGTTCATGATATAGTCCAAAGTACGAATTTAAAAGCAAAATAATGTTTCCCAAAATCCCATGCATGAATCGTGCTCACACATGCTCATTCCACATATTCTGTAAGAAAAGGAATAAAAACGGTTTTGGTCAGCAAACTTGCTGAGTAAGTTAATACATGCATGATCGTAGGGTTTAAAAGCCATTAATTTAACACTTAAATAAAAACATGATAATAATATAATATTCAATTTAATCTAATCGCCTATCCAACAGCATAACTTATTTCAGGGCTCTATTTAATAACACATATTGCATGATTTAGAATAATAGCCATAATTTAAATAAAGCATTTAAATAATTTAATTGGACAACATAACTTAATATAATTTAATTAAATTTAATATCCCCATTAAATCCCCGATTTGGTATTTCAAGTTTCACGATAGCATCGCGATGTCAACAAGTTTAGCCGGTAGCCCGGCGGCCGCAACCGTATCAGCCATACCCAGTACCACTCCGGAGCCTCGGGAAACCCATGTGGATATTCACGAGAGTGTAGGCTCTGTATTTCGCCGTTTTGGCAATATCATATCTCAAGTTTAGCGCGCGGGGTCACCATCGTCCATTAAGGCACGAAGTGAAGCAGTTAGGGGGCACCCTGCAGAGCACTCACCCCTAATTTTATTTTATCAAGTTTGTAAGGGGATTTAGTTTTAAAAATCTGAATTTAATTGGATTTATTTAAAAATAATGTCTCAAATCATTTCAACCCTAAAGGTTAATTCCATGTTTCCACAAGATTTCAAGATTTTGTTTCCGGTAAACCACAGTTTACTCTAAAATTCGTCTAAAATCAGATTTAATTCCAAAAATTATAAAATTTCACGCCTGTCTCAGAAACGTCGAGATCTACAACTTTCGTGTTTTAGCTTTTTCAATCCGAGATACCTAAACAGGTCAAAATCACCAATTTTTGCAGAAGAACAATTCTGTCCGAATTTAATGTATACAGTTTAAAGATTTCGAATTCTACCATAGCAATTCAACTCCAAATTTGATGAAATTTGACAGTGATCATCTTAAGACAACTTTCATGTTCGGCCAAAGATCTAAAACAGTCTAGATCCTATGTCAAAAACGTGATCAAGATCATTCCTAAGTTCTGTCCAGGATTTCGAGATCTAGATTCAAGCAGTTCGGTTTCGGTTGGTTTTCACATATCAAATCGTCTCTAAAAATTCTCAAAAATTTACAGTAGATAGATCTAAGCCTTAGGAACGTTTTCGTATTTTAAGTTTTTCCGTTTGAGTTCGTTTTAAGGTTCGGAAAAATTCATCGAAACTGTTGCGTCGGTAGAAACCAAAGTTGACAGATTTATGAGTTCTTGTTAAATCTTTTAGTTTCGAATGTTTTAAAACTTCCCAAAACCATGTAAGAGTTAACTTACTGATTTGTGAACGTCCGGGATGTCTATTTCGAAGGCGTGGCTTCCGGATCACCGTTTCTCCTCTCCGTTCGTCGGGTTCTACGATCTAGATCCAATACGAGGTGTAGAAGAGAAAAGAAGAAGATTAGGATTCGTTTTTGAATCGTTTATTGAACAAGGATTGGATCGAGAGTTACCATGACTATGGAGATCTTAGAATTTTCGTCCAACAGTATTCGCCTTGGTTTCGTGCCTCCGACGACTCCGGATTTAGGGTTTCGAATGTGTAGAGAGTTGTAGGGTTTTGTAAAAGTATTTGGAGCTCCTAGAAGGTCTTATTTATAGATAACTAAGACCTAGGGCATCCAAAATCTGACCCTAAGTGTAACACCCCGGTTTTTGGTCACCCAGGTCGGGATGTCACCGCCACATCTCCCTAGTAAGACAAGGTTTCTCCGAGCTTACTAAAGAGATGCAAGGCTAGGTATTGCAGTATTTAAAACATTTAAAGCATTCAAAATAGCCCATACAATATAATTCGAAAATAATAATAGCATAGCGCAGCGGAAATATTTAGTTTAGTACAGTATCGCAGCGGAAAATATAGAAAGGGCCGACATGGCCAAAACACGGGTTAAACAGGCCCGTTCATAATATAGTCTAAGTGCGAAATTTAAAAGCAAAATAACAATCCCCAAAATCCCATGCATGGTTCGTGCTCACACATGCTCATTCCATATATTCTGTAAGGAAAGGAGTAAAAATGGTTTTGGTCAGCAAAATTGCTGAGTAAGTTAACACATGCATGATCGTAGGGTTTAAAAGCCATAAATTTAGTAATTTAACAAAAGCATGATAATAACATAATATTTGGTTTCATCTAATCCATATCCAATAGCATAATTTATCTCAGGCTCTATTTAATAACACATATCACATGGTTCAAGATAATAGCCATAATTTAAATAAAGCATTTAAATAATTTAATTGGACAACAACATAGTTTAATCTAATTTAATTTAATTTAGAATCCCCATTACATTCCCGATTTGGTATTTCAAAGTTTCACGATAGCATCGCGATGTCAACAAGTTTAGCCGGTAGCCCGGCGGCCGCAACCGTATCAGCCATACCCAGTACCACTCCGGAGCCTCGGGAAACCCATACGGATATTCACGAGAGTGTAGGCTCTAAGTTTCGCCGTTTAGGCAATCCATATCTCAAGTTTAGCGCGCGGGGTCACCATCGTCCATTACGGCACGAAGTGAATCGTTAGGGGGCACCCTGCAGAGCACTCACCCCTAATTTTAATTTATCAAGTTTGTAAGGGGATTTAGTTTTTAAAATCTGCCTTCCATTGTATTAATTTAGAAATAATATCTCAATTCGTTTCAACCCTAAAGGTTAATTCCATGTTTCAACAAGATTTCAAGATTTCGTTTCGGTAAATCACAATTTACTCCAAAATTCGTCTAAAATCAGATTTAATTCCAAAAATTCCAAAACTTCATATCTGACTCGGAAACATCAAGATCTACAACTTTCATGTTTTAACTTTTTCAATCCGAGATACCTAAGTAGGTCAAAATTACCAATTTTTGCATAAGAAGAATTCTGTCCGAGTTTAATATGTCACAGTTTAAAGATTTCAAATTCTACCATATCAATTCAACTCCAAATTTAATGAAATTTGACAGGGATTATCTTACGACATATATCTTCAACTTTCATGTTCGGGCAAAGATCTAAAACAGCCTAGATCCTATGTCAAAAACGTGATCAAGATCATTCCTAAGTTCTGTCCAAGATTTCGAGATCTAGATTCAAACAGTTCGGTTTCAACGGGTTTTCACATATCAAATCAACTCCAAAAATTCCCAAATTTTTACAGTAGCTAGGTCTAAGTCTTAGGAACGTTTTTCATGTTTTTTCCGTTTGAGTTTGTTTTAAAGGTCGTAAAAATTCAACAAATCTGTTGCGCCGGTAGAAAGTAATAGTTGAAAGAATTTCAGTTTCATGTTAATCTTTTAGTTTTGAATGTTTTAATTCATCCCAAAACCATGTAAGAGTTAACTTACAGTGTCTATGAATGTCGGGGATGTCTAATTCGGAGGCGTGGCTTCCAGATCATCGTTTCTCCTCTCCGTTCGTCGGGTTCTACGATCTAGATTCGATACGGGGTGTAGAAAGAGAAGAACCGAAGTTAGAATCCGTTTTCGGATTGAAACGTGAAAAGATTTATCGGACTAGAGCTTACCACAACGTTTGGAGACCTTGGATTTTCGTCCAAAGCTGCTGCCTCCGTTTGGTGCTTTCCGTCGACTCCGAATTTAGCGTTTCGAACGTATAGAAGATTGTAGGGTTTTGTAAACTTGTTTGGGGCTCCCAGGGGCTTATTTATAGAATTCTCAATCCCTAGGGTGTCCACAACCGACCCAAAGGTCTTGAGTCGAGAGATGTTCAACCGAAAGTCGAAAAATCCGCGTTCGGGCGAGAGATTCACGCAACAACCAAATCTGTCAAGTGGCGCGGTCGTGGCGCGCTAAAGCCCCTTCACCGCGCGGCCACCGCGCCGACTTCGCCTGGACTTCGGTCCGGGCGGGTCGTGCGATCCGTCGTGCTTTTCCGCCTCTCTTTCGGGTTTCTATCCCTCTATGCTCCCGAATTCCGATTTCCGGGGTATATTCGGGTTCATACTTTCTCTCTAATTTTATTCTCAGTCTAATTGGATGTTTTGGACTCGAATACTCGAGTTCATTAGTGTCGGGTTTTGGTGTACCATTTATCCATCCTTTTATTGAATTAAATTCCTTTAATTCCTTTTTAAGTAAAAATCTCATTTCTCATTTCCTTATCTTTATTTATTTCTTTTATTTGCTGGATTTGTTTATTTATTTATAGTATTTATTTTATTTATTATTTATTTATTTAATTATTATTTTATTTTATGTTGGAAAATCTCGGGTATTACAGTCTACCCTCCTTAAGAATCAACTTCGTCCTTGAAGTTGTGTTTCGGCTTTTCTCGTCTCGTGCTAAGGTCTTGTGTTTGTTTTATTATGTTGTGACTGAACTTAGAATTAAAACTTCTAAGCTGCCTACGTACCCGGTAAAGGGATCAAGCCATAACGTAGTTCAAAAGTTTACAAAAATGCACGAAAAATTAGGTGTGGTATGACATCCTCTCCCCCTTAAGATTGCAGTTATGTCCCCATAACTGTGTCGGAATCGGTTTGGAACAATGTCGGGTATCGTTCCCTCATATCGGATTCTACTTCCCAAGTTGCCGTCTCACTTTCGTGATTTGACCAAAGAACCTTGATCATTTTGATGGTTTTGTTCCTCGTTACTCGTTCCTTAGTATCGAGAATACGCACTGGGACTTCTTCGTAAGTCAAATCTTCATCGAGCTCAATTATCTCCGGTTGAAGTACATGTGTCGGGTCCGGCACATACTTCTTTAGTTGCGAGACATGGAAGACATTATGAACTCGATCTAAGTGTGGCGGTAAAGCCAATCGGTAGGCTAGAGTTCCGACTCGTTCTAGAATTTCGTAAGGTACTATGTATCGAGGACTTAACTTCCCTCGTTTGCCAAAGCGCATCACCCCCTTCATGGGTGATATCTTTAGCATGACCCTATCTCCCACTTGAAATTCTAGGTCTCGTCGTCTCACGTCGGCATAACTCTTTTGACGGTCTTGAGCGGCTTTCATCTTCCCTTGGATCACTTTGATTTGTTGAGCCATGTCTTCGATAAGTTGTGGTCTCACTACCACGGACTTATCGTTTTCTTCCCAGCTCAAAGGGCTTCGGCGCTTTCGTCCATACAATGCCTCGAAAGGTGCCATGCCGATACTAGCATGGTAACTATTATTATAGGAAAACTCAATCAAGGGTAAATGAGATTCCCAATTTCCTTTGAATTCCAACACACATGCTCTCAGCATGTCTTCTAGTGTTTGGATTGTTCTCTCGGTTTTTCCGTCCGTCATCGGGTGGAATGCGGTGCTCATTTTGATTTGAGTACCGAGAGCTTTTTGTAACTCCGTCCAGAAATGAGAGACAAATCTACTGTCTCTATCGGATATGATATCATGTGGTACTCCATGTCGTCGTACCACATTATCAATGTAGGCTCGGGCCAATTGGTCCATAGTCCACGTGTCTTTCATTGGGATAAATATGGCTGTCTTCGTTAGCCTATCCACAATCACCCAAATCTTGTTCATGCCTTTAGGTGATCGGGGTAATCCCGAGACAAAGTCCATTTAGATGCTATCCCACTTCCAACTTGGAATCTCTAGTGGTTGCATCAATCCTAAGGGTTTATGTCGCACTGCCTTAACCTTTTGGCAGGTGAGACATCTCGCCACGAAATTTGCCACTTCCTTCTTCATTCCCGGCCACCAATAGATCTTCTTCAGATCTTTGTATAGCTTGTCACCTCCGGGATGTACGGAATATGGCGTGTTGTGCCCTTCCTCCATCAACCTTTGCTTCAATTCGGCACATTTAAAGGGTACGCACCATCTCCCTTTAAAACGGATGCTTCCATCCTCGTGGACAGCAAATCCTACTGCCTTTCCTTCGGCAATATACCCTTTTATCTTCTCGAGTTTCGGGTCGCCCGGTTGAGCGAGTCGAATCTCGTCCAATATGGGAGTTTCTACGACCATGACATTGACCGTTTCTCTCACTGTGCCAGGATGCACAAGTTCTAACTCCAATCTCGCCAAATCCATGTGCAATGCCGGCGGAATTACCAATTTGTCACGTGTTGGGTTTTCCGACTTAGGGCATCGGCTACCACATTCGCCTTCCCCTCGTGGTATGCTATCTCTAAATCGTAGTCTTTAATAAGTTCCAACCACCTTCGCTGTCTCAAATTCAACTCCTTCTGAGTGAATATATATTTCAAGCTCTTGTGGTCGGTGAACATTCGACACTTCCGCCCATAAAGATAATGTCTCCATATCTTTAGAGCGAAAACGACCGCTGCCAACTCCAGGTCATGTGTCGGATAATTTTCCTCGTGAGGTTTTAGTTGGCGTGATGCATAGGCTACGACTCTCGAGTCTTGCATCAAGACACAACCTAAACCTTCCTTCGAAGCATCGCTATATACTTCGAAGTCACCATTCTCTGATGGTAATGTTAATACGGGTGTGGTTGTGAGTCGTTTCTTCAGCTCTTGAAACGATGTCTCACATGCTTCGGTCCACTCGTATTTTGCTCCTTTCTTAAGTAGCTGGGTCAAAGGACGTGCAATCCTTGAAAAGTCCTTCACAAATCGTCTATAATATCCGGCTAATCCAAGGAAACTCCTTATTTCCGTTGGACTTTTCGGAGTTGCCCATTCAGTTACGGCAGAGACTTTTGCCGGATCCACTGATACTCCATCAGCGGATACTATATGTCCGAGGAATGCCACTTCTTTCAGCCAGAAGTCATATTTCGACAGCTTGCCGTATAGCTGATTTCTTCGCAAGATTTCCAACACTTGATGTAAGTGTTTTGCATGCTCCTCCTCGCTCTTCGAGTAGATCAGGATGTCGTCGATGAACACTACGACGCACTGATCTAACAATTCTCGGAACACGTTGTTCATGAGATTCATGAACATGGCCGGAGCATTTGTTAACCCGAAGGATAACACTGTGAACTCGTAATGGCCATATCGCGTTCGAAATGCCGTCTTCGGAATGTCCTTCTCGGCGATCCTCAATTGATGATACCCAGATCGCAAATCGATCTTCGAGAATACTAAAGCTCCCTTCAGTTGATCAAACAGATCCTCTATTCTCGGTAGGGGGTATTTATTCTTAATGGTCACTTGGTTTAGTCCTCGGTAATCTATGCAAAGACGTAGTCCTCCGTCTTTCTTCTTGACAAACAAAACCGGTGCTCCCCAAGGGGACGTACTCGGTCTTATGTAACCTTTTCCCAATAGCTCCTCGAGTTGTTCCTTTAACTCCTTCATTTCCAGTGGTGCCATCCGGTACGGAGCCTTTGAGACAGGCTCTGTCCCCGGAATGAGATCTATCGTGAATTCAAGATCTCTCTCAGGTGGCATGCCCGGAACGTCTTCAGAGAACACGTCCGGGTATTCTCTTACCACTGGTATGCTATCAACCTTGTTCTCTTCCGCCTCAAGGTTGTGCACATAGCACGCATATAGTTCATACCCCCTTACGCATCAAGTTACTTAGTTTAAGTGCACTAACGATTTTGTTGCTGGTTTTGATTCTGAGGGGGCGGAGGTCGTGGGTTCTGGTTCTGGTTTTGCGGCCTATTTTGAGGGGGTCTGAACCCTTGGTTATTGCCGTTTCGCCCGTTTTGGTTTTGAGGCTGTTCTTGCCCCGCGACTAAGTCGTCCCTCTTTGTTATGTTCTCGAGCCTAGTTCGGCAATCCCGTCGAACGTGACCCATTCGACCGCATCGGTAACAGGCGCCTTGTTGCGGGCATCCCCTTGCCAAATGGGGTCGTCCACATCTCGGGCAAGGTGGTACCGGATCTTCTTGGTTGAACCTCCTCCCAGTGTTGTTTTGTTGGGGCCTATTCGACCCTCTGCGCTGCTCGTTCCTTCCAGTGTTGTTCTCGTTTCTTGAGTCTCGGCTTCTCTTGTCTTGAGGACCCCTGCTGGGCTCCCCACTCACCCTTCTTTTCAGCTGCTGCACGCGTGCTACCGCCACAGCGCGGTCATACACAACTTGCAAATCGGGGTAGTGTACCCCCGCGATCACCTCGCGCACAGACAGGTTCAGTCCCATCTCGAACTTCTGTGCCTTTTCCGCATCAGTAGGCACTAGCCTTGGTGCGAACCTCACCAGCTCCTTGAAGCGTGTGTAGTATTCTTGCACCGTTTGGCTTCCTTGCTTCAGTGACAGGAATTCTTCGCACATGGCAGCTTTGGTACTCAAGGGATAGAATCGATCCCTGAGTAGTTCCATCATCTCCATCCACGAGTAAGGCTCGTCATCTTCAGTCAGTTTGGCTTGCGTTGCTTGCCACCAGTCATCAGCTTCGCCTCCCAAGTAGTATGAAGCGACATGTACCCTCTCTCCTTCCGGACATTTGACCGCTCCCAGCAGCTTGTCAAAAGTCCGGATCCATTCCTCCAGTTTAGCTGGATCCTCCTCACCAGCATAGTGGGGCGGCTGGTAGGGATTCACCATCGCCAGGTAGTTAGGGCGAGCTTGGGGCGGAGGTACCGCCGCAGCTTGACCCTGGTTGACTTGCGCGTTTCCGAGCGCAATCAACACTTCCTCTATCGTCCTAAGACGATCGCCCACATTGTTCGGTGCGGGGGCGTCGCACGCACCTTGGGGTTGTTCCTCATCAGGTTGAATTGGTTCAGTGACGTTTGGTGGTGTTTCAGTAGGTGTTTCAGTGGTGGTTTGGGGAGCGGGTTGGGTTCTGCCTCTCCCTCTTCCTCTGGGTGCCATTTTGGTACAATATGATAGATTAGGGCTGGTGAATTTAGCATATAGTCTAAGCAATTTCTATGAATGTATATGTGTGTAGTAATTTAGCACGTGGTGCTTTGTTCGGATTAAGAAGCATCGTATGCTTCGGGGTTTTATTTTATTTTGTTTTGTTTTTTTTTGATTTAAAAAAATAACTCGGGCATTTTATTTCCTCAAAAGAAATTTTAGTACAAAAGTAGAAATATTTTCCTAGCAGAATAGTATCTAATAATAGAAGCTCTAGTGTCTCATGACATCCTCCGGTGGGGTAGCAGGATCTTCCTCCGGATCTTCCTCCTCCGAACTCGGCGGTAGTAGGTCGTCAAAGATAGTGTTTAAGTCTTGCCCGTGGGCATCAATGTATTCCTTTAGTATTAAGTTTTGTGTAGTGAGGGTTTGGACTTGGCGTTCGAGTTGGTTTATGCGGTGATGATCCGCCTCTCTCAAGTTGCCCATGTGATGTAAATTGGCCTCCAACTGAGCCATACGGTACTTCATTTGCTCTAGGGTTTGGTGGGAATCGAGATGTACACTCATCATCCTGACCATCAACTGCATCATGTCCTGACTAGCCATCTAGCGCAAGCAAGAGATCTAAGTTAATATTCGCCAAGATTCTAAGTTCAATTCGCCAAGATTCTAGGTTCGAGTTTCCAAGATTCTAAGTTCAAGTTTCGCCAAGATGCTAAGTTCAAGTTTCGCCAAGATTCTAAGTTCATAGCAGAGATGCAACATGCATATGCAAATGATATTTCCCCCCAATAATAATTTAATGCACCATATATATATATTTTTCCCATGGGTTTTAAAAAAAAAATTTCTCCATGGAAATAATAATTTAAAATTTAAAATAATAGTCAAAATATTACTAGTAGTTTAAAAATAATAATGGTTTAAAAATAATAGTTTAAAAATAGCCGGGCTCTGATACCAACTTGTAACACCCCGGTTTTTGGTCACCCAGGTCGGGATGTCACCGCCACATCTCCCTAGTAAGACACGGTTTCTCCGAGCTTACTAAAGAGATGCAAGGCTAGGTATTGCAATATTTAAAACATTTAAAGCATTCAAAATAGCCCATACAATATAATTCGAAAATAATAATAGCATAGCGCAGCGGAAATATTTAGTTTAGTACAGTATCGCAGCGGAAAATATAGAAAGGGCCGACATGGCCAAAACACGGGTTAAACAGGCCCGTTCATAATATAGTCTAAGTGCGAAATTTAAAAGCAAAATAACAATCCCCAAAATCCCATGCATGGTTCGTGCTCACACATGCTCATTCCACATATTCTGTAAGGAAAGGAGTAAAAATGGTTTTGGTCAGCAAAATTGCTGAGTAAGTTAACACATGCATGATCGTAGGGTTTAAAAGCCATAAATTTAGTAATTTAACAAAAGCATGATAATAACATAATATTTGGTTTCATCTAATCCATATCCAATAGCATAATTTATCTCAGGCTCTATTTAATAACACATATCACATGGTTCAAGATAATAGCCATAATTTAAATAAAGCATTTAAATAATTTAATTGGACAACAACATGGTTTAATCTAATTTAATTTAATTTAGAATCCCCATTACATTCCCGATTTGGTATTTCAAAGTTTCACGATAGCATCGCGATGTCAACAAGTTTAGCCGGTAGCCCGGCGGCCGCAACCGTATCAGCCATACCCAGTACCACTCCGGAGCCTCGGGAAACCCATACGGATATTCACGAGAGTGTAGGCTCTAAGTTTCGCCGTTTAGGCAATCCATATCTCAAGTTTAGCGCGCGGGGTCACCATCGTCCATTACGGCACGAAGTGAATCGTTAGGGGGCACCCTGCAGAGCACTCACCCCTAATTTTAATTTATCAAGTTTGTAAGGGGATTTAGTTTTTAAAATCTGCCTTCCATTGTATTAATTTAGAAATAATATCTCAATTCGTTTCAACCCTAAAGGTTAATTCCATGTTTCAACAAGATTTCAAGATTTCGTTTCGGTAAATCACAGTTTACTCCAAAATTCGTCTAAAATCAGATTTAATTCCAAAAATTCCAAAACTTCATATCTGACTCGGAAACATCAAGATCTACAACTTTCTTGTTTTAACTTTTTCAATCTGAGATACCTAAGTAGGTCAAAATTACCAATTTTCGCATAAGAAGAATTCTGTCCGAGTTTAATATGTCACAGTTTAAAGATTTCAAATTCTACCATATCAATTCAACTCCAAATTTAATGAAATTTGACAGGGATCATCTTAAGACATTTATCTTCAACTTTCATGTTCGGGCAAAGATCTAAAACAGCCTAGATCCTATGTCAAAAACGTGATCAAGATCATTCCTAAGTTCTGTCCAAGATTTCGAGATCTAGATTCAAACCGTTCGGTTTCAACGGGTTTTCACATATCAAATCAACTCCAACAATTCCCAACTTTTTACAGTAGCTAGGTCTAAGTCTTAGGAACGTTTTTCATGTTTTAAGTTTTTCCGTTTGAGTTCGTTTTAAGGGTCGGAAAAATTCAACAAATCTGTTGCGCCGGTAGAAAGTAATAGTTGACAGAATTTCAGTTTCATGTTAATCTTTTAGTTTTGAATGTTTTAATTCATCCCAAAACCATGTAAGAGTTAATTTACAGTGTCTATGAACGTCGGGGATGTCTAATTCGGAGGCGTGGCTTCCAGATCACCGTTTCTCCTCTCCGTTCGTCGGGTTCTACGATCTAGATTCGATACGGGGTGTAGAAAGAGAAGAACCGAAGTTAGAATCCGTTTTCGGATTGAAACGTGAAAAGATTTATCGGACTAGAGCTTACCACAACGTTTGGAGACCTTGGATTTTCGTCCAAAGCTGCTGCCTCCGTTTGGTGCTTTCCGTCGACTCCGAATTTAGGGTTTCGAACGTATAGAAGATTGTAGGGTTTTGTAAACTTGTTTGGGGCTCCCAAGGGGCTTATTTATAGAATTCTCAATCCCTAGGGCGTCCACAACCGACCCAAAGGTCTTGAGTCGAGAGATGTTCAACCGAAAGTCGAAAAATCCGCGTTCGGGCGAGAGATTCACGCAACAACCAAATCTGTCAAGTGGCGCGGTCGTGGCGCGCTAAAGCCCCTTCACCGAGCGGCCACCGCGCCGACTTCGCCTGGACTTCGGTCCGGGCGGGTCGTGCGATCCGTCGTGCTTTTCCGCCTCTCTTTTGGGTTTCTATCCCTCTATGCTCCCGAATTCCGATTTCCGGGGTATCTTCGGGTTTCTACTTTCTCTCTAAATTTTTACTCGGGTCTAATTGGATGTTTGGACTCGAATCCTCGAGTTTTATTAGTGTCGGGTTTCGGTGTACAATTTATTTATCTTTAATGATTCTTTTTATTTAATTAAATTCCTTTAATTCATTTTTAGTTAAATCTCATTTCTCATTTCCTTATCTTTATTTATTTATTTATTGGCTGGATTTATTTATTTATTTATGGTATTTATTTTATTTATTTAATTATTGTTTTATTTTATGTTGAAAAATTCTCGGGTATTACATCTGTCGATCTTGTGCTGCCTTCATTTTCCCTTGGATCATCTTGATCTTTTAACCACAATAGAATTCTCACATTTTTCCCAACATAATGGGCTTCGGCACTTGCGTCCATAGAGTGCCTCAAACGGTGCCATACCTATACTAGCATGATAGCTATTATTGTAAGAGAACTCTATCAAAGGTAGATGGTTTTCCCAACTTCCTTTAAATTCAAGAACGCATGCTCTCAGCATGTCCTCCAGTGTTTGGATTGTCCTTTCTGTTTGTCCATCCGTCATCGGGTGAAAAGCGGTGCTCATTTTAATTTGGGTACCAAGAGCTTTTTGCAGCTTGGTCCACAAATGAGAGACAAATCTGCTGTCTCTATCAGAGATTATATCATGTGGCACTCCATGTCGTCGAACCACGTTATTGATATATGCTCTTGCTAATTGATCCATAGTCCATGTATCCTTCATTGGTATGAAGATCGCAATCTTTGTCAATCTATCAACAATTACCCAAATTTTATTCATTCCTTTTGGTGATCGTGGTAGTCCTGAAACAAAATCCATTGATATATTATCCCATTTCCAACTCGGGATTTCCAATGGTTTCATGAGTCCTAAGGGCTTCTGACGTACTGCTTTAACCTTTTGACAGGTTAAACATCTAGCCACAAACTCAACAACCTCATTCTTCATCCTTGGCCACCAATAAACCTTCTTTAAATCCTTATAAAGCTTATCACCCCCTGGATGTACTGAATACGGGGTGTTGTCTGTAACACCCCGGTTTTTGGTCACCCAGGTCGGGATGTCACCGCCACACCTCTCTAGCAAGACACGGTTTCTCCGAGCTCACTAAAGAGATGCAAGGCTATGGTTTTTCAGAATTTAAAAATATTCAAACAGCCCATTCATATATAATTTAAAAATAATACATCACAGTTGCAGCGGAAAATAATAATTACATATGTATAATGCAGCGGAAATTAAATATAGCCAACACGGCCAGATTACGGGTTAAACAGGCCCGTTCATGCAAGATCTAGTCTAACACAATAATTTCAAATAATATATCTTACCAAAATTCCCGTGTATGCATATGACGATGCATAATTCTCAACTCTGAAAGAAAAGGAAAAAAATAAATATGGTTTGGTCAGCAAAAACTTGCTGAGTAAGTTAACACAAACATGATTAAGGGGTTTCAACGCCGTTATTCAGATTTTGAGAAAACATGTACTCAACACCACATCATTTAACTTATTTATCTAACAATAATTAAATGACATAATTTAAAAGATAGAGATTTCATACGATCATAAATATAACTTGCAAGGTAATGTAACGGTAGGACATAATTTAAAAGCATAATCTAAAAGGAACAATTTTCGAGTCTTCTAGTTTCATATCTCATGTCTCATGTTTCAAGTTTATATCTCAATTGCCATTCGGCAAGCTTTATTTACCAATTGCCTTCCGGCAAGCATTATATTTCAATTGCCTTTCGGCAAGCATTATATCTCAATTGCCTTTCGACAAGCATTATATTTCAATTGCCTTTCGGCAAGCATTATATCTCAATTGCCTTTCGGCAAGCATTATATCTCAATTGCCTTTCGGCAAGCATTATATTTCATGTGTATTTTATTTCAAAGGAATTCCCAATCATTTAAACCTTAAAGGCTAATTTCATGTTTCAACAAGATTTCAAGATTTGACTTCCGGTAAACCACTGTTTACTCTAAAATTCGTCTAAACTCAGATTTAGTTCCAAAAATTCCGAAATTTCACTACTGACTCAGAAACGTCGATATGAACAACTTTCGTGTTTTAACTTTTTCAATCCGAGATACCGAACCATGTCAAAAACATCAATTTTCGCAGAAACACAATCTGTCCGAATTTTACATACCACAGTTTAAAGATATCGAGTTCTACCATAGCAAATCAACTCCAAATTTTATGAAATTTTACAGAAACCATCTTAAGACGTTTATCTACAACTTTCATGTTCGGCAAAAGATCTAATTCAGACTAGAACTAATGTCAAAAACGCAGTCACGATCAGACCTAAGTTCTGTCAAGAAATTCAAGATCTAATTTCAAGCAGTTCGGTTTCGGTTGGTTTTCACATATCAAATTGTCACGAAAATTTCTGAAAATTTATGGTGGTGTTCTTAACGTATAGATCTACAACTCCTATGTTTAGCACCAATCCTGAATCGGTCCAGATTTAAGTCAAAAATCAACCTCAAGTTCGGATAAAGAATCTACCACCGGTTCAAGATCTAAACCCAAGGCAGGTCTGTTCGTGGTCGGTTTCGGATATCAAAACACGATGAAAAATTATGAAAATTTTACAATAGATAGATCTATGTCTTAGGAACGTTTTTCGTGTTTTAAGTTTTTCCATTTGAAGTCGTTTTAAGGTTCGGAAAAATTAGACAACACTGTTGCGCCGTTAAAAGATTTACGTTGGCAGATTTCATGTCCTTGATTCGAATCTTTAAATCTAATGTATTTTAATTTCACCCAAAACCATGTAAGAGTTAACTTACAGATTTACGGATGTCTCGGCTCGATGATTCGGAGGCGTGGCTTCCACGTTCTTCGTTCTCCCTCCGAGATCCTTCGTTTTTCCTCAACGCGTCCGGATCGGGGTTTAGAATAGAAAAGAGGTTTAATTAGGATTCGTTTTCGAATCAAGAATGTAAAAGAATGGACAAGAATGGTTCGGATCTTACCCCGACGATCGAAGACTCCTAATTTTCGTCCAAGTCATTCCCTTGATTCGGTTTGTGCCTCCGACGACTCAGGAATTAGGGTTTTGTGTGTAGAGAGATTTCATAGGGTTTCGTAAAGAGTTTGGGGCTGATTAGGATGGTTATTTATAGATGGAAAGGACCTAAAGGTCGTCCAAAGGCAGCCCTAGGATGTCTTGAGTCGCAAGGTGTTCAACCGAAGTCGGAAAATCCGGATTCGGGCGAGTAAATCTCGCACGGGGCGTTTCTGCCAGTTGGCGCGGTCGTGGCGCGGTCCCAAGCCAACAACCGCGCGGCCAGCGCGCCACTCACGCCTGGACTCCGGTCCGGGCGGTTCGTGCGATCCGTCGCGCTTTTCCTCCTCTCTTTCGGACTTCTATCCCTCTACGTTCTCGGATTCGGATTTCCGGGATATCTTCGGGCTCCTATTTCCTATCGTCGTTTTATTCGGGTCTAAATTTACATGTGGACTCGAGTTATTGAGTCCATCGATGTTAGGTTCACGTGTGACCATTTATTTAACTAAATTGTTTTCGGCTTCCCGGGTTCTCGAAATTTTGATTCCCTTTTTAATTTAAATTCCATTTCTCATTCGATTAAATTTATTTATTGATTTGTTGAATTTGTTTTATTTATTGTATTTATTTTATGTTGGAAAATTCTCGGGTATTACAGTCTACCCTCCTTAAGAATCAACTTCGTCCTCGAAGTTGTGTTTCGGCTTTTCTCGTGCTAAGGTCTTTTGTTTGTTTTATTATTTTGTGATTGAACTTAGAATTAAAACTTCTAAGCTGCCTACGTACCCTGTGAAGGGATCAAGCCATAACGTAGTTCAAAAATTTATTTGGGATACATATTGCCGAGCCAAACTAAAGTAACGCAACTACTTTATTACAGGGTATCACATCCTCTCCCCCTTATGACTCCAGTTATGTCCCCATAACTGCCTATTCAGTACTCTCAAGAGGTTTCGGGTTCTGGTCTTTATTCTGAGGGTGTTGGTGCCCTTGGTTGTTGCCACCTTGACCGTCTGGGTTTCGTGGTTGCTTAGGTCGAATAGTCACATCCTCTCTCTTGTCGATGTTCTCTCTCCGTGTCCGGCAATCAAGCAGCTGATGACCATGTCGACCACATCGAAGGCATGCTCCAGGCTGAGGGCATCCTCTCGCATAATGCGGTTTACCACACTTTGGACATGGTGACGCATAGTCACCATGGTTGAAGACTATCCCCTTTTTCTCCCCATTGTCATTTTGATGTTGTCCTTTCGAGTTTCCATCGAAATGGTCCTTATCCACCTTGTATTCTCCTTGTGGTCCTTGGTTAGCCTCATCTACTGGATTCCGTTTCAGTCCTTGGACTCGTGCAACCGCTACCGCACGATCATAAACCGTCTGCAGGTTCGTGAATTGTCCTACTACAAGTATCTCCCGGATACTAAGGTTTAGACCCATCTCGAATTTTTGAGCCTTGTCAGAGTCGGTTGGTACTATCCTCGTAGCAAATCGTACCAACTCCTTAAACCGGGTGTAATACTCCTGCACCGTCCGTCCCTCTTGCTTCAGAGATAAAAACTCTTCGTACATTGCCGCCTTGGTGCTCATGGGGTAGAATCGGTCCCTTAGGCCCTCCCTAAGTTCATTCCACGAATAAGTTTCTTCAGCTTCCTCTAAATTCCTCTGGAGGTTTTGCCACCACTCATCGGCTTCGCCTCCTAAGTAGTAGGTTGCTACTCGTGTCCTTGCCTCATCAGGACATTTGATAGCATCCAAGAGCTTATCAAATGTACGGATCCACCCCTCTAGTTCGGCGGGATCCTCCTGCCCATCGTAGCGTGGTGGTTGATAGGGATTCACCAACGCTAGATAGTTGGGTTGAGCTACGGGTGGAGGTACTGTTTGTGTCCTATGCACCTCGGCATTTCCTAATGCTACTAGGACTTCCTCCATAGTCCTTAGACGTTCTTCCATGTTGTTGGGTGTAGGAGGCACTTGTTCTTCTAGGCTCTGGGGACTTCCACTGTTTTTGGACGTATTGGGGAGGTTAGCGTCCGTGCCATTTGGACTAACCTTCCTCGGTTTCCTCCTAGGTGTCATTTTCAGTTATAACGTGTATAGATTAGCTTATCTTGGTTTAGATAGATCGCTCGAACAAGACATTTCGTAAATTTCTAATTTCAAATTTTCGGATTTGTTGTTTGGAAATCCGAACAAGATTTTTGGAATAAAGAGTGTTTTAATAAAACTTTAAATTTTTTTTTCCATATAAGGAAATTTTCTAATTCGTACAAGGATAGGAATGGCTAAGGTCGAGATTTGTTATGCTTAGGCGTGCGCTTAGATGAACGCGATCTAGAACTAAGGCAAGATCACTCTCTAGTTAGCGTTCCTAATTCGATGTCAAGCCTCTAAGTTATCTAGGTGTAGCAAGAGATCTAAGTTAATATTCGACAAGATTCTAAGTTCAATTTCGCCAAGATTCTGAGTTCAAATTCGCCAAGATTCTAAGTTCATAGAAGAGATGCAATATGCAAATGCAAATGATGATTCCCCGCAAAAATAATTTAATGCACTTTATATATATAATAAGGGTTTAATATTAATAGTCAAAATATTAATAGTACTTTAAAAATAATAAGGGTTTAAAAATAATAGCTTAAAAATAATAATAATAATAATAATAATAATAATAATAATAATAATAATAATAATAATAATAATAATAATAATAATAATAATAATAATAGTTTAAAAATAGTCCGGGCTCTGATACCAACTTGTAACACCCCGATTTTTGGTCACCCAGGTCGGGATGTCACCGCCACACCTCTCTAGCAAGACAAGGTTTCTCCGAGCTCACTAAAGAGATGCAAGGCTATGGTTTTTCCGAATTTAAAAATATTCAAACAGCCCATTCATATATAATTTAAAAATAATACATCAAAGTTGCAGCGGAAAATAATAATTACATATGTATAATGCAGCGGAAATTAAATATAGCCAACACGGCCAGATTATGGGTTAAACAGGCCCGTTCATGCAAGATCTAGTCTAATACAATAATTTCAAATAATATATCTTCCCAAAATTCCCATGTATGCATATGACGATGCATAATTCTCAACTCCGAAAGAAAAGGAAAAAAACAAATATGGTTTGGTCAGCAAAAACTTGCTGAGTAAGTTAACACAAACATGATTAAGGGGTTTCAAAGCCGTTATTCAGATTTTGAGAAAACATGTACTCAACACCACATCATTTAACTTATTTATCTAACAATAATTAAATGGCATAATTTAAAAGATAGAGATTTCATACGATCATAAATATTACTTGCAAGGTAATGTAACGGTAGGACATCATTTAAAAGCATAATCTAAAAGGAACAATTTTCAAGTCTTCTAGTTTCATATCTCATGTCTCATGTTTCAAGTTTATATCTCAATTGCCATTCGGTAAGCTTTATTTATCAATTGCCTTCCGGCAAGCATTATATTTCAATTGCCATTCGGTAAGCTTTATTTATCAATTGCCTTCCGGCAAGCATTATATTTCAATTGCCTTTCGGCAAGCATTATATCTCTATTGCCTTTCGGCAAGCATTATATTTCAATTGCCTTTCGGCTAGCATTATATCTCAATTGCCTTTCGGCAAGCATTATATCTCAATTGCCTTTTGGCATGCATTATATTTCATGTGTATTTTATTTCAAAGGAATTCCCAATCATTTAAACCTTAAAGGCTAATTTCATGTTTCAACAAGATTTCAAGATTTGACTTCTGGTAGACCACTGTTTACTCTAAAATTCGTCTAAACTCAGATTTAGTTCCAAAAATTCCGAAATTTCACTACTGACTCAGAAACATCGATATGAACAACTTTTGTGTTTTAACTTTTTCAATCCGAGATACCGAACCATGTCAAAAACATCAATTTTCGCAGAAACACAAATCTGTCCGAATTTTACATACCACAGTTTATAGATATCGAGTTCTACCATAGCAAATCAACTCCAAATTTTATGAAATTTGACAGAGACCATCTTAAGACGTTTATCTACAACTTTTATGTTTGTCAAAAGATCTAATTCAGTCTAGAACTAATGTCAAAAACGCAGTCAAGATCAGACCTAAGTTCTGTCAAGAAATTCAAGATCTAATTTCAAGCAGTTCGGTTTCGGTTGGTTTTCACATATCAAATTGTCACGAAAATTTCTGAAAATTTACGGTGGTGTTCTTAATGCATAGATCTACAACTCCTATGTTTAGCACCAATCCTGAATCGGTCCAGATTTAAGTCAAAAATCAACCTCAAGTTCGGATAAAGAATCTACCACCGTTTCAAGATCTAAACCCAAGGCAGGTTTGTTCGTGGTCGGTTTCGGATATCAAAACACGATGAAAAATTATGAAAATTTTACAGTAGATAGATCTATGTCTTAGGAACATTTTTTGTGTTTTAAGTTTTTCCGTTTGAAGTGGTTTTAAGGTTCCGAAGAATTAGACAACACTGTTGCGCCGTTAAAAGATTTATGTTGGCAGATTTCATGTTCTTGATTCGAATCTTTAAATCTAACGTATTTTAATTTCGCCCAAAACCATGTAAGAGTTAACTTACAGATTTACAGATGTCTCGGCTCGATGATTCGGAGGCGTGGCTTCCACGTTCTTCGTTCTCCCTCCGAGATCCTTCGTTTTTCCTCAACGCGTCCGGATCGGGGTTTAGAATAGAAAAGAGGTTTAATTAGGATTCGTTTTCGAATCAAGAATGTAAAAGAATGGACAAGAATGGTTCGGATCTTACCCCGACGGTCGAAGACTCCTAATTTTCGTCCAAGTCATTCCCTTGATTCGGTTTGTGCCTCCGACGACTCCGGAATTAGGGTTTTGTGTGTAGAGAGATTTCATAGGGTTTCGTAAAGAGTTTGGGGCTGATTAGGATGGTTATTTATAGATGGAAAGGACCTAAAGGTCGTCCAAAGGCAGCCCTAGGATGTCTTGAGTCGCAAGGTGTTCAACCGAAGTCGGAAAATCCGGATTCGGGCGAGTAAATCTCGCACGGGGCGTTTCTGCCAGTTGGCGCGGTCGTGGCGCGGTCCCAAGCCAACAACCGCGCGGCCAGCGCGCCACTCACGCCTGGACTCCGGTCCGGGCGGTTCGTGCGATCCGTCGCGCTTTTCCTCCTCTCTTTCGGACTTCTATCCCTCTACGTTCTCGGATTCGGATTTCCGGGATATCTTCGGGCTCCTATTTCCTATCGTCGTTTTATTCGGGTCTAAATTTACATGTGGACTCGAGTTATTGAGTCCATCGATGTTAGGTTCACGTGTGACCATTTATTTAACTAAATTGTTTTCGGCTTCCCGGGTTCTCGAAATTTTGATTCCCTTTTTAATTTAAATTCCATTTCTCATTCGATTAAATTTATTTATTGATTTGTTGAATTTATTTTATTTATTGTATTTATTTTATATTGGAAAATTCTCGGGTATTACAGTCTACCCTCCTTAAGAATCAACTTCGTCCTCGAAGTTGTGTTTCGGCTTTTCTCGTGCTAAGGTCTTTTGTTTGTTTTATTATTTTGTGATTGAACTTAGAATTAAAACTTCTAAGCTGCCTACGTACCCTGTGAAGGGATCAAGCCATAACGTAGTTCAAAAATTTATTTGGGATACATATTGTCGAGCCAAACTAAAGTAACGCAACTACTTTATTACAGGGTATCACATCCTCTCCCCCTTATGACTCCAGTTATGTCCCCATAACTGCCTATTCAGTACTCTCAAGAGGTTTCGGGTTCTGGTCTTTATTCTGAGGGTGTTGGTGCCCTTGGTTGTTGCCACCTTGACCGTCTGGGTTTCGTGGTTGCTTAGGTCGAATAGTCACATCCTCTCTCTTGTCGATGTTCTCTCTCCGTGTCCGGCAATCAAGCAGCTGATGACCATGTCGACCACATCGAAGGTATGCTCCAGGCTGAGGGCATCCTCTCGCATAATGCGGTTTACCACACTTTGGACATGGTGACGCATAGTCACCATGGTTGAAGACTATCCCCTTTTTCTCCCCATTGCCATTTTGATGTTGTCCTTTCGAGTTTCCATCGAAATGGTCCTTATCCACCTTGTATTCTCCTTGTGGTCCTTGGTTAGCCTCATCTACTGGTTTCCGTTTCAGTCCTTGGACTCGTGCAACCGCTACCGCACGATCATAAACCGTCTGCAGGTTCGTGAATTGTCCTACTACAAGTATCTCCCGGATACTAAGGTTTAGACCCATCTCGAATTTTTGAGCCTTGTCAGAGTCGGTTGGTACTATCCTCGTAGCAAATCGTACCAACTCCTTAAACCGGGTGTAATACTCCTGCACCGTCCGTCCCTCTTGCTTCAGAGATAAAAACTCTTCGTACATTGCCGCCTTGGTGCTCATGGGGTAGAATCGGTCCCTTAGGCCCTCCCTAAGTTCATTCCACGAATAAGTTTCTTCAGCTTCCTCTAAATTCCTCTGGAGGTTTTGCCACCACTCATCGGCTTCGCCTCCTAAGTAGTAGGTTGCTACTCGTGTCCTTGCCTCATCAGGACATTTGATAGCATCCAAGAGCTTATCAAATGTACGGATCCACCCCTCTAGTTCGGCGGGATCCTCCTGCCCATCGTAGCGTGGTGGTTGATAGGGATTCACCAACGCTAGATAGTTGGGTTGAGCTACGGGTGGAGGTACTGTTTGTGTCCTATGCACCTCGGCATTTCCTAATGCTACTAGGACTTCCTCCATAGTCCTTAGACGTTCTTCCATGTTGTTGGGTGTAGGAGGCACTTGTTCTTCTAGGCTCTGGGGACTTCCACTGTTTTTGGACGTATTGGGGAGGTTAGCGTCCGTGCCATTTGGACTAACCTTCCTCGGTTTCCTCCTAGGTGTCATTTTCAGTTATAACGTGTATAGATTAGCTTATCTTGGTTTAGATAGATCGCTCGAACAAGACATTTCGTAAATTTCTAATTTCAAATTTTCGGATTTGTTGTTTGGAAATCCGAACAAGATTTTTGGAATAAAGAGTGTTTTAATAAAACTTTAAATTTTTTTTTCCATATAAGGAAATTTTCTAATTCGTACAAGGATAGGAATGGCTAAGGTCGAGATTTGTTATGCTTAGGCGTGCGCTTAGATGAACGCGATCTAGAACTAAGGCAAGATCACTCTCTAGTTAGCGTTCCTAATTCGATGTCAAGCCTCTAAGTTATCTAGGTGTAGCAAGAGATCTAAGTTAATATTCGACAAGATTCTAAGTTCAATTTCGCCAAGATTCTGAGTTCAAATTCGCCAAGATTCTAAGTTCATAGAAGAGATGCAATATGCAAATGCAAATGATGATTCCCCGCAAAAATAATTTAATGCACTTTATATATATAATAAGGGTTTAATATTAATAGTCAAAATATTAATAGTACTTTAAAAATAATAAGGGTTTAAAAATAATAGTTTAAAAATAATAATAATAATAATAATAATAATAATAATAATAATAATAATAATAATAATAATAATAATAATAATAATAATAATAATAATAATAGTTTAAAAATAGTCCGGGCTCTGATACCAATTTGTAACACCCCGATTTTTGGTCACCCAGGTCGGGATGTCACCGCCACACCTCTCTAGCAAGACACGGTTTCTCCGAGCTCACTAAAGAGATGCAAGGCTATGGTTTTTCCGAATTTAAAAATATTCAAACAGCCCATTCATATATAATTTAAAAATAATACATCAAAGTTGCAGCGGAAAATAATAATTACATATGTATAATGCAGCGGAAATTAAATATAGCCAACACGGCCAGATTATGGGTTAAACAGGCCCGTTCATGCAAGATCTAGTCTAATACAATAATTTCAAATAATATATCTTCCCAAAATTCCCATGTATGCATATGACGATGCATAATTCTCTACTCTGAATGAAAAGGAAAAAAACAAATATGGTTTGGTCAGCAAAAACTTGCTGAGTAAGTTAACACAAACATGATTAAGGGGTTCAAAGCCGTTATTCAGATTTTGAGAAAACATGTACTCAACACCACATCATTTAACTTATTTATCTAACAATAATTAAATGGCATAATTTAAAAGATAGAGATTTCATACGATCATAAATATAACTTGCAAGGTAATGTAACGGTAGGACATCATTTAAAAGCATAATCTAAAAGGAACAATTTTCGAGTCTTCTAGTTTCATATCTCATGTCTCATGTTTCAAGTTTATATCTCAATTGCCATTCGGTAAGCTTTATTTATCAATTGCCTTCCGGCAAGCATTATATTTCAATTGCCTTTCGGCAAGCATTATATCTCAATTGCCTTTCGGCAAGCATTATATTTCAATTGCCTTTCGGCTAGCATTATATCTCAATTGCCTTTCGGCAAGCATTATATCTCAATTGCCTTTTGGCAAGCATTATATTTCATGTGTATTTTATTTCAAAGGAATTCCCAATCATTTAAACCTTAAAGGCTAATTTCATGTTTCAACAAGATTTCAAGATTTGACTTCCGGTAAACCACTGTTTACTCTAAAATTCGTCTAAACTCAGATTTAGTTCCAAAAATTCCGAAATTTCACTACTGACTCAGAAACGTCGATATGAACAACGTTCGTGTTTTAACTTTTTCAATCCGAGATACCGAACCATGTCAAAAACATCAATTTTCGCAGAAACACAAATCTGTCCGAATTTTACATACCACAGTTTATAGATATCGAGTTCTACCATAGCAAATCAACTCCAAATTTTATGAAATTTTACAGAGACCATCTTAAGACGTTTATCTACAACTTTTATGTTTGGCAAAAGATCTAATTCAGTCTAGAACTAATGTCAAAAACGCAGTCAAGATCAGACCTAAGTTCTGTCAAGAAATTCAAGATCTAATTTCAAGCAGTTCGGTTTCGGTTGGTTTTCACATATCAAATTGTCACGAAAATTTCTGAAAATTTACGGTGGTGTTCTTAATGTATAGATCTACAACTCCTATGTTTAGCACCTATCCTGAATCGGTCCAGATTTAAGTCAAAAATCAACCTCAAGTTCGGATAAAGAATCTACCACCGTTTCAAGATCTAAACCCAAGGCAGGTCTGTTCGTGGTCGGTTTCGGATATCAAAACACGATGAAAAATTATGAAAATTTTACAGTAGATAGATCTATGTCTTAGGAACATTTTTCGTGTTTTAAGTTTTTCCGTTTGAAGTGGTTTTAAGGTTCGGAAGAATTAGACAACACTGTTGCGCCGTTAAAAGATTTACGTTGGCAGATTTCATGTTCTTGATTCGAATCTTTAAATCTAACGTATTTTAATTTCGCCCAAAACCATGTAAGAGTTAACTTACAGATTTACAGATGTCTCGGCTCGATGATTCGGAGGCGTGGCTTCCACGTTCTTCGTTCTCCCTCCGAGATCCTTCGTTTTTCCTCAACGCGTCCGGATCGGGGTTTAGAATAGAAAAGAGGTTTAATTAGGATTCGTTTTCGAATCAAGAATTGAAAAGAATGGACAAGAATGGTTCGGATCTTACCCCGACGATCGAAGACTCCTAATTTTCGTCCAAGTCAGTCCCTTGATTCGGTTTGTGCCTCCGACGACTCCGGAATTAGGGTTTTGTGTGTAGAGAGATTTCATAGGGTTTCGTAAAGAGTTTGGGGCTGATTAGGATGGTTATTTATAGATGGAAAGGACCTAAAGGTCGTCCAAAGGCAGCCCTAGGATGTCTTGAGTCGCAAGGTGTTCAACCGAAGTCGGAAAATCCGGATTCGGGCGAGTAAATCTCGCACGGGGCGTTTCTGCCAGTTGGCGCGGTCGTGGCGCGGTCCCAAGCCAACAACCGCGCGGCCAGCGCGCCACTCGCGCCTGGACTCCGGTCCGGGCGGTTCGTGCGATCCGTCGCGCTTTTCCTCCTCTCTTTCGGACTTCTATCCCTCTACGTTCTCGGATTCGGATTTCCGGGATATCTTCGGGCTCCTATTTCCTATCGTCATTTTATTCGGGTCTAAATTTACATGTGGACTCGAGTTATTGAGTCCATCGATGTTGGGTTCACGTGTGACCATTTATTTAACTAAATTGTTTTCGGCTTCCCGGGTTCTCGAAATTTTGATTCCCTTTTTAATTTAAATTCCATTTCTCATTCGATTAAATTTATTTATTGATTTGCTGAATTTATTTTATTTATTGTATTTATTTTATGTTGGAAAATTCTCGGGTATTACAGTGGCCTTCTTCCATTAATCTTCGTTTTAGCTCTACGCATTTATGCGGTACGCACCATCTCCCTTTGAAGCGAATGCTTCCATCCTCATGGATTGCAAAACCAATTGCTTTTCCTTCAGCAACCTTCTTCTTGATCCTTTCAAGCTTTATGTCGCTTGATTGAGCACTGCGTATTTCATCAAATACCGTAGATTCAATGGTCATAGCATTAATGACATTTGCCACAGTTCCATAATGGACTAGCTCCGTGTCTACCTTGACCAAGTCCATATACAGTTCCGAAGGTAAGATAAGAGTATTTGCCACTTGTCGAGTCTTGCGGCTCAATGCATCTGCAACCACGTTAGCTTTCCCTTCATGGTAGGCGATGTCCAAATCATAATCCTTGATCAACTCTAACCATCTCCGTTGCCCCATGTTTAACTCCTTCTGAGTAAATATGTACTTAAGGCTCTTGTGGTCGGTGAATATCCGACAAGTTCGTCCGTACAAGTAGTGTCGCCAAATCTTTAACGCGAACACTACCGCTGCTAATTCTAGGTCGTGCGTCGGATAATTCTCCTCATGAGGCTTCAATTGTCGTGATGCATATGCAATGACTTGCTGTTGTTGCATTAAAACATACCCTAGCCCCTCTTTTGAAGCGTCACTATACACTTCAAAATCTCCATTTTCTGTTGGCAATGTTAAAATTGGTGCTGTTGTGAGGCGTTTAACTCTTGAAATGATGATTCACACTTTTCTGTCCATTCATACTTCAAAACTTTCTTCAAAAGTTGAGTCAGCGGTCGTGCAACATTGGAAAAGTCCTTGACGAACCTCCTGTAATATCCAGCCAATCCAAGAAAACTTCTCACTTCTGTTTGATTAGTAGGCGTAGGACACTCGGTGATTGCTGATATTTTTGCTGGGTCAACAGAAACTCCATCAGCTGATACAACGTGGCCTAAAAATGCTACTTTTTCTAGCCAAAAGTCACACTTGGACAACTTGGCATAAAGTTGGTGTTTCCTTAATGTCTCTAGCACCTGATGCAAGTGTTGCTCATGCTCTTCATTGCTCTTTGAATAGATCAAGATGTCTCGATGAAAATGACTACACATTGATCTAAAATTTCTCGAAACACATCATTCATGAGATTCATGAATATTGCTGGGGCATTTGTTAGCCCAAATGACATCACTGTAAATTCGTAATGTCCATAACGTGTCCTGAACGTAGTTTTCAGAATATCCTTTTCAGCGATTCGCAGTTGATGACAACCGGATCGCAAATCTATCTTGGAGAATATCGTTGCATCTTTAAGTTGATCGAAAAGGTCATCAATCCTAGGTAATGGGTATTTGTTTTTAACCGTTACCTGATTTAAACCTCTATAATCGATACAAAGACGTAACCCTCCATCTTTCTTCTTGACGAATAAGACTGGTGCTCCCCCACGACGATGTGGTAGGTCGTATATACCCCTTTTGTAATAATTCCTCGAGTTGCTCCTTGAGTTCATTCATTTCTAGGGTTGCCATGCGATAAGGAGCTTTTGATACAGGTTCTGTTCCGGGAAGTAGATCGATTGTAAACTCGACTTCACGTTCTGGAGGCATTCCAGGAATTTCTTCTGGGAATACATCTGGATACTCCCTCACTACTGGAATGTCATCAATTTTATTCTCCTTTAACTTGAGGTTATGGATAAAGCATGCATAAAGCATATATCCTTTCTGCATAAGACTATAAAATTTTAAGGCATTTACTACCTTAGTCTTACGTTTGGGGAGTTGGACATAGTAGTTGACCTTTTTGCCTCTAGTCTTAGACATTGTAATTTTGTGTTTCTGACACTCAATTACCGCTTTATATTTGGTAAGCCAATCCATTCCCAATATAATATCAAAATCTTTAAGGTCAAATTCTACTAAGTTTGCATAGAACTCAAGGTTCTTAATGACTATAGGAATCCCATCGTATCGTTTGGTGCACGATACAATTTTTCCCGAAGGCAACTGAATTCCTAAGTTAATCATTTTAGGTTTTGGCATCTCTAGTTCAGGCAAGATTCTAGAAGAGATAAACGAACAACTTGCTCCAGAATCGAATAAAACCTTAACAGGCACACTTAAAGCCGTAAATGTACCTGTTATCACATCCCCTTGAGTTGAAAGATCTGCCTAATTAATAACATTGAGCCGCCCTATAGGTGCTCCATGGTTCCCTTGTTGGTTTCTATTTTGCTGAGGCCTCTGTCCTTGATTATTTTCGTTTCGCACATCCTGATTATTTGGCTGAGTGGGGATATTGATAAGGTCATCTCTTTTTGTAATATTTTCAATACGGGTCTTACACTCCTTCCTTATATGACCTTCTCGGCCACATCTATAACATGTACCCGGCTTGGGGCATCCTCTAGCCAAGTGGGGCTTGTTGCATTTTGGGCATTGTGGTATGTACCCTTCATGGTTTCTTGTACCATTGTTGCCCCCTCCTTTGTTTCCCTGGACGGGTCGATTCTGCCCACCTCGAATATTGTCTTTATTGTTGCTGAGGTGGTTGTTGTTGCTGCTGCTTCCTCGGTTGTCCCGAATCCTCTTGTCCTGTCCTTGGAACCCGCGGCTAGACTCCCCGGCTTTTCTCTTCATCTGTTGTACACGAGAAACTGCGACAGCTCGATCGTAGATCGCTTGGAGGGTAGGATACTGAACTCCAGCCACCACTTCTCTAATGGAGAGGTTTAAACCCATTTCGAACTTCTGTGCCTTCTCGGCATCGGTGGAGACTAGCTTAGGAGCAAATCTGACTAACTCCTTGAATCTGACATAGTATTCTTGTACAGATTGTGCTCCTTGTCGTAACGATAGAAACTCTTCATGTAACACCCCGGATTTGGTAACCCAGGCCGAGGTGTCACCGCCGCATCACCCTAGCAAGACACAGATTCCCGAGCTCGCTAAGGAGGTGCAAGGCTTATGCGTATGCAAAGTTTTAAAACATTCAACAATGAATCCGGAATCCAATAATACTTTAATCAAGTACGGTAGTAAAAATCATCATGCATGGAAAAGGTAAATGCAGCGGAAATGTAATCACGGCCAACACGGCCAAAACCTCGGGTTAAACAGACCCGGTAAACAGTAATACGATGCAGAAAGCGAAAATGTTCATAAATAATTTCCCCCAAGTGTATGCGTATGCGTCACTTGACATACTCTGTAAAAGAAAAATGACAACGGTTGTCAGTATAAAAATATACTGAGTAAGTTAATCCCTAACTAACAAATAAAAGAGGTTACATGTGTTTAAACTAAAGATTTCGCTTACCACACGTAATGTTAAAATACATAGTTTATTTGCAGCGGAAAACATGATTAAAGGACTAAATTTAAAAAGCGTAATTTAAGCATAATTTAAGAGGCATGAATTTTAAATACATAATTAAAGACATGATAAATACAATTTAAGCATAAAGAAACACTCACACAAGTCTTTTACATTTATCCCGTAGACTAAGAAGAGGACACCATACCGGGAGATCACTAACGAGGCAATCTCAACATAGGACCACTAACGAGGCATCAAACAATGGGAGACCACTAACGAGGCAGTCTCAAAAGATAGTAGGACCACTAACGAGGCGATCCAAAAAGATAGTAGGACCACTAACGAGGCGATCCAAAAATACAGCGCGCGAGATCACTAACGAGGCAATCTCAGATAGTAAGGAGACCACTAACGAGGCAGTCTCAAAGATAATGATAGCATGACGATCGGCTCAGCCTAGTGAACGTGATTTTTCGAAAGTTCGTATTTCAAAGTTATCAAATGATCGATATCGCGTTTTCATAGTTCGAGTTTTCTCAAGTTCGAAAAATCCTATTCGAGGCAGTTTACGCCTTTCTTAATTAAAAATTCGTCTTTTCACCAAAAATTCTGAAATTTTTACAGTAATTCAAAAACACACAGACGAACAACTTTCATGTTTTAAGTTTTTGGAAATAAGGTTCCGAAGTGAGTCGAAATTCGAGTTCAGTGCAAGGAATAATTTCTGTCTTAAAAACTGTTTTCATCACAGGTTCGTGCAACGCCGATTAAAAATTCATTTCAAAACCAATCGATGCGAAATGTTTACAGTAACTACAAAACACGTTAAGGAACAACTTTCATGTTTTAAGAATTTGGAAATAATGAATTCTTGGTACTCAAAAATTGACCACAACTCACTGCATACTCGCGGGTTCCGAATAGGGTTTAAAACAGTTCTGAAATTTCGACCGATTGACATATCAAATGAACACCAAAATCCGTGCAATTTTACATGCATAATCTAGACTCAATTATCTACAACTTTTGTTTAGGAATGCAAAGTTAAATCATTCGAAAAAGGGGTGAAAAACACGCATCAATTTGAATATAGAAATCTGTCACAGTTTTAAAACGTTCGGGTCGACACAGAAAGTGTACGGCGTGATTTGGGATGGCAAAACTTAATGTCAACGGCTGAAATTTGGACACAGGATAGATAAAGGTGTTAGGAACAACTTTTATGTTGAAAAGTTTTCGGTTTGAATTCCCGAAGGTCGAGTTTTAGGCGAGTCTTTGAAATTGGACGAAAATAGGGTTTTTGAAAACCGATTTTTGTTACAAGCCTATATCTCGAGATTTAAACAACAAACAACCACGAAAATTTGTGAGTAAGGTTTTAACTTACTTAGAATGAGGATAGGGTCGCTGGATTGGGTTTCCGGGTGGCCTAGGGTCACGACGAACGGCCAACTTCTCCGACCGCTTTTTGTTCGTTTTCCGACGGGAAGTCGTAGTAAGGAAAAAGGGTTAGAACATGAGTTTCTGAGATATATGGACGAATTAAAACTTTGTACAATAACTTACAAAGAGTCTAGAGGGCAGGGCTTGGTTCCTTTCGCCTTGCCGTCGCCGGAATACTTGCCGGAAAAGTGAGTTCGGAGAGGTTTCGACTTCGAGAGGAATATTGGAGGTGGCTAGGGTTTGTTTGCTGGAAATTATGGGGGAGGGGCGGCCACACAGCCTCTATAACCTTCCCCCATTGCCTTGATCCGTTTCCCCTTGATAGGGGACGGATTTTTGGCAAGAAAATCACCATGGAAGGAAAGTTTATACCTCCTGCACCTCTGGCGCGCTGGTGACGGGCACATAGGCTTTTGTCCGCGCGGAGCACGCGTGGTCTGCCCTGGAGTCGCGACTCCTCCGTCCGCGCGGTGGCCGTGCGGCGGCGCGCGGAGAGCGCGGGCCGGCCGGTTCGGCGGTGCGCGTGTTCCGTCGGGTCTTTCCTTGCTTTCCCCTATTGGTTTTCTACGTGTTAGCTCGATTCCTTGGGTCGTCTCCGGTTCGGAATCTTCTCCTTAAACTTGTTACGAGTCCGGCTTATCGCTCGCAACATTTCCGTGTCCTAGTTAGCCTAGTCTAAATTGGTTCCAACTCCTCCTATCGTCCTTGTGATCTATTTCGTGATTTATTTTGTGATTTATTTCGTGACTGAACTTAGAAATTAGTTCCAAGCTGCCTACGTACCCTGTGAAGGGATCAAGTCATGACGTAGTTCAAAACAATTTGAATTTGTTTTTCCTTGGGTGTTACATCCTCCCCCCCTTAAGAATACAGTTATGTCCCCATAACTGTGGTCGGGTCATCTTGGAAGAGGGTAGGGTAACGTTGCTTCATGTCGGCTTCTAATTCCCAGGTTACCGTTTCTGTCTCGTGGTTGGACCACAGGACCTTGACCATCTTTACAGTTTTATTCCTTGTCACCCTTTCCTTGTAGTCGAGTATTTGCACCGGGGTTTCTTCATAGGTCAAGTCATCATCCAATTCGATTACGTCCGGTTGGAGTACATGCGACGTGTCGGGCACATACTTCTTCAGTTGGGAGACGTGAAACACGTTATGGACGCGTGCTAGTTGAGGCGGCAGTGCTAGCCGGTACGCTAGATTCCCCACTCTCTCGAGGATCTCATATGGCCCTATGTATCGTGGGCTCAGTTTCCCTTGCTTGCCAAAGCGCATTACGCCCTTCATCGGTGAGACTTTCAGCATGACCTTGTCACCGACTTGGAATTCCAAGTCCTGCCGTCTCACGTCCGCATAACTCTTTTGCCGGTCCTGAGCGGCTCTCATCTTCCCCTGGATGACCTTAACTTGCTGAGCCATGTCCTCCACCAGTTGTGGCCCTACTGTCATTATTCGATCGTTCTCTTCCCAACTCAATGGGCTCCGGCATCTTCGTCCATACAGTGCCTCGAAGGGCGCCATGCCGATGCTCGCATGGTAACTGTTGTTGTAGGAGAACTCGATCAAGGGTAAATGGTGCTCCCAACTTCCCTTGAATTCCAACACACAAGCCCTCAACATGTCCTCCAGCGTTTGTATTGTTCGGTCCGTCTGTCCATCCATCATAGGTTGGAACGCCGTACTCATTTTTATCTGCGTCCCCAAAGCTTCTTGCAGCTTGGTCCAAAACTGGGAGACGAATTTGCTATCCCTATCCGAGATGATGTCGTGTAGCACCCCGTGCCGGCGTACCACATTGTCTACATATGCTCTTGCTAGTTGGTCCATTGTCCAAGTGTCCTTCATCGGGATGAAGATGGCAGCCTTCGTTAACCTATCCACGATCACCCAGATCTTATTCATCCCCTTTGGCGAACGTGGTAACCCTGAAACGAAATCCATGGAGATACTGTCCCACTTCCAGCTTGGGATCTCTAATGGTTGCATTAATCCTAAGGGCTTTTGCCGTACTGCCTTGATCTTCTGGCAGGTAAGGCACCTTGCCACGAACTCGGCCACCTCTCTCTTCATGTTCAGCCACCAATAATTTTTCTTCAAGTCCTTGTATAGCTTATCCCCTCCGGGGTGAACCGAGTAGGGGGTGCTATGGCCTTCCTCCATCACCTTCTTCTTCAGATCCGCGGACTCCCGCGGTATACACCACCTTCCCCTGAAGCGGATGCTCCCGTCCTCGTGAATCTTGAAATCCACTGCCTTTCCTTCGGCAATGCTTCTCCTTATTTCCTCCAACTTTTCGTCACTCGACTGGGCGAGTCGTATCTCTTCGAACACGGTAGGGCTTACTACCATCGCGTTGACGACCTCGGTTACCGTACCGGGATGCACCAGTTCCAGGCTTAATTTTGCCAAATCTCTGTACAATTCGGCCGGTATCACCAGTGAGCTCGTGACGTGTTGCGTCTTCCGACTCAAGGCGTCGGCCACGACGTTGGCCTTGCCCTCGTGATACGCGACTTCCAGGTCAAAATCTTTGATCAGTTCCAACCATCTCCTCTGCCTCAAGTTCAGTTCTCTTTGCGTGAATATGTACTTGAGGCTCTTATGGTCGGTGAGCATCCGACACTTCCGCCCATAGAGATAGTGTCTCCAAATCTTCAGGGCGAACACGACCGCGGCCAGTTCTAGGTCGTGCGTCGGATAGTTTTGCTCGTGTGGTTTCAGCTGTCGTGATGCGTACGCTATGACTCTTTGATCCTGCATTAGTACGCATCCCAGTCCTTCCCTCGAGGCATCGCTATACACCTCGAAGTCTCCATTCTCTGATGGTAACGCCAACACTGGCGCCGTGGTAAGTCGTTTCTTCAGCTCCTGGAATGCGGCTTCGCACTCGCCAGTCCAGTCGTACTTCACCCCCTTCTTCAGCAGTTGGGTCAATGGGCGGGCGATTTTGGAGAAGTCTTAGACAAATCGCCTGTAGTAGCCCGCCAGTCCGAGAAAACTTCTTATCTCCGTTGGGCTCTTCGGTGGTACCCACTCGGTTACTGCCGAGATCTTTGCCGGGTCTACCACCACTCCGCTGGCGGATACGATATGCCCAAGGAATGTTACTTCCCTCAGCCAGAAGTCGCATTTGGACAACTTCCCATATAGCTGATTTTCTCGGAGGATCCCCAGCACTTTATGTAAGTGCTCGGAATGTTCTTCCTCGTCCCTTGAGTAGACCAAGATGTCGTCTATGAATACCACTACGCATTGATCTAATAGCCCTCGGAACACGTTGTTCAGGAGGTTCATGAACATTGCCGGGGCGTTCGTTAGTCCGAATGACAGTACTGTGAATTCGTAGTGTTCATAGCGAGACCTGAACGCTGTCTTTGGGATGTCTTTCTCAGCGATCCGCAGTTGATGATATCCCGAACGCATGTCGATCTTGGAGAACACAGTAGCTCCCTTCAGCTGGTCGAACAGATCCTCGATTCTGGGCAACGGGTACTTGTTCTTGATAGTGACTTGATTAAGTCCTCTATAGTCGATACACAGTCGCAAACTCCCATCCTTCTTCTTGACGAACAAGACCGGTGCTCCCCATGGAGACGTACTCGGTCTGATATACCCCTTTTCCAGCAATTCTTCGAGCTGTTCCTTTAGCTCCTTCATCTTCGGCGGTGCCATGCGGTAAGGAGCCTTTGAGACAGGTTCCGTTCCCGGGATGAGATCTATGGTGAACTCGAGATCCCTCTCAGGGGGCATGCCGGGAACTTCTTCCGGGAACACATCCGGGTACTCTCTTACCACCGGAATGTTGTCTATCTTTACTCCTTCAGCCTCGAGGTTATGAACGTAGCATGCGTATAACGCGTGGCCCTTACGCATTAGGCTACATAACTCTAGGACGTTGACTATCTTGTTAGATTTCTTAGGGGGTTGAGAGTAGAAGATGACTCTTTTTCCCCTACTTTTCGACAGCGTGATCTTTTGCTTTTGGCACTCGATCACGGCCTTATACCGGGTTAGCCAATCCATTCCTAGTATGACGTCAAAGTCTCTGACGTTGAACTCTACTAAGTTTGCGAAAAACTCTACGTTCTTTATTACTATAGGTATTCCATTGTAGCGTTTAGAGCACGCTATTACTTCTCCAGAGGGCAGTTGGATGCCTATGCTAATCATCTCGCACTTAGGTAGATCTAGTTCAGTTACGACTCTCGAAGATACAATCGAACAACTGGCTCCGGAATCAAATAAGACTCTAAGTGGAGTACTTAGGACATGGAAAGTACCTGCCATCACGTCACCCTGCGCGGGTATGTCAGCCTGGTTGATCACGTTCAACCTCCCCATCGGCCTCCCTTGATTGGCTGGCTGGTTTTGATTTGGATTTGCGTTTTGCTGCTGGTTCGGAGGGCGTTGGTTCGGATTCGGAGGAGGCTGATATCCTTGATTGTTGTCGTTCCTACCTCCCTGGTTGAACGACTCGTTAGGTCCAATGACCAAGTCTTCTCTCTTTGTGATGTTCTCAAGTCGGGTTCGACATTCCTCCCTCCGATGGCCAATTCGGCCGCACCGGAAGCACTCGCCCATCTGAGGACATCTCCTCACCAGGTGCGGCCTGCCACACCTTGGGCACGGCGGCACTCGTCCTCCTTGGTTGACATTTCGACCATTGTTGTTCTGAGCATTCCCGTTCGGACCTCGCCGAAAGTCGTCCCCGCCAGTAGTGTTGCTTGTCCTGTTATCCCTGTTCCTCTTATCTGGTCCTTGCGCTCCTCGGCTAGATTCCCCAGCAGCCTTCCTCTTTAGCTGTTGCACCCGTGCTACTGCTACTGCCCGATCGTAGACAGATTGCAGGTCCGGGTAGTTAACTCCAGTGATCACCTCCCGAATTGACAAGTTCAATCCCATTTCGAACTTTTGCGCCTTCTCCCCGTCCGTAGGTACCATCCTGGGCGCAAATCTCACCAACTCCTTAAACCGTGCATAGTATTCTTAAACAGATTTCTCTCCTTGCTTCAGGGATGAGAACTCCTCGTACAGTGCCGCCTTCGTACTCATTGGGTAGAAGCGCTCCCGGAGTAACTCCATGAACTCGTTCCACGAGTAAGGTTCATCATCCTCTGCCAGCTTCCCCCGGGTAGCCTGCCACCAGTCGTCGGCCTCGCCACCCAGATAGTGCGAGGCCACGTGGACCTTCTCCCCCTCCGGGCATCTTACCGCCTTCAGCAGTTTGTCGAAGGTTCTCAACCATTCTTCCAGCTTAGCGGGGTCTTCCTCCCCGACGTAGTAAGGAGGCCGGTAGGGGTTCACCGCAGCCAAGTAGTTGATCCTCGCTTCCGGTGGTGGCGCCGCGGCAGCTCCACCCTGGTTAACGTAAGCATTACCCAGTGCGATTAGTAATTCTTCCATATTCCTTATTCGCCCTTCCGCAGGGTTGGGCATCGGTCCTGCCGGGTTCGGCATCTCCGCGTTAGGTGCCTGCTCATTGGGTTGTCCCGGCGTGCCGTGGGTGTTGGGGGTGGCAGGGAAGGTCCTTGGTCGTCCTCGGGGTGCCATCCTGTTACAACCAAGGAAGGTGTAAAGTTCAGGGAGGTTCGATAAAGTGTGGGAAAAAGGGTTTTGCTGAATTGTATGGTGCTTATCAGGAGTTGGTCAGTATTTGCATTTATTCATTCAGTCGTTTAGGGTTTTAGGGTTTGAGGTACTTGTCGATTTGTTATGCAGAAGTAGATGCATTGTTTGTCTGCCGGCGCTTTGATAAGATATAAAGATGGTGTATAAAATAAGTGTTTGTGACTTTATTGCCCAGTAGAAGTTTTTGTTTCGGTACAAGCGACAAGTAGCAAAGATCCTGAAAATAGTTCGGGAAAATAGGGAAGAGAACAATAGGAATAATGTGTCGATAATCCCCTAAGCCTGGGAAGGGTAGGTAGTCGGATCCTCCATGGGGTCGTCCTCATCACTTGCGTCCTCGATGGTGCCCGTGCCAAGGGGCCCATGGAACACCGGGCTTGCTGGCCAAGCGGGTCCAGTGGTAGGGACAGGATCGATGGTGGCAACTGGAGTCGGTGCGGCTGTCGGGTTGGCGACAGGGTCCGCAACGGGGCTAGCTGCGGGAGGAGCTCCGGGGCCAAGGGGGGCGTGTGGAGGCAAGTCATCCTTCCAGTGAAGCAGTTGATATCCCAGGACCCCTGCTTCGGTCTCTATGTCGTCCAGTTTGGTCCGAAGCTCAGTCTCGTGGGCCTGGAGTTTGTTGATTTGGGTTTGGAGTTGGGTCAGGTCTTGGTGCCCCGCTCCCCCTAGGTTAGCCAGGTGACCTAGGTTGGCCTCCATTTGTTCTACTCTTAGCCTGAAGTTGTTCACGTTTTGGGGGGTTCCCAGGTAGGCTTCGATTAACCTCATTAATAGGTTGATCATGTTTGCGTTCGAAGCAGCCATCTAGTGTTGACACGGTAGGTTAAAGTTAGAGTGTGTTTTATGCATGGTCAAGATGTGCAGGAATTAGATCTATATGCAATATGCAAGTGCAAGTCCCTTCCCCATAAAAATTTAGTTTATCCGTATGTTTAAAATAAATTGCTAAAGGTTGGGCCTCTATAGTGGGCCAAAATTTAATTTTTCTTTGGCCAAGATTTTGGGCTTATGAAAAAGAGAAATAAACTTTTGGGCTAAAAACAATACTAGTAGTCAAAATAAATAATTTAAAAATAATACTTGGGTTTTAAAAATAATGGTTTAAAAATAATAGTAATAGCTTTTAAAAATTTTCCGGGCTCTGATACCAACTTGTAACACCCGGATTTGGTAACCCAGGCCGAGGTGTCACCGCCGCATCACCCTAGCAAGACACGGATTCCCGAGCTCGCTAAGGTGGTGCAAGGCTTATGGGTATGCAAAGTTTTAAAACATTCAACAATGAATCCGGAATCCAATAATACTTTAATCAAGTACGGTAGTAAAAATCATCATGCATGGCAAAGGTAAATGCAGCGGAAATGTAATCACGGCCAACACGGCCAAAACCTCGGGTTAAACAGACCCGGTAAACAGTAGTACGATGAAGAAAGCGAAAATGTTCATAAATAATTTCCCCCAAGTGTATGCGTATGCGTCACTCGACATACTCTGTAAAAGAAAAATGACAACGGTTGTCAGTATAAAAATATACTGAGTAAGTTAATCCCTAACTAACAAATAAAAGGGGTTACATGTGTTTAAACTAAAGATTTCGCTTACCACACGTAATGTTAAAATACATAGTTTATTTGCAGCGGAAAACATGATTAAAGGACTAAATTTAAAAAGCATAATTTAAGCATAATTTAAGAGGCATGAATTTTAAATACATAATTAAAGACATGATAAATACGATTTAAGCATAAAGAAACACTCACACAAGTCTTTTACATTTATCCCGTAGACTAAGAAGAGGACACCATACCGGGAGATCACTAACGAGGCAATCTCAACATAGGACCACTAACGAGGCAGTCCAAACAATGGGAGACCACTAACGAGGCAGTCTCAAAAGATAGTAGGACCACTAACGAGGCGATCCAAAAAGATAGTAGGACCACTAACGAGGCGATCCAAAAATACAGCGCGCGAGATCACTAACGAGGCAATCTCAGATAGTAAGGAGACCACTAACGAGGCAGTCTCAAAGATAATGATAGCATGACGATCGGCTCAGCCTAGTGAACGGTATTTTTCGAAAGTTCGTATTTCAAAGTTATCAAATGATCGATATCGCGTTTTCATAGTTCGAGTTTTCTCAAGTTCGAAAAATCCTATTCGAGGCAGTTTACGCCTTTCTTAATTAAAAATTCGTCTTTTCACCAAAAATTCTGAAATTTTTACAGTAATTCAAAAACACACACACGAACAATTTTCATGTTTTAAGTTTTTGGAAATAAGGTTCCGAAGTGAGTCGAAATTCGAGTTCAGTGCAAGGAATAATTTCTGTCTTAAAAATTGTTTTCGTTACAGGTTCGTGCAACGCCGATTAAAAATTCATTTCAAAACCAATCGATGTGAAATTTTTACAGTAACTACAAAACACGTTAAGGAACAACTTTCATGTTTTAAGAATTTGGAAATAATGAATTCTTGGTACTCAAAAATTGACCACAACTCACTGCATACTCGCGGGTTCCGAATAGGGTTTAAAACAGTTCTGAAATTTCGACCGATTGACATATCAAATGAACACCAAAATCCGTGAAATTTTACATACATAATCTAGACTCAATTATCTATAATTTTTGTTTAGGAATGCAAAGTTAAATCATTCGAAAAGGGGTGAAAAACACGCATCAAGTTGAATATAGAAATCTGTCACAGTTTTAAAACGTTCGGGTCGACACAGAAAGTTTACGGCGTGATTTGGGATGGCAAAACTTAATGTCAACGGCTGAAATTTGGACACAAGATAGATAAAGGTGTTAGGAACAACTTTTATGTTGAAAAGTTTTCGGTTTGAATTCCCGAAGGTCGAGTTTTAGGCGAGTCTTTGAAATTGGACGAAAATAGGGTTTTTGAAAACCGATTTTTGTTACAAGCCTATATCTCGAGATTTAAACAACAAACAACCACGAATATTTGTGAGTAAGGTTTTAACTTACTTAGAATGAGGATAGGGTCGCTGGATTGGGTTTCCGGGTGTCCTAGGGTCACGACGAACGGCCAACTTCTCCGACCGCTTTTTGTTCGTTTTCCGACGGGAAGTCGTAGTAAGGAAAAAGGGTTAGAACATGAGTTTCTGAGATATATGGACGAATTAAAACTTTGTACAATAACTTACCAAGAGTCTAGAGGGCAGGGCTTGGTTCCTTTCGCCTTGCCGTCGCCGGAATACTTGCCGGAAAAGTGAGTTCGGAGAGGTTTCGACTTCGAGAGGAATATTGGAGGTGGCTAGGGTTTGTTTGCTGGAAATTATGGGGGAGGGGCGGCCACACAGCCTCTATAACCTTCCCCCATTGCCTTGATTCGTTTCCCCTTGATAGGGGACAGATTTTTGGCAAGAAAATCACCATGGAAGGAAAGTTTACACCTCCTGCACCTCTGGCGCGCTGGTGACGCGCACATAGGCTTTTGTCCGCGCGGAGCACGCGTGGTCTGCCCTGGAGTCGCGACTCCTCCGTCCGCGCGGTGGCGCGCGGAGAGCGCGGGCCGGCCAGACCGGCCGGTTCGGCGGTCCGCGTGTTCCGTCGGGTCTTTCCTTGCTTTCCCCTATCGGTTTTCTACGTGTTAGCTCGATTCCTTGGGTCGTCTCCGGTTCGGAATCTTCTCCTTAAACTTGTTACGAGTCCGGCTTATCGCTCGCAACATTTCCGTGTCCTAGTTAGCCTAGTCTAAATTGGTTCCAACTCCTCCTATCGTCCTTGTGATCTATTTCATGATTTATTTTGTGATTTATTTCGTGACTGAACTTAGAAATTAGTTCCAAGCTGCCTACGTACCCTGTGAAGGGATCAAGTCATGACGTAGTTCAAAACAATTTGAATTTGTTTTTCCTCGGGTGTTACACTTCATACATTGCTGCTTTGGTACTCATCGGGTAAAACCTTTCTCTTAGAGCTTCTGTAAAGTTTTCCCATGTATACTCATCATCATCTAGCTCTCTCTTCTGTAGCTGCCACCAGTCATCTGCATCACCTCCTAAAAAGTACGAGGCTACAGTAATCTTCTGCTCATCTGGGCAACGAGTCGCCTCGAGTAGCTTGTTAAAACTTTTTATCCAATTCTCGAATTTAGTAGGGTCCTCCTGCCCATCATAACGAGGTGGTCTGTATTGGTTCACCACTGCTAGGTGATTGAGCTGGGCTTGAGGTGACGGCACAGCTGCTGTGGCTTGATTAATTTGACCCTGACTCAAGGCAATGAGCATTTGCTCAATGATCCTTAGGCGATCATTGTCAAGCGAGTTTTGCGTGTTTCGATTCTGAGGGGTTTGGTTGTTGGGTGCTCCATGATTAGGAGGTACCATGTTGTGTCCAACGCCCTGATTGTTGGTGATGTCAGGGTGATATATGTTGTGTGCAGGTGGTACAGCTTGTCGATTGGATACACCCTGTGCTGCTGGCACTTCGTGGTTAGTCATGTTCGGATTTTGGTGTGGCTCCATGTTGTTGAGGGCATTAACAATTCGGAGGGTTTTTCTAGTCCTTGCACGGGGTGCCATTCTGCTAAGGATGGTTAAGCAAGAGTGAGTTCAAGTCTAAGGGATGATTATGTCCTAAAACTCGTTAGGTCATAGTATAAGGATGAGTTAACGCAGAAATGTCTAAGTTAGGAGTATGACTTTATTAGAGATTAACCAGAAGGAACGAAATAACAAGCTTTATTTCATAAATCTAGAAAATATTACAAGATAGAGAATTTAAAAAGAGCACTTATGATAAGGTCAACTGACTTAGTATATCATAACAATATTTTATTCTATTTTATTATTTTTTTTAAAAATTTTTATAGAAAATGATGCATGCTCATGAATGCATATGTCCCCACCCTAAAAATAATTTCTAAGTTTCAAAATTTAACATAGCGCATATGGGCCTTTGAAAAATATTTTGCATATTTCTTTCTCAAAATAGATTTTTTTTTTAAAATCCATAAACCGGAGTTAAACTGTCGCATCCCTTAGTCAAACTCGCCTTGTTGCTAACTTAACCAAGAAATGCTAAGATTAGAGGGTACCGCCTTCTAAGTAATTTGCCAACTAGTTAAAATATAGAGCTACAAAGTTGATTCCCAGGAAAGACTTGTAGAGCCACCGGCTGACGGGCAATCTTTAAAAACCAGACTCCTTAGACAGAATCACCTCATGTAGCTCTATATTTAACAGTTTACAAATACTTAGAGTTTAAAAATACGCTCTGATACCACTCTGTAACACCCCGAAATTCATCCTCATAAGGTTTCAGAATGTTACCGCCACACTTGTCAGTCAGGCTCTCCCTTAGGCTAACTTAATTGACAAGTGCTACGGCTAAATATCTTCACATATAAATTTTTGTAATATGGACTTTAAAAATAATTGCCAATTTTATAAAATATAGTCATAAGAAAATTTAAAGTACTTAATACCAGAGTCATTGTTCTTTCTCACGCGGAAGCATAAACTAAAGGCAATATATAGGACATTAATAATTAAAAGTACGTGGTTCCTTAAAGCAACAATCTTTTTGATGAAAGGTTATCCCATTGTCAAATGCTCATGTTATGAGATGCAGTTCACATGTTAGCTCCAATATCTGTAAAAAGATAACACAACAACTTTTTATCAGTACAATGGTACTGAGTAAGTCAACCCGCTCCACTTTAAGAAGTGGGTTTTAAAATAGTGGTTGACACTCAATAATAATAATAATAATAATAATTTTCACTTTTTCTTTTAAAATGATCACACACATTACCTTTAACAAAATAAATAACTTTCATTCTTACCATTGTAGCAACTATGCACAAGAGGACACCATTTTCCATATATCATATCATATCATATCATATCGATCATAAGTCATGATCAGCATGCACCGGACTCATATACAGACACACTCCGGAGCCTCGGGTAACCCATAGAGCTGTAAATAGAACAAACAGTTCGTGAGCTGAGCTCGTTTCGACACGTGTTTGTTCGTTAACAGCTCGTTCGATAAGTTAAACGAACCGAGCTCAAAAACATAATTTGGTTTGTGTGTTCGTTCGTTAAGTTCGCGAACAGTTCGGATTTTATTTTTAATGGAATATATATTATAAAAATTCAATATTTTATCTAGTTGTTCTTTCCATTTTTCATTTTTATTAATTTCACATTTCTCTCATAAATTATATTACAATATACATTACATTTTCACACCTAATTTAACTCTAAAACAATTAATAAAATAAATGATTCGTTAACTGAGCTCGACTAGGCTCGTGTTCGTTCGTTATTAGCTCGTTCGTAAGGTTTAATGAACAGAGCTCAAACATGAAAATTGGCTCGTTAAAATTTTTGGCTCGGTTCGTATTCGTTCGTTAAGCTTAACGAACAGAGCTCAAACACTTGAAGCTCGGTTCAGTTCGGCTCGTTTACAGCTCTACCCATCACGGATACACCCAAGAGTATAGACTCATACATGCAACAACGCCGTTTTGGCACAATTTATCAACAATTCCGTCTTGGCATATTTAGAGGGGGAGGCCCCGCAACACACATCCCTAGTGCATTAGCCCTCTATCAAGTATGGCATCTTACTCAAGTTAATAGTGCACAATGGATTTAAAAGTGTTTTTCACAATTTTCCACATAATATCCTCTTTAAAAGAGTTTTCAACAATTTCACGGGAGTAACCTCATAACAAGGGCATTCAATAATACCAAATCTCATTTCAACATTTAACTCCCATATCAATATCTCATAAATATGAAAATATCATTTCATGGATCTCAAAATCCAACAATTTCTCATTTGGACCAAAAAAATCAAGTCCAACATCGCAGTTTATGCCAAGTCAGTTTAAAAATTCCTATGAAAGGTGATTGCTATGAAATTTAAACTGTAGATACTCAACACATAGTTGAACAAGTTTCATGTTTTACACTTTTCAAAATAAGGTATGGAAACATTTCAAAAATTGAGTTCTTTTCAGAACATGTATTCTGCCAGAAATTCAATAGTGACTCTATAATTTTCAACAGGTTTTAAAAATAGTAATTCGCGACTGAAAATTCTAAAATTTTACCACAAGGTAGATAACACATAGATAAATATTTTTCATGAAGAAACCATTTGGCTTTGAGACACTTAAGACCTTCAAAAATGTGGATTTCAGAAAACACTATCATTTCTTAGATTTCAACAAAAAGAGATTTCGACCTTTCGATAAAGCGGATCCCATAACTTTTTCATACGAGTTCTAAAAATTATAAAATTTTCCAGAAAGATACTCAACTCAATAAGGAACAAGTTTTATGAAGGAACCTTTGAGGGATAATGAACCAAAATATTTTAAAAAGATGAATCTTTATGTAAACGAAAAACTGACAGATTTTGGTATAATGGGGAAATTCTAATTTTGTACTCTTAAAACATAGATTGGGATCTCCAAAACTTGAAGTAGAGAGTGTTAACTTACTGAATTGCTGTATAAGAGCAAGAAGATTCAAAGATAATGGCCGTTATAACACAAGATTCGCACCACAAATTACGGGTTTCACAAGTGTTGAGAAGAGTTAGAACTCTAGAATGATGAAGGTTGCCAAGCCTACAAAACTCCACAATCCTTAACATATGCTCACTATGTGGGAGAACTTTGAAAAATAGAATGGGTAGTGAATTTGGCTAATGAGATGGATGAGATTAATGTGTTTGAAGGCTAGAAACTCCCTCTATTTATAGGCTAAGATTTGAACAATTGAACATGACACATTGTGAGAGTGATTACAACCTCACCAATCATCCAATTAAGTGTGTCTTGAGCAATAATGGTTAGAGTATTTGTATCCACTTATTTGGTCCTTATAGCCTAACAAAGAGGCTATTAATTTGGGAGGCTATTAATTTTGTCCATCATGTTGTCTATTAACATAATGGTTTGCCTATTATGGATGCTATTAATCTTGGTGGGTTCAAGAGATAATTGATCACCTTTCTTTGCTAGCCATTCATCCAAGACACTTGTTAATCATGTAGATTTTTCATCTATTTGTTTAGGAAGAAAATTTCTTGCAATTGCTTTTAACCTTATATTTGTGTAAGTAGTTTATCATGAAAATGATTGAAGTATTAGCTTGTCTACAAAAATCATTATTCTTGCCATTATTTAGTGGCATGCATTTATACTCAATGAGTTGGATATGGTAATATGATACTCCCTCCGTCCCAATTAAGATGTCTTGTTTGATTTCTGCACACAATTCAATGCACATTTTTAATCGTTAATATCTCAAAATATATACAAGTGAAAATTATGTAAAAGATATATTCTTAAACTACACGATTAGAGGAATCTAACAAGACCGAACTCGACTATTTTTTCCAAATATATACTTACAATAATATTGAGTCAAAGTTGAACAATGAACAGTGTCAAAAAGTCAAACCAGACATCTCAAGTGGGACGGAGGGAGTATTTATTTATTTATTTCAAGTATTGTATTTATATTAATGTGCTTTCAAAAAGATAATAATAATATACTTGCATGGTTTTATTTTATTCATAACAATACTCAAACCACAAAGTCTTCATGTCATCATCAAATAAAAATTATAATCTATGAATATATTTTCTTATATATAAAAGTTAATTCTCATAGATTCATATAAAAACTCATACTTTTATTTTATAAAAATTTATTCCATAATGAATATCAAAGTACTTAAAATATTCACATACTATCCTCATAATAATTTTCAAGACCAATGTGTATACATATAAAAACTTATAATTTAAACAATAGATTTAAAAAATATTCCATAAACTATATAATTCTATTATCCTTGATATTGAAATTCATATTTCTTTTGGAAAAGACAAATTTACATATATAATTTTCCAAGTATTGTTTTGTAAAAAAAATCAATATACTAATTCTTTAAGCAAGTGTTTAAATATTTAATAAAAGTCTACTTAATGAATTAAAATTATTTCGGGTAATTTCTATGGTATTACAATCCACCCTCCTTAAGAATCAACTTCGTCCTCGAAGTTTTAATGATGAAAACTACTGTGGCAATCTAATATGCGAATACAAGATAAAAGTTAATGAAAAAAAAGTTGTAGGAGATTTTGAACATACCCTATCAAGATTGTGTCGGGTGGTTACAGAATTTTTTATATTTAAAAAATAAATCGATTTAAATATTTTCTATTGTGTTCCTTCAGTTGAAATTCAAGGACACTATAGTAAATTATTTAAAACATTAAAAAGATAAGATTCCCAGCAATATTATATTCCCAGTAATGTTACATTTCCATCAATTACATTACCACAGGTAATTTAAGATCACTCAAACCAAACGTACCATAGGAGTATGTTTGGATATTCGTTTTGAAAAGTAATGCTGTCTTGAAAAAGCATTATCAGATCATTGTTATAACAAAAGTTGCTATGAGAATTAAATGTTTGAATTCGCTTATGCTATTTGTAAACGTAATAATTAGATAATCAATTTTGAATTATATGGTTTGTAGGACCGTTTACATATATTGAAGGCGCAATAGAGGTGGTCGGCGTTGGGCAATTGAATGAGACAGAGAGATTCTCAGTTGCAGAACTTTTCTCTATCCCGCTGGCGTAAGAAATTGAATATGGAGCAAGTATATTACTGTAAAAAAGACACATCATCAAAATGCATTTTGCTCACCGTTCCATTTTATAACTTCTGCTAGAAAAGTGCGGTAAAATATCCCATAAATATAAATAATATGTGTATATGAAACAATCACTATTACTTGATTATCTGTTATCACCCAAAAAATATTTGAGCCCATGAGCTGAGGCCCAATACGCATCGGCCCAAGTGGTTAAGCCCAGTCCACATTGCTGCATTGGAATTATCGAGCAAAAATAAGAAGGCGGATAAGGATTGGCAGCGGTTTCCCCGAGATTGAAGGTGGAGGAACGTGGCATCATAGGGAGTTTGGCAGTCTGGCTTGAAGTATTAACCACGCTAGCAAGAGAGGGGCACCACCATCCGGAAAAGATCATGGTGATATTAAGACAAAGCGTCATTGGTGGGACGGTTCCTTGGAGCAGATTGGGGTAACGTCTGAATTAAGGCCGGAGAGGTGACTCCTTACAAATACTAGAGGCCAAATCCAAGAGAGGGGACCCTTAACTCTTCTCAAAAGAAACCGCACTTACATTTTTTTAGCTTTTCTGCACTTTCTTTTCCATTCCGCATTTTCATTTCTTTACACCTTTCTTTACATTCCTGTAATTTCCTTTCTACAATATCCTTGTAACCTTCAATATTCATCAATCAAAATAGAGGTTTCTCCCTCAAACAATTTCTACGGTTAACATTATCTCATTTTGAAAACGCAAGGGATGTAAGCGAAATTAACAAAAAATCGAAGAATATGAATGAAATGCTTGTATTAAACGAATTGAAATATTAGAAGAATTGAACGAAAGCAATAAACGGAATGAAAATTGCAGAAAGCGATAAACGAAAGCTGTAAAGGAAAACCATAAATGCTAAGAAAGAAAAATAAAATAAAGGCAGCTCTTGAGAGTTATGTTTGAGGTGTCTTCTTAAGCCGCCTCTCTTCGATATTTATAGTGGTGGAGCCCTAGTAACCGTAAATGTACGCACGTTCTGCATTAGTTGTCATCTTCACTCTTCAATAGTAATTGTGCTAATTCAATGGATTGGGCCGGTTCACTATGAACTGGGCCAGTTTGTGTGGACTCAAATATTTTTAGTGACAACGGATGCCCCCTTGCGCGTTTAGTCGGTATAATTGAGACTGAAAATGACATATATTTTAAAAGTGAGAAACCGTGCATGTCACTCTTAATTTTAATTATTATATATATGTATATATATTTTTATTTATAAATAATTATCATAATGGCAACCTATGCTTGCCGCCACCTCAAATAAATGTCATTTTTGGGGATGAGGACTTAGCCCAAGTGGTTAAGTCCCTTGACTTCCAACGTATGGTTGGAGGTTCGATTATCCACCGGCCCCTATCCCTCCCTTTTATTCCCCTTTGTAATTGTGTGGCATGTGCTCCCATCACCTCTTTCTCAGGCCTTCAGTGGCTCCTAAAAAAAAATGCCACTCTTTTTTTTTTTCCTTTTACGTAAAAATGCTTGCCGCCCATCAACTTTTCAAAATAATTAAACTTGCCGCCCACCTAGTCCATCTTTTGTTATTTTTTTTTAAAAAAAAAACTTGTCGTCGTTGAAGCTTGCTTTGCCGCCCATGTCTGCTTCTGCCGCCCATCAGATTTGGCATCGGATTTTTTTTTTTTTTATCTCTCAGCCGCCACCTTAGTTCCTTCCGCAACTTGCCGACGACTTCCATCAGGCCGCGTCGTCTTGTCTATCTAGTGCCGAAGCTCTTTTTCCACCGCCTCATTGTTGCTTGATCGTCATCTGTCTGCCGCCCGGAGATCATCACACAACCACGCCAGCCGCATCCATCTATGTCAGTCGCCATCTACTCTGCCGCCTGCACTTGCTCCTTGCCGCCCGGCTTTCTGTTCTAGCCGCCGGTCTGGTCTCTTGTCTCTTGGGATGTCTTGACGTCATTTGTCTTCGGTGCCTGCGAAACGACAGCCGTTGTCTTGGTTGCCACCCATCGCCATCTTGCCGCCATTGCTCGCCTCTCTCCCGGCTGCCTGAGGAGGTCTGCCGCGATCGGCTGCCGTGACTTGCCACTGGCGGGAGCTCTCTGCTGCCACAAATGCCGCCGTTGCCTCTCGTCGGCGTCCGAAGCTTCGTCCGCAATTGTGTCTTGCCTCCCACTCGGAGCTTCGTCTGGAGTTTTGTGACTTGCCTCCCGTTGACGTTTGTCCGGAGCTATGTGTCTTGCCTCCCAGAGCTTCATCCGCAGCTTTGTGACTTGCCTCCCGCAACTTGTCCGCAGCTTCGTGACTTGCCTCTCCGAGGTTCGTCCGCAGATTTGTAACTTGCCTCCCATCGGCGCTTAGAGCCTCGTCCGAAGCTTTCTTGGACATCTTCGTATGGCCTTGGCCACCTCCATATCCCTTAGGCATTTTCGTAGTCTTCATAGCTACTATTTTAGGAATCTGAAGCCACCATAGTGCCCTGTCATTTTGGGAATCCGACGCCACATAGTGCCCTGCCATTTCGGAAATCTGCAGCCACATAATGCCCTTTTGGGAATTTCGTATCAACCATAGTTGTGATTTTGACATTTCATAGCTGCCATAGCTTTCAGTCGCCAGCCGCCATCCGCAACTCTCGTAGGCATATTGCGAACGAGGGCTATCGGCCAACGTTGGTCAGTCATCATCTACCTCGCCCCCAAGGCCGCCGTTGTTGGCATTCTAGGCCACTATCCAGGGTTGTTTACACCAAGGTCACTGTGGAGCCACCACCCTTGGTTCTTCTTCCTTTTTACCGGGTTTTACTTCCTTGAAGTGAGTCCCGTATGTAGGTGGATGCTCCTCATCTTGTTCCTCAAAGAACTTTTCCAATCGGGCCGCCCTTTCGGCCAGCTAGGCAAGGTTAGTGGAATCCTGTACAATTAAATATTCCTTTAACTTTGGCAGCATATTTGTCACTGCAATGTTGGCTATTTCCTATCAGGGATAACCATCGTGCATTGACTCTTAAGTCATATATTAATATATGTACTAGCCGCTTCATCAGTAAATTGCTTAGCATTGGTTAAATCTGCTAAACTAACCTGTGTTAATGGAGTGTAGAACCTGTCGTGGAAGGCTCTCTCCAAATCGACCCAATTTTGGATCGAGATAGACCACAAGGACGCGTACCAAACGAAGGCAGGTCCAATAAACGATGCACTAAACAGCCTCAATTTCAGCCAATCATTGGTCGCCATCTCACCACACTGTATGGTGAATCTGCCCACATGTTCTACGGTGGACTTGTCGTCATCCCCCGAAAACATGGTGAACTCGGGCATCTTGAACCCTCTCGGGTAGGGATGCATAGTGTCCACCCAATCAGGATAGGGTTTTCTATAAGTAGGTCGCTCTATCTGCCTCAACTGGATCCGGAAGTGCTGCTGCATCATATCCGCAAGCCATTCGGGTGACAACGCTGATGCCTGCGTACGAGGCAGGGCGGGCGTAGGTGTTACAGTAGGTTCCATGGCCATCCCTTGTGGCTGTGGCGGTTGCCCCCTAGCGTTGGAGGTGTTCAAGTAGTGTTTGACATGGGCGCCGAAACTGTTGAGAAATTCGCCGCATACGACACTGTAGGCATGTTCCGCACAAGAAGGCCATCTTGGCGTGGCTGTAAGTTGGGCCATTGAAGGCCATCAAACAACCATTGGGGTTGGCCCATTAAATATCGGCAATTCGACACGGTTGGAGCCGATGGTGTATAGACGGGTATTGTTTGGTAGGGTGACTGAAAGGAACTGGCCGGATCACCAAATTTAGATGATGGCGGCTGGCAAATTGAAGCTGTCAAAGTCCTCTGCTGGCCATCGGATGGCACAGGACAAGGGAGACAGGGCAGCGCACTTGCGTTTGTAGCAGCAACCCATGTTGTTGAAGATGTACAGAACTACACACTTTGTCGATTTGATCAGCTATTGCAGGCCGCAATACATCCATGATGTGTTTCGTAAGTAAAGGCATGAATTCGGTCATCGATTCTGTTATCGATAGCCGCATCTGTTCGGAGACCGTAGGGGTTTGTGTAATCCCCTGTTGTGGGTGACAAGTGCTCGCCGCATCAACGGCGTCATCGGAGGCCGTTCAAACCGGCGTTTTCTCCTGTAGTGACATTTCTTCGAACTTTTGAGTTAAATCAGTCACTAGTCGTCCAGATCTGAGTCGCATAAACCAGATATAAGGGGATATGGTTTCCGCTCGAGTCCCACTGGGCGTGCTGTTGTATCGGAAAATTTGTATGGAAGGGAGGCAAGCGAGATGAAAGGGAGGCAAAGAAGATTGACGGGAGGCAAGCGAAATTAACAAAAAATCGAAGAATATGAATGAAATACTTGTATAAAACGAATTGAAAGATTACAAGAATTGAACGAAAGCAATAAACGTAATGAAAATTTCAGAAAGCGATAAACGAAAACTGTAAAGAAAACCGGAAATGCTAAGAAAGAAAAATAAAATAAAGGCAGCTCTTGAGAGTTGTGTTTGAGGTGTCTTCTTAAGCCGCCTCTCTTCGATATTTATAGTGGTGGAGCCCTAGTAACCGTAAATGTACGCACGTTCTGCATTAGCTGTCATCTTCACTCTTCAATAATAACTGTACTAGTTCAATGGATTGGGCCGGCTCAATATGGACTGGGCCATTTTGTGTGGGCTCAAATATTTTTGGGTAAAAACATATTCTAAACCCATAAACAACACCCCTAAATAGTATTCAGAAAAATTCACAGAATTGGGCTTTTATATGTTAGCAAACAATGATTAGTGGTGATTGATTTATTTAATTTTATACTCCCTATGTTCCTTTTTAATGGTCGTTTGGGACCAAATTACACAAACCAATGAGTGTAATAATTACTCTAGACATTTATATTTTTGCCCTTCATCATTATGGTGGTGTGGAGTAGGGATTAGTTAGTTTCAAATAATGCACAATATTCGGGTGTGGCTTGTGTGCTGTCAACAGCACATACAGACAATATGGAATGATGGCTAAATATAGAAAAATGATGTTAGAGCAATGAAAAATGATGTCTGTGTGAAATGATGTGTGCGTATGAAAAAATGATGAAATATTATAAAATGGGCAACATCATTTTACATTAAGCTAACATCATTTTTCATAGCGTGGACATCATTTTTAACCCTGTCTGTACCTGCTGGCAATAATATTGCAGGCACCAAAACCGGACTGACAATATTCTAGGCAAATCATTAATGAGAGTAGAGGATAATATTGGGAAAATATGATATAAATATGTAAAATGACAACTATTTTGAAACAATTTTTAATCTCTAAAAAGACAACTAAAAAGTAACGGATGGAGTATATTATTGGCTGGTGGCATTTGTTAAGGGACTACCTTGGCCCACAAACTTTTTCCTCGGAAATTACTCATTTTCTTATAGTGAAGTGCATTAGATTCTATGCTCGAAAGAAAGCGGCATTAATCGGTGTTTATTAATCGAACGGAAGGAGTATATAATACCCCTTGAGTGTTTAACAGTGTTTACTAAATCTCAAAAACATGATTTACGACACTAAAAATGAACAACATACATAAACACATGATCATCCAACCAAAGAAAGCAATAGCACACGAATACAATTCATACATAAACTATTTTACCAACCATGGTAGAGCGAATCACACCCCAAGCATATAAGCCATCTAATGCACTCTTGGCACCACTTGATAAAAACAAGTCATTTGCTCGAGGAGCAGGCAGAGGAAATCACACTCCAAAAACAGAAGTCATATGAACTCTTGGTACCACATGACAGAACAAGTCATTTGCTCTTGGAGCCGTTAATCCGGGTCTTTCGGACATATCGACACTCTTAGTACCCTCGGGTAGTCTCCAATCGAAGCATTGAACCATAGTTCCAATTATGGTAACTAGTTCTTGTATGGCCAACAACATTCCCGGGCATCCCCTCCTACCCGTCCCAAAAGGCAATAGTTCAAAATGTTGCCCTTTGATATCGATAGAATCGTTTTCCTTTTCTAGGAACCTCTCGGGCTTGAATGCTAGTGGGGTTTCCCAATACTTGGAACTTCTTCCTATGGACCAAATGTTGACGAATAATAGAGTCTTGGCCGGAACTTTGAAGCCGTTTATCACACAATCAACCACGGATTTCCTCGTGACCATGGGAATAGGAGGGTGGAGTCTCAGTGATTCTTTGATAACGGCCTGGAGATATGGAAGCTTTGGGGCGTCCGATTCCAACACCAATCGATTGGATCCCACAACTCTATCAATCTCCTCTTGAGCTTTCTTGAGTGCTGTAGGGTTATTGATGAGCTCTGATATGGTCCATTCTGTTGCTATAGCTGTTGTATCTGTTCCCGCGGTGAAGAAATCCTACACAGTAACAAAAAATTATACACAAGTATTGCACATTAAACCTTTAAGTAAAGTGGTGTTTCACTGGATTAATTTTCAAGATATCAATTATAAGGATGTTTGGTTAAGATCTTTCCATCCCGTTTTTGAAAGACATGCAAGTTGTAACTTCAAAGGGAAAAATCATATCATATACACTAAATACAAAAAGGGGCATTTGAGAAATTTAAAAAGCAAAAGTAGCATACATTTGATACTAAATCAAAATTAGACATGATATTGAGTTGAAGTTCAACCCAATTGAGGCCTAGCATTGATAAGTTAATCATTTTGAAACATGCCCCAAAAAAAAAAAATGATAAGCTAATTTGAAACGGAAGGAGTATAAGGTAAAGACAGCTTTGGCTCTTAGCATTGAAGAAAAGGTTGGCAAGCAATATAAGGTAGGTTGAGCTTCAATTATGTTAGACATTGAATTAAGGTTTGAGTTCTTGTACTTGAGAAATGTTGGACCACTTCACAAGTTTTTGCTTATTACAATAGAGTAATAATGCTCAAAACCAATAATAAAGTGGCACAGGAATTCTGTGCTAACAGACGAGGCCAACTGTATACCCTCTTTTAGCTATGTTAATTAATAGCAGTTCATTGATGGTAATAAATATCCTCTAAAATTTCCTCTAAAACCAATAATAAAGTGGCACAGGAATTCTGTTCTAATCCGACAAGGATTAATATGCATAATTTATATATGCATAATGTGTTGCTGAATCAAGCTTTTGTGATGATCCAATATGACAGTGATATTCCAAATTTGTGTTGTGATGTTTATGACGATGATGCCGAGCATAATTTTATGGTATTTTCAATCCATCACATATTCTCATTAATTTATCATTCTGCATATGAAAAATGTTATCATTCTGCACATTAACGGGATTGATTTTAATATACTACTGTAATAGTTAGGCTTCAATGACATATAACAATACTTCCTTTGTTTTCATGAATCTGCAACATTTACTCTGTGCACGCAATCCAATGCACATCTTCAACAATGAATAATTTGCGTTGTATCCAAGTAAAAATTATAAAAATTTGATATTTTAAAACTACAAGAGGAGATGATTCTAACAAAATCTCACCTGACTATATTTTTTTTTCTTCTATAACTATTATATAAACGTGAATCAAAGTTGAATAATGAATAGTATCAACAAACCAAAGGTTTCACTTTCACGGAAACGGAGTAGTATTTAATACTCTCTCCCTCCATTTAACTTGTCTTGTTTGACTTTTACATACAATTCAATGCCTTTTTTCAATCGTTAATATCTCAAAATATGTACAATGAAAAATTCTGTAAATTATATATTCTAAAACTACATGATCATACGATCCTAACAAGACTCAACTCGACTAATTTCTTCCAAATATATACTTGCAATTAAATTGGGTCAAAGTTGGACAATGAAAAGTGTCAAAAAGTCAAACATAACATGTTATGTGAGACGGAGAGAGTAATAAAATTTGGAATTTGGACTTTCTAGATGTAGATTAATGTTTTAACACTACAAGAAATTCCACAGAAGCAACCAAATGATTTTATCACTTTGTTTATCACCCGACGCATGATAAAAAGAACAAGACGACGAAATCATGCGGCCGACAAAAATTTTAGGCGGCAACATTCGTCTTCTTTTTCGTCACATTCCAGCAAAATTCTTGAAGTGTAAAAACTGGTTTCATATTTAATGGCAACTAGTATCTCAAAACATTAATATTAGTTGAAGACCTCTAAAAGGCTTGGAGATATCAAATTATGTATACAGTAATTTGGCTTAGTTTAGTCTTTAACTATAATGCAATCTAATCTCACTGAAAACACCCTGCCCTGGAGGATTTTTATTTTAAGTTTAAAATAAAATGATAAAGTCGTATGTTTGTCAACAACTTGTATAGATATTATAACAACATTATTATTACTCCCTCTGTCCCATTCCAAATGTCCTACTTACTATTTTTGGATGTCCCATTACAAATGTCTTCTTTCTATAAATAGAAATAATTTTCCCCTCCAACAACTATGTGGACCCCACCATATACTCACAAACCAACTCTACCTTAATTCCCGTGCCCAACAGTAACAAGACACTTGGAGTTGGAGTGGGACGGAGGGAGTATATAAATAGAGAATTGTTTTGAGAACTGGCAAGACCACATATACGCTAAACTACCGAAATAGAAATTTTTTAATCACATCAACTCATCTATCATAATTCATAATAAAGCCCACCATCTGAACCACACATTTACTTTCACTTTTAAGAAATAATAAGAAATATTAAATCTATTTAAATATTTTAAAACGTAAATTAAAAAATTAATTCTTTTTGAAGGCTACATGTAGTACAAAAATTATTTCATAATTTCAATCTAGAAATAGGCTCACTTGTATTACCTTTTTCACCACTCAATTATTCTCAACAATTTTTTAATTTTATTTTTAAATCAGGGGATTTCTGAAAACTTTTAGATGAACAATTCAACTCAACCTCCATATAATAGTGAAATTTAGAGGTGTATGCAAATAAAAAATGAAATAAAATAAAATAAAATAAAGCAGTAGAGGAATATTACATACCAATATCAAGGCTTTGAGATGCTCTCTGGTGAACTTAACCTCGGAATTCTGTTTCTCCATTACATCCAGCAACATGTCTAGAAAGTCCTTCGCCTCGCCTGCCACACCGCCGCCGCCGCTCCTCCGCCGGAGTTTCTCCCTGTCGGAGATAATCTTCTCCAGCAGCGCATCGTACCTCCGTTGAATATCCTCCGACCGCTTCCTTATCCCCTGCAGATCGAACCTCTTACAGAACCACAAAATGTCCGACACATCGAACTCCCCGAAAATCTGAGTCACCTCCCGGATAACCGTCCGGGCGGCCTCCGCGTCACCCTCCGTCTCCGAGCACCGTATGCTCAGCATCATGTGCGAGATAACATTGCTCGTCAGCTTCACCAGCTCTTCCGTCACGTTCGTCACAGCCCTCCCTGACTCGCCCTTCTTCACCAGCTCCTGCAAGAAGCTCCTCACCTCCTGATTCCTGATTTTATAAATCACATTATGATATTTTAGAAGTGATATTATAATAAATTTCAATTTATTTTGTCACATTGAATAAATGACCCAAATTGATAGTTATTACTAATTAGTTTTGAGTTAGAAACCTCTCGTATTAAATTGCACTTGATAGTTAGCACCAACCTGATGGGCTCGAAATGGCCCAAATTCCTTGCGCCTAGGAGCTCATACGTGCACAACTTTTTGATGTACTTCCAATAGGGGCCGTATGGGGAGAAGGCGAAGGAGGAGTCGTAAGTGACAATGTCGATGGCCGTGGAGTGTTTGCGCGACGAGAAGGCGAGCTCGTGGGTCTTAAGGAATTCCCGGGCTAATTCCGGGGTGGAGACAATGACGCACGGAATGGAGCCGAGGTAGAATTGGAAAATGGGGCCATATTTGAGGGAGAGGTTGTGGAAGGTGTGGTGGATGTGGGGGCCTAGGAGGTGGAGATGACCGAGTATGGGGAGGGCGAAGGGCCCCGGTGGGGAATTCCGGCGGCATTTGAGGAGGAGGACGGCGGCGGAGAGGAGGAACACGGCGGCGATGAGGGTGACTTGAACCAATTCCATGCCTTGTCCAGGTTCTTTGATATGGAAGTGTTATTACATAAACTATAAATAATAAATTATAAATATATAATTAAAAGATGGAAAGGGAAATTCTCAGTTGAAAAGCATAAGAGAAAATTGTTTGGTAGAAGGTGTGGTTGGGAAATGCTGTCTTCTTGCGCCTTTTTTATTTACTACTATTATTTATTGGTAGGAGGTTTAAATGAGTTTTATTCCAATAATATATCTATGTATGTATTTATATATCTATCTATATATTTATACTAATAGAGGAAATGCATATTTTATTTTACTTAGGCAAATATCAGGGTACCCCTACCTCCATGCCTCATTGTTCCCAAGGTTAATCCATTGAGGATCGAGTGAACATTAAAGATTTGCCTCTTCCAAAATAGAATTCTGCATACACAAAGGCTCGAACCCGAGACTTTTGCTTAAGTTGTCAGAGACTCATACTATTCTGATCAACTCTGTTTGGTAATATACTTATATTTGTTACTTGGGAAAATTTGTTTTCACAATATTTGGGTAAAATAAAAAATAATTTTGACAAAATATGTTGAAGGACTCAATTAATTATTGCCATGTACATTTAACTTAATTTCTCCCGTATATACATTATAAAATAATGTTAAAATCTTATTGTTTTTTTTTTTATTTTTTTGCAAAATCAAACCCAGATAAAAAGGTGGTGAGAGTCCAGCCACATAAATTATAAAAGAATAAATAAAAGGATTAGAGGGTGGAGTGGTGAATCGAACTCCAACCATAAAGTTTGAAGACATGGACTTGACCAAGTGCAAGTCATCTTCCCAATAATTAGTAGGAACTGATTATTATTTTATCAAACATATAGATTTAAAATTATGAAAATTAAATAATTGAGTAATCTAATTTTATTAACATTATTATACTATCAATTTCAATAATGAAAAACGTATTTTCTTTTTAAATTAATGAAAAATACTTCATATTTTATGATTTTTTATTCAATAATTAAAAAAATAGTAATAATGAATGTCAATGTATCCATCTAGCTATCTACTATATATATAAAGCTAAAGAAAAACATATTTGCCAGTTGACAAATTTTTGTTTTATCAAGTTGCGTAAAAGAATAATTTTTACTAGATAATGAAATATAATATAATAATATACTCCCTCCATTTTTTTTAAGTTCACCATTAGCATAGTAGATACTATTCATTGAGTAACTTTGATTCAACTTTTTCATATAGTTATATAAGATAAAATATAGTCAAATGAGATCTTGACGAATTCGTCTAATCACGTAGTTTTAGAATATCAAATTTTTATAATTTTTACTTTCATACAATTTGAGTTATTAACGATTGAAAATGTGCATTGGATTACGTGAAATGCAGGATGGGTGAAATTTAAAAAAAACGGAGGGAGTAATATAATACTAAGTGATATTATTATTTTTGCTGAACAACCGATAATCGAACCCCAATATAAAAGTTGGAAGTTAGGGGAATTAGGCCCTGTTCTCTTCGCGATATTTAAGGTTTTATGATCTGAATTTTATAAGATTTGGTCCGGTCTGGTCTGAATGTTTCTGATATGATCTGATTGGATCTGGTTTGGTCTGATCTTATCTGAATTGGTCTGATCTGATTTGGTGTGGTCTGATCTGGTTTTATATTATATTTTTATTCTACTTAAAATTACTGTTATTATAAATTATATTATTATTATTATAACAATTAATTTTAATTTATTAAATTACTTACTATAAGTATATATATATTTTCAAAATTTCAGTATTTTGCATTTTTACATTTTTAAAATAAATATCTTGTTATCATACTAATAGTAATTTATACTACCTTCATTTTTTTGGGTTTGACCATTGACTATAGGCACGCATGCCGATGCATATTTTCAACGATTAATAATTTAAATTTTATACAATTAAAAATTATAAAAAATTGATATTCTAAAACTACATGTTTAGACGAATCCAGCAAAATATCACTTGACTATATTTCTCGTTTCATAGCTATGACAAAAATTTGAAACAAAGTTAAACTGTGAACAGTATAAAAAACACCTATGTTGCAAAACCTACAAAACACCAATTATTATAAATTATTTTATTAATCGCATACATTAATATAAAAAATATACAATATTTAAAGTATTTATATTAGTAAAATATATTAAGAACGTTATTAGCATATTTAAATAAAGTATAAAATTGCTAATTCTTTTCGCTTTTTAAATTTTTTTTACGTGTGATTATATAATTTTATTATAATGATCTAATCTGATCTGATTTGGTCTGGTTTGGTCTTAATTAATCTGGTCTGATCTGATCTGGTCTGATCTGATTTGATCTTGTCTAGTCTGATCTGCTCTCATCTAATTTGATTTTAATTAAAATAAATAATAAGTGCTGGAAATAAGTCATAAAGAACAGGACCTTAGCCACTTAGTAAAGTCCTCCTCAAGTAATAATGGCAAAAATACATACTTCAACAAGAGACATTGGAAAAATATTTCAACATGGATTAATGTTTAGATTGGGTCCCGTTATATACACGCTCAGTTTTTCCTCACACACACAAAAATAAAGTAGGATAAGGGCACACCACAAAACTTTACCCATTTTACCCTTTCAACCCTAAAAAAGAATTGGAGTCCGGGAAGAGGCACACCACGAATATATCGGTTTAGGTTTAGGGGCACACACACAAAAAAGGAAGAGGCAGACGTGAGAAGAAGAGGCAAACCTGTCAAAAAATCCAAGGACGCTCCGAGGAAGGGCACGTGGTGGCGGCGGTCGTGGTGGCGGCCGACGTGGAGAAAACAATTAACAGAATGAAAAATTTAACAGAATGAGAGAAAATAATTAACAGAATGAAAAAAGAAAAAAGAACGGCCAGCACTGGCCGTTCCTCTATATCCCAACGGCCAGTGTTGGCCGTTTAGGCCATATCACTCTCGGCCAGTACTGACCGTTCGAATTTGGAAAGGTCGTTCGTTCCTTTCTCAACTAATCACGATACAAACTGAAAAAATGACGCACAACTAATCCGCGATAGAGAATGTAAAAAAACTTACTGGTTTGTATGAGTTCCCTATGGTATTCATGTTCTTCCACATGTTCATCTCATTATTGATCATCATCATTCATTGAAGGAAAAAAAACCCAAGGAGATCAAGTAGGGTTTTGGGTTTTGGTTTCAACAGGAAGAGACGACAGAGGCAAGGAAAAATATTTGTGTGCCGCAATCCAATCCGAATGAGCCTTAATCCGTTTGTTTTCATTAAGTATATTGAGTAGGGATATTTGAGATATTTTAGTTATGATTTGTGTGCCCTAACTTAAAACAAGTGTATATAACCGAGGCCGTTTAGATTAAAGTTTTAAAGTTTAAATGATCAATATTTTTTTTTTGGATAACAATTTTAAATGTATCAATATTTTGAATGGAGAGTATAATGCAATTCAAATTCATTCTCATTCAATTGTGAATTAAATGTACAAATTTTAAAATCATACTGAATGTTTTCCTTTTTCTTTAAAACAAAATCCCATGTTAAATATGGATTTTATGAAGTGTTTGACACATATGCCTTAATTTTTTGTCGGAACACTTACATATACTTAACATAAATTAAGATCATAAATAAAGATAAATATTTTATTTGCTTTTATTAGAACCATGCATCCACATTAGGTTCACTGCACCAAGTAATAAAAATAAAATAGAATGTCAATATTTTTTTGGAGGATCCATTAAAGGTCTAGAAAAGTGGTGGTGGGAGCTCATATCACACAAATTACAAAGGGGACAAAAGGGAGGGATAGGGGGCCGGGTGGGAATTCGAACCCCAACCTATAGGTTGGAAATCGGGAGACTTGACCACTAGGGTAAGTCCCAACCCCGAATGTCAATATTTAAGTTGGTGTGAATTAATATTTATATTTTATTTTTTATTTCAAAGGTAATATTTGTAAAAGAAATATTTTTGAAAGAAAATATAGTCCATAGTTTTTAAATTTTTTTCTCATAATTTTAAAAATAAAATTATTAGTACGATCCTATAATTTAGTGTCATTATTATATATACTAGTATTTCCCACGCCCAATATGAATAAAATTATCCAATTTAGCAAATATTTTTTTTTAATTTTATTATATCGATTACATTCCACAATCTCCTTAAACTTTTTTAAGCATTACATGAGTACATCTATACATTGCATAGAAATCGACCAATATATGTCATTACCAATATTTATATATTAGAATTTAGTATCTTATAAAATACTTATACTACAAAAAATACTTGAAAGGACAAAAAAATGAAAAAGCAAAGATAAAGATCTCTCTACTCACAACTCTAATGTCACACGTTGACAAAGAAAGTACGTGAAATCGTATTATACTCGATGATTGATCATTGATATTGATTCACACCCTAAAGCATTGAGATATTAGAAATTGATAAAGATGTAGATATTTTCAAATTAAATTAAAAAAATATAAGAAATACTCTTGTAAGTGAATCCATTGACAAATTAAAATGACTTTAGTTTCATCAATTTATTGTCGTATTGCAATTTATCTAATTTAGTTAATTTATCGAATACAAATATTTGATATTCATTAATGAATATAATATCAATTTACAAAGTACTTATTAATAATTCACAATATATTCTTTAACTATATTTCAAATAATAGAGTATTGATTAAGAATAATAACAAATACTGAAATTATATTTAAAGAATAAAATATAATGTCGACTCATAAAGTTTTTGTTACATTCTTTATTTGGTAGTATTCTTTATCTATAATAACTAATGGAATTAAATTATCTAATATGAATTTCGTCCGAATTTGGTTCTCCTGTATTTGAAAGTGCATTATGTTTTGTTTTGTTTTGTTTTTATAATTCCTTATTTCTATAGTAAAAATGGATTGATTATTGCTATGTTTATTATTCACCTATCAACCCATAAAGTTTTTGTTACATCTTTTATTTGGTGGTATTCTTTATCTATAATAATTAATGAAATTAAATTATCTAACGTAAATTTCGCTCAAATTTGGTTCTCTTATTTTGAAAGTGCACTATGTATTTTTTTTTATAATTCCTTCATTTTTTTATAGTGAAAAAGAATTTACTTTTGCTACTGTTTATTATTCAACTTTGACTAATGCTTATACAACATCTATATAAGAAAAAAAATATAGTCAAGTGGGATCTCGTTAGATCCGTCTCATCATGTAGTTTTAAAATATCAAATTTTTAGAATTTTTTCTTGTACACATTTTGAGTTATTGATAAGTTATTAATCATTAGAAATATGTACTGGATTGCGTGCAGAAAGTGAATGTTGAGGAAATAGGTAAACTACTGTTCATAAGGGGATTTTTATGAGAGAAAATGATAGGTTACTGTTCATAAGAGTATGTTACTGTTCATAAGGGATATTTTTTTTATATATATTATATAGATATATCTTTTATAATTGATTTATAATTTTTATAAATATAAGTATTTTGATAAGTGGTATATACTTGAATGCATGTATATTAAATAACATGTTTAATTTTATTTATTGGTAATTTTATAATTTATCTATTATTTTAAATATAGTTAATTTTTAAAAAAGAAAATTTATTATAAAATAAAATAATAATAAAAATCTTACATCCACGCGATCAGTATCACTGTCACAATCTACAAAAAATTGTTTACATTCTTGTATATTTCGGAACTAACAAATCTTCTAGTAGATAGTAGATTGATGTAATACATTGTGAGATGATATACTTCTTGAATTCGCTATCCAGCAGTAGCAGATGTGCCCATTATCAAAGATACCTTAAGTCTGTGAGTATTTTATTAAAGAGAATATTTTTTAGGCCATCAGAATGAACAATTTTCAGATTTTGACAATTATTTTTTTAGTTAGAATTTTGGGCCATTACAAGAATGTACGGCCCGCTACGGAGCCAGAGGTGCCTTCGAGCTTCTTTCGGGATTGAAGTCTGGCCCCACAGGTCAACATGACTCTTTCCATTGCGCTTTGGCCTCACTCCGCACACCCTGAGAGACTTCCCAGGAGGTCACCCATCCTTAAGACTACTCCACAGCAAGCACGCTTAACTGTGGAGTTCTTATGGGATGGTCACCAGAAAAGAAAGGTGCACCTTGTTGACATGAGTAGATTTTTCAATCATTTTTAAGCTATTCTTCCATACACTCTCTTGGAGTATTACAATCTCCCCCACTTGAGAACGCAACCTCCTCGTTGCGCCTCGATTGCCTAATCAAAGTCCCTCGGGATCTTTGCTCCGCTAGACGCCTGACTGGTACTCCCAGCACAACGCGTGGTCGCAGGTTGGCTCTGATACCATTCTGTAACACTTTGGCCCGCTACGGAGCCGGAGGTGCCTTCGAGCTTCTTTCGGGATTGAAGTCTGGCCCCACAGGTCAACAGAACTCTTTCCAGTGCGCTTTGGCCTCACTCGCGCACACCCTGGGAGACTTCCCAGGAGGTCACCCATCCTTAAGACTACTCCACAGCAAGCACGCTTAACTGTGGAGTTCTTATGGGATGGTCAATAGAAAAGAAAGATGCATCTTGTTGACATGAGTAGATTTTTCAATCATTTTTAAGCTATTCTTCCAAACACTCTCTCGGGGTATTACAATGTAGGACCCAGAAAAAGGGCCAAAGCGGACCGCATGTTGTTCCAATGCATCCTTATGGCCCAAAATTGAATATCGCATCCTTCTGATGACCTATTTCAATTTTTGGTTTTTTTTTTTTTTTTGTGTAATCAATATAAATAATATTCATTCAATCCTAACTCACTTTCCTTTTTTGGCATTTTAAATAAAAGAACAATTAAACACTTAATCACAATGTGTCAAACCACATGGCCAATTGCTAAAATTAGGTTGCTCAGTGTCTTGATTTTGCTCTGTCACACTAATGTGTATATTCCCATCATAGACCCTTCAACCTAAGGTTTGGGGTTCGATTTTCCTCCCAGCTCCATATTCATTCCCTCTATTCCCTTTGTAATTGTGTGGCTGAAGCTACCAAATTTTTAGGTTGCTAACATATATTTCTTTAAGAAAGGACTATAGAAAAAATAAGGACTCTCCAACCATCAAGAGAAAGTGAAACAAAATTGAAGATCAGAAGGATGAAGGGTCTCCGATGGAAAGGCACACATATGAGTACGAATTGAACAACATCATTTAGTAGTTGATCTCGAGATGTGATTTGACATGTTGTTAATAAGTGGTTACTTTTTTATTCGGGCACATAAAAAATGAAAGTTGGATATAAATAATGAGATATAGTGAATATTATTTATTTTAGTTACATAAAAAAAACTTAAATATGTCATAAGAAGGATGCGATTTTTAATTTTGGGCCATAAGGACGTGTTTGAGCAGCACGTGGCCCGCTTAAGCCTTTTTTTGGGTCCAACATCCTTATAGTGGCCTAAAACTCTAAATGAAAAATAATGACCAAAATCTGAAAATAACTCATTCTGATGGCTTAAAATATTATCTCTTTGTAAAAAAAGTCTATTATTGATATAGAGTGATGTGTAATGAGGAGGTTGGTATTTTAATGGAGACTTGTTAGATTAGTCTAATCGTGTAATTTTACCATATACTTCCTCTATTTTTTATTTGTTAACGGACCCACCCAGTCAAATTCACATTTTGAACCATTAATAACTCAAGTTCGATACAAATAAAATTCTACAAGTTCGATATTTAACTTTGACTCAATTTTATTGAAAGTATATATTTTTTTTAAAAAGATATTCGAGTTGTGTCTTGTTAGAATCGGATAATTATTTAATTTTAAAATATATATTTTACATAATTTTTGTTAAATATATTTTGAGGTATTAACAGTTGAAAAATTACATTAGATTGTGTGCGGCAATAAAACAATATAAGTTAAATGAGAGAGAGTATAGATTACTCTATTAGATGTACTATTAGCATTTCCTAATTGAATTAGAGCTTTGCTAAAAAATGTGATGATACACCCTGCCTTTCTGGTAGTTTTCAAAATAGGGAGGGGTGTTATATTTGCGACGTTTGATTGCTTTTATTTATTAACTAGTCTCTTCTCAGAGTAATTTCACATTAAGAAGATGCTAATAAAATTCATCACAATAGGGGCATAATAACTTCCTAAAAAGAATTGCGCCTAAAATCACATTTACGCTCACTCATGCGCCTCAATGGGAAAGATGGAAACTTCAAGGTTCGCACTAGTGAAAAGTTTTGGTTTGCTGATTTTTGGAAACTTTTTGCATTTGATCTGATTTTCATGCCTGCACTTTGTTTTAGCTACATTATGGACGAATATTATTTTGGATTGAGCAAATAATGGCTTAACAATATTTGATATTTTTGCAATTCCTATAAATTCTAGTTTCATACTTTCATTGTACAAGAAAAAAACTCATGATTAATATAATTTCAATTTCACGTGTGAAGCCCTTTACTTTCGTCAATCTTGGATAGTTGGATGGGATGTTCGTGTGAGACTACTATCAAATTGGATCAATTGCATGCAGTGCCGTTCCTGACATTTTTGGGGCTTTTGAAAGAATAATCATAATAGGCCCGGAATAAATTTAAATAAATATATTATTAAAAGAAAGTAATTAATATTAAAACTTTTTTTGTTTGTTGAGTTCAAATTGTAAAAGAGATCAAACTTATTGTAATTTTTAGAGAAGAAAATCAAATAAAAATTAATTATTAGTTTTATAAGGAGAGAACATAAAAATTGCAATGCAAGATTAATATATACTATAGAAAAAATAAAAAAAACCATTAAAACTCTAAAATTAGGGCGATGACACTTCTGGTCGCCCCCCTCCGGACCGGCCCTGATTGCGAGGTTATCGTTCTTGTTTTTATGTTATTCTTGTGTCTAAGGTTTTTGAATTCGAAAGTATGAGTTTTTTTTCTTTCGAAAGTATGAGTTGTTGATCCAAATCTAAATATCTTTCTATTCCTTTATTTTTATTTATTTATTTTTAATTCCACTCATATATCATACACTCCCTCCGTCCCACGAAATTTGGCCACTATTCTTTTTTTGGGTGTCCCACGAAATTTGGCCACTTTTCATTTTTAGATAAATTAAAATAATATAAGTTTGATTAGAATTTTGATTTTTGTCAAATTACATTAAAAGTGTTCACTTTACTATTATGCACAAATTCCAATGCACCCACTTTACTATTCTGCGCAAATTCCAATGCACTTTTACTTTTCTACCCGAAGTCCCTAGCACTTCTTTAATTCTTAATATTTTAAAATTGGTACAAATAAAAATTGTATAAAATATATATTATGAAACTACACGACTAGACGATTCTAACAAGATCAAACTTGAATATTTTTCCTCTAATTGTATACATAATATTAAGTCAAAATTAAACAATAAACAATATCAAACACTACAAGAAAAAGTCGGTTTAGCGACCGAAATTAGCGACCGAATAAATGCGGTCACTGTTAGCGACCGAAATAACGACCGCAAAAGTCTGTCCCTAATTAGCGACCGAATTTGCGACCAAAATTGTTCTGTCGCAGGTTCGCGACCGAAATTGCGACCAATTGCAATTCGGTCCCAGTTAGCGACCGAATTAGCGACCGAAGTATTCGGTCGCTGAAGTTTCTCCATTTTTTTTTTTACTTTTTTTAAAAATATTGGTTTAGCGACCGAATTAGCGACCGAAAAAATTCGGTCGCTACAATTTTCCCTATTTTTTATTTATTTTTTTTAATTTTTTTTTTTAAAATATAATCTATCAACCGAAAAATGGGATATCTAACCTTTTCATTTTGAGTACTTTAATGTTTTTATTATTATTATTATTATTATTTAAATGTATTATAATTTACTTTATCATTCTATTTAAATATTTATTTAATCTACTTATTTTATTGCTAATTTATTTCATAATTTAATTATAAAATGATATTATAATTTATTTTATTTTTAAATATAAATATTTACATTAATTACTTTATATTTCATATTTTAATTTAATTTTAATTTCATATTATTTTTTATCTAATTAATGTCTTGAATTTAATTTATTATTAGTATATTTTAATTTAAATGCTTAATATTTTTTAAAATATATTAATTAAATATTTATTATTTTTAGGTTTATGCAATTAATTTATTTTAATTAATGTACTTCATTTTTTTATTTATAATTTAATTATTTAAATCTATTATAAATATATTTATTTTCTATTTTTTGTTATTTAAAAATTTTATTTTCTTATTTAAATTAATTAATATTATTTTATTTTTATGATAAATTTTATTTTATTTAAATAATAATTTTAATTAGTTTATTTTATTTTTATTTATTTTATTTAGTTATTAAATTCTATCTAATGCAGTTAATTTTTTCTCGTTTAATGATGATTATATAAATTAAATATTTATTTCAGTTAATTTATTTAATATTAATTTAATTAATATTTCATTTTAATTAATATTGTTTTATTTTTATATTATATTTATTATTTATTTTATTATTTTAATTTGAGTATGTGTATATATATATGTATATATATATATATTAAGGATTACAAGTAATGACATGAATTATGACTTACCCGGACGGCACATACGCGAATTCTACCCTTCATCATCAGGGTTCGAACCCTTGCTATGGCAATTTCAAGAATGGTATATGTGGAGGAAGTTGTGAAGGGTGGGGTATCTTAGAAGGTTGGAATGGGTTCGAGCCCTGTTGGTTCCAAAAAAAATTTATTTTTGGGGGCTTTCTTAGCGACCGCATTTTGCGGTCGCTAAGTTGGTCGCTGAAATAAAAATTTCAAAATTTTAAAATAAATTTATTTTTATTAGCGACAGAAAATTTTCGGTCGTTAATTCGGTCGCAGATCTTAGCTACCGAAATGTTCGGTCGCTAATTCGGTCGCAAAAGTCTGACCAAATTTTTTTCCCGTCGCTGATTATTTTCTTACGGAGCTTTTAGCGACCGAATGATATTCGGTCGCTAATTCGGTCGCTAAGCCTGTTAGGGACCGATTTTTTGGGTTTAGCGACCGAATTTTTCGGTCGCTAAACTGCAATTTTCTTGTAGTGAAAATTCATCAGAATCTTAAACACGAAATGCCTACACCACTTTAACTATTAAACCCCACTACCTAAATTACCGTGCCCAAAAGAAAGTAGCCACATTTCGCAGGACGGAGGGAGTAGCTTCAAGACATCCTACCCAGCATTTTTATGTGTAAATCAAAGCAATTCAATGTAGTAATTGGAAAATCCTCATCTCTCATCAATGTAGTAAATTTTGTACCCCACCCTCCCCTCTTCAAAAAAAAAAAAAAAAAAAAAAAAAAAAAAACTAGTACTAAATGTTATAGGGGATTGGAGACTTACCATATTAGAATTGAGAGTTTGAGTCCCCACCAGCCCTTATCCTTCCATTTATCCATTTATAATTTGCATGTCATGAGCTCTCACCACCATTTTCTAGTTTGTATACACTGTTCAGAATATATATATATATATTAGAAATATATTTTTTAGAAAAAGGTACATTACCTCGAAGCGATTGGGGATGCATTTATGGCAATCCGATTTCTGTAATGGCATAACAATTGCCAGCAGGTGCGGCAGCGCTAAAAATAATGTGTAGCCATTTGTAAAGTGATGTATAAAGCCTTATAAAGTGATGTATAGACGGTAGTTTGTTTTTTTTATTAGTTTTTGGTTCATAACCTCCATCCATAATTTTTTTATACTTATACATCATTTCATATACACATACCCATCACTTTATGTGACAACACCTACATACCGCCAACACCCGAACGATTTCCCATTTATGGATATAGGTATGCAATGACAAATAGATTACAAATTACGTAAATGATTAGATATTATGAAAATTTAAATAAAACATTTAAAAACTATATGTATATATTTAACGTGGATAAATTGAGGCCGTTCGTGAGTTTGGTAGAAGGAGCGGTGGAAGAAGGGGAAGTGTAGTGTGTTGTGTATCTACCTATTTCTATAGCTATCACTCATAAAGCAAATCCCATTCGCCCATAAATCATTTTTCATCCATGCATGTCTTTTTGTGTGTATCTACCTATTTCTGTACCTATTTCTATTATTCTTTATTTTATTTTTATTTTTGAACTAAAGGGATTTATAAGGCTTTTTTGAACCCAAACAGTAGTATTCGAGGTATTGGCGAGCGTCTAGAAGACTAGAACCCATAACCACCAAGTCAATGTAGTTGTAATATTGTTATTAGTGTGTATCAAAATAATTTTATTACAAAATGATTAATAAAGTAATAATTGATTCATTCATGATTTATATTAAGGCCATGTTTGGATGAGTTCTAAAAAATAAATTAAAAGTCAAAAGCAGAAAAATGTAATTTTGTGTTTGGATTTAATTTTGGAAAGAAATGTTTTCCAAAATTGTATTTAGATGTGTAAAAATAAATTTTGAAATGTGCAAATTACCGAAAAAAGACATGCTACTTGTTTGTAGTATAAAACTGTAAATAGTGTACTTCTTAACTTATAAACTCAAATAAAAATATTTAAATATTCTTATATATAAATAAATATAAATATATTTAAATATTTATATTCTTATATAAATATATATTTGTAAAAAAAAGTAATTAAAATAAGTATTATACTTTCCTTTTATAGCTACAATTGTAATATTTAAAAAATTAATCTATGATGATTATATTACAAATTTTAAACTAAAGCACTTTTAAAATTTTCCTTAAATCTCGTGCCAATACCAAGTGTAACCTTTAAAAAAAAACGAGGGGAGTATATTACTTTATATATTTATAATTTTTAAATTACCAAATAAATTCAACCCAAAAACCCGATGGCCAAATTTAAAATTAAGCTCAACTTTAAAGCTCAGAAGACTTAAAAAATTTCAAGTCAAATTCCCAACCCTAAATATTATTTACATTTGATACTTCTGAGTTACGAATCTGCATTATGACGTGTGAATTGCATTTATTAGATATTTAAACACATATATGTATTCTGCTTGGTTGTATCACATTAGATATTTGTTTGTAAAAATTGAAGTATATTTTGTGATGCAAACCCGTGGTATAAACCAGACCAAATCGTAAAATTTACAGTTTGGTTTGGTTTATAATAACTAAAAATACGATTTGGTTTGAAACATTTTAAAACCGTAAAATTACGGTTTTGTTTGGTTTGGGTATAAACCGGCCTAAACCAGACCGTGCTCACCCCTGTGGATGGCATTAACAATGTAAGTAGTACCAGAAGCACATAAACAATGTAAGTTTGAGCATTAACGGGGTCATGAGTGAAACGAGCTAAACCACCATCACCTGCATCATAAGAGGATATGCCTTTTTGTTCTAGCTATTCATTGTACTTTGACCATCTTCTGAGACACTACCAATCACTATTGGAGTCCATTCAGGTTACTTGTTTAGCTTACAAAAGTAAATACAAGTATGGAAAATCTTTTCCTGTCACCTTTTACATGCCATAAAGATTGATTCGAGTGGAAGGAGATAAAGAAAGTTTATGATTTTTTAGCAAGTTGGTTCAAAAAATAGAAGGAGATCAAGAAAGTTTATACACACACACACACACACACACACATATATATATATATATCTGCACACAACACAGTCACTAAATGCTACTAAAGATAGGTTAAGAGACACTAACCGAAAGGGTTAATTAGGTGCGGATGGGGCGGAGGTATCTGATATCGGCAAACTCTGGAGGCGGTGCGGATGGGGCAAGGCGAAACTTAACTGGAATATTTGTTGGTAATATCCCGATTGGAGTTGGTTTCAAAAATTTGGTGGAGGAGGTTGACAAAGTTGCTAAGGTACGTGATTGGTTTCTTCCCACTAGAAGATGGCCGAAGAACTGATTCAGGTTCGGCTTCTTCCGGTTCGCAAGGAAGGACGAAGCGGAAGAGGTCATCAGGAGAATGAATGGTAAGGAATGGTTAGGGAAAAAGCTGATGGCAAAATGGGCTGTTCCCAGTAGCAAGACGGGTTGGCTAAACACATAAGTGATTAGGGAGAGAGGCGATCACCCCAATGGCCACCCAAACAAGAGAGGGAGAGGTAGGCCAGACGGTTTGATTGCATGGCGTGATGAGCGATCCTATTTAGAGGTAGTTAAAGATAGAATGGAGTGGAAAGCAGTTAAAGAGAATAGCACTGCAGGGAACACGCTTGAGCTTGAGGAGGTGCAAAAAGATTTGGAGTGGCTACAACGGTCGGCGGTGATTGAACTAAAAAATTTGGGGTGTTTAGCAAAGTTTCAAGATTGGTTTTTCAATTCATATAATGATGATGCAGAAATAATTTATGGAGGAGGCCATACGTTTGTGGGGGTTTTCAAGAGGTTGGAATGGAGGGATAGCTTCAGTGCTGACCCAAGGGATAGGCATGTCAGAGATCAAGCAGGTTGAGGAATGTTTGCAAGAGGGAGGGGATGCAACCGAGTGTAGAGAGGCCTAGTTGGGGAAGCGCAGGGATCTTAAAATGTTATTGTTGGCAGAGGAAAGGAGATGGCTACAAAAATCGAGGCTTATATGGATCAAAGAAGGTGACCAAAATACCCACTTTTTCCATATTATGGAAAATTTAAATAGGCGTCGTAGCCACATTGGAGCAATTAGTGTGGATGGGGCACTGTGTGAGGATCCGAGGATGATCAAAGACAAAGCTGTGATTTATTTTCAAAAGGTGTTTTTGAAGTATAAGGAGGAACTATTTCAGTTTGGTAATATTGGCTGCCATAGGATCAGCGAGGAGGAGAGGAAATGGCTGTGTTGCAGCTTCACTGAAGAGGAAATTCGTTCTGCTGTATGGAGTTGTGAGGGGAGTAAAGCTCCATGGCCGGACGGCTTCAATATCGGTTTCTTCAAACGGTATTGGGAGAGGTTAAAAGGCAATGTTTTGGAAGTTTTTAAAAACCTGGATTGTGAGTGTAAATTGCCTAACGAAATAGGAAGTTCTTTCATTGCTCTTATTCCGAAGGTGGAGGATCCACTTGAATTCAAGGATTTTCGGCCAATATCCTTGGTTGGTAGTATTAAGAAAATCGTCTCTAATGTGCTAGCGAGGAGACTTCAGGCTGTTCTAGATCAGGTTGTGGGTGCCTCTCAAATGGCTTTTGTGAAAGGCCGCCAAATTTTGGATGGAGTTTTGGTAGCGTTTGAGGTAATCCACTCTACCCAAGCGGCTGGTCGAGCGGGCTTTGTAATAATATTGGACTTTGCCAAGGCTTACGACAACGTGTCTTGGAATGCTCTGTTCAGCTTATTAGAATTAATGGGGTTTGGGGCGAAATGGATTGCCTGGATAAAGGAATGCATCACTAAGGCTTCAGCAGCTGTTCTCATAAATGCCCCCCTACCAAGTTCTTCAAATTGGAAAAGGGCTTAAGACAAGGGGATCCGATCTCGCCGTACCTGTTTGTAATCATGGCCGAGGTCTTGAATTGTTTGATGTTAAAGGCGGCAAGATTGGGGATGAATTCAGGGCTGCAATCTGGCACAAATCGGCCATCAATCACGCACCTGCAATACACCGACGACACTATTTTATTTTTCGGGGGAGAATTGCAACAGGTGATCATGATAAAGAGGGTATTAAAATGCCTTTCCTTATCTATAGGACTTCAAATTAATTTTTGAAAAAGCTGCTTGATCGGGATAAATTGCAATGCTGATGACGAAAGAGAAGCAACAACTTTGTTTGGTTGTTCGGTGGGTCGGTGGCCAATGACGTATCTGAGGATCCCGATTGGGGGAAGGAATAATGGTGTAGCTTTGTGGCAACCTGTTTTGGATAGGGTAAAGAGGAGATTGGCGGAGTGGAAAGGTAGGATGTTGTCCCAAGCTGGGAGACTATGCCTATTAAAATCGGTATTGAATTGTCTTCCGGTATACTTTATGTCATTGTTCATGATACCTAGGACGGTGGCAGATCAGCTAGAGAAGATGAAACGTAGGTTTTTCTGGAACGAGTGGGATGGGATAAGGAAGTTCCATTCCATAAGTTGGGATATGATATGTAAGAGAAAAGAGGATGGGGGGCTGAGTGTAAGGAACGTACAAGGATTTAATGAGGCACTTTTATTGAAATGGAAATGGTGTTTTGGGAATGAAAATTCGCTGTGGAAGGAAGTGATTGACGCGAAATATTATAACAAAGAATCCCCATTGTTTCCAGAATCTAGAAATGGGAGAACTATATGGGGGAGGATTTGTAGGGCTTGGGAGGAAATGGGAGCAGCGAAAAGGGATAGTAACTTCGGAATCCAGGTGGGGGATGGTAAACTAATTCATTTCTGGAAAGATTGCTGGGTGGGGGGGGGACGAGAACATTGGCTGAAATGTTTCCCCGGCTCTATGTTTTAGCTTCAAACAAGCTTGGTAAAGTTAACGAGTTTGGCAAATGGCATGGCTTTGTATGGGAATGGAAGATAGACTTGCGTAGACTGTTATTTGATTGGGAGGCAGGTTTGTGGGACAACCTGATTGGAGTGCTCGATAGACATACTCCAACAATGTATTTAGCGGACAGGATTGTGTGGGCAAGAGAAAGTCATGGCAAATTTTTTACTAGATCTGTCTGGAAACGTGAAGAAGTTTGGGGGGTAGCTGAGGACGGGCGGGTGTGGAAGCAGGTTTGGGGTATTAAATTTCCGACAAAAGTGAGACTTTTGGTATGGAAGCTGTTACATGATGCATTACCTGTCCGGGCCACCCTTGCAACGAGAGCTCATGTTCAGGCAAGCTCTATTCTGTGCCCATTTTGCGAAACTAAAAGTGAGACGGTCGATCATATTTTTGTGAATGTGTTGGAAAACTGTGGTACCAAGTGGTGGGATGGTTTGGGGTAGATTGGGCTTTACCAAATAATGCTAAGAATTTGGTAAAGGGTTGGCTGGATTTCGATCCTAAACATGGTGGTGAGGGGGCATGGTTATTGACTGGCATGTCCATAATTTGGACGATTTGGAAGAAGCGGAATAAAGTACTACCTCCGTCCCATTCCAAATGTCCTACTTGCTATTTTTGGATGTCCCATTACAAATGTCTTCTTTCTATAAATAGAAATAATTTTTCCCTCCAACAACTATGTAGACCCCACCATATACTCACAAACCAACTCCACCTTAATTCTCGTGCCCAACAGTGACAAGACACTTGGGGTGGGACGGAGGGAGTAATTTTTAATGGGAAATCGTTTGGAGTAGAGGAGGTAGTGGAGGAAATTAAATGGAGAGTTGGGGTTTGGTGGAAAGCATTCCAGGGTAGCTTTGATTTGAGTACTGGCTGTGTTGAGGGGATTTTTCCAAAGGTGCTTACAATAGTGAAGAGGGGGAGTGGTAAGAGGCCTAGGCAGGGGTTGGTATGGGAGAGGCCAAAGGAGGGATGGTGGAAATCAATACCGAGGGGTCATCAATGGTGAATCCGGGACCAGCTAGGGTAGGAGGAGTCATTAAAGAACGAAGGGGAGGTAATATTCATTGCGTCGGATAGCATCGGTCATGCTGACTCATCAGAGGCCGAGCTTGCTGCTATCAATCGAGTTTGTAAAGCGCTTATTCGGGACCAAGGTTTTCCACTCCCAAAATTATTGTTTGAATGTGATGCTAGTAATGTGGTACGGTGGCTCACAGAACCGGGAAGCATTCCAGGAAGACTACACTCTTTACTTGCCCCTATTGTGGTAATCCTGAACTATGCAGGCAGTGTGAAACTCCAGCAAGGGACCGTAACGATGTTGCAGATCAATTAGAAAAAAGAGGGGCTGAAGGTAACAAAGGTTTTGAAATGTGGTTCTAGATGTTTTATTCGATATCTGATTTGTACGGAGGAGGCAGAGGAGTCGACAAAGGCAGTAGATGGAAGATTGGCAGGTCCGGTAGAGGTTTGGTATTAAATGGGGAGCTTGCTAAAAATAGTCTGGTTGTGACAGAATGGTGAGTCTAGTGTTGTTAGGTGTCTGTTAGTGGTGGAATTACTCCGATGTAGCTGCGTTTGAGATTTCGTAATCTTTACAATCCATTTGTATAGTGTGCGGAGGAATTGATCTTTGTAAGTTGCTTTGGTTTCTGGAAATAAACAGCACCAATTCCACAAAAAAAAAGAGACACTAACCGAATGAGTTCACGACCAACGGAGGTTGCATCAAAATTATAAAGTAGAGTCATCATGTTGAAGGGAAACCTACAAAGCTGCCGAGGGATTGTGGAAATGACTGGTAACATATTTGAGTCAGTTTCTGTGCCAAAGAAGCATTATTCTGTAATTTAAACTATTAAGACATAAATGAAATTAACTTTGACTGCCTCACCAATGTCACCATTCTTGTGCATTTTCCACATTTCCAGCACACCTGTTTCATCCATAAATTCAAAACCATTACACAACAATCATTGAATTTGATTTTTTTCTTAAAAAAAAAAGAAAAAGCAACGAAACAAATTAATTCAAGGAAGAAAGATGATGGTGTGAGCATCATGATGAAGGATTCTAGAAGTCAACATAGCTTGATCATGAAGGACAAGAATGAGGAAGGGGAAGCCAAGGAGAAAAGGATGATAGACCATGAAGACCTTGTCCAGGGTACCATTCAGCCTATTGGCGCCTCAAGGAGTCCCCGAGCACTAGTCTGGCGCCACCTGCTAAACCTTGGGAAATGAAAACATTGAACCTAGAGTGGAGGCACCAGTAAGGAGAACGACGCCCAAAACCATGCCCAAGCGCCATTTGGGCGCCACCTGGAAAACGACAACCAAAATCTCAAGCCCGAGTTTATGTCCAGGGCGCCAGTCAGACCAGTGGCGCCTAAAAGGCTCCTGGAGCGCCACTTTGGCGCCCCACCTACTGCAGAATGCATTTTTAAGTGGACCCCTCCAAGTGGGATCCGAACATCCATGACCTCCTTTAGCCTATTTCATTTTCTTCCCTATATTTCCCACCTAACTTCAGTTTGTTTTTGCTACATTTAGGTTTGGGGATCATTATTTGTAACACACCAGATTTGATAACTCAGACCGGGATGCTACCGCCACATCTCCTAAGCAAGACACGACTTCCTTCGAGTTCACTTGAGAGATGCTAAGGCTAAGGGTTTCAAAACATAATTTAAAATCAAGCTCAAATGATTTTATTTAAAATAATAATATAACATCCATGCATAATAAGCGTAAATAGCAGCGGAAAAATGAAATGAGGGCAAACACAGTGAGTATTTATTAAGTCTAAATAAAAATGCAACATGCCGATAATATTTTTAGTTCCCAAATCCCATTGCATGCATATGATCATGACATATCTCCATACTCTGTAAAGGAAAAATAAAAACAACTTTATGAGTATATAAAATACTGAGTAAGTTAATTCCTAATATAACAATTATGGGTTTTAAAATTTAATTAATAAAAATGTACCTTTTTACTCATGCACAATTTAATGTAAAAATATACTTTGACAATATTAATAATAAGTACTCATAGGCATAATTTAAAGTGTAAGAAGGCGTACATGAATATTATACACATTAATATAAAATTTAAATAAAAGCATAGACATGAATTTTAAGGCATGTAATTAATTTAAATAAATAAAATGCACAATTAAGTCTTTTAATTCCCGTTAACTAAGAGGAGGACGCCACAATCATAGTATCTCATATATCAAGTATTTCATATCACGAATCCCTTGGCTGCAGCCAAATACGACATACACAAATACATTCCGTAGCCTCGGCTAACCTATACGGATACACCTGAGAGTGCAGACTCTAATATCAACGGCCGTTTTAGCACAACATTACAAAAATCACCACTGCCTGTTTTGGCGCGAACTGAACAGTTAGAGGGCACCCTGTCGAGCATTCACCCCCTAATTCGCAAGTTGAGATCTAACTCAACCTAATATAACGGGTTTTTGAAAATAGTTGTTAACGTATAACGCGGAACTCAAATCATATGTCTAGAAAAATTGCATCTCAATACATTGTAACAAAATCCTATGTCACACTTTACGCCTTTTGGCTATAAAAATCCATTTCCAAGGCGATCGATATGAAAGTAGATTCCTGACACAGAGATGAACGACTTTCGTGTTTTATGATTTTCAAAATAAGATTCAGATCTAAGTTAAAAATCGAGATCTTTGCAATAATTTCATGCTGTCAGAATTTCAGGTTTGGCAAAACAGCTTTTAACGAATTTTTGACATAGAAAATGATTTTGCAAAATTATGAAATTTTACAGACATAAACCAGATACAATTATCTTCAAGTTTCATTTGTATTGAAAAGTTTAAATCTGATCGGATCTATTAAAAAATGCTGACTGAGTTCGGATTTCAAATATGTCAGATTTTCGAAATTTACAAAAAACGCAGGTTAAACTAGATCCAATTTGGCGATCTAAACATCGACGGAAATTTATGAAATTTTAACAAGATATACTTTAAAATGTTAGGAAAAACTTTGTAGTTTTATGTTTTTCAATTTGGACGCTCGAAAAGGTCTAATAACTCAGATTTCCAAAAACGCGCGACAAGATGGTATGGTGATAGATTTTTGTAATTCACCTCTATCTTTTAATCCAATCAACTAAAACACTCCAAAATCGATATGTGATGAACTAACTTACTTGATAAAGGTTCTACGGCCTTAGATCTTGACGATGAAGCTTCCAAACTCTACGGGTAAGTCCAAATCCTTACGCCTTCCTCTTCTACGGGTCCGATTCATGAAAATAAGATAGAAAAACCTCTTATTAACTCTTCACTCGACTAAAAATTCATGAAATAAAAATCATAGCTTCCCTTACCACCCAACCAATGGCTGTGGAGAGCTAAGTCTCGCCTAAGTTGCCTTCTTCTCCGTTGAAATCGTCCTCGAGCGCTCAAACTCTAGGGTTTCTACGAACTTTGAAGGTGGGAGGTGATATGGGGTGATTAGAGAGTATCTAAGGCTAGATATAGAGTATTTGTAACCCCTAACCACTCTCACACGTCCAGGGACCGGTCATGGAAGTAATGGGGCGAAAGAAGTGGAGTCAATGACGAAAAATCTAGAGTCGGGTGGTTGAATCCCGTCATGGGCGCTGCTGCATGGTGCGGCGCGCAGGCGGCGCGTTTTTGGCCATGGAGCGTGCGACGTGCGCACGGCCTGGGCTGGGCTGGGCCGTTTTGCCTTCGTCAGGCTTTTCCCCCCTCTCTTTTAGGCTTTTCTCCTACTGCATTCTTGGACTTATTTACTGCGGTATCTCTTGGACTAAAATTCCTTTTCCAAAATCATTTTGGACTCAAATTAATTTTGCATTTGGAAATCTTAAATTTGTCGACAATCGATTCCCACACAATAATTTATTTTATTTAAATTATTGCCGACTTAGTGGAACTGGTGGAATTTAAATTCTTTTGAGTACAGATAAATCGTGGGTATTATATTATTTTAGGCTTAATCCCCATTTTCTACCTCCATATTTTTATGTTATTGCATTTTAGACTCTAGGTTAGGTTTATATGTGTAAGGGCTGTACTTGGCCAGAATTATTCCATCATTATTCAATCAAAGACATTCTTCTTGTTTTGTTCATCTTCTTGAGGGTATCAAGAGTTGATCACTTGAGAATTGAGGGTTACTTGATCTCTCACACCAAAATCGGGTCTCTACACATCATATTGTGTAAGGTTCGTTAATTTCAATTGATTTGCCATGATTGATTGATAATTGCTTATTCATTTGTGCATGTGTGGCATTGTTCTTGGGTTTTTTTATCCTCATATCAAGGTACTTGATCAATCCTCCTTCCATTTGAACCCCTACTTGCCCTATCCTTTGTTTTTGCATTATTTGTTTGTTTAGCTCAATAGCTTATATACATCATATGTAGAATCAAGAAAATCTTTTTAATCCCAATATGGGATGCCTCTCTATCTCTGCATACCACAACATCATATCTAGAATCAAGAAAAAAACCAAAACACCACCAATGTCGTAAAACAATAATCCAAACACATAAACACATAAACAGAAGAATAATGTACTCCCTCCGTCCCACTAATATTGTCCCATTTCTTTTGGACACGGTATTTTATGTGAGGATAGTTAGTATTTAATATAGGGGTAGATTAATATTTAAAGTGGGGGTAAATTAGGAATTTATTTGATGTCATTGTAATGCATTTGAATTTTTAATTGATTTATTTATGTATGATGTGATAGTTGTGTGTGTGAAATTTTAATATATTTATTTATTAATGTGATGTGATGGTAGTGAGTTTGGTAATTAAAGTGTGTAATTATTTCCTAAAAGAAAAATGTGACAATTGTAATGGGATGGACCAAAAAGGAAAATGAGACGGAATTAGTGGGACGTAAGGAGTAACTTTCAAGCCAAAATATTTAGATTCTAAGAAATTATATCCAACAATATATGAAACTAAGAACCAATTCCTAGATTATCTAATACCCCTCTCTCCCGGTAGAAGTGTCCTGTTTGACTTTTTGACATTGTTCATTAATCAACATTGACTCAATATTATTATATGTATATATTTTAAAAAAATAGTCGAGTTTGGTGTTGTTAGATTCGTCTAATCATATAGTTTTAGAATATATATTTTGCATAATTTTTAGTTTTTGTATTTTGAGATACTAACGATTAAAAAGTGCATTGAATTGTGTGCAAAAATAAAACAAGACATTTTAAGTGGGACATGGGGAGTATTTAACACAAACAAGACCAAAAACACCAAAATACTACCACTATCTCCGAAGCTTAATAGCAGTAGAAATGGAGGAAGAGTGGCGACGACAAATTATGTATTAGAAGCTTGCCCCATTTTTCTACTACGGGACAATCCCCTTGTTCTTCTTCTTCTTCTTTAATCAACATTGCACTATATCACCATAAAAATTCTCCGTTCTGCTAATCTAGCTTTCCAAATCCAAACCATCATCGAACTGCTAATAAAGATTAATCCATGCCTGAAAAATATACAAACTTAGATTATCTTTCTATGTCTCTCTCTCTCAAGATTCGGCAACGACGATGGAGGCAGAGGTAGGCGGCACAAAGGGGGTTGAGCGGCACCGAAACTTTCTCTGGGCAAGGAAGCTAGGGTTCAGACTTCATTGTTTTAGGATTGGGAAATTGGGATGGAAAAGATGTGGGAAGTGGGAATTTGGATGGGGAAGAGAAGGGGACAGAGAATTGAATCTGTAACACCCCGGATTTGATAACCCAGGCCGGGATGCCACCGCCACACCTCCCTAGCAAGATACGGTTTCTCCGAGCTTGCTACAGAGATGCAAGACTATGGTTTTTTAGAATTTAAAATATTCAAACAGCCCATTGTAATATAACTTAAAATTAATAATATCAAAGTTGCAGCGGAGAATAATATTTTAATACATGTATTACAGCGGAATTTAAATATAGGGCACGGGTTAAACAGGCCCGTTCATGCAAGTCGTAACCAAATGCAGGAATTTAAAATAGAGATTTCCCCAAATGTCCCCATGTATGCATATGATGATGCATAATCCTTATACTCTGTAAGAAAAGGGGAAAAATGGTTTGGGTCAGCAAAACGTGCTGAGTAAGTTAACACCTAGCATGATTTAGGGGTTTCAAAGCCTTTAATTAAATTTAATAAAGACATGCTTGTAGGTAATACACAATTTAAGTTAATCATCCACTAATAAATAAATGGCATAATTTAAAACAAGGATTTCCACGTGATCATAACTCAACTTACATGGTAAAATAATTTGCAAGGCATAATTTAAACAAAGAAAATATTCAAGTCTTCAAATTTTCTCATGACGTCAGGATTTGGTATTTTCAGGATTCCACTCTTTCACTTTTGTTCGATATGATCTAGTATAATTTGTTCTTGGGGAATTGAACCCGCAAGAATTTAAACGCATCCTAGGGAAACGAACCCGTAGGAATCAACACACGTCCTGGGGAATTGAACCCGCAGGAAAACAAACGATCGCCCTTGGGGAATCGAACCCGCAAGAACTCAAATACATCCTAGGAATTGAACCCATAGGAATCAACACACATCCTGGGGAATCGAACTCGCAGGAAAACAAACAATCGCCCTTGGGCAATCGAACCCGCAAGAACTCAAATACATCCTATGGAATTGAACCCGTAGGAATCAACACACATCCTGGGGAATCGAACCGGCAGGAAAACAAACAATCGCCCTTGGGGAATCAAACCCGCAAGGTAAGAACACATTTCGCAAATTTCACAAGTTTCTCAAAATATAACTTTACACAAGTTGTTGTCTTACTCCGTAATTATTTAAAAATTCATTTTAAGTCCAAATATTTTGAAATTTCACCAGTAACTCGAAAACACAGAGATGAACAAGTTTTGTGTTTTAAGTTTCTCGATCAGGGTTAAGGAAACAAGCCAAAAATCAAATCTTTCACCAAAGTAGTATGCTGTCAGGTTTCAGTTTTGACACAGTTTCACAACTCGACATTTTGACACATCAAATGGACTCCAAAAATTCTGAAATTTTATATGCATATACTAGACATGGTTTTCTACAACTTTCATTTAGATTGTAAAGATCAATTCGGACTAGAAAATATAGAAACATGCTCATCAAGTTCGGACATCTACACTGTCAGATTTCCAAAACGGTTTTAAATCACAGTCTATGTTCGGATTGATTTTGGGGTAGCAAATGTTGATGAAAATTGATGAAATTTTTACACAACATTTTTTAATGTGTTAGGATCAAAAATCTAGTTTTGAGTTTTTCGGTTTGAACTCTCAAAATAGGGGGTTTTGTCCGATTTCAAATCTGTCACCGTTTCAAGATCAACTCTCAAGGCAGGTTGGTTCTCAACCGTTTTCGGATATCAAATTGCAATGAAAAATTATGAAAATTTTACACGGACTAGATCTATGTCTTAGGAACGTTTTCATGTTTTATGTTTTTCCGTTTGAGCAGTTTTATATGTGGGAAAAATTCGCACCAAATCGCTGCGCCGTGGGTTTTTCGTGTTGACAGATTTTTAAGTTATTAAATCCCTATGTTTGGTTGCATTTTAAGTCACCCAAAACCAAGTAAGCATTAACTTACAGTGGGGATGATGTCTAGGAGGTCACGGGGTCGTCCGGAATCCACGGGATGTCACGAACGAATCTCCTCAAGTCGGTTTCCTCTTCCAACGTCCACGAACCGAATCCGCAAGTAAAATCCTTAGTTAGATTCGATTTTTGGATTCAAAAAGGTGTAGATAAACTCAAAAACTACTTACCAACGTCCTAGGGGTCTGTCTTCTCCTTCTCAAGTCCTTCTTGAATCTGTAACACCCCGGATTTGATAACCCAGGCCGGGATGCCACCGCCACACCTCCCTAGCAAGATACGGTTTCTCCGAGCTTGCTACAGAGATGCAAGGCTATGGTTTTTTAGAATTTAAAATATTCAAACAACCCATTGTAATATAACTTAAAATTAATAATATCAAAGTTGCAGCGGAGAATAATATTTTAATACATGTATTACAGCGGAATTTAAATATAGGGCACGGGTTAAACAGGCCCGTTCATGCAAGTCGTAACCAAATGCAGGAATTTAAAATAGAGATTTCCCCAAATGTCCCCATGTATGCATATGATGATGCATAATCCTTATACTCTGTAAGAAAAGGGGAAAAATGGTTTGGGTCAGCAAAACGTGCTGAGTAAGTTAACACCTAGCATGATTTAGGGGTTTCAAAGCCTTTAATTAAATTTAATAAAGACATGCTTGTAGGTAATACACAATTTAAGTTAATCATCCACTAATAAATAAATGGCATAATTTAAAACAAGGATTTCCACGTGATCATAACTCAACTTACATGGTAAAATAATTTGCAAGGCATAATTTAAACAAAGAAAATATTCAAGTCTTCAAATTTTCTCATGACGTCAGGATTTGGTATTTTCAGGATTCCACTCTTTCACTTTTGTTCGATATGATCTAGTATAATTTGTTCTTGGGGAATTGAACCCGCAAGAATTTAAACGCATCCTAGGGAAACGAACCCGTAGGAATCAACACACGTCCTGGGGAATTGAACCCGCAGGAAAACAAACGATCGCCCTTGGGGAATCGAACCCGCAAGAACTCAAATACATCATAGGAATTGAACCCATAGGAATCAACACACATCCTGGGGAATCGAACTCGCAGGAAAACAAACAATCGCCCTTGGGCAATCGAACCCGCAAGAACTCAAATACATCCTATGGAATTGAACCCGTAGGAATCAACACACATCCTGGGGAATCGAACCGGCAGGAAAACAAACAATCGCCCTTGGGGAATCAAACCCGCAAGGTAAGAACACATTTCGCAAATTTCACAAGTTTCTCAAAATATAACTTTACACAAGTTGTTGTCTTACTCCGTAATTATTTAAAAATTCATTTTAAGTCCAAATATTTTGAAATTTCACCAGTAACTCGAAAATACAGAGATGAACAAGTTTTGTGTTTTAAGTTTCTCGATCAGGGTTAAGGAAACAAGCCAAAAATCAAATCTTTCACCAAAGTAGTATGCTGTCAGGTTTCAGTTTTGACACAGTTTCACAACTCGACATTTTGACACATCAAATGGACTCCAAAAATTCTGAAATTTTATATGCATATACTAGACATGGTTTTCAACAACTTTCATTTAGATTGTAAAGATCAATTCGGACTAGAAAATATAGAAACATGCTCATCAAGTTCGGACATCTACACTGTCAGATTTCCAAAACGGTTTTAAATCACAGTCTATGTTCGGATTGATTTTGGGGTAGCAAATGTTGATGAAAATTGATGAAATTTTTACACAACATTTTTTAATGTGTTAGGATCAAAAATCTAGTTTTGAGTTTTTCGGTTTGAACTCTCAAAATAGGGGGTTTTGTCCGATTTCAAATCTGTCACCGTTTCAAGATCAACTCTCAAGGCAGGTTGGTTCTCGACCGTTTTCGGATATCAAATTGCAATGAAAAATTATGAAAATTTTACACGGACTAGATCTATGTCTTAGGAACGTTTTCATGTTTTATGTTTTTCCGTTTGAGCAGTTTTATATGTGGGAAAAATTCGCACCAAATCGCTGCGCCGTGGGTTTTTCGTGTTGACAGATTTTTAAGTTATTAAATCCCTATGTTTGGTTGCATTTTAAGTCACCCAAAACCAAGTAAGCATTAACTTACAGTGGGGATGATGTCTAGGAGGTCACGGGGTCGTCCGGAATCCACGGGATGTCACGAACGAATCTCCTCAAGTCGGTTTCCTCTTCCAACGTCCACGAACCGAATCCGCAAGTAAAAATCCTTAGTTAGATTCGATTTTTGGATTCAAAAAGGTGTAGATAAACTCAAAAACTACTTACCAACGTCCTAGGGGTCTGTCTTCTCCTTCTCAAGTCCTTCTTGTTCGGATTTCGTCGTCGGAACTTCAAGAACACAAGGGATTTCGGGGTTTTCGACTTTGGGAGGACTTTGAGAGAATGTGAGGAGAAGAGGGCTGCTCTAGGGTTGTGTGTGTCGAATTTAGGGTTACGGAGCAGCCTAATGTCGTCCCCAATATCCTTCCATAGCCCGGGATTGAGTTTCCATCGTCGGGGGTCGAAAATATGGCAAAAAGATCGTCGGAACGCGTTGTTGCCATTTTCTGGGGGGTTCACGTGGTGGTGGTGCGCTGATAGGCTAAACGCCACGCGGCCAGCACGCGGCCTCCGCCAGGACCTCGGTCCGGGCGGGTCCGTGCGATCCGATCGGGCCTTTTCTCCTCTCTTTCGGACTTCTGTGCTCCTACGTTTTCGGGCTCGATTTTTCGGGTCATTCTCGGATTATAAATTCTTATATTAAATTTATCTCGTCTCGAATTAATCGCGTATTCGAAATCTTGAATCCGTGGCGTTTGGATTCGTCGGCTTCTAATTTGTCGTCTTTTGACTCCCGTGCAACAATTTATCTAATTAAATTATTTCCGACCTTACGGGTTCCTGAAATTAAAATTCTTTTCTTTCTTGAATTTAGTTCCATTTCTTTTGACTCGATTCATGGAATGTCTTCGGGCTTCCTTTCCTTCTTTTATTCCATTTTGAATTTTTGAATCTATCGGCGTTTCATTTCCGAGCAATAATTTATTGTGATAAATTATTTTCTTCTTCTCGGAGATATTTCGACCTTGATTGGATTAAGAGATAAATTTTATTCCTTTGGACGCCGATAAAAATCCCGGGTATTACAGAATCGCTCCTTCCCAATCACAAATTTGAAGTTCAAAACTTTACTGAGAATTTTTAGGTTTTCAGAAATTTTTAGTTTTCCAAATGCTAAAACCAACTTTACAGTGTTGGGCTATGTGCAATGTTGGGCTTTGTGATGTAACGTTGGGCTTTGTGAAATGATACTGTAAATAAGCCTGTTACTATTCATAAGCCATGTTTTGTGAGAGAGTTACTGTACATGTAATACCCGTGAATTTTCCATCATAAAATACAACGATAATTAAATAAATAAATAATAAAGAAAATAAATACCATAAATAAATAAATGAGTCCAGCAAATAAATAAATAAAGATAAGGAAATGAGAAATGAGATTTTAACTTAAAAAGGAATTAAAGGAATTTAATTAAATAGAAAAAAAAGGTAAATAAATTGCACACCGAAACCCGACACTAATGAACTCGAGGATTCGAGTCCAAAACATCCAATTAGACTCGAGAATAAATTTAGAGAGAAAGTAGAAACCCGAATATACCCCGGGAAACCGGAATTCGGGAGCATAGAGGGATAGAAACCCGAAAGAGAGGCGGAAAAGCACGACGGATCGCACGACCCGCCCGGACCGAAGTCCAGGCGAGTGTCGCGCGGTGGCCGCGCGGTGAAGGGGGAAAAGCGCGCCACGACCGCGCCACATGACAGATTCGCCCGTTGCGTGAATCTCTCGCCCGAACGCGGATTTTTCGACTTTCGGTTGAACATCTCTCGACCCAAGACCTTTAGGTCAGATGTTGGACGCCCTATGGCTTGGGAAATCTATAAATAAAGCCCTTGGGAGCCCCAAACAAGTTTACAAAACCCTACAACCTTCCATACGTTCGAAACCCTAAATCCGGAGTCGTCGGAGGCACGAAACCAAGACGAACGCTGTTGGACGAGTTTCTCTACAGATCTCCATAGTCGTGGTAAGTCTCGATCCAATCTATATTCAATAAATGATTCGAAAACGAATCCTAATCATCTCCTTCTTCTTTCTACACCCCGTATTGGATCTAGATCGTAGAACCCGACGAACGGAGAGGAGAAACGGTGGACTGGAAGCCACGCCTTCGAATAGACGATCCCGGACGCTCGTAAACACTGTAAGTTAACTCTTACATGGTTTTGGGATGAATTAAAACATTCAAAACAAAAAGATTAACAAGAAATCGAAATTCTGTCAATTATTATTTTCTACCGGCGCAACAGATTTGATGAATTTTTCCGAACCTTAAAACGAACTCAAACGGAAAAACTTAAAACACAAAAAACGTTCCTAAGACTTAAATCTAGCTACTGTAAATTTTTGAGAATTTTTAGAATTGATTTGATATGTGAAAACCCACCGAAACGGAACTGTTGGAATCTAGATCTTGAAATCTTGGACAGAACTTAGGAATGATCTTGATCACGTTTTTGACATAGGATCTAGACTGTTTTAGATCTTTGGCCGAACATGAAAGTTGTAGATAATTGTCTTAAGATGATCCCTGTCAAATTTCATTAAATTTGGAGTTGAATGGCTATGGTAGAATTCGAAATCTTTAAACCGTGACACATTAAACTCGGACAGAATTATTCTTATGCGAAAATTGGTGATTTTGACCTACTTAGGTATCTCGGATCAAAAAAGTTAAAACACGAAAGTTGTAGATTTTGATGTTTCCGAGTCAGATATGAAATTTGGAATTTTTGGAATTAAATCTGATTTTAGACGAATTTTAGAGTAAACTGTGGTTTACCGAAACAAAATCTTGAAATCTTGTTGAAACATGGAATTAACCTTTAGGGTTAAAACGAGTTGAGATATTATTTTTAAATAAATACAATTGAAGTCAGATTTTTAAAATTAAATCCCCTTACAAACTTGATAAATTAAAATTAGGGGTGAGTGCTCTGCAGGGTGCCCCCTAACGATTCACTTCGTGCCGTAATGGATGATGGTGACCCCGCGCGCTAAACTTGAGATATGGATTGCCTAAACGGAGAAATACAGAGCCTACACTCTCGTGAATATCCGTATGGGTTTCCCGAGGCTCCGGAGTGGTACTGGGTATGGCTGATACGGTTGCGGCCGCCGGGCTATCGGCTAAACTTGTTGACATCGCGATGCTATCGTGAAACCTTGAAATACAAAATCGGGAATGTAACGGGGATTCTAAATTAAATTAAATTAGATTAAATTATGTTGTTGTCCAATTAAATTATTTAAATGCTTTATTTAAATTATGGCTTTTATCTTAAACCATGTGATATGTGCTATTAAATGGAGCACTGAGATAAATTATGCTATTGGTTAGTTGATTAGATTAGATTAAATATTATGTTATTATCATGCTTTTGTTAAATTATTAAATTAATGGCTTTAAACCCTACGATCATGCATGTGTTAACTTACTCAGCAATTTTGCTGACCAAAACCATTTTTATTCCTTTCCTTACAGAATATGTGGAATGAGCATGTGTGAGCACGATTCATGCATGGGATTTTGGGAAACACTTATTTTGCTTTTAAATTTCGTACTTAGACTAAATTATGAACGGGCCTGTTTAACCCGTGTTTTGGCCATGTCGGCCCTTTTTATACTTTCCGCTGCGATACTGTACTAAACCAAATATTTCCGCTGCGCTATGCTATTGTTATTTTCGAATTATATTGTATGGGCTATTTTGAATGATTTAAATGTTTTTAAATACGACAATACCTAGCCTTGCATCTCTTTAGTAAGCTCGGAGAAACCGTGTCTTACTAGGGAGATGTGGCGGTGACATCCCGACCTGGGTGACCAAAAACCGGGGTGTTACAAGTTGGTATCAGAGCCCGGCTATTTTTAAACTATTATTTTTAAACCATTATTATTTTTAAACTATCATTAGTATTTTGACTATTATTTTAAATTTTAAAGTATTATTCCCGTGGAACTTTTTATTTTAAAACCCATGGGGAAAAAATATACATATAGTGCATTAAATTATTATTGGGGGGAAGTCATCATTTGCATGTGCATATTGCATCTCTTCTATGAACTTAGAATCTTGGCAAAAATTGAACTTAGAATCTTGGCGAAACTTGAACTTAGAATCTTGACAACTTCGAATCTAGAATCTTGGCGAATTGAACCTAGAATCTTGGCGAATTGAACCTAGAATCTTGGCGAATGTTAACTTAGATCTCTTGCTTGCGCTAGATGGCTAGTCAAGACATGATGCAGTTGATGGTCAGGATGATGAGTGTTCATCTCGATTCCCACCAAACCCTAGAGCAAATGAAGTACCGTATGGCTCAATTGGAGGCCAATTTACATCACATGGGCAACTTGAGAGAGGCGGATCATCACCGCATAAACCAACTCGAGCGCCAATTCCAAACCCTCACTACACAAAACTTAATACTAAAAGAATACATCGATGCCCACGGGCAGGACTTAAACACTATCTTTGACGAGCTACTGCCGCCGAGTTCGGAGGAGGAAGATTCGGAGGAAGATCCAGCTACCCCGCCAGAGGACGTCATGGGACACTAGATATTCTATTGTTAGATATTATTTTGCTAGGAAAATATTTCTACTTTTGTACTAAAATTTCTTTTGAGGAAATAAAATGCCCGATTTATTTTTAATAATCGAAAAAAAAGAAGAAGAAAAAAAAAATTCGAAATAAGAACAAAATAAAATAAAACCCCGAAGCGTGCGACGCTTCTTAATTCGAACAAAGCACCACGTGCTAAATTACAACACACATATACATTTATAGAGATTGCTTAGACTATATGCTAAATTCACCAGTCCTAATCTATCCCATTTGTACCAGAATGGCACCCAGAGGAAGAGGAAGGACTCAAACTGCTCCCCAAAACTACTACCAAAACTCCTACTGAGACACTACCAAACGTCACTGAACTGATTCAACCTAAGATGGAACAACCCCAAGGTGCGCAGGACGCCCCCGCACCGAACAATGTGGGCGATCGTCTTAGGACGATAGAGGAAGTGTTGATTGCGCTCGGAAACGCGCAAGTCAACCAGGGTCAAGCTGCGGCGGTACCTCCGCCCCAAGCTCGCCCTAACTACCTGGCGATGGTAAATCCTTACCAGCCGCCCCACTATGCTGGTGAGGAGGATCCAGCTAAACTGGAAGAGTGGATCCGGACTTTTGACAAGCTGCTGGGAGCGGTCAAATGTCCGGAAGGAGAGAGGGTGCATGTCGCCTCATACTACTTGGGAGGCGAAGCTGACGACTGGTGGCAGGCGACGCAAGCTAAACTGACTGAAGATGACGAGCCCTACTCGTGGATGGAGATGATGGAACTACTCAGGGATCGATTCTATCCCTTGAGTACTAAAGCTGTCATGTACGAAGAGTTCCTGTCGCTGAAGCAAGGAAGCCAAACGGTGCAGGAATTCTACACACGCTTCAAGGAGCTGGTGAGGTTCGCACCAAGGCTAGTGCCTACTGATGCAGAAAAGGCACAGAAGTTCGAGATGGGACTAAACCTGTCCGTGCGCGAGGTGATCGCTGGGGTACACTACCCCGATTTGCAAGCAGTGTATGACCGCGCTGTGGCGGTAGCACGCGTGCAGCAGCTGAAAAGAAGGGTGAGTGGGGAGTCCAGCAGGGGTCCCCAAGACAAGAAAAGCCGAGACTCAAGAAACGAGAACAACACTGGAAGGAACGAGCAGCGCAGAGGGTCGAATAGGCCCCAACAAAACAACACTGGGAGGAGGTTCAACCAGGAAGATCCGGTACCACCTTGCCCGAGATGTGGACGACCCCATCTGGCAAGGGGATGCCGGCAACAAGGCGCCTGTTACCGATTCGGTCGAATGGGTCACGTTCGACGGGATTGCCGAACTAGGCTCGAGAACATAACGAGGAGGGACGATATGGTCGCGGGGCAAGAACAACCTCAAAATCAAAACGGGCGAAACGGGAATAACCAAGGGTACAGACCCCCTCAAAATAGGCCGCAAAACCAGAACCAGAACCAACGACCTCCGCCCCCGCAGAATCAAAACCAAAAGCAAAACCATCAGCAGAACGCGAATCAGCAGGGCAATCAGGGACGCCCTATGGGGAGGCTCAATGTGGTAAACCAAGCGGACGTGCCTGCGCAAGGAGAAGTGATGGCAGGTACATTTTATGTGTTGAGTACGCCCCTTAGAATTCTATTTGATTCTGGAGCTAGTTGCTCAATTATAGCATCAAGGATAGTGCCTGAGTTAGATCTACCTAAGTGCGAGAGAATTAGCTTAGGAATTCAATTGCCTTCTGGAGAAGTAGTGTCTTGCTCTAAACGATATAACGGAATTCCTATAGTGATAAAGAACGTAGAATTCTTCGCGAACTTGGTAGAATTTAACTTAAGAGACTTTGACATCATACTGGGGATGGATTGGCTATCCCAGTATAAAGCGGTGATCGAATGCCAAAAGCAAAAGATCACCTTGTCAAAAAGTAGGGGAAAGAGAGTTATCTTTCACTCTCAGCCCCCTAAGAAAAGTAACAAAATCGTTAGTGCACTTAAACTAAGTAACTTGATGCGTAAGGGGTATGAACTATATGCGTGCTACGTGCACAACCTTGAGGTGGAAGAAAACAAGGTTGATAGCATACCAGTGGTAAGAGAATACCCGGACGTGTTCCCTGAGAACGTTCCGGGCATGCCACCTGAGAGAGATCTTGAATTCACTATAGATCTCATTCCAGGCACAGAGCCTGTCTCGAAAGCTCCGTACCGGATGGCACCACTGGAAATGAAGGAGTTAAAGGAACAACTCGAAGAACTATTGGGAAAAGGCTACATAAGACCGAGTACGTCCCCTTGCGGAGCACCGGTTTTATTTGTCAAGAAGAAAGACGGAGGACTACGTCTTTGCATAGATTACCGAGGACTAAACCAAGTGACCATTAAGAATAAATACCCCCTACCGAGGATAGAGGATCTGTTTGATCAACTGAAGGGAGCTTCAGTATTCTCGAAGATCGATTTGCGATCTGGGTATCATCAATTGAGGATCGCCGAGAAGGACATTCCGAAGACGGCATTTCGAACGCGATATGGCCATTACGAGTTCACAGTGTTATCCTTCGGGTTAACAAATGCTCCGGCCATGTTCATGAATCTCATGAACAACATGTTCCGAGAATTATTAGACCAGTGTGTCGTAGTGTTCATCGACGACATCCTGATCTGCTCAAAGAGCGAGGAAGAGCATGCAAAACACTTACATCAAGTGTTAGAAATCTTGCGAAGAAATCAGCTATACGGCAAGCTGTCGAAATGCGACTTCTGGCTGAAAGAAGTGGCATTTCTCGGACACATAGTATCCGCTGATGGAGTATCAGTGGACCCAGCAAAGGTTTCTGCCGTGACGGAGTGGGCAACTCCGAAGAGTCCAACGGAAATAAGGAGTTTCCTTGGATTAGCCGGATACTATAGACGATTTGTGAAGGACTTTTCAAGGATTGCACGTCCTTTGACCCAGCTACTAAAGAAAGGAGCAAAATACGAGTGGACCGAAGCGTGTGAGACGGCGTTTCAAGAGCTGAAGAAACGACTCACAACCACACCCGTATTAACACTACCATCAGAGAATGGTGACTTCGAAGTATACAGCGATGCTTCGAAGGAAGGTTTAGGTTGTGTCTTGATGCAAGACTCGAGAGTCGTAGCCTATGCATCACGCCAACTAAAACCTCACGAGGAAAATTATCCGACACACGACCTGGAGTTGGCAGTGGTCGTTTTCGCTCTAAAGATATGGAGACATTATCTTTATGGGCGGAAGTGTCGAATGTTCACCGACCACAAGAGCTTGAAATATATATTCACTCAGAAGGAGTTGAATTTGAGACAGCGAAGGTGGTTGGAACTTATTAAAGACTACGATTTAGAGATAGCATACCACGAGGGGAAGGCGAATGTGGTAGCCGATGCCCTAAGTCGGAAAACCCAACACGTGACAAACTCGTTGGTAATTCCGCCGGCATTGTACGTGGAATTGGCAAGATTGGAGCTAGAACTTGTGCATCCTGGCACAGTGAGAGAAACGGTCAATGCCATGATCGTAGAAACTCCAATATTGGACGAGATTCGACTCGCTCAACCGGGCGACCCGAAACTCGAGAAGATAAAAGGGTGTATTGCCAAAGGAAAGGCAATAGGATTTGCTGTCCACGAGGATGGAAGCATCCGTTTTAAAGGGAGATGGTGTGTGCCCCTTAAATGTGCCGAGTTGAAACTAAGGTTGATGGAGGAAGGGCACAACACGCCATATTCCGTACATCCCGGAGGTGACAAACTATACAAAGATCTGAAGAAGATCTATTGGTGGCCGGGAATGAAGAAGGAAGTGGCGAACTTCGTGGCGAGATGTCTCACCTGCCAAAAGGTTAAGGCAGTGCGACATAAACCCTTAGGATTGATGCAACCACTAGAGATTCCAAGTTGGAAGTGGGATAGCATCTCGATGGACTTTGTCTCGGGATTACCCCGATCACCTAAAGGCATGAATAAGATTTGGGTGATTGTGGATAGGCTAACGAAGACAGCCATATTCATCCCAATGAAAGACACGTGGACTATGGACCAATTGGCCCGAGCCTACATTGATAATGTGGTACGACGACATGGAGTACCACATGATATCATTTCCGATAGAGACAGTAGATTTGTCTCTCATTTCTGGACGGAGTTACAAAAAGCTCTCGGTACTCAAATCAAAATGTCCACCGCATTCCACCCGATGACGGATGGACAAACCGAGAGAACAATCCAAACACTAGAAGACATGCTGAGAGCATGTGTGTTGGAATTCAAAGGGAATTGAGAATCTCATTTACCCTTGATTGAGTTTTCCTATAATAATAGCTACCATGCTAGTATCGGCATGGCACCTTTCGAGGCGTTGTATGGACGAAAGTGCCGAAGCCCGTTGAGCTGGGAAGAAAACGATAAGTCCGTGGTAGTGGGACCACAACTTATCGAAGACATGGCTCAACAAATCAAAGTGATTCAAGGGAAGATGAAAGCCGCACAAGACCGTCAAAAGAGTTATGCCGACGTGAGACGACGAGACCTAGAATTTCAAGTGGGAGATAGAGTCATGCCAAAGATATCACCCATGAAGGGGGTGATGCGCTTTGGCAAACGAGGGAAGTTAAGTCCTCGATATATAGTTACTTACGAAATTCTAGAACGAGTCGGAACTCTAGCCTACCGATTGGCTTTACCGCCACACTTAGATCGAGTTCATAATGTCTCCCATGTCTCGCAACTAAAGAAGTATGTGCCGGACCCGACACATGTACTTCAGCCGGAGATAATCGAGCTCGATGAAGATTTGACTTACGAAGAAGTCCCAGTGCGTATTCTCGACACTAAGGAACGAGTAACAAGGAATAAGACCGTCAAAATGATCAAGGTTCTTTGGTCAAACCACGAAAGTGAGATGGCAACTTGGGAAGTAGAATCCGACATGAGAGAACGATACCCGACATTGTTCCAAACCGATACCGACACAGTTATGGGGACATAACTGCAATCTTAAGGGGGAGAGGATGTCATACCACCTATTTTTCGTGCACTTTTGTAAACTGTTGAACTACGTTATGGCTTGATCCCTTTACCGGGTACATAGGCAGCTTAGAAGTTTTAATTCTAAGTTCAGTCACAACATATAAAACAAACACAAGACCTTTAGCACGAGAAAAGCCGAAACACAACTTCGAGGACGAAGTCGATTCTTAAGGAGGGTAGACTGTAATACCCGTGAATTTTCCATCATAAAATACAACGATAATTAAATAAATAAATAATAAAGAAAATAAATACCATAAATAAATAAATGAGTCCAGCAAATAAATAAATAAAGATAAGGAAATGAGAAATGAGATTTTAACTTAAAAAGGAATTAAAGGAATTTAATTAAATAGAAAAAAAGGTAAATAAATTGCACACCGAAACCCGACACTAATGAACTCGAGGATTCGAGTCCAAAACATCTAATTAGACCCGAGAATAAATTTAGAGAGAAAGTAGAAACCCGAATATACCCCGGGAAACCGGAATTCAGGAGCATAGAGGGATAGAAACCCGAAAGAGAGGCGGAAAAGCACGACGGATCGCACGACCCGCCCGGACCGAAGTCCAGGCGAGTGTCGCGCGGTGGCCGCGCGGTGAAGGGGGAAAAGCGCGCCACGACCGCGCCACATGACAGATTCGCCCGTTACGTGAATCTCTCGCCCGAACGCGGATTTTTCGACTTTCGGTTGAACATCTCTCGACCCAAGACCTTTAGGTCAGATGTTGGACGCCCTATGGCTTGGGAAATCTATAAATAAAGCCCTTGGGAGCCCCAAACAAGTTTACAAAATCCTACAACCTTCCATACGTTCGAAACCCTAAATCCGGAGTCGTCGGAGGCACGAAACCAAGACGAACGCTGTTGGACGAGTTTCTCTACAGATCTCCATAGTCGTGGTAAGTCTCGATCCAATCTTTATTCAATAAACGATTCGAAAACGAATCCTAATCATCTCCTTCTTCTTTCTACACCCCGTATTGGATCTAGATCGTAGAACCCGACGAACGGAGAGGAGAAACGGTGGACTGGAAGCCACGCCTTCGAATAGATGATCCCGGACGCTCGTAAACACTGTAAGTTAACTCTTACATGGTTTTGGGATGAATTAAAACATTCAAAACTAAAAGATTAACAAGAAATCGAAATTCTGTCAATTATTATTTTCTACCGGCGCAACAGATTTGATGAATTTTTCCGAACCTTAAAACGAACTCAAACGGAAAAACTTAAAACACGAAAAATGTTTCTAAGACTTAGATCTAGCTACTGTAAAGTTTTGAGAATTTTTGAAATTGATTTGATATGTGAAAACCCACCGAAACCGAACTGTTGGAATCTAGATCTTGAAATCTTGGACAGAACTTAGGAATGATCTTGATCACGTTTTTGACATAGGATCTAGACTGTTTTAGATCTTTGACCGAACATGAAAGTTGTAGATAATTGTCTTAAGATGATCCCTGTCAAATTGCATTAAATTTGGAGTTGAATTGCTATGGTAGAATTCGAAATCTTTAAACTGTGACACATTAAACTCGGACAGAATTATTCTTATGCGAAAATTGGTGATTTTGACCTACTTAGGTATCTCGGATCGAAAAAGTTAAAACACGAAAGTTGTAGATTTTGATGTTTCCAAGTCAGATATGAAATTTTGGAATTTTTGGAATTAAATCTGATTTTAGACGAATTTTAGAGTAAACTGTGGTTTACCGAAACAAAATCTTGAAATCTTGTTGAAACATGGAATTAACCTTTAGGGTTAAAACGAGTTGAGATATTATTTTTAAATAAATACAATTGAAGTCAGATTTTTAAAATTAAATCCCCTTACAAACTTGATAAATTAAAATTAGGGGTGAGTGCTCTGCAGGGTGCCCCCTAACGATTCACTTCGTGCCGTAATGGACGATGGTGACCCCGCGCGCTAAACTTGAGATATGGATTGCCTAAACGGCGAAATACAGAGCCTACACTCTCGTGAATATCCGTATGGGTTTCCCGAGGCTCCGGAGTGGTACTGGGTATGACTGATACGGTTGCGGCCGCCGGGCTACCGGCTAAACTTGTTGACATCGCGATGCTATCGTGAAACCTTGAAATACAAAATCGGGAATGTAACGGGGATTCTAAATTAAATTAAATTAGATTAAATTATGTTGTTGTCCAATTAAATTATTTAAATGCTTTATTTAAATTATGGCTTTTATCTTAAACCATGTGATATGTGCTATTAAATGGAGCCCTGAGATAAATTATGCTATTGGTTAGTTGATTAGATTAGATTAAATATTATGTTATTATCATGCTTTGGTTAAATTATTAAATTAATGGCTTTTAAACCCTACGATCATGCATGTGTTAACTTACTCAGCAATTTTACTGACCAAAACCATTTTTATTCCTTTCCTTACAGAATATGTGGAATGAGCATGTGTGAGCACGATTCATGCATGAGATTTTGGGAAACACTTATTGTGCTTTTAAATTTCGTACTTAGACTAAATTATGAACGGGCCTGTTTAACCCGTGTTTTGGCCATGTCGGCCCTTTTTATACTTTCCGCTGTGATACTGTACTAAACCAAATATTTCCGCTGCGCTATGCTATTGTTATTTTCGAATTATATTGTATGGGCTATTTTGAATGATTTAAATGTTTTTAAATACGACAATACCTAGCCTTGCATCTCTTTAGTAAGCTCGGAGAAACCGTGTCTTACTAGGAAGATGTGGCGGTGACATCCCGACCTGGGTGACCAAAAACCGGGATGTTACAGTACATAAGATCAACAAATTTTTTATAGTAACGGATTTTGACATAAACATAGAATAAAAATCCCAAAAGCTTTTCAAAACATCACATAAAAACATGATCAAAGCATTCAAAAGCATGTCATGCATAAAACTTTTGAATAAACTCAAGAACTTGCATTAAACATATTATGTTCGGGTAAGACTAGCTTACTCTCCAGAAGAACAATCTTCGACACTTCAAAATCTGGTAGTAACCTTCCTAGCTCACTCGAACTCACAAGAACACTAGATAACTTCAGGATATAAGATAGGAGAAGATTTTGTTGTGAGGAGTGGAATGAATAGAGAGGGGTATTTATAGGTGGGTGGAGTTATGAATTATGGAATGGGAGTAAATACAATATCCTTAATTGCTGCCAATCCTAACACAGCTTGCTATAGCCCTTTACCACCTTCCAAAAATAGATGTTTTGTATTGATTTTGTAAACCTTACCTTGTTTAGTTTAAGAGACTTAAACCCTAATCTTTAAAACTCTAAAGATGTGCTGATTACTCCTTGTTTTAGCCTTTAACTAGCTGCCCAAAATAGGCTATGAACACAGCCCTAGAGCATATCCCCCAAAATTAGCCCCTAACAAGATGCTTTGTTAAAGTGTAATTCTCACTACTTAAATTATTTCAACTTGTTGAAATAATTTTCATCCAAAATATAGTTACCATTTTACTTTTGGATCTTGGTAGTTAAAAATCTTGGATGTTACCATATCGATGAAATTTCCATCGCATATTCAAACACGCACGATGAGCTCCACATATACCCTCATGAACTTCAACCATTGCTAACCTGGCTTCTTCGGGACCTTCGTGTAACACCCCGGTTTTGATAACCCAGGCCGGGATGCCACCGCCACACCTCCCTAGCAAGACACGGATTCTCCGAGCTTACTAAAGAGATGCAAGGCTATGGGTAATGCAAAGAGTTTTAAAACAAGTGCAGAATTTATTTAAAAGTAATAATAAGTCTCATCCACACATAATAGTAATAATAATATGTCGCAGCGGAAATAAGTAAAATGGGCCAACATGGCCAAGCCCGGGTTTTACATGCCCGATATGCAGTATTATAAAAGCGTTAAACAACGTTTATATAATTCCATCCCCCAATGCACATGCTATGCATTATCTCCGTACTCTGAAAGAAAAAGGAAAACAACAATTTTATCAATATTATAAAATACTTCCTCCGTTTCTTTTTATTTGCCACATTGGGATTTTGGACACTATTCACCCACACACTTTCACTTAAAGTTTTATCATAGTTATATAAGTTAAAATATAACCAAGTGAGATCCTGTTAGATTCGTCTGGTTGTGTAGTTTTTAAATATCGAACTTTTAGAATTTTTACTTGTACCGAAATTGAGTTATTAATGGTTTAAAATGTGCATTGGACTGCGTGCTAGGTGGGTCCGTAGCAAATAAATAAGAACAGAGGAAGTACTGAGTAAGTCGATCCTAACATAGCAATAAAGGGGTTTAATTAAATAATTAAACTCTCTCCTAATCATGCATACAACAATCCATTTACCAATTTGAAATTAAAATTTAAAAATTTAATTTTATACTTGGACATGCATTTAAATTCATAATAATAATTTAACATATTATAAAACTTAAGACATAAATTTAAATGCAAAATTTAAAGACAAGAATAAATAAATAAATACATAAAAAGTATTAAATCTTTAATTTTTCCCGTTACGTCTCCGTTTCTCAATATTTAGTGTAGCCGGTCATCCGGCGGCCGCAGACGTTTCGTATTTCAAGTATTTCAAGTATTTCCAAGTATTTCACGATTACATCGCAATCTCGTCAAGTTTAGCCGGTCATCCGGCGGCCGCAGCCGTATCTGCCATACCCAAAACACTCCTAAGCCTCGGGAAATCCATGCGGATAATCCCGAGAGTGTAGGCCGTATCTTAATGCCGTTTTGGCGTAGTATCTCATCTAATTTCTCTCGTCCATTATAGGCCCGAAGAGAAAGGCTAGAGGGGCACCCTGCAGAGCACTCACCCTCCGCCGAAGTATCTCATATGTTTCAATTTAGTGTAACAGGATTTTTCAAAAGTATAGATGTATCATATTTCAAGGTCTCGACCGTTTGTTTCGAAATTTCAAAATCTCTTCGATTTAAAATCATTTGGCGTCACAGTTTACGCCTTTTTAATTTAAAAATTCATTTCAAGTCCAAAAATTCTGAAATTTCACAGTATATCAAAAACACCCTGACGAACAACTTTCGTGTTTTAACAATTTCGTAATAAGTTGAGGAAACATGTCAAAAATCGAGTTTATTGCACAACATATACACTGTCAGGATTCAGGTTTACCACAGTTCAGAAAATCGACGTTTTGACATAACAAATGGACTCCAAAAATTCTGAAATTTTATATGCACATACTAGACATAATTATCTACAACTTTCATTTAGATTGCAAAGATCAATTCGGACTAGAAAATATAGAAACAGGCTCATCAAGTTCGGACATCAACACTGTCAGATTTTCGAAAACGTTTTACAAGGCAGTTTATGTTCGGATCGTTTTGGGGTAGCAAACATTGATGAAAATGGCTGAACTTTTTACACAACATAGATTAATGTGTTAGGAACAAAAGTCTAGTTTTGAGTTTCTCAGATTGGATTCTCGAAATATGAGTTTTAATCAGATTTCAGAAATTGCGCAAGATAGGGTTTTTAGGTTCGGTTTTTACGTTTCGTTACAACATGACTAAATCGGACGCCCCTAAGCCACCCGTATTGATAAGAAAGGCATCAAATTACAGTGGTAAGGTGTTGGGTCGTCCTCGGGCGGCTCGTCCAAGTTCACTACGAACGGATCTCCTCAACGCCAAGCTTCCAACTTTGTCCACAATTTCAATTCGGAAGAATAAATCCAATGTTAGGTCGAGTTTTCGGGTTCGAAAACTTAAATGAAAACCTATGAATGACTTACCAAAGTCTGGAGTACTAGAGACCTTGTGTTCCACGCCTCCTTCGTCGGTTTTCGTCGCCGGAAAGTGATCGGAAAGTTCGAAGTCGGTGATTTCGGGTGTTGGAAGAACTTGGGAGGTTTGGGAGAGACAATGGGGCTGCTAGGGTTTGGGAATTCGAAAAAAATGAGTCTCAAGACCCCTAGAGCCGACCACATACACCTTCCTTCACTCGGGATTGAGTTTCCAAAGTCGGGGGTCAAAATATGGCAAGAAATCGCCGAAACCGCGTGAATGGCCACATCCTGGGCATCCACGCTGGGATGGCGCGGTGGTAGGCCAAACACCGCGCGGACAGCGCGCGGCTTCCGCCTGGACCTCGGTCCGGGCGGGTCCGTGCGATCCGTCGGGTCTTTTCCTCCTCTCTTTCGGACTTCTATCCTTCCGTGTTTTCGGGCTCGATTTTCCGGGATATTTTCGGGTTATAATTCCTACTCTAAATATATTCCGACTTAAATTGATTTTATGTTTGAAATCTTAGGTCCGTCGGTTTTGGGTTCGTCGGCTCCTAAATCGTCGTCTTTCAACTTCCGTGCATTTTCGATTTTACGTGTTCTCGGGAACAAGACCTATTTTCTCATCAGATTAAATTCTATCTTATATCCTAAAATTTATGGGTATTACACTTCGGGACCTGGGAATTTTAGCAACACTCCTTCCACGGTTCTTTTGTAATGATTATCGTCTTCATATAAGAACCGGAGAGCTTTAGCTTTTGTACTTTGATTATCCGTGCTTGAAGGGTTCAGGAAATACTCGATTGTTTCTTTGCACCAGTCATCTAGGATGTTATTGAAGCTTCTCGGGGGAATCCCCTCCTATTTTATTTTTTGCGAAGATCCCCCGTTTTGTTTGTGCAAAGCTACTAAAATGATTCTTGACTCTCTTCCTAACATAATTCTTAAAGAGTACTTCAAGAATATGCCTTGTTTGCACTACCGAAAGCGCACGGTATCAAGCTTGCAGTATTTATTTATTTGTCGGGATCGTTCACTAGAGAGTTATACGATAGAAGTATTTTAATAACACCATGAATCTTAGAATTTAAACGTATTCCTAGGTTTGTGTTGAGTAATGAATTTGTCTAAAACTCTAATGCTGAAAGTAAGTGCAGTAAAGTACTAAAAGTAATGGCAGAAAATAAAAGAAAGCATTAATTGGTGAAAATACTTGATGGTATCATTCATATTATGAGATAGAAGAAATGATATGGACTAATTGACAAACAAACAAAATAAGACTATGCTAGAGTAATCATGCTTCTATATTTAATAATGATGCGTGAGCTTAATGAGATGAGATAAATCCTTTATCTAAGCTTATCAACTCTTCATGTCTTTGATCATTTTCCCAAAACGAGTACTTGTGATCTAGTGTCATGACCTTACAGCACTGAAATCATGAGATAGTTCTACTAAGAGATAATCGATCAGACTTATCTCTTGGCATAAGCTTTTAGAATTGTCACTTAATCCGTTTCTTTCGGATTCATAGTAAGCCATTGAAAACTCAAGGTCACTAATAATCAATCTTGTACTGATCTGAACTTGTTGTTGTCCTCTTATTATCTTGTAAAAAGAATTATCTTGCATTCCTTACTTGGATGTCCTCTACAAGAAATTGAAAAGAAAGTATTTAAATCTATCATCCAAAGGTCGTGCAAAACTAAATCTTCCTCAAAATTATTCCAACAAGTATTTATAAGAAATAATATCTCTGTAAATACTTCAAGATGAATTTGCTACTCAAAATCCTTGACTTATCTAGACTACTCAGATTCATACAGATTTATTAGCATGAGAATTCTCTGTAAACAAGTCTAAATACGCATGACTTGACTCAGGATTAGTGAGATTCTGAAGGTTGATTATCTTCCTACCCATAGCATATGATTTAGCTATCATAACTTCTATGGTCCCTGGAAATTAACTCTTCAAGATTCTCATTAATTCTTGGGACAAAAGATGGTTTTTGAAACATATTTCCCTTTTAAACGATAGGTACTAGATATCCAACAGTAGAACAAATTTGTTCTTAATTACCCTGAGTAAATGATGTTTGAGAAAATCTGTATCATCATCTCCTTCTCAGTATGTTTGTGAACTAATGATGGGTATTTGGATATGAAGTGTAAGTTTACAAGAAGAAGTAGGATACTCTGCATTAGCCTGGGAAATATCCCAAAATACTGTGGTTATAGGTATTAGTATATGTATAAAGAAACGATGAGAGTTTTGAATCCTCTAAGTAAAATGCTAGAGTGCTCCAAAAATATAGATTAGGAGCTAGACAGAATTTAGGAAATTGCTTTACTTAAAAAGATTTGAGAATTAAATATGCAAAATATGTGGCCAAGATAACTCGCAGTAATTATCTTGGGGTTTAAAACTATGAACACTCTAATTTTCCGCGCGATATATTTGTATACCGTGGAGGGAGTTATTATTCGAAGAATGTTCCACAGATTTGATTAATACAAGGAACTAAATTCCCAGCAATAAGATTTGGAAGTGATGCAGTGCGGTTGTTCAATTCCTATTTATACGATAGGTGATATATACTTATAGCGAGGATAAATTTAGCTTCCTTCAGAAAAGGAACCAATTCTGATGTTAATTCAGATTGTTCCCTCGCTTTGTTCAAGTGAACAAAGAGAGCTCTCTGATATAACATATTTGAGAGTTTAAATTGATAAGTTTATTCCTCGCATCATCCAAGTGATGAGATAAAGCGATTATGAATTATTGTATGAAGGAAAACACTAAGTATGAAGTATGATTGAAAGTCTTCCTCGCGTTATTCCTATTTCAAAGATAATGTGAGGAAGATTTCTCAACCTTGTTAAGGTGAGTGAATCCAAAGTTTCCAGTTCTCAAAGATTGTCACGCTATGTTTCTCAGTGCGTGGGTCTTTAAGAACTTAGTGAAAATTAATTCACTTAACCTTTAAATTTATTATTCGAAGTCGAAATCAGATTGAATTGCAACTAATAAATTCATTCAATCAATAATTCTGATAGAAACAACACCTAACTCAAAGAATGCAATTTCACAGTTCTGAGAAACATGTATTTGCGAACAACTGTAACAAGAAGATTAACAATATGGATGAATTTAAAGCTGTGAATTGTGAGTTTTTCTCAGAAATTCAGAATCAAGCATCATGTCGAGGCTTACGTCATTTCTACAAAATTAGAGAAATCAAACAATGGATTTATATCAGGATTTCAGAATCTCAAGATGTTTGCGAAAAAGAAAACTGAGATTTCTCAGATTATACCATAAAATTCCCCTGAATTTGGCCATCGTACTTACAAATTCAGTCATAACAATTCAATGATTACGATCCGAAAGTAAACATCTAACCCAGCATATGATTTTCCTCCATATATCATAGATTGCAGCAAGAAATAAAAACGAAAACACTTTCATCAGGAAAATTGCGAAATCGATTCGATGAAGTCGAGAAAACAAGATGAGCGATCGTCGACGTGATGGAATAGATCATCCTGATTGCCATTCTTCTCTCCAGGAGAATCTAATTCTAATCTACTGAACAAATTCAAACTAATCTACTAAAATTAAATCCGAATCTGAAGAACATTAACATAAATCGCAGAAGTAAATAAGAAACCCTAGCTATCCTACCTAATAAGAACTCTAAAATTGAACAGGAGAAAATTCGAGTGAGTCTTCAGTCCTCCAGTCTGTTGAGCTGATCCCCAAGGGGGTCTACTTATAGATCTGCGAAAATAACTGCTTCCCGCCCTAGTGATAACTGCTCGCGCTGAGACTATCTCTCTCGCTCCACGCTTTGTCCCGTTCATCAGAGCGTGGGCTTTGTGAAGTCGCTTTTCGTCAAAGTGAGAACTTCATAGTTCTTCAAATAAACTTCATTCTCGCTATATCCTTCTGGCTTAATAGGCTCGCACAATTGCTTCATTCTCACGCGATGTCAAGTGATTATCGCGTGGATTTTCAATCTCTGAACATTCTTCCTTGAACTTATCCGGATTTCACCTTTAAATCCTCGCGACGTCTCTTTCCTTCCCTCACGATGTGAGTGATCCTTTCCAGACTTTGCTCTTCATTCCTCGCGACGTTTATTCTGCTTCACGCAGCTCATTTCCTGCTTAGCAACAAAGCGAGGATCAGTTCAGATAGAAACATAGCGTGAGACACTTGTGTTAAAATCTAAGAATTTCAAGCTATTTCTTTGCATTTTCAAATCTTTTACTGATCTTGATCTTTCCACGATTTATATATTTCTCTTCCAGTTCTTCATGAAATATTGAAGCAAAATACGATCGAAAACTATCACGAGGACACATATTTGGACGAAAATGACAGTTAAGAATGATTGTCATCACCATCCTCACATTGAGAAGCACTTGTCCTCAAGTGGTAGGAAACTGTAAAGTTTCAAAGAACGAGTCTAAATTGTGGCCTCCAAAATTCAGAATTAATATAAGGTATTCCTTGGCTCATTGCCTTCTCTTTTCCAACTATTTCAAGCTTGACTCATTCGATCAATTGATGCTTCATACCTAATTTCAAGTTTACCAGACCCAATCAGAATATTAACTATAGTGATTTCCATTTATGAGTTATTGCATTGTTCTTTAGTTAGTCAGATTTTCTCCTTTCACGCTCAATCCTGTCCAACTTATGTGCACACTTTGTGGTTCTGAATCCTTGGCCAAAAAGAATAAAGTTTTTTTTTTTTGTATTTTATATCAAGGGGTGGTTTCTCGTGGCTTTCAATAGCTTGGTTTCACATTATTAAGAGGAGTTCCATGACCTGACATTGCATATGAAACTTCAACTCCCCTACCCTTGACTTTGCTCTTTTAGAGTTTTTCAACCCATAAGTCAGAGGGGCAGCTGTGCCAGCTACTTATATCCATATTATTTTACCACGTTTGTTTATGTGGTTTCCCTTGTTTTGGCCTTAGATTCATACTTCACTAATATGCACACTCATCTTTCAAGAGAGACTAGATTGGATCAATCTTTCTAACCTTAGCCCAATTTATTGATTATAGTATGCAAATCACTCAAATTAATAAGATCACAAAGTCTTCAAATTATTCATCTAGTAATGGCATCAATCAATCTCAAAATACGTATCTTTCAACAGTTGTCAAGAGCGGCTTCAAATACAATTGGAACCTTTAAGTGCATGTTTCTGTCATCAACCACTTAGATTTAGTCTTCTACTTCTTTAGCAACTTCCTATCCCACTTGGGTTCTAGTTCTAATTATCAATCTAACCATGTGTCATAAAATTCAATCCTACAAGATGACTTAATTTATGGCTTATCCATTCTATCCTAATCAGGTATTAGATTTAGAATAAAGCAATAAAAAAACTCAAGAGAAATAATGGAAAAAAAAAGCTGAAGGAAAAATATATACAAGAGAAAAGAGTTTAGGTACTCCCCTGTGAAAATGTAAGCACTCCTTGATTTATGCATTTCCGGATGGACATGTATCATTGTTTGGATCTTTAAGTGGTGCTGAGGGTGGCTTCTTGAAATCTGACACCAAGGTGGCTAGGATATCCACCAGCCTTGTATTATTCTGCTGCTCCTGTCTCCTGAGCTCCATATCCCTCTCTCTTTCCTGTCTTCTTTCTTCCAATTCTTCTCTCCTTAATCTCTCAAACCTTTCCATCTCTTCTCTTTTCAACCTTTCTTGCCTTTCCCATTCTTCATTCCTTATCTTCTCTTGCCTTTCCATCTCATCTTTCCTGAGTTTTTCTTCAATCATCTTCTGCTCCCTCTCCCTTTGTATGTGCTTGTCCTCTGACATAGTTTTTACTAGCATTTCCATGGACTGTGCAAAGCTCTGGATTGAAGTACTCATGTTATGAGATTCATCCATTGACACTGTATTCCTCAACGGTTGTCTTGGAAGTTGAGATGGTGCAGAGATATCTTCGAGCTCCTCATCTTCAGGAATAACATTTAATGCAGGAGATGTTGCTGATATCTTTGATCTTTTTACTGCAGCTCTAGACTGAGATGATTTGGATCTCATAGGAAGTTTAGCTTGCCTGAGTTTAGGAGATGGTACTTTTGATCCTGAACCTTCAGAGGTCTGTTCATCGAGATCTGGCAATTGATAAACTAATTCCCCTCTTAAAGTGTCCACTGGCAAAGGAATAGGAGGATCTATCTTTATAATCTCTGTAAAAAATGGTGCCATTGGCACTTCCTGTTATTCACAATGTCTCCTGATAAGGTTTGGGTATGCAAGTGTTGCATCTTCCCCTACTCTTGATTTGATCACATTAAGCACACGGTGTGCGACACTGCAATTTCTTCCTGCCCAAATCAATGCAAATCATTCAAAAGTCCCAGCAGAAGGTCCTTGAAAATTGTCTGAGTTTTGAGTAGTAGAAATCAAGTGTTGGCAGGTACTCAGGTTTCAAATTCTTCAGTAGGATTTTGTTCTGCTCAGTTCCTCTGTGTGTTGAACAAAATCCTAATGCCATTTTCCTAGCATTAGTCAGCTTGTTACCCTGAGTCTTTTTCCTTAACATAATTTCAGACCTGACTTCCGGCTGTTCCAGTAGAGGTGCATATATTATATCATTCAGGGTTTCTACATTGACTTGCACTGTTTTACCCCTGATCCATCTTGTCTCAGCCTCTACATCAAAACTGAACAGGTTCCACATTTTCTTCTTGAGCTTCCACGTTTTCAGTATGATGAAAATCATTGATATCTGAGCCGTGTATCAAAGAAGTGCTTGTATCTATCCTTTCTGTTAACTCCAAGCTCTGCTGGTTCTGTGTTTCTGTAGGTTCTTCTGGTTCTGGTTCATTCAAGAGGGGTGAAAACTCAGCAAATTCTTCAGTAATCATTCCTTGGCTCTCCAAATGCTCTACAGTTTCTGTTGTTGGTCTTCAATCCATATAGGGTCTTGCATCCGAGCGATTGCTCTCTGAGCTACCTCATTCCTGATGGAAGATGGCAAAATCCACTGATTGGGTTGACTCCCAGCCAAAGTTTGGGACTTAATGCTTTGATAAACATTTTGATCAATAAAGTATTCTTTCTACTGTTCATCTCTGGCAACATCTTCATCATAGAGAACCATCTGCTTCTCTTGATTATTCTGAGATTCATTTCTTTGGACTTCTTCTCTATAAACCTGAAGTGCTAAGGGACTTGGTTCCACTTCTTCTCCAGAATTAATCTACTATTTTACTTTCTCCAATTCCAATTCAAGCTTTTCTGCATATTCAGCTGTTTGTTCTTTGGTAGTGTATCTATTTCCTCCTTCCCTGGCAAGTTTTCTGTATCTCTTAATCAGTCCTTCCAAGGATGAATTCATATTTCCCATAGTGATTCCATGCAAATTCAAGTCATCATACTCTTCCAGATCCTTGATCAATCCTTCTTGAATTACATCTCCCACCAGTTCATTGACTTGATCTAAAACTTCTTGATCAACTAGATTTTGTTCAGATGGAAAATTCTGTTCCAATTGACTTATTGCCTTAAGAGTGTTGTCAGCTTCTTCAGTGATATCCTCAACAGATCTATGATCATCTGCTTTTTCTGGCAATTCATCCAAATCAATCTGACTTCCATGTAAAGTTTGATTCACTTGTGCTTGCTGCTCCCTATCCTGTCCTTCTAAATTTTCCTCTGTAGTACCTTCAGTCTGTTGAGATTGGATGGTTGGATCCATAAGGCCTTGTGCTTCAGGTTGATATTCAACAATACAAGATTTCCATCCTTCAGGATCAATGTCTCCCCATTCCAGATCTTTTAAAGGTACAAGTTCCCATCCTTCTGTGAATGCTTCCTCTGGTTTGATTTCATTATCTCTAGTGTACGACACCATTGCTTGCTGGGCTCCCAGGATTGGTTCAACCTTCTCTTCATCAGAACTGATGTCATGTACCACAAATTTTGATTTTCTGGCCTTCATCTTTATTCTAAATTTCTTGACAAGTTTCTCGGGTTCATTCTCTTGCTGCTTAACCTCCTCAGGGACAGGTTCTTGCTGCTTGAAAGATGACTTTTCCTTCCTTTTATAGGTAACAACCTCTTTCCCTCCCTGGGATGATCGTAGTAGCTCTTCGTATTTCTCAATCAATTGCTTTGATTCTGAAGTTCTTTTTCTTATTTCCATAAGCTCTTTGATTGTCAACTCATCTTCATGTTTTCTCTTCTTAGAAGGCTGGCTAGTCTTTCCAGTCTCCTGTTTCTGCACCCTACTCCCACTCACTTTCTTTCGTACAACAAGAGGTGCTTCTTCTGAAGAGCTCGAGTTGGGAGTATGTGGGTTTCTCTTCCGGGTAGACACTTTCTTCTTACCCTTTTTCTCATGAGCTTGCATATATTCATCAAATTCACGGTCTTCCTGCTGTCTCCGCTTGTGATACTGATTAACAAAATTCTGCAAATCTGGATCAGCTTCATCATTTTCTTCATTTCCTTCTCCTACAAGCCTCTGAACTGATTCCACTACTCGTATTCTAGCAAGTCTTTCTTCTTCATCTGTGCTGTCCTCATCAGAGAGATTTTTCTTGATATAAAAATTCTTGCCTAAACCTTTAAGCATAACATTCATCCCTTTTCTGTTCAGATATTTCTCATTCCACGCATCCCAATCATCTATGATTAGTTGTTGAATCTTTCCTTGTGTCTGATCAGTGTAAGCCCTATGCTTCTTATATGCGTTTTCCCTGCACATACTATCATATCTAATATATTTCTCGATGAATTCCTTCTTTCTCTCCTAAACAATTCCATGAACTTCTTGTTGGAGAGGTGGAGGCAATATCTTCATGATCTTATGTGGCCTATCAGTGATGAGAATATCTGCATCTACTGCTGTTATTACTGGGGCTGAAACTTTTCTGAAGTTTTTTATCAGTTCCAAACCTTCATTTATAACAGATTCTCTAAAGATGTTCCTGACTATGTTATGTTGTGTCTATTTTGCATCTGACCTCTGTTTCCTATTCTTTCCTGTTCTCTCAGTTGGGGGAGAAAATATTCTAACTCCAGCCCTGCATGGTCCTTTGGGTTAATGATCCTGTAACATTCTTGGTTCCATTCAGCCATACATTTCTTTTCTCTCTCTAGAAGTCTTTCCATTTTGAATTCCTTAGGGATATCTCTTTCATTAATAAGATTGATCACCTGTTGTTCCCAAAAATAGTTCATCTTGTTCCAAAATGCCTCTTCTAAGTCAATCAGGAGTGATTCCCTTTCCTTAGGAGGTATATGATCAATCATTAAAGGGTTGACATAAAAGATTGGAGGTGAGATTTCCATACCAACCCATCCACAGCTTTTCCAAATTTGATTGACATGGTTTTTTGTGTTCCTCTTTCTCCAGAATGACTGATCTTTCTTGTCTGACTCAATATTTCGGGCTTGAAGTTCTTCATAAGTCATTTTGTGGATCCTTTAGAGAAAACAAGAGAATGATTAAATCATGGTCACCATACTCACATTTAGAGAAAATGAGATTTGCTCTAAATGTGAAGGTGTGATCGGAAACATAACATCAATTCTTTTCTCTCAGCTAATTTTAACATTTTCTCACCATACTCACATTTAAAGATTTGCTCTAAATGTGAAGATTTTAGTGTTGATTAAATTTTGCTAGAGAAAAACATAATGCTGAAAAATTAAAAACATTTTTTAAACAAAGCAAAACATATTACAAAATGTCATTCAAACAGCATCTGCATAGACATTCAAGGAATTTCAAATACAAACGGTCTTATAGCTCCAATTTGTTAATCAAAGAGGAGGAAATTCTAAGTCCATGCCAAATTTGGTGAAGCAATTACAGTGCTCAGTGACCAGACATCTCATGCAATAAATTGTACTAACTCCATATGAATTTCTTGGCCATTTATGAGTATTAGAATGTAGGCTCTGGTCACCACAAAATCTTTTCCTAGGCTGCCCTAAAAAGGGAGAGTGGAATTGAGTTTGATTTGATAGCCATCCTCTAACTTGAAGCTGGAGATCATTCAGCATGCGTCTACTCTTGTAGAGAGTTGCAAAAAGCCAAATTCTCTTATCCTGCTCTTCAACAACATCTTTGCTTAAAAGCATAAGTGCTTTTATGTAAATTGATGGTTGATGATTATCAGAGATAGCTAATTTGAGCAGGTCAAATGCTGCTTTTTCATTTTTTTCCTTAACGAGAAGTTGCATTGCCTCTGATAGCTGAAACATCCAGTTCCCTGCCTCTCTGCAACTTTCAAGAAAGTTCATTTTTGTTGAATCTAAGGTCCCCCATCCCCAAAGAGAAAAATCTTCAAGGGTGGCCTTCTTCAGAACCAGAGGGTGTTGAGCAGCCTCATTCAATGCCTTATAAACAGTTTGCAGTTGAAGACAGTTTCTAGGTGATCGAATGCCAGCTTCGACAGAAAGTTTCCATGAATCTCATACGGAAGATCTGTAATCTGAGTAACCCATGATCCAGATTTTTGTAATGAAATTCTTGGATTCATGGAGGAGCTTCCAATTTCAAAGCTGAGTAGAATTGAAAAGATATTGCAATTGGATTGAATAAAGGGTTGTAAAGAATACAAAAACCCATAGAAAAGCATATAAACATGTAACATAGCAGCAAACAGTTAAAAGAAATTACAGTCTGAAAACACAAAGTGATTACAAGAAGTATGTCATAGAAATCTTCCTATCTTAGCAAATCTAGTCCATTAAATGATCCATGATTTCCTCTTCATCAGAGTTAGGCCACAATTCTTCATCACCCATGACTTCTCCATATGCTAGCCTAAACAGTCTAACTATATCAAAGAATTGACAGGGAATGCAGTCTAGTCTGGCATATGGAGGTATCAGTTGACGTTCAAGCAGAGAATGGTTCTCGCAAAAACTCCTCTCTTCTTGAGCGTGGAAGGGATTTGGAATGTTATTACAGTGTAGTAGCCAATGAAAGACATGAATCTTGATTAACACTACATCTAAGACATTTTGGGCTACTGATTTGATTAGTTCTACTCCTTCTTCAATTAGCTTATTGTCTTGCTTGGATAAGAGTAGAAGACTTCTTAGGAAGATGGTAGGTGGATGTTTATCATCTAAGCCAGGCTTAAGGAGTTCATAAGCTTTCTTCTCATCTTTCGTGTCAACAAATGCCACAAGTGCAGATTCAAAATTGAACATATAATTTCCTGCATTCTGGCATTCATTGATAAACCTCTTCTGGTTACTAGGATAAACATTTTCTCTCCACCTCATACATGTTTCCGGATTAACTCTCTTGTACACTAGATATGATTTGCTTGCTTCATGAAATCTTGTAGATATCTCTGAGACTCTAAGAAGTTCCCTCACGCTAATTCTTCCCAATCTTGACATTATGTCTCCCAACAGCTCAATAGGAAATTCAGTTATTTGAGTTCCCAAGAGCTGAGGAATTATAGCGTTTCTGTTTTGAAAGAAAGGGAAAACATTCAGGAAATTCAATTATTACTTAGAAAGATAACTCAGAAGCTAGGGATCAGATTATTATTATTACTATCATGCTGCCTTTACAAGATACAAAGGATTTGCATCACTTAACAACACTATATCAAAAGAAATATCGATTAAGATGCTGGAATATCAAATATATGACACTAAGAAGCTTGTTTAAGATTCAATCTTCTTCTTCTTCCGGTGGATTTTCATCAAAAAGTGCTTCCCCGGCTAAGTCTGAATTCTGTCACTGCTCTAGTTGCATCGCAACAAAGATAAGTAACTTGATCATCACCATAGTTAAAATATGGTGGTCCATGGACAATCTCCCAGTTGTGTTCATCATACTTACAAAATTCTCTCCTAATTTTCCCTAAGAAAGGATTTGGGATACTTTCCCATTCTGAGATTAAAGTAAGAAAACTATATCTGAGATCATAGCTAATAGATCTATCATTAAGCAATGGGCTTATCAGATAAAGCCCTCTATCTATCTCTTCTTGAGAAGTTCTACTTAAGCAAATTAAAGCCTTAATGTACAGTGAAAGTTTATGATCATCCTTGATCCCTTCATCTAGAATTTGAAAAGCTTTTCTGTCTTCACCCGCAATAAACAATTTCATGGCTGTTTGAAGTTGCAAGGTCGGATTCTGAGCCCTCCCGCAGATTTGTAAGAAGTTAATCTTCCCAGGGGACTTATTTGAAATATTCTTAAAGTTAGGATGTTTTCTGTCTTCACCTGCAATAAACAATTTCATGGCTGTTTGAAGTTGCAGGGTCGGAATCTGAGCCCTCCCGCAGACTTGTAAGAAGTTAATCTTTCCAGGGGACTCATTTGAAATACTCTTAAAGTTAGGATCCTCTAAACATACCCTCCGAAATATCATGGGTTGTTCCATAGCAGTTTTTGTTAAGGTACAAGTTGCTTTAACATTGAGCAAGTCCCTGAAACTCATCTGCCCTACTCGTGACATTATCTCCCCCACGATGTCGATCGGAAGATCAGTCAAAAGTAGTTCAGAGGCTTCAGAAGTTTGCTCCCCATTATAAACACTGTGAAGTGCATTTTTAACGAAAGAATCAGCTTCATCGAGAAATTACTTTAAATGTTAAGTTTTAGAATTGAAACCCTAACAAAATTGCTATTCGATGAATGAAAGCATAGAACAGAATTAGAAAATCATAAGCCCTAGAATCTTTAACAAGTAGAATATGAAGCGACTACAACTCGAATGCTGAAAAACTAGTAAAAATTCTAGGATCTTACGGATTTTCTCCAGCCATTAAGTTCTTCCGAGATGGTTTCTTCACAATGTGGTCGCAAAGAGAGAAGGAAGAAAGTGCGATTATGGCAGTTTCGTATTAAGTAGATGAAGAAACAAATGATGATGAATTTTGGAATGACAGAGAATATAATGAAAGAATGGGCCGACCTATTTTAGGCTGAGTACAGAGAATGATACGTAAGTAAATTTCTTCTCTGTAGGCAGTAATGATTATGCCTAGATTTACCCTATTGAAGAATCTATATTTATTAATATTATTATAATGACTGAGTTAGAGTGTGTGGTGAAAGCAATAGATAAAACTCAGTTAAAGACAACAATAAAGTGAGGAACACAAAAATTCTATTTATACAAGATCAATAATGGAGTAAATATAAGACTTAGAAAATACAAAAACTAAAAGGAAAAGCAACCCTAATCAGAATCTGAATCAAACTCTGAGTCTGAATCAAATTCAGTTACATTTTCATTAAAAAATTCCCTCAAATCTTTGATTAATATGGTAACCTCACAACACAAAAAATCTATGTTTGTGGCACCATAGCTATAGTGTGGAGGTTCCCAAATCAAGTCTTTATCATGGGAAGCTAAGTAATCGCAATAATCCCTATGTTTCTGCCCTAAGAAGGGATTTGGCTCCTCTTCACTATTGGCAAAAACTTTACTAATCTTTTCCTTCATGCTCCGGATGTGTCTTTCCTTATTTGAAAATCGGCCCCATCAAATATAGTCCTTCATTTATCTTCTCAAAACTTTCCGAACTTAACAGAATGAAAGCTTTGATGAAGATTGAAGGATGATGATCATCCTCTATTCCTGGTCGGAGAACTTCAAATGCAGCTTCCATGTGGCCCGAATCCCTGTAAGCTGTTAATGCAGGTTCTAAACTAAGCATGAAGTTATCCACTTCCCTGCATCTTCCCAAGAACATTCGGTATTCCTGATCATGGGTTCTTTCTACATTGATTTCCTTGACCACATTAGCCCTCCTCCGAACAACAGGAAGTTTGCTTGCTTCTTGAAACTTTTTGCAGGTGGGGGCTGCTCTCGCCACATCTTTAATATCCTCTCGCCCCGATCTTGATAAAATGTCTCCTAATAACTCATTAGGGATATCTAAAATGGAGGTCCTAGCATTAGGAGCTGCTCCGACCATTCTAGGTTTCTAATATAGATCTTCGGATTAGGGAGTATAGAGGAATGTTTAAGCATGAGAAGAATGTAAGATCCTCCGGATTTTATAAGCCAAAAGAATTATTGCTGACATAATTACAGAAGATTGAAACGACATGCGATGGTTAGTGAGAAGGAAGAAGAAGAGTCTCCAGAAGGGTATTTAAGTCCTTTAAGATTTTTAAAAATCTATTCGTTTCTAATTCCGAGACCCTCGCTTTGTTACTCCCAGTAATGTGTGGACATATTTATAGAATATGTCCCTCGCTTTGTTAATCAAACATAGCGAGAGGAATTACATATGTCTTACTTGAGGAATATCAGGTAAAACTCACGCTATGTCGATTGTGACAAAGCGTGGACATATTATAGAATATGTCCCTCGCTTCGTTAGTTAAACATAGCGAGAGGAATTACATATGTCTTACTTGAGGAATATCATGTAAAAACTCACGCTATCTCGGTTGTGACAAAGCGTGGACATATTATAGAATATGTCCCTCGCTTCGTTAATCTTGACATGGCGAGATGAATTACATGTGTTACTCCTGCTCACGCTTTGTCAGTTAAGACAAAATGTGGATATTTAATTCCTCACACTTGTGTTGATGGTGACAGAGCGAGAATTCATGAAAGATTATCAAAAATAACACAAACCCAGAATTAATTAAAAATTAATCCTGAATAAATTGTGTTCATTACTCAAAAACCTGATTGAATTCATTCTTCAATGTTCTTCTGATTCATCACGCCTCCATTTCTTTCAATCCTGAAAATAAAAATAAAGAATTATTCTCTAATAAAAATAAGAAAGAGGGTGATACTACTCAGTTAATCTGGGTAGTTCCCCACCCCCCATTTTTTTTAAGAGAAAAATATAGAATGTGTTATCCAAGTATTCTGTATGAATAATCAAATCCTGTTGACCAATGTATTCCTTTAGCCGATGCCCATTGACTGTCTTTTCTCCTTTACTGAGCATGAATGTAATAGCTCCATTTTCATGAACTGCTACAACAGGAAATGGACCACAAAAAGTTCGTGATCATGTTAGGCGAAAGGTAGTTTACGAGGAGCGACTGTCGACTCTTCTATTCTAGTCTCCCAGGTCACGGCGGGCGACACCACGCACAATTAGGTATTCCTGCTCCGCCCGCAGCGCAACCTTATCGAGCTTATTGGATAGATAAATTTCAATGTGCCATTGGGAAGAGTAGTTTGTTTACTGAATGCCATGCAATCCTCTCATTTACGATCAACATCTTCTGGAGGTTTTCTTGAACGAATTGATTTCCATGTCCATCTTGATACCTGGAAACAACTTGAGACGAGAGTTATAAAGCAAAACCAATTGTCCAACATAAAAATCTTTTTTTAATTTTGCATCATGAATTTTCTTTGTTCGATCTTTATAAAGTTTGCTACTTTCATAAGCTTCTAATCTCATTTCTTCCATCTTTGACAGATCAAATTTTCTTTTGTCCTGTCCCAACTGAGCATCCATGTTGAGCATCTTAATAGCCCAATATGCTCTATGTTCTAATTCAACTTGAAGGTGACATGCTTTACCAAATACCAATCTGTAGGGAGACATTCCTATAGGAGTCTTGAAAGCAGTTCTGTTTGCCCAAAGAGCATCATTTAATTTCTTAGACCAATCCTTCCTTGTAACATTAACAGAAGCTTGCAGAATATGCTTGATTTCCTTATTGGATACTTCCACTTGTCCACTCGTCTGAGGATGATATGGCGATCCAAATTTGTGGTGCACGCCATTCTGCTTCAGCAACTTTTCAAAAAGCTTATTCACAAAGTGAGATCCTCCATCTGATATTATGGCACGAGGGGCTCCAAATCTAGTGAAAATATTCTTTTTCAAGAACTTAGTGACTTGTTTAGCTTCATTATTGGGTAGAGCTACTGCTTCTACCTATTTAGAAACATAATCTACAGCTACCAAGATATAGTGATTACCATAAGAAAGGGGAAATGGTCCCATAAAGTCTATCCCCCAGACATCAAAGATTTCTACTTCCAAAATTCCTTTCTGTGGCATTTCTTCCCTCATAGAAATATTTCCTAATCTCTGGCACCTGTCACACGTCTCAATCAACTTCTGACAGTCCATAAAGATGGTTGGCCAATAAAATCCACAATCTAGAACTTTTCTAGCTGTTCTTGCAGGACCATGGTGTCCTCCTAAAGGATTTTCATGGCACTTCCTTACGATTTGAAATCCTTCTCTCTCATGGACACAACGCCTTATAACCTGATCAGAACAGAATTTGAATAAAAAGGGATCATCCCAATATTATTTCTGAATCTCTCTAAAGAGTCTGGACTTCTGATGAGAGTCGTTAAACTTAGGAATAATTTTGCAGGCTAAATAATTTGCAAAATCTGAAAACCAAGGAAAATCAAATTGTTGCAGCTGTAAAACATACAATTGTTGATCTGGAAATTTATCATTGACAGTTGTTTCCTTCTCCGTCTTTCCTTCCAACCTTGAAAGATGATATGCTACTCTATTGTCTTTCCCTTTTCTATCTTTAACAATAATTTCGAATTCTTTTAACAGTAATATCCATCTTATCAATCTGGGCTTAGCTTCTTGCTTTGAGAAAAGATATCGTAAGGCTGAGTGATCTGTGTAAACTATTGTCTGAGCTCCAATAAGATACTGTATGAATTTATCAAAAGCAAAGACTACTGCATACATTTTTTTTCTGTAGTGGTATAGTTTATTGGAGCATCATTAAGAGTGTGACTAGCATAGTAAATGACATGATGTTTTCCTTCTTTATGCTGCCCCAAAACTGCACCCACTGCATTTTCACTGGCATCACACATCAACTCAAAAGGTAGATCCCAATCTGAAGACTGAACTATAGGTGCAGTGATCAATTTCTCCTTCAGAGTTTTAAATGCAGTTAAACACTCTTCATCAAAGCAAAATGTGACATCTTTATGAAGGAGGTTACATAAGGGTCTAACTATTTTAGAGAAATCATTAATAAACCTTCTATAAAAACCAGCATGACCAAGAAAACTCCTTATTGCCATAATTGTTTTAGGTGGTGGTAAATTTGTTATAACAGAGACTTTAGCTTTATCTAGTTCTATTTCTGCTCTGGATACCTTGTGTCCTAGAACAATGCCTTCCTGAACCATGAAATGACACTTTTCCCAGTTTAGTACCAGGTTAGTGGGTTCACATCTCTGCAAAATTTTTGATAGATTTTGTAAACAGTCCTCAAAATCATTACCATAAACACTAAAATCATCCATAAACACTTCTATGCATTTCTCAATGAAATCAGAAAAGATACTCATCATACATCTTTGAAAAGTAGCAGGAGCATTACATAATCTAAAGGGCATTCTTCTGTAAACAAATGTTCCATATGGGCAAGTAAAAGTTGTTTTCTCATGATCTTCACTAGCAATTACTATTTGATTATAACCAGAATATCCATCCAAGAAACAATAAAATGGTTTTCCATATAATCTTTCTAACATTTGATCAATAAAAGGTAAAGGAAAATGATACAGTATTTAACTTCCTATAATCAATGCATACTCTCCAACCAGTTACTGGTCTAGTAGCTACTCCATCACCATGCTCATTAGTCACAATGCAAATTCCCCCTTTTTTAGGTACAACTTGCATTGGACTTACCCATTTACTATCATAAATAGGATAGATTATACCTGCATCCAGTAGCTTGATTACCTCCTTTCTGACAACTTCCTGCATTGGTGGATTTAGCCTCCTCTATGGTTGCCTGGATGGTTTGTACTCCTCTTCCATCAGAATCCTATGCATGCAAATGTGAGGACTAATGCCATTAATATCGGCTATAGTCCAAGCAATTGCATGAATATGACTCTTAAGAATACCCACTAGAGCTTGTTCTTGTTTTTCATTCAATTTGGATGAAATTATTACCGGAAGCTTCTTTTTATCTGCCAAAAAGGCATATTTAAGATGTTCTTGCAATACTTTAAGCTCAAGCTCAGATGGGCTTTCTGTAGATGGAATTAACTTGCTTCGAGTTTGCACTTCAAATTTTAAATCAGGTCCTTCTGTAGGATCTGTTTTATCAATGTCATCCTCAGATTGCTCTGAAGATGTCATATCCTCACTTTCTGATCCGTCCTTGATTTCACCAGTCTCAGGATCAGCGAATCGAACCACGCACAAGTAACCAAAAGTAGATTCTTCAACATTTGTGAGTGGGGTGAAAGTGTTTTTGGTTACATCAGAAGAAAAGAGATTAAAGCTGTCTAAGATATTCTCTACCTCTATGTTACCAGAGATCAATCCTTCCCCAGTTACATTTGGCTCAAAAGCATCGAAAGGGTATGTGGCCATTTTCAACATATCGAAGGTGACTTCTTGGTCGTCCACATGCAACTTGACTATGCCATTCTTTGCATCGATCATAGCCCCCCCAGTTACCAGAAATGGTCTCCCCAATATGATTGGAATTCTAACATCTTCTTCAATATCCAGGATGATGAAATCAGCCGGAAAACATAGCCCTCCAGTCTGACCAAGATATCTTCAATGATTCCTTCCGGTGTAGTACTCGACTGATTCGCAAAGAACAGGGTCATGTTCACTGGCCTCATCTGCCCAAGCTCAAGCCTTTTCGACATGGCAAGCGGCATTACATTTATGCTGCTGCCTAGATCACAAAGGCCTCGTCCAGCTTCCTTATAATTGATGATTAGAGGTAAAGTGAAACTCCCTGGATCTTCCAGCTTCGGGGGTATCCTTTGTTGAAGAACCATGCTACAATTCTGATTTAAGATCACCATCTGCTGCTCTCCCGCGCTTCGTTTCCCTGAAATCAAATCTTTCAGAAATTTAGCGTAAGAGGGCATTTCTGAAATTAATTCAACCTAAGGGATTGAGATATCAATGGCCTTAATCTTTTCAAGAAACTTTTTAAATTTAATTTCTTGAAGATCATTTTTGAGTCTCCCAGGGTATGGTATGGTACCCTGGGCATATGTCCATCCAATGGGTCCTTTATGGTACGTGTAGATTTAGGGTTGTTATTACCTCTCTCTTTTTCCATTGGAAAAGAGTGTTATGTGACATTCTTTTCCCAACCCTCAGAAATTTGCCTTTCTTCATACTGATCATCTGTAACACCCCGGTTTTTGGTCACCCAGGTCGGGATGTCACTGCCACACCTCCCTAGCAAGACACGGTTTCTCCGAGCTCGCTAAGGAGATGCAAGGCTATGGTTTTCAGAATTTAAAACATTCAAACAGCCCATTGTAACATAGCTCGAAAATAATATCATTACAGTTGCAGCGGAAAATAATATTTACATATATAATTCAGCGGAATTTAAATATATGGCCAACATGGCCAAAATACGGGTTAAACAGGCCCGTTCATGCAATTTCTAGTCTAACGCAACATTTAAAAATAATGTATTTCCCAAAATCCCCATGTATGCATATGATGATGCATATTCTTTGGCTCTGAAAGAAAAAGGGAAAAACATGGTTTGGTCAGCAAAAACTTGCTGAGTAAGTTAACACATATATTACTATGGGGTTTCAAAACCATTAATTAAATTTAAAGAGAACATGTGCATACAAGACATGATTTAATGTATTCATTTAATAACAATTTAACCGCTTAATTTAAGAGATAGGGATTTCATAAGATCATAAATATAGTTTGCAAAGTAATTAAATAAATTGACATGAATTTAAAAGCACAATTTAACCGGAATTTAATTTAAACAAATGCCTCGCTTCGTTTCTTTCACAGATCACCATCGCTAGGGCTCTTATGTCCGCCAGCCTTACGCTCGGGCTCTTATGTCCACGAGTATCATGGTCAATCTTTTTAATAGGTTCATTACGTCCGCTGACCATACAATCAATATGTCGCTAGGGCTCTTACGTCCACTAGACATACACTTGGGCTCTTATGTCCACAAGCCGTAGACAAAATTGACAGTATCCAGCATAGTCATAAACCCAATTGTTTTAATCTTCTTTTGGTTTAGAAAGACCAATTTCCGAAATTTAGTAAGTTTCTCAAAATATACTATTTCTGGACGCTATTCGCTCCGATATCATTTAAAATCCTTTTCAACAAGAGTTTCAAGAGTTGACTTCGATAAACCACTGTTTACTCCAAAATTAGTTAATAATCAGTTTTAAGTCGGATCATTCTGAAATTTGACCAGTGAATCGAAAACACAGAGACAAACAAGTTTCATGTTTTAACTTTTTCGATCCGGGTTAAGGAAATAAGTCAAAAACGTAGATTTCTATCAGGTTACAAGTCTGTCCGAAATTTCCAACAGCAGTTTCAAGATTTCACGATCTACCATAGCAAACCAACTCCAAATTTGATGAAATTTTACAGGGAGATTCTTAAGACATATATCTAAAAGTTTCATGTTCAACAAAAGATCTAATTCATCCTATATCTATTGTCAAAAACGACTATAAATACGGACCAAGAATCTGTCAAGATTTCAAGATCTAAATTTAGAACAGTTCGGTTTGGAGTCGATTTCCGATATCAAATCTCAATGAAAAATTCCAAATATTTACGGAGGTTTTCCAAATGTATAGATCTACAATTCTTATGTTCAACACCAATCCTAAATTGGTTTAGATCTAGGGTAAAAATCAACCTCAAATTCGGACTAAGAATCTATCACCGTTTCAAGATCTACGTCGAAGGCAGGTTCGTTTGCGGTCGTTTTAGGATATCAAAACACAATGAAAAATCGTAAAATTTTTACAGAAGATAGATTTATATCTTAGGAACATTTTTCATGTTTTAAGTTTTCTCGTTTGAACAGTTTTAAGGGTTCCGAAAAATCGTGCAAAAACACTGCGCCGTAAGGATTTTAGTTGTGACAAATTTTACGTTCTTGATTCAAATCTTTAAATCAAGTGAATTTTAATTCTCCCAAACCATGTAAGCATCAACTTACAGATCTATGGTCATCTCGGCTCGTCGATTCGGAGGCGTGGCTTCCAGTCCACCGTTTATCTCCTCGGTTCGTCGGGTGTAGAAAAGAAAAAGGATGACGTTAGGACTCATTTTCGAATCACAAATAGGAAGAGATCGGATCAGAACTTACCACGACGTTAGAGGCCTTCCGATTTTCGTCCACGACAGTCCTCTCCTTGGTTTCGTGCCTCCGACGACTCCGGAATTAAGATTCGATGTGTAGAGAGATTCGTAGGGTTTTGAAAAGTGTTCGGGATTGGTGAAAGGGGTTATTTATAGATGGACAAGACCTAGGGGACGTCCAAAGGCTGCCACTAAGTGTCTTGAGCCGAAAGGAAAGCAACTGAAGTCAGAAAATCCGGATTCGGGCGAGAGAATCTTGCAACGCCGTTACTGTCGAGTGGCGCGGGGTTGGCGCGCCTTTAGGCCAAACAGCGCGCGGCCACCGCGCGGACTCCGCCTGGACTTCGGTCCGGGCAGGTCGTGCGATCCGTCGGGTCTTTTCTCCTCTCTTTTTCGAGCTTCTATCCCTCTATGTTCTCGAGCTCCGATTTCCGGGCTATTTTCGGGCTCCAATTTTCTATCCTAATTTTTACTCGGGTCTGAATTTAATATTGGCCTCGAATTCTCGAGTTCATTGGTGTCGGGTTTCGGTGTACAAATTATTCGATTAAATTGTCTTGAGTATTGGATCTTTAATTCCTTTTTAGATTAGATTTCATTTCTCATTTCTTTACTCTTTATTTATTTAGTATATTTATTTAATTATTTATTTTATTTTGCAAAATTCTCGGGTATTACAGTCTACCCTCCTTAAGAATCAACTTCGTCCTCGAAGTTATGTTTCGGATTTTCTCGTATTGGGAACTAATCCTTTTGTTTATTTTATTATTTTGTGACTGAACTTAGAATTAAAACTTCTAAGCTGCCTACGTACCCTGTGAAGGGATCAAGCCATTACGTAGTTCAAAACAAATTTGAATTTGTTTATTTATGATTTAGAATACATCTTATCGAGTCGAACTCCAAAGAGAAATTATTATGGGGTATGACATCCTCTCCTCCTTAGGACTTCAGTTATGTCCCCATAACTGCCTATACGTTATTCTCAAGAGGGTTCGGGTTTTGGTCTTGTTGCTCGTCCCTCTCTCCATGCTGAAGGTTCGCCAAATCTATCCTTTTTTCGATCGCCTCCTCTGGCGTTCGACATCCCCTAGCCTTGTGACCAAGCTTGCCGCACCTATTGTAGGTTCCAGGCTTCGGGCATTGGCGCACCAGATGTGTATGGTTGCATCGTGGACAGCGTGGTATAAACACACCACGACTGTCATCTCCTCCATTGTTGAGACCTTTATCTTCTTTCCTTCGAGATCCATTGCCTTTCCTAGAGTTGTTGTTTTTGTCTTTCTGATCCTTCTTCTCAAGTCCTTGCTCGACTCACCAAGTTCCTTATGCTTCAATTGCTGGATTCGAGCAATAGCTACAGCACGGTCATATATTGTCTGCAGGTTCGTGAATTGTCCTACTGCAAGTATCTCCCGGATACTAAGGTTCAGACCCATCTCGAATTTCTGAGCCTTGTCAGAGTCGGTTGGTACTAGCCTCGTAGCAAATCGTACTAGCTCCTTGAATTTGCTGTGGTATTCTTGCACCGTTTGTGCCCCTTGCTTTAAGTTGATGAATTCCTCGTACTTCGCAGTCTTGGTGCTCAGTGGGTAGAATCTTTCCCTCAAAGCTTCCTTAAGTTCTTCCCAGGTGTAGGCTTCTTCGTCTTCCTCTGAATTCCTCTTGAGGTTTTGCCACCATTCATCGGCTTCACCTCCTAAGTAGTAGGTCGCTACGTGTATCTTCTCCTCATCAGGGCATTTGATAGCGTTCAAGAGCTTGTCAAAGGTACGTATCCAAACCTCCAACTTGGCCGGGTCCTCTTGGCCGTCATAATGGGTGGGTTATAGGAGTTCACTAATGCCAAGTAGTTGACTCGGGCAACTAGCGGAGGTACTGTTTGCGCCCTATGCACCTCGGCATTTCCTAATGCTACAAGGACTTCCTCCACAGTCCTTAGACGTTCTTCCATGTTGTTGAGTGCAGGAGGTATTCGTTCTCCTAGGTTTTGAGGGGTCTCATTGTTATTGGCCACGTTGGGGAGGTAAGCGTCAGTGCCGTTTGGACTTACCTTCCTTGGGTTTCTCCTAGGTGCCATTTTCTGTTATAACGTATATAGATTAGTTTATCAGAGTTTAGATAGATCGCTTGAACAAGAGATTTGCTAAATCGTATATGAGATCAAGTGTTAAACGCGCGCCCATAAGGCCACGTATAGAGCATCGTGAGTTTCAAATTTCGAATTTCGAATTTTCGGATTTGTTGGTTGGAAATCCAAACAAGATTTTTGGAATAAAGAGTGTTTTAATAAAAACTTGATTTTTATTGTTCCACATAAATAAATTTTCTAATTCGTACAAGGATAGGAATGGCTAAGGCCGAGATTTGTATGCTTAGGCGTACGCTTAGATGAACGCGATCTAGAGCTAAGGCAAAATCAGTCTCTAGTTATCGTTCCTAATTTGATGTCAAGCGTCTAAGTCATATAGTGCAAGCAAAAGGTCTAAGTTAGAACATATCGCTTCTAGGTTCTCTAAGGTATAGAAAAAAAATGTGGTATGCACATGCAGATGATGATTCCCCCACAAAATAATTCATGCACTATGTATATTTTTCTAATTTCCATGGGTTTTAAAAATAAAAATTTATTCCATGGAACTAATGCTTTAAAATAATAATTAAAATTCTTGGACCTCTATATTGGGTCAAAAATAATTAACATTTGAGCTAAAAAATATTTGGGCTCTTCTATAATTATAATAATAATCTAAAAATAATAATGGTTTAAAAATAATAGTTTAAAATAGCTTTAAAATATTCCGGGCTCTGATACCACTCTGTAACACCCCGGTTTTTGGTCACCCAGGTCGGGATGTCACCGCCACACCTCCCTAGCAGGACATGGTTTCTCCGAGCTCGCTAAAGAGATGCAAGGCTATGGTTTTTCAGAATTTAAAACATTCAAACAGCCCATTGTAACATAGCTCGAAAATAATATCATTACAGTTGCGGCGGAAAATAATATTTACATATATAATACAACAGAATTTAAATATATGGCCAACATGGCCAAAATACGGGCTAAACAGGCCCGTTCATGCAATTTCTAGTCTAACGCAACATTTAAAAATAATGTATTTCCCAAAATCCCCATCGAATGGGTATGTGGCCATTTTCAGCATATCGAAGGTGACTTCTTGGTCGTCCACATGCAACTTGACTATGCCATTCTTTGAGTCGATCATAGCCCCCCCAGTTACCAGAAATGGTCTACCCAATATGATTGGAATTCTAACATCTTCTTCAATATCCATGATGATGAAATCAGCCGGAAAACATAGCCCTCCAGTTCTGACCAAGATATCTTCAATGATTCCTTCCGGTGTAGTACTCGACTGATCCGCAAAGAACAGGGTCATGTTCACTGGCCTCATCCGCCCAAGCTCAAGCCTTTTCGACATGGCAAGCGGCATTACATTTATGCTGCTGCCTAGATCACAAAGGCCTCGTCCAGCTTCCTTATAATTGATGATTAGAGGTAAAGTGAAACTCCCTGGATCTTCCAGCTTCGGGGGTATCCTTTGTTGAAGAACCATGCTACAATTCTGATTTAAGATCACCATCTGCTGCTCTCCCGCGCTTCGTTTCCCTGAAATCAAATCTTTCAGAAATTTAGCGTAAGAGGGCATTTCTGAAATTAATTCAACCAAAGGGATTGAGATCTCAATGGCCTTAATCTTTTCAAGAAACTTTTTAAATTTAATTTCTTGAAGATCATTTTTGAGTCTCCCAGGGTATGGTACCCTGGGCATATGTCCATCCAATGGGTCCTTTATGGTACCTGTAGAGTTAGGGTTGTTATTACCTCTCTCTTTTTCCATTGGAAAAGCGTGTTATGTGACATTCTTTTCCCAACCCTCAGAAATTTGCCTTTCTTCATACTGATCATCTGTAACACCCCGGTTTTTGGTCACCCAGGTCGGATGTCACTGCCACACCACCCTAGCAAGACACGGTTTCTCCGAGCTCGCTAAGGAGATGCAAGGCTATGGTTTTTCAGAATTTAAAACATTCAAACAACCCATTGTAACATAGCTCGAAAATAATATCATTACAGTTGCAGCGGAAAATAATATTTACATATATAATGCAGCGGAATTTAAATATATGGCCAACATGGCCAAAATACGGGTTAAACAGGCCCGTTCATGCAATTTCTAGTCTAACGCAACATTTAAAAATAATGTATTTCCCAAAATCCCCATGTATGCATATGATGATGCATATTCTTTGGCTCTGAAAGAAAAAGGGAAAAACATGGTTTGGTCAGCAAAAACTTGCTGAGTAAGTTAACACATACATTACTATGGGGTTTCAAAACCATTAATTAAATTTAAAGAGAACATGTGCATACAAGACATGATTTAATGTATTCATTTAATAACAACTTAACCGCTTAATTTAAGAGACAGGGATTTCATAAGATCATAAATATAGTTCGCAAAGTAATTAAATAAATTAACATAAATTTAAAAGCACAATTTAACCGGAATTTAATTTAAACAAATGTCTCGCTTCGTTTCTTTCCAGATCACCATCGCTAGGGCTCTTATGTCCGCCAGCCTTACGCTCGGGCTCTTATGTCCATGAATATCATTGTCAATCTTTTTAATAGGTTCATTACGTCCGCTGACCATACAATCAATATGTCTCTAGGGCTCTTATGTCTACTAGACATACACTTGGGCTCTTATGTCCACAAGCCGTAGACAAAATTGACAGTATCCAGCTTAGTCATAAACCCCAATGTTTTAGTCTTCTTTTTGTTTAGAAAGACCAATTTCCCAAATTTAGTAAGTTTCTCAAAATATACTATTTCAGGACGCTATTCGTTCCGATATCATTTAAAATCATTTTCAGCAAGATTTTCAAGATTTGACTTTGATAAACCACTGTTTACTCCAAAATTAGTTAAAAATCCGTTTTATGTCGGATCATTCTGAAATTTGACCAGTGACTCGAAAACACAGAGCAAACAAGTTTTGTGTTTTAACTTTTTCGATCCGGGTTAAGGAAATAAGTCAAAAACATAGATTTCTATCAGGTTACAAGTCTGTCCGAAATTTCCAACAGCAGTTTCAAGATTTCACGATCTACCATAGCAAACCAACTCCAAATTTGATGAAATTTTACAGGGCGATTCATAAGACATATATCTACAAGTTTCATGTTCAACAAAAGATCTAATTTATCTTATATCTATTGTCAAAAACGCCTACAAGTTCGGACCAAGAATCTGTCAAGATTTCAAGATCTAAATTTAGAACAGTTTGGTTTGAAGTCAATTTTCGATATCAAATCTCAATGAATAATTCCAAAAATTTACGGAGGTGTTCCAAACATATAGATCTACAATTCTTATGTTCAACACCAATCCTAAATCGGTTTAGATCTAGGGTAAAAATCAACCTCAAGTTCGGACTAAGAATCTATCGCCGTTTCAAGATCTACGTCGAAGGCAGGTTCGTTTGCGGTTGTTTTCAGCTATCAAAACACGATAAAAAATTATGAAATTTTTACAGAAGATATATCTATTTCTTAGGAACGTTTTTTGTGTTTTAAGTTTTCTCGATTGAACAGTTTTAAGGGTTCGGAAAATCGTGCAAAAACGTTGCGCCGTAAGGATTTTAGTTGTGACAGATTTTACGTTCTTGATTCAAATCTTTAGATCAAGTGAATTTTAATTCTCCCAAACCATGTAAGCATCAACTTACAGATCTATGGTCATCTCGGCTCGTCGATTCAGAGGCGTGGCTTCCAGTCCACCGTTTATCTCCTCGGTTCGTCGGGTTCTTCGTTCTAGATCCGGTTCGGGGTGTAGAAAAGAAAAAGGATGACGTTAGGACTCGTTTCCGAATCACAAATAGGAAGAGATCAGATCAGAACTTACCACGACGTTAGAGGCCATCCGATTTTCGTCCACGACAGTCCTCTCCTTGGTTTCGTGCCTCCAACGACTCCGGAATTAAGATTCGATGTGTAGAGAGATTCGTAGGGTTTTGAAAAGTGTTCGGGATTGGCGAAAGGGTTTATTTATAGATTGACAAGACCTAGGGGACGTCCAAAGGCTGCCCCTAAGTGTCTTGAGCCGAAAGGAAAGCAACCAAAATCGGAAAATCCGGATTCGGGCGAGAGAATCTCGCAACAGCCGTTTCTGTCGAGTGGCGTGGGGTTGGCGCGCCTTTAGGCCAAACAACGCACGGCCACCGCGCGGACTCCGCCTGGACCTCGGTCCGGGCGGGTCGTGCGATCCATCGGGTCTTTTCTCCTCTCTTTCGAGCTTCTATCCCTCTATGTTCTCGGGCTTCGGTTTTCGGGCTATTTTCGGGCTCCAATTTCCTATCCTAATTTTTACTCGGGTCTGAATTTAATATTGGCCTCGAATTCTCGAGTTCATTGGTGTCGGGTTTCGGTGTACAATTTATTCAATTAAATTGTCTTGAGTATTGGAACTTTAATTCCTTTTTAGATTAGATTTCATTTCTCATTTCTTTTCTCTTTATTTATTTAGTATATTTATTTATTATTTATTTATTTAATTATTTATTTTATGTTGCAAAATTCTCGGGTATTACATCATCTTCCTCCAATGTTGATACATCCTTGAACTTCTTTTGCAACAACCTGTCTCTCTCCTTTTCAAATTCAATATCAACAACTTCTTTCTCTTCCCTTAATGTGACTGCCTTACATTGAGGGTTGGTTTCAGATGAGCTTGGTAGTTTTCCTTTTTCTCTTTGCTTGAGTAATTTGGCCATCTCTGTTATTGAATTCTCAACATTCTTAATTAAAGCCTGCAGCTGGTTGTTGGTCTCAGTTTGCTTGGCGATGAACTCTTTCAGAGCATTCTCAACTTTTGAAGAGTAAGTAATGTCTTGAACAGTGAGATAAGGTACTGGTGGTACTGGTTGAGGTGGAAAATGTGCAGGCATTGGTGCAAATGGTCCAAAAGGCCTGTTCTGCTGACTAATTTGTTGAGGAGGTCTCTCAGGGTACATCTGCTGCTGAGGATAAAATTGTTGCTGAGGTCGAAATTGCTACTGATTCTGTTGAGGTGGGTTCAGAAGATGTGCATTCTGTGTATTTTGTGTATTACCATAGCTCAAGTTCGGGTGCTTATTCTGGAAGCCAGCGTAATTGCAAGTTTCTTCTTGCTTAGGTGCTTCTTGAAGCTGCAGACACTGATCATTATGGTGAGGACCAGAGAAAATTCTAAACTGATAGACCTGTTCCACAGGTGTGGGTTGAAGAATCATCATTGGTTGTTGATGTTGTTGTTGCTGTTGTTGACTTGCATTCTGAGCAAACTGTAACTCTGCAATCTGTTTTGTGAGTGCTGTAAATTTCTCTTCACTTTTGTCTGTATGAATGGCAAGACTCTTCCTTGTAGGTGATGGTGGATCATCATCTTGAAGAACTGTTCTGCTAGCAGTCATGGTATCTATTGTCGCCCAAGCCTTCTCAAGTGTCATCTGGAGTAATTGCTCTCTTCCAGTGGCATTAATCATCATTTGCCAAGTATGAGAAAGCCCTGTGAAAAAGATCTTCAAGAATCTCCTTTCTGTGATACCATGCTGTGGACATCTTTTGAGCATGTCAAAGAATCTATCCCAAGCATCCTTCAATGATTCTCCCTTTCTCATTTTAAAACTGGAAATTTTATCCACCCACTCATCTATTTTGCTCTCTGGGAAGTACTTGAGTAAGAAATTCTTCACCAGTTCTGGCCAAGTAGCTTTTTGTTGAGCATTCAAAGAGTCATACCACTCTTTAGCGGATCCATCCAGAGAGAATGGAAACATGGTAAGCTGAATGCTCTCTCTCGAAGCTCTTCCCTTCTTAACTGTCTTGCTCAATTCTACAAACTTTTTAAGGTGCAAATGCGGATCTTCAGCACTCAAGCCATATAATGCTCTAGAAGCTGCCAAGTTCAGTATACCAGGTGGTATATCTACGTCTTCATCTGGGTGCTATTGATCTACGTCTTCCAACCAAATACTGATCTACATTAGGCTTCCATGGTTGATATTGATCTTCTTGTGGATTTGGGACAGGGTTGACAAAATTGGGAGGAAAATAATGCTAATGAACAAATTTTTGCACTGCATCCCTTTGAGGAGCTTGAAATTGTCCTCTGGGTGCTATGTTCTTCTGATTTCCTGGTTGTCCGTTTGCTAAATTTTTGGGTCCGTCATTTTGTCCATTATTTGCCATCTCAGTTATTGTTGAAAGTGTCCCTTCTGTAAGATTCTTCTGCCTCCTTCTTGCGTTCGTTCTGATCAGCCTAGTTGTTCTCTCTAGTTCGCAATTAAAGGGAAGCAAAGGCTGTCTTAAGGATCTGGTTATTCTTTCGGTCATAAACTGCTAAGGTCTCTCCTGTTGGGCAAAATGAAAGAATTAATATGATTACTAACATAATAATTTTAAAAGAATAATAATTTAAAACAAACCACAGAATATATTTATTCTAAAATTCATAACGCTACACCCTCCCCGGCAACGGCGCCATGAAGCTTCTCGGGGGAATCCCCTCCTATTTTATTTTTTAAGAAGATCCCCTGTTTTGTTTATGAAAAGCTACTACAATGATTCTTGACTCTCTTCCTAACATAATTCTTAGAGAGTACTTCAAGAATATGCCTTGTTTGCACTACCGAAAGCGCACAGTATCAAGCTTGCAGTATTTATTTATTTGTCAGGATCGTTCACTAGAGAGTTATACGATAGAAGTATTTTAATAACACCATGAATCTTAGAATTTAAACATATTCATAGGTTTGTGTTGAGTAATGAATTTGTCTAAAAATCTAATGCTGAAAGTAAGTGCAGTAAAGTATTAAAAGTAATGGTAGAAAATAACAGAAAGCATTAATTGGTGAAAATACTTGATGGTATCATTCATATTATGAGATAAAAGAAATGATATGGACTAATTGACAAACAAACAAATAAGACTATGCTAGAGTAATCATACTTCTATGTTTAATAATGATGCGTGAGCTTAATGAGATGAGATAAATCATTTATCTAAGTTTATCAACTCTTCATGTCTTTGATCATTTTCCCAAGACGAGTACTTGTGATCTAGTGTCATGACCTTACAGCACTGAAATCATGAGATACTTCCACTAAGAGATAATCGATCAGACTTATCTCTTGGCATAAGCTTTTAGAATTGTCACTTAATCTGTTTCTTTCGGATTCAGAGTAAGCCATTGAAAACTCAAGGTCACTAATAATCGATCTTGTACTGATCTGAACTTGTTGTTGTCCTCTTATTATCTTGTAAAAAGAATTATCTTGCATTCCTTACTTGGATGTCCTCTACAAGAAATTGAAAAGCAAGTATTTAAATCTGTCATCCAAGGGTCGTTCAAAATCAAATCTTCCTCAAAATAATTTCAACAAGTATTTATAAGAGATAATAGCCCTGTAAGTATTTCAAGAAGAATTTGCTACTTAAAATCCTTGACTTATCTAGACTACTCAGATTCATACAGATTTATTAGCATGAAAATTCTCTGTAAACAAGTCTAAATAAGCATGACTTGACTCAGGATTAGTGAGATTCTGAAGGTTGATTATCTTCCTACCCATAGCATATGATTTAGCTATCATAACTTCTATGGCCCCTGGAAATTAACTCTTCAAGATTCTCATTAATTCTTGGGACAAAAGATGGTTTTTGAAACACCTTTCCCTTTTAAACGACAGGTACTAGATATTCAACAGTAGACCAAATTTGTTCTTAATTACCCTGAGTAAATGATGTTTGAGAAAACCTGTATCATCATCTCCTTCTCAGTATGTTTGTGAACTAATGATGGGTATTTGGATATGAAGTGTAAGTTTACAAGAAGAAATAGGATACTATGCATTAGCCTGGGAAATATCCCAAAATACTATGGTTATAGGTATTAGTATATGTATAAAGAAACGATGAGGGTTCTGAATCCTCTAAGTAAAATAGATTAGGAGCTAGACATAATATAGGAAATTGCTTTCCTTAAAAGATTTGAGAATTAAATCTGCAAAATATGCGGCCAAGATAACTCGCAGTAATTATCTCGGGGTTTAAAATTATGAACACTCTAATTTTCAGCGCGCTATATTTGTACAGCGTGAAGGGAGTTATTATTCAAAAAATGTTCCCCAGATTTGATTAATACAAGGAATTAAATTCCTCGCAATAAGATTTGGAAGTGATGCAGCGAGGTTGTTCAATTCCTATTTATACGATAGGTGATATATACATATAGCAAGGATAAATTTGGCTTCATTCAGAAAAGGAACCAATTCTGATGTTAACTCAGATTGTTCCCTCGCTTTGTTCAAGTGAACAAAGCGAGAGCTCTGATATAACGTATTTGAGAGTTTAGATTGCTAAGTTTATTCCTCGCATCTTCCCAGTGATGAGATAAAACGATGATGAATTATTGTATGAAGGAAAACACTAAGTATGAAGTATGATTGGAAGTCTTCCTCACGTTATTCCCATTTCAAAGATAATGTGAGGATTCTCAACCTTGTTAAGGTGAGTGAATCCAAAGTTTCCAGTTCTCAAATATTGTCATGCTATGTTTAACACTGCGCGGTTCTTTAAGAACTTAATGAAAATTAATTCACTCAACCTTTAAATTTATTATTTGAAGTCGAAATCAGATTGAATTGCAACTAATAAATTCATTCAATCAAGAATTCTGATAGAAACAACACCTAACTCAAAGAATGCAATTTCACAGTTATGAGAAACATGTATTTGCGAACAACTGTAACACGAAGATTAACAATATGGATGAATTTAAAGCTGTGAATTGTGAGATTTTCTCAGAAATTCAGAATCAAGCATCATGTCGAGGCTTACGTCATTTCTACAAAATTAGAGAAATCAAACAATGGATTCATATCAGGATTTCAAAATCTCAAGATGTTTGCGAAAATAAAAACTGAGATTTCTCAGATTATACCACAAAATTCCCCTGAATTTGGCCATCGTACTTACAAATTCAGTCATAACAATTCAAAGATTACGATCCAAAAGTAAACATCTAACCCAACATATGATTTTCCTCCATATATCATACTTCCTCCGTTTTTTTAATACTGCAACAATTTCCTTTTTTAGAAGTTTTTTGATAATGCAACATTTCTAATTATGACAATATTTATCACTTAAAATTCTTTTATTAGGCATTAAATTAATTTTAATCATCATACAATTAAAAGAGTAAGTGGGTCCCATTCTTTACACATCCTCCACATTCTTCACTTTCTCTTTCTCATTTTAATTCTCTCTTTCCTCTTTCTCTTTCCACTATCTCTTCATCATCACCATTTTCATCTCTAACTTTCTGAAAATTTCATCACTCACCCAAATATTGAAACTAAAATGTTAAAACCGAGATCAATATTTCCATTGTGAAGAGCAATTAGAATACAAGAGTTCAAAAGCCATCTTCGCCCATTTTTTCCCAAACATCTACCCTGCGTAATCTAAAATGGAACCCTAGCTTAATATTCTCAACCACTTGCCCGCCATGGATGACCCAATTGCAGCTTCAATGTCATCGGTTTTTAATTTCATATACTCCTCCTTATTCTAAATTTTTCTCACACCAAAGGTACGATTTATAACCCTTTTGTATAAAATTCCTCTTTTTTTTGCTATAGATAATTTTGAAGGATTGAGATTGTTTAAAGTTTGGGTGTCGGCCATTTCATTGCTACCGTACAAGGGGGAGTACACTTTTTTGGGACCACTTTATATGGATTGTACTAATACTATTAAAATTACTAATCCCTTTTGTCCATGTAATTAGACTCATTTTCTTAATTTCCGTGCCCAAGGTTGTGTTGCAATATTACAAAAACGGAGGAAGTAGATTGCAACAAGAAATAAAAACGAAAACACTTAGAAATCTGAATTTCATCAGGAAATTGCGAAATTGATTCGATGAAGTCGAGAAAACAAGATGAGCGATCGTCGAGGTGATGGAATAGATCATCCTGATTGCCATTCTTCTCTCCAGGAGAATCTAATTCTAATCTACTGAACAAATTCAAAGTAATCTACTAAAATTTAAATCCGAATCTGAAGAACATTAACATAAATCGCAGAAGTAAATTGGAAGCCCTAGCTATCCTACCTAATAAGAACTCTAAAATTGAACAGGAGAAAATTTGAGTGAGTCTTCAGTCCTCCAGTCTTCTCTCTCTCTCTCGCTCCATGCTTTGTCCCGTTCATCAGAGCGTGGGCTTTGTGAAGTCGCTTTTCGTCAAAGTGAGAACTTCAAAGTTCTTCAAATAAACTTCATTCGCGCTATATCCTTCTGGCTTAATAGGCTCGCACAATTGCTTCATTCTCACGCGATGTAAAGTGATTATCGCGTGGATTTTCAATCTCTGAAAATTCTTCCTTGAACTTATCCGGATTTCGCCTTTACATCCTCGCGACGTCTCTTTCCTTCCCTCGCGATGTGAGTGATCCTTTCCAGACTTTTCTCTTCATTCCTCGCAACGTTTATTCTGCTTCACGCAGCTCATTTCCTGCTTAGCAACAAAGCGAGGATCAGTTCAGATAGAAACATAGCGTGAGACACTTGTGCTAAAATCTAATAATTTCAAGCTATTTCTTTGCATTTTCAAATCTTTTACTGATCTTGATCTTTCCACGATTTATATATTTCTCTTCCAGTTCTTCATGAAATATTGAAGCAAAATACGATCGAAAACTATCTTGAGGACACATATTTGGACGAAAATGACAGTCATTCATCAGTTATCATTGTTGTCCATATTATTGTCAACAGGACATTATACATATAAATATTTGGTCCGTGACGGCTTGAGTTTCAATTTTTCTTGTGTCAAGAAGCAAAGAAGCCTTGGCCACATTATTACTCAGGATCGAGTCTCGAAACACGTCACGTGTTCGATATTCCGGGGCATGTGGAGCCAAGTTATTTGCCTCATTATTTTGTTCCCGCGGTACATATTCAATAGACACGTATCGGATTTGTTCAAGTAATTCGAGGACTTTTTCTTGATACCTAGACAATCCTAGATGCTTGCATTGGTATATCCTCATTACTTGGTTAAGCACCAACTGTGAGTCACCCTGAATTCTGACTAACCTTGCCTTGCGCAATACTAATGTTTCGAGTTCGAGGATTAAAGCCTCTTATTTTGCAAGGTTGTTGATCATGGGGTTAAATACGAGAAACAATTTTTTCTCTTCTTCGTTTGGGCTGAGTAAGTAAACTCCGTCCCCTGTTTTGGTGCTTGTGCATCGAAGTACATGATCCATGGATGTATTTTTGCATATATTTCTTCATTGTCCTCTTCGGGTTTTAGCATGTTGGGATGTTCGACCAAGAACTCAGCAATTATTTTCCCTTTCACAGCCTTGATTGGCACATGTATTAAGACAAACATTGTAAGCTTTAAGGCCCATTCCATTATACTACCCTTATGAGTGGAACTTTTTGATATTAACTTTACGAGGTCAAATTTGGACACAATCTCGGTTTCCTTTGGTAACATGTAATGTTCAAGCTTTTACATGCATATACCAAATTGTAGCATATCTTCTCGGCGATGGAATATTTAAGCTCGGCTCCTGCTAGTATCTTACTTAAATACTAAATAGTTTGTTCTTTTCCATCATCTCAATCTTGGGCAAGAAGGCAACCAATGACATGATTTGAAGGTGCCACATATAATTAAAAATTTTTATCCTCATGCGGGGGGACCAATACGGTGGAGTAATCAAAACTCTTTTGATTTCTAAAGTGCTTGTTGTTGAGAATCGCCCCATTGCATTTGCGAGTTTTTTACACCCTGGAGAATTTTTGTGATAGGTTGTACTTTTCTCACTGCGTTCGCTATGAATCGCCTAAGGAAGTTTACTTCCCCAAGCAAACTTTGCACTTTCTTCATTGTCCAATGGGGAGATATTTCCATTACGGCCTTGGCGTTTTTGACATCAACCTCTATTCCTCTCTGATGTATTAAGAACTCGAGGAAAATTCCTGCAGAAACTTCAAAAGCAAACTTGCTTGGGTTCATTTTAAATTATAGGATTGTATATGGATAAAGGCCCTTTCCAGGTCTCTTAGATATTCCTTAATTCCCTCGGATTTGACTATGACATTATCGATGTAGGCCTCTATGATATCCCCGATCATGTCATGGAATACCATGTTCATTGCCTTTTGATAAGTGGCTCCGGCGTTCTTTAAACCGAATGTCATTACCACACATTCATACACTCCTGTTAGACCTGAGTATCTAAAGGCTGTTTTGGATAAATCCTTCTCTGCTAAGAAGATTTGATTATACCCAGCCTATCTGTCCATTAGAGACTACATCTGGTGCCCTACCGCAGCGTCAACTAGCATATCCGCTATGGGCATGACATATTTGTCTTTTGATGTGGCTAGATTCAAGTATTGAAAGACTATAAAGACTCTTATCTTGCCATTCTTTTTAATCATGTGAACGATGTTGGATAACCACTCTGTATACCTGTATGGGCATATGAATTTGGCTTCTAACCATTTCTGAATTTCCTCCGTGATTTTTGGTAAGAGCTCGGGATCAAACCTTCTTGAAGGTTGTTTGAAAGGCTTGAATCATTTCTTTATCGGAAGTTTGTGTTCAACCATATTTCTATCCAACCAGGGAATTTCCGTATAATCCCATGCTAAACAACTTTTATATTTTCTCAGAAGATCGATCAACTTTGCTTGCTGGTCTTGTATTAGTAGACCACTCAACCGGACTATTCTTGGTCGATCTTTTGAGCCGATGTCAAAATCTACTAAAAGATTTTCTGATAAGTTGTGGGTTGATGATTTTCAAATAATCTGGACCACTGGTAAATAATGCTCCGAGGTCCCATTATTCTTTTGTTCATTACCATCCATGTCATTTATTTGCAATTGGTCTAATTTGATCAAATAGTTATAAATATATGAATCTCTTTTATTTATTATATCTAAAATATTTGTACAATTATTTGTTGGCTGAATGGGAAGCCATTGCAATTAGGGAATTAACGCCTAAGTATTGGAGACATCGCTTCGGAGGCTATAGATCAGGCTATCCGAGATTGGGATTTCATGGGGGATAGTCAATGATACACCAACTCATCTTGAAGCTCAATACTCTACAGTTATTGGCTTGGTGAGGTATTGACCGTGACTACCTGATTATCATCCCAAAACATCGACTGCTGCATGGATGAAGTCTCCCAAAATACCGTGATTACTTGTGCGTCGTAGAATATCAGTTAATTTTTTTTTTTATTTTATCTTTTATTTTTTCCATGAACCACATGACTTTTTGCTTAATTAAAGGGTGTATTGTCCGAATAAGGATGGGTGATGAAGATTTGAACTCCTAAAATACATTATAATTATGTGCATAATTTTTCTAATAAATATAAGTATTTTAATAAATAATTGTATTAGCATAATAACTTAAATAAATAGAAGGATAGTTAATTCATGGAAAAACGATCATTTCAAGTACGAATACAATATTACAAACATTTAAATCAATAACAGTAATGGGAAGGTATCAACAGCAGTTGACTTGATTGGATGGAGCTCTAGTCGCTTAAACAAGGTCCAGGTTCGAGCCTTGTGTATGCAAAAAATTGCTTTGGGAGTTGCGCCCTTAATTGACCTTGCAGATTTTTTAGGGATTAGTCTTGGGTCCAATGAGACTTGGAGACACCCTCGATTCACCTAAAAATAAAAATAACAGGAATGGAAAGGTTCTTGTTTTCTTTGTTTTTCGATTTTCTCCTTTGTCTTTGCTCGCCCTTTTGGCTGGCTTTGTTATATACTATATTTAAAAAAAATAGTAATAGGAACGAATACAAAACCTATTATTCATTGCAAAATGATTTGAATATTTTAGATAAAAAATAAGTTAAGTGGATTATGCCGTTCACCCAAAGTAAATAAATACAAGGATGTGATCATGTGAGAGCATCAAGAAACCAATTTGCAAATTATGGACAATGAAAATTGAAATGAAAACAAGAAATTTCAAAGGATAAGGGCTTGGCGATATACAGGTGTCGATCACTTAACAAAATTATAGGGAGTTTGGGACCAGAGGACAACATGCTTTAAATGACAACATGCTCAATTGCTAACACTTGGACGGTTGTGGAAAAATCCAATAGCCCAGGTCGAACAATTTCGCCGAAAACTCATTATATCATTCATATCATATTGAAAATATTGAAAATAACGAAATTTATGGTATACCAAAATTTTTGGTACAGTATATTATCGTGCCAAATTTTTTTGGTATGGTATCGGTATTAAAATAAAGATATTCGGTATACCGTAAATACGGGAATACCGATGTATATATATTATAGAATATATAATTTCATGTTTTTAAAATAAAAATTTATAACATATTTATTAGTAAACCAAAAAAAATTATTTAACGCCCAACCCAATTTTAAATAATTTAAAATTAAGTTTCTAATTTTTTTGTATTGGTTATAAAGTAAACTATAATTCTTAAACTATTATTACATTTATTTATTGAAGTTTAAAATGTAAAAGTAATTATTTATTATAATTTAATCTAACATATATTTATGACTTTCATTTTTTTGTAATAGTGGCATATTCCGATCAAGCGCATATTTAAACATTATCTTTGATCTTCAACTCTAGTGTGACTTCTTTATTTTTTAGAGGAAACTTTAATTTCTTTATTACCATAAATCAAAGCCAACGGGCTTAGTTACAAACTTCCATCACACTCCACAACAATTGCCACTAGGATGCACTCTAGCAACTATACAGCAGCGAAAATGAAAAGCCTGCAGGACTAGTACTTCCGACTTAGCATCAGTGAACCCTCAATGACAGAGAGAGTTCCAGCCTTACCCTTCCCTCGCCGCCCCACGCCTCGCCCATATGCCTGCAAGTTCGTTTCTTTCCCTATGCACTTTAAAAATTCCCCCACAATTGAAGATTGCCATCACATGTGCCAGATAAGAAGAAAATCCCAATGAAGCCTTGTCCGGCTCTTTTAACCAACGAACTACATTTTGTGAATCACACTCGAACATGATCTTGGGTATTGGAATATGCCACTATTACAAAAAATAAATGTCAAATTAATATTTGTAATCATGAACTCTAGTGTGACTTAGAATGTATTAATATTTGTAATCATGAATGTTAGAACCTGTTTTGGTTGAATGTGAACCCTACCAATCTTGAACACTAGATAGGATCTCCACCCGGTCGGACGCCTGCTCTACGTGAAAGAATCATTACTGCATCTTTATAACGATTCCCAACGACTCTAAGAGGATTTCTTGGGATAGAGTTTTTAGCAATTTGGAAAGAAGATTTTCTTATCCCTGGAAACATTGGCTCTAGAAATATTTCTGGGATTGACCTGCTGAACTTGCCAATAAGATTTTTATATTCCAGGAAACATCGACTATGGAAGGTTCTCCCTTGGAAATATTATTCACCTTCCATAGGTTGAGATATTCACTCTCTTTATCATCCGGTTGCCTTGGAGATTTCATTTGAATAATTCATTCACAATCCCTGGATACATTCGAATATTGAGAGGCTGAAGAAATTGTGAGAGGCTTTCAATCATCTTTGCGGAAGAGCTCGTGTATCATCATTGGTGCAAAGGTGGTGTATTCGCAACAGCAAAGGTGGTGCAAAGGTGGATCCCTTTATTGTTGTTGCTTGAGTGAATCGAAGAAGGATTTGTGATTCAAGACCCTTTGATTGAAAACGACGCAATCAATCAAGGGAATCACTCAAGTTCTTGTGTCAACAAAGAGATACTTGCATCGTATTGGTAAATCAAAGGATGATCTTTTACAGGCTCATTCAAGGGAAACTTGGAGAGGGGTTCTTCAAGGAGTCAAAGCAGAATCGGAAGTATTCTCACTAGAAAGGGGTTTTCTGGTACCAACGACTATCTGCTGGATGTTGGAGTAGAAGATTGTCACGTTCGCTAATGTTCGGGTTGGAACACGGTGTTTGAACATTTAGTGGAACTCTCCTGGATTGGTATCCCCCAGACGTAGGCCTTGGGCCGAACTGGGTCAACAACTTTCTGTTTGTTCGTTTTTACTTTCACGCATTTTTTATTCCGCTGTGCTTGATTTAGTACTAACCTACTAATAGTATTCGAAGTGTGTGTTGTTGAACAAACAGATTTAGTAAGTTACAGATCCCGACAAAGAACAAGGGATCCAACAAGTGGTATCAGAGCGCACACACCTTCGGGTGAGATCCAGTTGTCGAGATGAGTCACGAAGGAGGAAATATTTCTAGGCCACCTCTACTTAATGGGAGGAATTTTTCCTACTGGAAAACCAGGATGCGAGCATTTCTTATGGCCATTGATGAAGGAGTCTGGGATGCTATAGAGACAAAGTACGAACCACCAGTGTTAGAACTGGATGATGGAACACGCATTCCCAAACCTAAGTCAAAATGGAAAGCTGTGGAAAGAACTCTCTCCAGCATGAATTCGAAAGCCTTGAACGCATCTTCAATGGTGTTACAGAAGAGCAATACAAACTCATATGTGCATGTGACACGGCTTATGATGCATGGGTAGTACTGGTAAACTCCCATGAAGGTATGGCTTCAGTTAGATCTTCTAAATTGATTTCAATTGAATCACAATTCCATAAACTTACTATGGATGAGAATGAAACTATTGTTACCTATATTGGTAGAATTCGAGATCTAACAAACCAGGCACATCAGCTTGGTAAAACTTACTCTCAACAGGAGATTGTTCGTAAAATTGTTGGATCTATTCCAGATAGGTTCAATCCCAAAATTGCAGCACTTGAACTTTACAGGGATTACAATACAATTCAAGTCGATGAACTTATTGGCATATTGCAATCTTGGGAGATGGATCATTGCAAGGATGTTGTTATCAAAAGCATTGCTTTCAAATCCAAATCTAAAGATGCAGACGAGAAGGATAATGAAATTGAGAGTGAAGACGAAGATGATGATGAGATTTTTGTGCTGACAAAGAAATTGGCTAGACTTTTGAGACACAAAAGAAATAAGCAGGGATACTCAAACAATAAAAGAGAAAGATCGTCCAAAAGAAAGGATTCCAAGAGGAAATCAAAATCCACAGACAAACGCAAATATGACTATCATGAAGATGATAAACCAAAAGGTCCTGAGTGCTATGAATGCGGAGGCTTTGGACACATTAAAGCCGATTGTGGTAACTTAAAGAGGAAAAGTGGGAAAAAGACCACCTTCAGCGAATCTGAGAATGAAGGAGAAGCCAGTGATGAAGAATCTGAATATGGAAATGCCTTAACTGCACAAAGAACGTGGGATTCTAACTTATGTCCTGACACTGAGTCCAATCACGGTAATATCACTGACTCTGTCAATACCAGTTTCATTGATCATAGTTGTTCTTATGTGAATAAGGATCAGACTAAAAGCATTGAGAAACTCACTGAGCTCTATGAGGAAGTTTTTGAGAAACTTGAGACTTCCATGACTGAGTACGAGGAGCAAAAAATGGTGATCCAGAATCTCAGGGAGCAGATCAATGATCTTATGATGGAAAAGGAAAACCTGAGTACTGAAGCTGAAACTGTATCGAAGAAGGTGTCCGAACTCGAGGTTGGAACACAGGTTCTGAAGACAGAAAAAGAGCAGATCTTAGCCAAGCATGATCATTTAGTGATTGAAGTCACTGAACTTAAGGAGAAGCTGGCTAAGTCTGAACAGATTCTTGATGGTATGACCAAAGGAAAGGCTAAACTAGATGATGCCATTTCTGCTGGAAAGTCTCATGGTAACCGACATGGACTTGGCTATCAAAACACTAGTGTAGCTTCCTCTTCAAAAGGGAAGACTCAGTTCGTAGCAGGAGGTTTACTCAATGATCAACCAGACGGACGCTATATCAAAACCACTATGAAAGTTGCTAAAGAATCTGTCAAAGGCATGAAGATGCCATGGGCACCACTCACATGTGACTATTGCAAGTTTTATGGACACAAGACTGATCATTGTCGAAAGATTATCAAGGATCTACTAGAAGGGAGACCCGTTGTCTGGCCGAATGAACAGCTCAAGAAAAGAATTTCCATAAGACGTGCTTGGGTAGCCAAGTGTGCAATCTCAGAGAAACGCAATGTTGTTTTTGTATCTGCAAGCAACAAAGGACAAAAAGCTAATGATCAACTACAAGTTACCTCAGGCAAATAGGTTAAGGAAGTTGTAGTGAATAACAATGAGTTCGAACAAAGTGTTCAAACACCACTTGAAACACCTGCTGCCAAACCAGATGGACCTGAAGTCAGAGTTCACAGACAGCATGATCCAGAGAATGTTACTGAAAATGTTAATGAAGAAAGACAGACCGGCGAGAAAAAGAAGATAGATTTCAGAGAGCTTGCATGCTTACACTGTTTTACTTCCAGATTTGAGAATCTAAAGAAAGAGCATGGACTATGCAAATAGTCTAAGTCCACGTGCCAGCCTATGAGGAGTCTCAAAATTAAATCTGCTAAGTGTCTTTAAATTTATTATTGGCTTTTGGTATTTTTTAATACTTGATACTCTTAACCGCACTATTTGATTTTCTTTTGCAGAGAAATTACTAAGGTGACTAGTTGATGTGGCCATCTTCATTACAATGAAGTTATTTTTTATGGAAGATGGTGACCACCAAAGGAGTTCTTGATATATGAAGGAGTGGTCTCTAATGATATTAGAGGAGATGATGATGATGACATTGCAACCAATGGTGTTCATGAGGCTGGTGATACTGTAATACCCGAGAATTTTCCAACATAAAATAAAACAATAATTAAATAAATAAATAATAAATAAAATAAATACCATAAATAAATAAATAAATCCAGCCAATAAATAAATAAAGATAAGGAAATGGGAAATGGGATTTAACTTAAAAAGGAATTAAATGAATTTAATTAAATAAAAAGAATTGATTAAAGATAAGTAAACTGCACACCGAAACCCGACACCAATGAACTCGAGAATTCGAGTCCAAACATAAATTATACGGGGTTCCTACTTTCGTAAACCCGAAGATACCCCGGAAATCGGAATTCGGGAGCATAGAGGGATAGAAATCCGAAAGAGAGGAGGAAAAGCACAACGGATCGCACGACCCGCCCGGACCGAAGTCCAGGCGAAGTCGGCGCGGTGGCCGCGCGGTCCATAGGCATGGGGCGCGCCACGACCGCGCCACGCGACAGATTTTGACTTTCGGTTGAATCTCTCACCCGTTGCGTGAATCTCTCGCCCGAACACGGATTTTTCGACTTTCGGTTGAACATCTTTCGACTCAAGACCCTTAGGGTCAGATTTTGGACGCCCTAGGTCTTAGCTATCTATAAATGAACCCCCTTGGAAGCCCCGAACAATTTTACAAAACCCTACAACTCTCTACACATTCGAAACCCTAAATCCGGAGTCGTCGGAGGCACGAAACCAAAGCTTGGACTGTTGGACGAAAATTTCAAGATCTCCAACGTTGTGGTAAGTCCCGATCCAATCCATGTTCAATATATGATTCGAAAACGAATCCTAATCTTCTCCTTTTTCCTTCTACACCTCGTATTGGATCTAGATCGTAGAACCCGACGAACGGAGAGGAGAAACGGTGGACTGGAAGCCACGCCTTCGAAATAGACGATCGCGGACGTTCACAAACTCTGTAAGTTAACTCTTACATGGTTTTGGGAGGAATTAAAACGTTCGAAACTAAAAGATTTAACAAGAAATCGTAAATCTGCCAACTTATGTTTTCTACCGACGCAACAGTCTTGACGAATTTTTCCGAACCTTAAAATGACTTCAAACGAAAAAAACTTAAAACATGAAAAACGTTCCTAAGGCTTAGATCTATCTACTGTAAAATTTTCAGAATTTTTGGAGACGATTTGATATGTGAAAACCAACCGAAACCGAGCTGCTTGAATCTAGATCTTGAAATTCTTGATAGAACTTAGGTCCGATCTTGATCACATTTTTGACATAGGTTCCAGACCGATTTAGATCTTTGGCTGAACATAAAAGTTGTAGATAAATATCTTAAGATGATCTCTGTGAAATTTCATTAAATTTGGAGTTGAATTGCTATAGTAGAATTCGAAATCTTTAAACTGTGACATATGAAATTCGGACAGAATTGTGTTTCTGTGAAAATTTGTGTTTTCGAACTATTTATATATCTCGGATTGAAAAAGTTAAAACACAAAAGTTGTAGATCTCGACGTTTCTGATTTAGTCGTGAAATTTTGGAATTTTTGGAATTAAACCTGATTTTAGATGAATTTTAGAGTAAACTGTAGTTTACCGGAAATCAAATCTTGAAATCTTGTTGAAACATGAAATTAACATTTAGGGTTGAAATGAGTTGACATATTATTTTTATATAAATATAATTGAGATCAGATTTTTGAAATTAAATCCCCTTACAAACTTGATAAATTAAAATTATGGGTGAGTGCTCTGCAGGGTGCCCCCTAACGATTCACTTCGTGCCTTAATGGACGATGGTGACCCCGCGCGCTAAACTTGAGATATGATATTGTCAAAACGGCATGAGATATAGAGCCTACACTCTCGAGAATATCCACATGGGTTTCCCGAGGCTCCAGAGTGGTACTGAGTATGGCTGATACGGTTGCGGCCGCCGGGCTACCGGCTAAACTTGTTGAGATTGCGATGCAATCGTGTGTTAGGGATATTTTATTGTGAAGATGTTCGTGATATCTACCGTTGTTGCAACATCTTGCCAACAACGCTTTATTTTCTTCACTGGAAAAAGCACAGAATAGTACAGTGACGTGGCATTTCCCATAGCAGGCCTTAGAAGGGTTTAGATGGGCCTTAAAACCCATATAAATACCTACCTTCGTCCTTGAGGGATTGTGAGAGAGTCTAGCCGCAATCACCGCTCATTTTACAGAGCATTAACAGATTCCTAAGCCGTGATTATGGCGGATTGAGAGCTGAAGAAGAAACCCCTGGTCTTCGTTGTTTGCAGAAGGCACCAACAACTGTTCTGCTACTGGTATATCTTTAGTTGTTGTGTCTTCCATTATTCATGGGGTAATTGGGATTGTGTTTATGCATTTCTGGGTTTATTGTTTGTAAACACAATCTAGGTTATTGTAGGTGTTCTTAGCACCATTGAGCTTAATTTGTTGATTAGCTAGATTCCACAAACACCACCTTAATACCTGCCGGTGAATTTTGTGCATTTGGGTAGATAGTTGATGCTCCCTTGTGTTCTTCTAGTCTATTTGGGTAGATAGGAGAGTTCATTGGAATGTAAGGGTATGTAAGGTGTGGTTGACTCTTGTTCGATCAGTTTGGTGGAGATTTAGTGAATCCTGGCTTGGAGCCCCCAGATGTAGATCGGTGGATCGAACTGGGTGATCAAACTCTTGTGTTCTTGTTTATGATTTCCGCACTCTGTTTCTGTGTTTGCCTTTGGTTGTGGTTTGCAGGTTGTTGAGACATCGCTGAAACAACGCTTTCAGGGTTTTATATATTAGATTGGGCCTGTCAATTGGTATCAGAGCGGGGCTCTAACGTTTAGCTGAGTCCGGTCCAAGATGAATAGAGAAGGTGGTTCTGTTTCGAGACCTCCCCTGTTTGATGGTTCGAATTATCCATTCTGGAAGAATCGAATGAGGATATTTCTCAAGCACTCTGGTGTAGATGTCTGGAACGCTGTTCTAACACCCTGGGAACAACCTATGAAAGAGGTCCGCACGCCTGCTACTGAAACGTCTGCTGCCATTACTACTTTTGTTCCTGCTACTCAAGAAGAAATGTCAGCTGCTCAGAAGAACAAGGAACAAGGGAACAACACTGCTTTGAATTGCTTGTTTAATGTTGTTGAGGAGTCACAATATCACATTATCTCCAATTGTGAGACAGCTCATGAAGCCTGGACTGCTTTGGAAGCAGCCTATGAAGGATCTTCTGATGTTCAAGCCTTGAAGCTTCAAAGAATTGAGTCTGCCTTTGATAGCATTCGGATGCATGAGGATGAGAATATTGCTGCCTATCATGCTCGGTTTAAGAAGTTGGTCAATGAGGCTCAGTCCTTTGGTTTGAAGTATGATAATGCAAAGTTGGTTCGAAAGATGCTGAGGACAGTCACTCGTAGATATCAACCAAAAGTCTCTACTCTTGAAGAACTTGAGAAGACCAAGACCTTCACTCTTGAAGCCTTGGTTGGCTCACTACAGACTTTTGAGATGAACTACTTGGAGGAAGAGCCTACTCGTAATCTGGCCTTCAAAGTTGAGGATGAAATTCAGTGTGTTGACCAAGAAGAGAAAGCTTATCTAACCAAAAAATTGGCAAGGATTCTACAGGACAAGAGAGCCAAGAAGCTGAATTACAAGAAAGATGATAAAGGACGTTATCAGCGAGGTGTTTCATCATCCCGTGAACAACCTTCCAAGCACAGGTCAGACAAATCCTATGATAAGAGGAAAGGGTACAAGAAGATGGAGTTACCTGATACATTTAAGAATTTGAAGTGCTATGATTGTGAAGGTGTTGGCCATAAAGCTTCTGAGTGTCCTACTGCTAAGAGAAGGGTTGGAAAAGCTCTTCAAGCTACCTTGAGTGATGATGAGGCCAGCTCTACTTCCAAGGAGGAGGAAGATGACAGTGAAGATGGAGAGATGATAGCTTTCATTGTGAAGGACGTTGTTCTAACAACCGATGATACTCTGTCCGAACATTTGTCTGATACAGAGTCTCATGAATCTGATAGTGAAGCTAGTCGGTATGATTATGATGAACTTCTTGCAGGATATGAATTGGTGAAAGAGGATCATGCAGTTGTTGTTGCTGAGAATAAGAAGTTGCTCGATCAGAAGGGAGATCTATTGGTGCTTATTGATGAGAAGGATACTGAAATTACTAGTCTCAAACAATCTTTGGCTACTGTGTCTACTGAGAGGGATACTCTGTTGGAGGAAAATGCTGCTTTGCTTGCCAAGACCCAAAAGATAGACAACATGGTTAAAGGGAAAAACAAGCTGGATGAGATTATCAGTCAAGGGAAATCACCATCTAATAGAGAAGGTATTGGTTACAAGCATAATTCTAAGCCTAACAAGAAATCTGCACCTACTTTTGTGCGTGCAGGTACCACTGAAACCAGTGCATCCAAAGCCCCTGTAATATCTGATAATCCAGAGTCTCCCAAGAAGAACAAAGATTGCCCTTACTGTAAATTCCAAGGTCACCCTATTCACCTCTGTCAAAGACTTACCCAAGATATTCTTGGTGGTCGACCGGTTGTCTGGCCATCCCAAGAACTACAGAAAAAGGTCAAACTCACTATGATGTGGGTGCCCAAGTCCAAGATTATTCCCAAGATGTGCCTAGTGGTTCTTTCTGCTCAGAAAGGTCCCAATGATGGTAGGTGGTATTTCGACAGTGGTTGCTCTCGTCACATGACTGGTAAGAAAGATTTTCTCATTGATTTTGTGGAATCTGATTGTGGAGAAGTACTTTATGGAAATGGAGCTCGTAGTAAGATTTGTGGTTATGGAAAAGCTAAAGGTGCAAACATGGGTTTCTTAACCACTGTCTACTATGTTGCTGATCTGTCTACTAACCTTATTTCCATAAGTCAACTTTGTGATGAGAAATTCTTTGTTGGTTTCACTGATGAAGATTGTATGGTCATTGATCCTGCCTATAATTGTGTTATTAAAGGGGTCCGATCTTCTAACAATTGCTATGTCTTGAAGCCTGCCATGGAAACAGCTTTTCTGTCTCAGGTTAAAACTGCAAAGTTGTGGCATCAAAGATGTGGTCACATGAACTACAAATCGCTTATTCAACTTAGCAAGTCTGACGTTGTTCGAGGGTTGCCCAAACTACGGAGCAAAGATAAGACAATCTGTGGTGCTTGTGCTAAGGGTAAACAAGTTCACTCCTCTCACAAGGTTGTGGATACCATTCAGACTTCAAGGTGTCTTGAGTTATTGCACATGGACTTGATGGGACCCACTGAAGTTCCTAGTCTTGGTGGTAAAAGGTACATCTTTGTATGCGTTGATGATTTTTCTCGTTACACTTGGGTTGATTTTTTAAAATCCAAAGATGAGGCTATCTCAGTGTTCTCTAAGCTATCTCTAAAGATTATGGCTGAAAAGGATCTCAAGATAGGGCGTATCCGATCTGATCATGGAAAAGAGTTTGAGAATCAGTTGTTCGCACAACTCTGCAACAACCTTGGTATTGCTCACGAATATTCAACCCCACATACTCCACAACAGAATGGTGTGGTAGAGAGGAAGAATCGTACTCTTCAGGAGATGGCTCGTTCTCTTCTTCATGCCAGCAAACTTGGGAAATGTTTTTGGGCTGAAGCTGTGAATATCCCATGCTATATTATTAATCGTGTGTACATGCGACCTCAGACAACCACTACTCCGTATGAAATTTGGAGAGGAAAGACTCCAAATATTTCTCACCTTCATGTCTTTGGAAGCGTGTGCTATGCATTAAAGGATCGTACTACAGTTCGAAAATTTGATTCCAAATCCGATGAAGCTATTTTCTTGGGATATTCAGTGGATTCAGGGCATATCGTGTTTACTTGAAGAGAACTTCAAAGGTTATTGAGACTGTTAATGTTGTTTTTGATGATGCTAACATCTCTGCAGGTTCTGCCTCTTCTCGTGATGAAGATGATGATCCTATTAGGATTATCCCTCATGTTTCCTCTAGCACACCTCCTGAAGCTGCTCCTACCTCAAATCCTATTGAAGTTTCTGATACTGAAGATGTTGATCCGGTTGTTGATACAACTGGTGAACAACCATCAGCTCCAGATTCTCCCAAAAGGAGAGGTCCAAAACGTGGTCCACGAGCACCTAAGTATCACTCTACGGATGATATTATTGGTAATCCCTCTGGTCCTAGGCAAACTCGAGGTCATCAACTCAACATCTCTGAATTAGCTAATATGTGCTTTCATGTTATGAATTGCTTTGTTTCATCTATTGAACCTAAGAATGCACATGAAGCTTTACAAGATGAGTTTTGGATAGCTGCAATGCAGGATGAGTTACTACAATTCAAGCGCAATGATGTTTGGGAGTTGATGGAACAACCAACTGGAGTGAATGTTATTGGCACTAAATGGGTTTTTCGGAACAAAACTGATGAGCATGGGAAGATCATTCGCAATAAGGCTCGCTTGGTCGCACAAGGCTTTACTCAGATCGAAGGTTTGGATTATGATGAGACCTTCGCCCCTGTTGCTCGCATTGAAGCTGTCAGGTTATTACTTGCTATCTCTTGCTCTCTTGGTTTCAAACTTTATCAAATGGACATAAAAACTGCGTTCTTGAATGGCTATATCAAGGAAGATATTTATGTATCTCAACCTATCGGTTTTGAGTGTCCTGATCATCCTGACTTTGTTTATAAGGTCAAGCGTGCACTTTATGGTCTAAAACGGGCTCCTCGTGCCTGGTATGAACGCTTGTCTACTTATCTCTTGGATAAAGGCTATGTGCGTGGTAATGTTGATAAGACGTTGTTCGTACAACGTACAAACAACCATCTTTTAGTAGCACAGATTTATGTGGATGACATTGTTTTTGGCTCGACCTCAGATGTTCTTCGCGATGCATTTGTACACTCTATGCAGACTGAATTCGAGATGAGCATGATGGGTGAACTCACTTTTTTCTTAGGGCTTCAAATCAAGCAAACCTCCGATGGGATTTTCCTTAATCAAGAGAAGTATGTTGGCACCATGCTTCAGAAATTTAAAATGGAGGATTGCAAGATTGCTAGATCACCCCTTGGACAGCATGACAAGATTACCAAAGATGAATCTGGAATTTCCGATAATCAGAAGATGTATCGTAGTATTATTGGTAGTCTCTTATATCTCACTGCTAGCCGTCCGGATATCTCTTTCAGTGTTGGTGTGTGCGCTCGATATCAGTCAGATCCCAAAGAATCTCACCTTCGTGCTGTGAAAAGGATTCTTCGATATCTTAAAGGTACTCCTGGCCTTGGTCTCTGGTATTCTAAACGCTCTTCTCTTGAGCTCATTGGTTATACAGACTCTGACTGGGCTGGTTGTTCTGACGACCGCAAATCAACCTGTAATACCCGAGAATTTTCCAACATAAAATAAATACAATAAATTAAATAAATAAATAAATATAATAAAAATGATAAATGGATAAAGAATCATAAAAGATGAGAAATGGAATTTAAATTTAAAAGAAAACAAAATTCCGGGAACCCGGGAAGTCGAAGACAATTTAATCGAATAAATGGTTACACGGGGACCCGACACCGATAGACTCAATAACTCGAGTCCAAATATAAATTTAGATCCGAATAAAATTAAGATAGGAAATCGGAGCCCGAAGATACCCCGGAAATCCGAATCCGGGAACATAGAGGGATAGAAGTCCGAAAGAGAGGAGGAAACGCCCGACGGATCGCACGACCCGGCGCAGACCGAAGTCCAGGCCAGGACGGCGCGGTCGCCGCGCGGTTTTAGGGGTTTACCGCGCCAAGGGCGCGCCACTTGGCAGTTGCGGCCGTTCCGCGATTTTCTCGCCCGAACGCGGATTTTTCGACTTTCGGTTGAACATATCTCGACTCAAGACGCTTGGGGTCAGATCTTGGACGCCCTAGGTCTTAAATATCTATAAATAAACCCTCTTGGGAGCCCCGAACATCTTTACAAAACCCTACGAAATCTCTCTACACACAAAACCCTAATTCCGGAGTCGTCGGAGGCACAAAACCGAATCAAGGGACTGACTTGGACGAAAATTAGGAGTCTTCGATCATCGGGGTAAGATTCGAACCATTCTTGTCCATTCTTTTCCATTCAAGATTCGAAAACGAATCCTAATTAAACCTCTTTCCTATTCTAAACCCCGATCCGGACGCGTTGAGGAAAAACGAAGGATCTCGGAGGGAGAACGAAGAACGTGGAAGCCACGCCTCCGAATCATCGAGCCGAGACATCCATAGATCTGTAAGTTAACGCTTACATGGTTTTGGGAGTAATTAAAACACGTAAAACTAAAAGCTTCATCAAATCTTTCGTAACTCTGTCAACATACGAACATACCTGCATTGGGTTTAGATCTTGAAACGATGATAGATTCTTTATTCGAACTTGTTGGTGATTTCTACCTTAGATCTAGACCGATCTAGGCTTGGCGTTGAACATAAGAGTTGTAGATCTATACGTTATGATTACCTCCGTAAAATTTTAGAATTTTTGGTGATGATTTGATATATGAAATCCACCCCAAACCGAACTGGTTTAAAATCGGATCTTGAAACTGGACAGAACATAGATTTGAACTTGACGACGTTTTTGACTAGGGTTCTAGGCCGAATTAAATCTTTAGCCAAACATGAAAGTTGTAGATAATTGTCTTAGGATGATCTCTGTAAAATTTCATCAAATTTAGAGCTCATTTGCTATGCTAGATCTCGAAACCTTTAAACGGCTGTGTGAAAACGCGGACAGATTTCTGATCTGACGAAAATTGGAGTTTTTGAACTGTTTTCGTATCTCGGATCGAAAAAGTTAAAACACGAAAGTTGTAGATCTCGACGTTTTGGAGTCATTCGTGAAATTTCGGAATTTTTGAAATTAAATCTGATTTTTAACGAATTTTAGAGTAAACTGTGGTTGACCGAGTCAAAACTTGAAATCTTATTGAAACGGTGAAATTAACCTTTGAGGTTGAAACGGATAGAAATACTTTGAAATACGATACACGAAACGAGAAGATTAAAATATTGCGGGTTATGACTGAGCTAGATACTGTCAATGTTCTCTGCGGCTTGGGACATAAGAGCCCAAGTGTATGTCTAGGTTGACGTAAGAGCCCTAGCGAAACACTGATCGTACGGCTAGCAGACGGACGAACCCTAACTAAAAGATCGACCATGATACCTGTGGACATAAGAGCCCAGCCGTAAGGCTGGCGGACATAAGAGCCCTAGCGGTGGTGATCTGTAAAAGATATGAAACGAGGAGTTGCGAGAATTCCAAATTAAATCTGTATTAAATTGTGCTGTTAAATTTATGACCACTTATTTAATTACGTTGCAAGCTATATGATGATCTTATGAATCCCTATTTCTAAATTATGCGATTACATGAATTATTATGCACATGTTTTCTTTTAAATTTAAATAAAGGCTTTGAAACCTCATAATCTTGTACGTGTTAACTTACTCAGCACGTAGTGCTGACCAAAACCATGTTTTTTTATTTCCTTATTCTACAGAGTGTGAAGAATATGCATCCTCATATGCATACGTGGAAATTTTGGGGAATTTCACTATATTTTAAATTTAGCTTAGACTAGAATTTGCACGAACGGGCCTGTTTAACCCGTGTCTTGGCCATGTTGGCCCTATTATTAATTTCCGCTGCATTATACATATGTAATTATTATTTTCCGCTGCAACTTTGATGTATTAATTTTAAATTATATATGAATGGGCTGTTTGATATTTTAAATTCTGAAAAAAACCATAGCCTTGCATCTCTTTAGTGAGCTCGGAGAAACCGTGTCTTGCTAGAGAGGTGTGGCGGTGACACCCCGACCTGGGTGACCAAAATCCGGGGTGTTACAAGTTGGTATCAGAGCCCAGAATATTTTAAAGCTATTTATTTTAAAGAAAATATCTGATACCAAAGTTGGTATCAGAGCCCGGATATTTTTAAGCTAGTATTTTTTAAATTATTATTTTTAAACCATTATTATTTTTTTTAAAATATTATTAATATTTTGACTATTATTTTAAATTTTAAAGTATTATTTCCATGGAGAAATTTTTATTTTAAAACCCATGGGAAAAAAAAATATATTGCATTAAATTATTTTTGGGGGGAAAATCATCATTCGTATTTGCATATTGCATCTCTTTTATGTAGAGAACTTAGAATCTTTGCGAATTTTAACTTAGAATCTTTGCGAATTTGAACTTAGAATCTTGGCGAAGTTGAACCTAGAATCTTGGCGAAATTAACTTAGATCTCTTGTTACACCTATATAATCTTGAGACATGACATCGAATTAGAAGCAATAACTAGATACTGATCCTGCCTTAGTTCTAGATCGCGTTCATCTAAGCGCACGCCTAAGCATAACAAATCTCGGCTCTAGCCATTCCTATCCTCGTACGAATTAGAAAATTTCCTTATGTGGAACAATAAAAATCAAGTCTTTATTAAAACACTCTCTATTCCAAAAATCTTGTTTGAATTTCCAAACAACAAATCCGAAAATTTGAAATTTGAAATTTACGAAACGTCTTGTTCGAGCGATCTATCTAAACTCTACACGTTATAACAGAAAATGGCGCCTAGGAGGAAACCAAGGAAGGTGAGTCCAAACGGCACCGACGCTAACCTTTCCAACACGCCCAACAACAGTGGAAGTCCTCAGAACCTAGGAGAGCAAGTGCCTCAAGCGCCCAATAATATGGAAGCACGTTTAAAATCGGTAGAGGAACTCCTTGTAGCATTGGGAAATGCCGAGGTGCATAGGACACAAATAGTACCTCCGCCAGTAGCCCGAGTCAACTGCTTGGCATTAGTGAACCCTTACAACCCACCCCATTATGACGGCCAAGAGGATCCGGCCAAGTTGGAAGGTTGGATCCGTACCTTTGATAAGCTCTTGAATGCTATCAAGTGCCCTGATGAGGAGAAGATACACGTAGTGACCTACTACCTAGGAGGCGAAGCCGATGAGTGGTGGCAAAATCTCCAAGCAAATTCAGTGGAAGGCGAAGAAGCCTACACTTGGGAAGAACTTAAGGAAGCTTTGAGGGAAAGATTCTACCCACTGAGCACCAAGACTGCGAAGTACGAGGAATTCATCAACTTAAAGCAAGGTGCGCAAACAGTGCAAGAGTACTACAACAAGTTCAAGGAGCTAGTACGATTCGCTGCGAGGATAGTACCAACCGACTCTGACAAGGCTCAGAAATTCGAGATGGGTCTGAACCTTAGTATCCGGGAGATACTTGCAGTAGGACAATTCCCGAACCTGCAGACGATATATGATCGCGCCGTATCAATTGCTCGAATCCAGCAATTGAAGCGTAAGGAACATGGTGAGTCGAGCAAGGACTCGCAAGGACTTGAGAAGAAGGATCGGAAAGACAACAATAACAACTCTAGGAAAGACAATGGATCCCGAAGGAAAGGAAATAATGGTCTCAACAATGGGGGAGACGACAACCGTGGTGCGTTTATACCACGTTGCCCACGATGCAACCATGCACATCTGGTGCGCCAATGCCCGAAGCCTGGAACCTGCCGTAGGTGCGGCAAGCTTGGTCACAAGGCTAGTGGATGTCGAACGCCAGAGGAGGCGATCGAAAAGAGAGTGGATTTGGTAAACCTTCAGCAAGGGGAGAGTGACGAGGAACAAGACCAAAACCCGAATCCTCTTGAGAATAATGAGTAGACAGTTATGGGGACATAACTGAAGTCCTAAGGGGGAGAGGATGTGATACCCCGCAATAATTTATTTTTGAAGTTCAAGTTGTTTTGAACTACGTTATGGCTTGATCCCTTCACAGGGTACGTAGGCAGCTTAGAAGTTTTAATTCTAAGTTCAGTCACAACATAATAAAACAAACACAAGACCTTTCCTTTAGCACGAGAAAAGCCGAAACACAACTTCGAGGACGAAGTTGATTCTTAAGGAGGGTAGACTGTAATACCCGAGAATTTTCCAACATAAAATAAATACAATAAATTAAATAAATAAATAAATATAATAAAAATGATAAATGGATAAAGAATCATAAAAGATGAGAAATGGAATTTAAATTTAAAAGAAAACAAAATTCCGGGAACCCGGGAAGTCGAAGACAATTTAATCGAATAAATGGTTACACGGGGACCCGACACCGATAGACTCAATAACTCGAGTCCAAATATAAATTTAGATCCGAATAAAATTAAGATAGGAAATCGGAGCCCGAAGATACCCCGGAAATCCGAATCCGGGAACATAGAGGGATAGAAGTCCGAAAGAGAGGAGGAAACGCCCGACGGATCGCACGACCCGGCCCAGACCGAAGTCCAGGCCAGGACGGCGCGGTCGCCGCGCGGTTTTAGGGGTTTACCGCGCCAAGGGCGCGCCACTTGGCAGTTGCGGCCGTTCCGCGATTTTCTCGCCCGAACGCGGATTTTTCGACTTTCGGTTGAACATATCTCGACTCAAGACGCTTGGGGTCAGATCTTGGACGCCCTAGGTCTTAAATATCTATAAATAAACCCTCTTGGGAGCCCCGAACATCTTTACAAAGCCCTACGAAATCTCTCTACACACAAAACCCTAATTCCGGAGTCGTCGGAGGCACAAAACCGAATCAAGGGACTGACTTGGACGAAAATTAGGAGTCTTCGATCATCGGGGTAAGATTCGAACTATTCTTGTCCATTCTTTTCCATTCAAGATTCGAAAACGAATCCTAATTAAACCTCTTTCCTATTCTAAACCCCGATCCGGACGCGCTGAGGAAAAACGAAGGATCTCGGAGGGAGAACGAAGAACGTGGAAGCCACGCCTCCGAATCATCGAGCCGAGACATCCATAGATCTGTAAGTTAACGCTTACATGGTTTTGGGAGTAATTAAAACACGTAAAACTAAAAGCTTCATCAAATCTTTCGTTAATCTGTCAACATACGTTTTTACCGGCGCAACAGTTTTGTCGAATTTTTCCGAACCTCAAAACGACTTCAAACGGAAAAACTTAAAACACGAAAAACGTTCCTAAGATATAGATCTATCTACTGTAAGAATTTCATAATTTTTCATCGTGTTTTGATATCTAAAAACGACCACGAACAGACCTGCATTGGGTTTAGATCTTGAAACGATGATAGATTCTTTATTCGAACTTGTTGGTGATTTCTACCTTAGATCTAGACCGATCTAGGCTTGGCATTGAACATAAGAGTTGTAGATCTATACGTTATGATTACCTCCGTAAAATTTCAGAATTTTTCGTGATGATTTGATATATGAAATCCACCCCAAACCGAACTGGTTTAAAATCGGATCTTGAAACTGGACAGAACATAGATTTGAACTTGACGACGTTTTTTACTAGGGTTCTAGACCGAATTAGATCTTTAGCCAAACATGAAAGTTGTAGATAATTGTCTTAAGATGATCTCTGTAAAATTTCATCAAATTTAGAGCTCATTTGCTATGGTAGATCTCGAAACTTTTAAACGGCTGTGTGAAAACGCGGACAGATTTCTGATCTGACTAAAATTGGAGTTTCTGAACTGTTTCCGTATCTCGGATCGAAAAAGTTAAAACACGAAAGGTGTAGATCTCGACGTTTTGGAGTCATTCGTGAAATTTCGGAATTTTTGAAATTAAATCTGATTTTTAACGAATTTTAGAGTAAACTGTGGTTGACCGAGTCAAAACTTGAAATCTTATTGAAACGGTGAAATTAACCTTTGAGGTTGAAACGGATAGAAATACTTTGAAATACGATACACGAAACGAGAAGATTAAAATATTGCGGGTTATGACTAAGCTAGATACTGTCAATGTTCTCTGCGGCTTGGGACATAAGAGCCCAAGTGTATGTCTAGGTTGACGTAAGAGCCCTAGCGAAACACTGATCGTACGGCTAGCAGACGGACTAACCCTAACTAAAAGATCGACCATGATACATGTGGACATAAGAGCCCAGGCGTAAGGCTGGCGGACATAAGAGCCCTAGCGGTGGTGATCTGTAAAAGATATGAAACGAGGAGTTGCGAGAATTCCAAATTAAATCTGTATTAAATTGTGCTGTTAAATTTATGACCACTTATTTAATTACGTTGCAAGTTATATGATGATCTTATGAATCCCTATTTCTAAATTATGCGATTACATGAATTATTATGCACATGTTTTCTTTTAAATTTAAATAAAGGCTTTGAAACCTCATAATCTTGTACGTGTTAACTTACTCAGCACGTAGTGCTGACCAAAACCATGTTTTTTTATTTCCTTATTCTACAGAGTGTGAAGAATATGCATCCTCATATGCATACGTGGAAATTTTGGGGAATTTCACTATATTTTAAATTTAGCTTAGACTAGAATTTGCACGAACGGGCCTGTTTAACCCGTGTCTTGGCCATGTTGGCCCTATTATTAATTTCCGCTGCATTATACATATGTAATTATTATTTTCTGCTGCAACTTTGATGTATTAATTTTAAATTATATATGAATGGGCTGTTTGATATTTTAAATTCTGAAAAAAACCATAGTCTTGCATCTCTTTAGTGAGCTCGGAGAAACCGTGTCTTGCTAGAGAGGTGTGGCGGTGACACCCCGACCTGGGTGACCAAAAACCGGGGTGTTACACAACCACTGGTGGCTGTTTTTATCTTGGCCACAATTTAGTCAGCTGGTATTCTCGAAAGCAAAATGTTGTTGCTTTATCTACTGCGGAGGCTGAGTATATTGCTGCTGCTCACTGTTGTACCTAATTGATTTGGATGCGTCAAATGCTTTTGGATTATGGAATTTCCTTGGATGATTTCCTTATACACTGTGATAACACCAGTGCCATTAACATCTCCAGGAATCCCGTACAACACAATCGGAGTAAACACATCGACATTCGATTTCATTTTATTCGAAATTTGGTGGAAGATGGTTTATGCAAGATTCAGCATATCTCGTCGTTGGAACAACTCGCAGACATCCTTACGAAGAACTTGGAGACTTCTCGGTTTGAATCATTGAGGCGCAGCTTGGGCCTCTGTTTTTCTCACTAATGGGCTATGTCTCGGGTGGGCCCTTGTCTTTCTTGGCTAAATATTTTTTGGCCCAAGCCCAAGCCCAGGGGGAGATGCTCTTAACCGCTTGCGACGGTTGCCGGTTTTCCCACCTCACGCACGTCTTCATTCTCTCTCTCCCCAGTGAGACTCTGCAGTTCTTCTCCAGCTTTCCCAGTTTTTCGTCTCTTCTCCGAAATTTGAAAATTTCTCTTGCCATGGCGTCTCCTTCAAGTTCCAATGTCAATCCTGATGAAGTTGTGGATGCTCAGCCACTTGCGGTCGATGATTCTCTCTATCGCGCTCGTCTTGCCGCTGAACAATCTCCTACCGATGAGCATTTTGAGGATGCGCAGGAAGATGTCGACGATGTTATCGACAACTACTTTGTTGCTGACCCCTCTGACGCCAATATGGAGGTCGATCCTACTCCTGAGAAGGGCTCTGTCCCTCAACCTGCTTCGGACAATGTTGAGACACCTTCGGTTGGTGCAGATCCAAAAGCGGATGTTCCGACACCAGCAAACCCTAGCTCGGGTGCTGCAAGTCCGACATCCCCTTCGGTCCCTGCCCCCGATGTGGCTCCGTCCGCTCCTGTCCCTCCTGGTTCGAGTTCCCCTTTGTCGCCGTCTGCTATTGCTTCTGGGGATGGTTTACTTATGCTTGATCCTGAGTCGAATGCTCCACCCCATTCTGGGGCTGCTCAACAAGTTCCTTTTGGAGGGTCCCCGTCTGAGGATGTTCCGACCACTGAAGGACAACCATCCCAGGTTGATCCTGATGATACCCCTCTGGATGAGATCAGGAGACAAGTCCGTGAGAAAGGAAAGCGCAAGGCTGTTCCAACACCGCCCAAACAACCTTCGAAGAAGAAATCTCGGAAGGCTACTCCTAAACGGAAGTCTATCCCTGCTCTTAAGGAATCGGATGCCCATTCTCCTCTGTATTTCTCTGCTGCTGGAGAAAGGTATGCCTTGGAAACCGTTCACTCTAGAGGTTTCATTTCTGAAGAGTGTTATGTGCATCCATACTATGATCAAATTGGTTTTTCTGAGTATTTAGAGAAGAAGCATTTGTCTGTTTGGGCTACTACTCTGAAACGCTATTCCCCTACTGTTGTTAGAGAGTTTTATGCAAATTTGCACCCTGATATCCTTGATCCTGTGTCCCCTTGGTACTGCAAAATTTATCTTCGTGGAGAACTGCTTGATTTTACCCCCTCTGTCTTGAATGAGTTGTTGGAACTTCCCTCCAACACTGACATGAACAATCCCTTTGATCTGCTTAATGCTGAGCTAGCCACCATTGCCTCTACTATTTCTGCTTCTAAGAAATTTGCTTTTGGTAGAAAGGCTATGAGTCCATCAGATCTTTCTATGAAGTTTAATTGCCTTTTTAGAATTGGTGCTTCGAATTTCTTGCCCACTTCTAATGCTAGCCAGCTCAGTTCTCATATGGGTAAATTCCTGTATTCCATTGATGAATGTCCTGAGATTCTCAACTATGGTTATCTGATCATTAAGCATATGTTGAAATTCTCTCATGTCCCTATTGAAAAGAATACCCAACTGCCCTACCCTGCTCTCATCACTTTGTTTGCCCAGTCTTGCCATCTACTTGCCCCTAATGAAACCTTCATTAAGGTCAAGAAACACCTTCCTTCTGATAAGCTTAAAGGGTTCCATAATGACTTCAAACTTGGACCCCAAAAGCTTGGCTCTGCTCTTGTTGATCATATCAGAAGTGAGCTACAACAAGTGGAGAAGGAGTTGAGCATTCTGAACGATAAGCAGATGGGATTAAAGAGGAAGGTTCGAAAGCTGGTGGCCCTACTTCCCCATTCTTTTGATGCTCCAGCTGAGGGGGAGAATGACTCTGAGGGTACTCCCTGATCTGCCAAGTAAGGGGGAGATACAGTGGAAAGGATTGCAAGGGTGCTGATTATTTTTTGCTGGTTATTCTGTAATTCTGATGATGTTGGAACAACAATCTGGTTTTCGGATTTTTTTTCTATCTTTTGCTGATGGATTGTGGTTTTCTGGTCTGTAATTGATTTCTGGCTTATTGATGGATATTATCTTGGATATTCTCTGGATATTGATTGTGAGATTATCTCTTATGGATGGATGCTTTTGATTATGCCTACTCTACATCTGCTTCTATACTTATTTGGCATGTATGTATGTTGAGTGTTTGATGCTTTCTGATATGATATTGTCTTTCTGTGCTTCCTCCACTGTTTTGACTACTTGGCCCGATCATCTCCACAAAGGGGGAGATTGTTAGGGATATTTTATTGTGAAGATGTTCGTGATATCTACCGTTGTTGCAACATCTTGCCAACAACGCTTTATTTTCTTCACTGGAAAAAGCACAGAATAGTACAGTGACGTGGCATTTCCCCTAGCAGGCCTTAGAAGGGTTTAGATGGGCCTTAAAACCCATATAAATACCTACCTTCGTCCTTGAGGGATTGTGAGAGAGTCTAGCCGCAATCACAGCTCATTTTACAGAGCATTAACAGATTCCTAAGCTGTGATTATGGCGGATTGAGAGCTGAAGAAGAAACCCCTGGTCTTCGTTGTTTGCAGAAGGCACCAACAACTGTTCTGCTACTGGTATATCTTTAGTTGTTGTGTCTTCCATTATTCATGGGGTAATTGGGATTGTGTTTATGCATTTCTAGGTTTATTGTTTGTAAAAACAATCTAGGTGTATTGTAGGTGTTCTTAGCACCATTGAGCTTAATTTGTTGATTAGCTAGATTCCACAAACACCACCTTAATACCTGCCGGTGAATTTTGTGCATTTGGGTAGATAGTTGATGCTCCCTTGTGTTCTTCTAGTCTATTTGGGTAGATAGGAGAGTTCATTGGAATGTAAGGGTATGTAAGGTGTGGTTGACTCTTGTTCGATCAGTTTGGTGGAGATTTAGTGAATCCTGGCTTGGAGCCCCCAGATGTAGATCGGTGGATCGAACTGGGTGATCAAACTCTTGTGTTCTTGTTTATGATTTCCGCACTCTGTTTCTGTGTTTGCCTTTGGTTGTGGTTTGCAGGTTGTTGAGACATCGCTGAAACAACGCTTTCAGGGTTTTATATATTAGATTGGGCCTGTCATCGTGAAATACTTGAAATACTAAATCTGGGATGTAATGGGGATATTAAATTAAATTAGATTAAAAATTATGTTTGTTTTCCAATTAAATTATTTAAATGCTTTATTTAAATTATGACTATTATTTTAAATCATGCGAAATGTGTTGTGAAATAAAGCCCTGAAATAAATTATGCAATTGGATAGTTGATTAGATTGAATTGAATATTATGTATTATCATGCTTTTATTTAATTAATAAATAAATGGCTTTTAAACCCTACGATCATGCATGTGTTAGCTTACTCAGCAAGTTGTGCTGACCAAAACCATTTTTTATTCCTTTTTCTTACAGAGTATGTGGAATGAGCATGTATGAGCACGATTCATGCATGGGATTTTGGGAAAACATTATTTTGTTTTTAAATTCGTACTTTAGACTATATTATGAACGGACCTGTTTAACCCGTGTTTTGGCCATGTCGGCCCTATTTACATTTTCCGCTGCAATACTATACTTAAATATTATTTCCGCTGCACTATGATATTATTATTTTCGAATTATATTGTATGGGCTGTTTTGAATGATTTAAATGTTTTAAATACTGCAATACCTAGCCTTGCATCTCTTTAGTAAGCTCGGAGAAACCGTGTCTTACTAGGGAGATATGGCGGTGACATCCCGACCTGGGTAACCAAAAACCGGGGTGTTACAAGTTGGTATCAGAGCCCATAATATTTTAAAGCTATTTATTTTAAAGAAAATATCTGATACCAAAGTTGGTATCAGAGCCCGGATATTTTTAAACTATTATTTTTAAACCATTATTATTTTTAAACTATTATTTTTAAATTATTATTGTTTTTAAACTACTATTTTTAAACCGTTAGTATTTATATTATTATTGCACAAGCCCAAATTTATTATTTTAAAATTTCCTAGCCCAAAATTGTTTTTGGGCCCAAATGTTAATTATTTATGACCCAATATAGAGGTCCAAGGATTTTAATTATTATTTTAAAGCATTTCTTCCATGGAATAAATTCTTATTTTTAAAACCCATGAAAACTTGAAAATATATATATATATATATATAGTGCATTTATTTTTGGGGGGATCATCATGTGCATGTGCATATTGCATTTTCTATACCTTAGATAACCTAGAAGCGAAGTTGTTCTAACTTAGATCTCTTGCTACACCTAGATAACTTAGAGGCTTCACATCGAATTAGGAACACTAACTAGAGACTAATCTTGCCTTAGTCCTAGATCTCATTCATCTATGCGCACGATTAAGCATAACAATCATCGGCCCTTGCCATTCCTATCCTCATACGAAACCATTTCCTTATGTTAAAAAAAAAAAATCAAGTTTTTATTAAAACACTATTTATTCCAAAAATCTTGTTTGCTTTCCCAAACAACAAATCCATTTCAAACGCACGACTCATTTAAACCTTGACCCGAACCTTCTTGAGAATAATGAATAGGCAGTGCTAGGACCAGCCTCATCGCGCTGAGCAACTCGTCTCCTGGTCCTCGGGGGACACATGAGTGACGCCAAAACAACCCACAGAAAAGCAGCATCCTGCAGATATCCAACCAATACCAAATGTAAGGATAAATCCTACACGGCGATTACATCAAGTATAGGCTAGAAAACTCAAGAACATGAAGTGTAGGCTATAACACGGTCGATCTAAGAGGATCGCCGAGCAAAGGATAAGCCCCAACGAATCCCAAGACTCTTTGAGACATTTAGTCGAACACGTTGTGGGCGCAATAAATCAAGTTCAAAGTTTACTTGTAAACACAAGGGAAACGTCCCCAAATCAAAACAATTGCTTAGGCAATAACTCAACATCATAATAGGGCACAAAACCACGACAACGAACTCATCCGCATGCCCACAATACCAACACAAATCGGGGAAGTCATACTCTCCCTAAAGTATGGAATCTAGTAAAAACTTCCTCAAACTATGCATAAATTGTTGCACAAATACTGCCTAATCAACAAAAATAACACCAAGTATCGCACAGACTCGCTAATTGCACAAATTAAGTCTAAAAACAACAAATCCCCAATTCTTGTCCCTAAACCCTAATTTTGAAATTCACCCAAAGATTAAGGCTAAACAAGGCATAAAATCTAAAATTGACAAGTAGAAGTAATAGATGATGACAGCCTTTTATGACTGTCATTTGCGTCCAATTTAGTGTCTTAATGATGTTCTTTTGTTCTTAATTCCATTGATTTTTTATGAATAATCATAGAGGATCAGAAAAGATGGAAGAAGAATTAAGATTGCGAAGAAGTTGGAATTACACTGAAAATAGCTTGAAATTCTAAGTTTTCTTTGTAAGTCTCGCACGCTGTGTTTCTATTGAACTGATCCACGCTTTGTTATTCATCAGGAAGTTAAGCTGGAAAGCAGCTGGAAGTGGAAAAGACATAGCGAGGAAAGAAAAGGAATGGTGCGAGGGCTTGTGTTTGAAATCAGGAAAAGATTTAAGGAAAATGTTCAGAAGCTGAAGTTCACGCGATGACTGTTTAACATCGCGAGGAAAAGAAGATCTGTGCAAGACAGAAAGTTTTATACATCATGGCGAGAAGCAAATTCTTTGGAGAAATTGGAAGACCTCGCCTTGTTGAGAAAGATGATTAAGTTTTTGAACTCTCGCTTTGAAGGAACTGGACAAAGCGAGAGGAGAGTTATTCTGATGTGAGCGGTTATCATCCAAGGCTTAAGCAGTTACAACACCCATCTATAAATAAGACCCTTGGGGGAATCAGCTCAGCAGGCGGGAGATTGAAGAGAATAGCTCGATTTTACTCTCCAGTCCACTTTTGGAATTTAGTAGGTAGGTTAGGATTTAATTTTCTCTGCAATTTACTTTGAGTTCTTCAGATTTGTAATTCGATTTCGTAGTAGATTTCTTTAAGAATAGTTGTTAGATTAGCTTGAGGATACCCTGGAAGGAGAGTTGCTTTTGGATCGCTTGTTCATCCATCACGACGATCATCATCTAAACATCCGACTTGTTCGCTCACCTTTGCATTATTCTGATTGCAATCAGATTTCCAGGTGTATTCGTTTTTAATTCTTTGTTATTCGAGATACATGAAGAATGATCAGTTATCAGATTGTGAATTTCTTATCTTTCTGGTTTCCATTTCTATTTCTTAATTCTGTTTCAGCAGAGTATAAACCTCAACTTCGATATTCAATTTGGATTCTACATCATATCTCTAATTCGATTCTCGAAGATCATAACACTTCCACATTTTTAATTCGTAAATTGTTCGTTCCAATTACGCAAGAAATTTGGATATTGTAACCGAGTTAGGTATGATCTGGCAGAATTATGAATTCATTTGTTTTTCTGTTGATATTATGTTATGATCACAGAATAAGAGGAGAATCATAGTGTTTAATGTTCAGAATTTTAAAAGATTCCTAGAGACCCATGCAGTGTTAATCATCGCTTGATAATCTTTAAGAATCAATAACTCTAAGTTCATGAATTTGGATGCAAAAGGTTCTGTATTCATGATTTTCAAAACAGAAATCCCAGAAGGTAGTTATGACAGTTATAAATTCTGATCATTTACTTCACATAAGGATAAGCCCTCGCTTCATCCTAAAAGATGACGCGAGGAAATATCCAGATAAACTTGTTGTGACTAAGGCTATTCTAATACTCTCGCGATGTCAATCTGACAAAGCGAGATGACCAACCTATAATAGCAACAGAATTGATATCCAATTTTTCAGGGTATCAACTATTCACTTTTACTTCTTATACATATATAATCCCCTATCTATAAGTAGGAATTGAGTACCTCACCGCATTCTTACAGAAATTACCGCGGGGCATTCAGTTCTTTGTATAAACAAAATCTGAGGAACATTCTTTGAATATTAACACCCTCCACGCTGTACAGACATAGCGTGCGGAAAATTGGAATGTTCATAGTTTGAAACCCAAAGTAGTTACTGCGAGCTATTTTGGAGATTTATTTTGCAGAATTATTTCTCAAATCCTTTTTCTTGGGAAAGTTATTTCCTAATTCTGTCTAGTTTCCGATGTATATTTTGGAAACACCCTTGCATTTTGATTAAGAGGATTCAGAACCCTCAACATTTCTTTATACATATAATATTACATATACATACAATATTTTGGGATATTTCCCAGTCTATGATGAGTAATCTTACTTCATAATTACAGACTCACAATTCATATCTGCAATTCGTATTACTACTTTCACTGGTACACTGAGAAAGATGATGATATAGGTTTTCTCAATCATTATTTACTCAGGACTAATGAAGAACAAACTTGTTTTTTATTTGGGCATTTAGTACCTGTCGTTTAAAAGGGAAAGATGTTTCAAAAACCATCTTTTGTCCTAAAAATTAGTAGAGTATCAGGAAGATTAATTTCCAAGGTTCATGGCTTTATAGTTATCACTATATGCTATGAGTAGGAGATTAAATATTTCTCTTACAGTCTACTAATCTTGAGTCAAATCATGGATATTTGGAACTGTTTACAGAGATTTCTCGAGCTAAATCATTTATACAAATCTGAGTAGTCTGGATAAGTCAAGGAATTTGAATAGCAATTTCATCTTGATATACTTACAAGACTATTATTCCTTACGAATACTTGCAGGAATTACTCTGAGGAAACAAGTCCTATGAAAACATTGGATGATAGATTTAAATACTTGCTTTTTCACTTGTTGTAGAGGACGTCCAATACAGGGTCATAAGATCAATTTGATCAGAGTAATAAAAAGAACAACTTCAAGTTCAGATGAATATAGCATGATTTAGAAGTGACCTCGAGTTGTCAAAGGCTTAATCTGAGTCTGAAAGAAAAAGATTAAGTGACAATTCTGAAAAGCTTTTATTACAGAAAGAGTCTGATCGATCATTCTGTGATGATAGTATTCCATGATTTCAGAGCTTAGAATGTCATGACACTGAATCATAAGTACCTGTCTTGGGAAGTGATTTAAGACATGAAGATTTGATTAAGTTGTATAAAGGATTTTTCTATCTCAATGGACTTTCATTATATTCTAACCATTGAAGTATGATACTCTCATCATATTCTTATTTCATTTGATTTGGTCCGTGATATCTTAAATACATGAATATAATCACAATGTTCGACATCATTTTAATTGTTTTCTTTACTATTTTTACAGCTTTGAGCATTTACATTTCAGCAGTATTTTTTAGTAATCATCATTACAACATTCTTAAATCAAGAGTAGAGACAGATTCTAGAGCTAATAATTCTATTAAAACACTTCTATCGTGTAACTCTCTATTCAATGATCCCGACAATAAAAATAAATATTGCAGCTTGATATCGTGCGCTTTCGGTAGGAAAAACTAGGCAAGCTTTTTAACAGCCCTATAGGATTTATAGTGTAAAGGCTGTCGGGGGGCATTTCAGCGGGGTTTTACCTCAAAGCTTCATGGCGCCGTTGCCGGGAGGGTGTAGCGTTATGAATTTTAGAACTGTAGATACTCTTTGGTTTAACTGTAATTATTTACTTTATACTATAATAAATTCATAAATTCTTCATTTTGTTCACAGAGAAGTCTCAACAGTTTATGAGCGAGAGAATAACTCGATCTTCAAGACCACCTTTGCTTCCTTTTAACTGTGAACTTGAGAGAACAGCAAGGCTGATCAGAGCAAGTGCAAGAAGGAGACAGAGAGATCTTGCGGAAGGGAATCTTTCAACTATAACTAGGATGGCTAACAATGGACAGAATGACGGACCTGGAAACTTACCAAATGGACAACCAGATAATCAGCAAAATGTTCCACTTCGAGGACCTTTTCAAGCACCACAGAGAGCTGCTGCACCACAATTTATTCATCAACACTATTTTCCACCAAATTTTGCTAATCCTGTTCCAAATCCTCAAGAAGAGCAATATCAACCATGGCAACCTAATGTCGATCAGTATTTGGCTGGAACGGATGAGGAGGTTGATATACCGCCTGGTATATTAAACCTAGCATCTTCTAGAGCCTTTTATGGAATGAGTGCTGAAGATCCACATTTACATCTCAAAAAGTTTGTTGAACTAAGTAAGACAGTGAAGAAAGGAAGAGCCTCAAGGGAAACCATTCAACTAGCTATGTTTCCATTCTCTTTGGATGGCTCAGCGAAAGAATGGTATGATTCATTGAATGCTCAACAGAAGGCTACTTGGCCAGAATTAGTCAGGAACTTCATACTCAAGTATTTTCCTGAAAGCAAAGTAGATAAGTGGGTAGACAAGATCTCTAGTTTCAAGATGAGAAAAGGAGAATCTCTGAAGGATGCTCGGGACAGATTCTTTGACATGCTTAAGAGATGTCCACAGCATGGTATAACAGAAAGAAGTCTGTTAAAGATTTTCTTCACTGGACTCACTCACACTTGGCAGATGATGATTAATGCCACTGGAGGGGAACAATTACTTCAGATGATGATCCACCATCTCCTACCAGAAAGAGTCTTGTCATTCATACAGACAAAAATGAAGAGAAATTTGCAGCACTCACTAAGCAGATTGCTGAGCTACAGTTAGCTCAGCAAGCAAATCAACAGGCTCAGCATCAACAACAACAGCAACCAGTGATGATCCTTCAACCTGCTCCAATGGAACCGGTGTATCAGTGCGGAATTTGCTCAGGGCCACATCACAATGATCAGTGTCCACAAATTCAGGAAGCTCCAAAGCAAGATGAGAGTTGTAACTACACCGGATTTCAGAATAAACACCCGAATTTGAGTTATGGTAATACTCAGAACGCACAAAATGCACATCTTCTGAACCCACAACAACAAAATCAGCAGCAGTTTCGTCCTCCACAACCATTTTATCCACAACAACAGATGTACCCACAGAGACCTCTCCAACCGATGAACCAACAGAATAGGCCATTTGGACAGTTTGCACCAGTCCCGGTGAACTTTCCACAACAACCTTATCCTGTTGCTCAAGACCATACTTACTCTTTAAAGGTGGAGAATGCTCTGAAGGAGTTCATTGTTAAGCAGACGGAGACGAATAACCAACTGCAGGCTTCAATCAAGAATGTTGAGAATTCAGTAACAGAGATGGCCAAATTACTACAGCAGAGAGAAAAAGGAAAATTACCAAGTTCCTCTTAAACAAACCCACAATGTAAGGCAGTTACATTGAGGGGAGGAAAAGAGGTTGTTGATCCTGAATTTGAAAAGAAAAGAGATAGGTTGCTGCAGCAGAAAAAGTTCAAGGATGTTCAAACAATGGAAGAAGATGATCACCCTGAACAAAGACAGATACTTGAGGATAAGGGTTTGGAAAAGAATGTCTCAGGATATTCCTTTCCAAAGGAAAAAGAGGGAGGTAATGATAATCCTAACTCTACAGGTAACAAAAAGGATTCACTGGATGAACACATGCCCAGGATACCATATCCTGGGAGACTCAAAAACGATCTTCAAGAAATTAAATTTAAGAAATTTCTTGAAAAGATTAAGGCCATTGAAATATCAATCCCTTTGGTTGAATTAATTGCTGAAATGCCCACTTACGCTAAGTTTCTGAAAGAATTAATTTCAGGGAAACGAAGTGCAGGAGAGCAGCAAATGGTGGTCTTAAATCAAAATTGTAGCTTGGTTCTTCAACAAAGGATTCCTCCAAAGCTTGAAGATCCAGGGAGTTTTACTTTACCTCTGATTATCAACTGTAAAGAAGCTGGGCGAGGACTCTGTGACTTAGGAAGCAGCATCAATGTAATGCCACTTGCTATGGCGAGACGTTTGGATTTGGGAAAGATGAGGCCAGTCAATATGACCCTCTTCTTTGCTGACCAATCGAGCACCAGACCAGAAGGGATCATTGAAGATGTTATAGTAAAGACAGGAGGCCTTTGTTTTCCAGCTGACTTTGTCATTCTTGATATCGACGAAAATGTCAGAATTCCTATCATATTAGGGAGGCCTTTTCTGGTGACTGCGGGACCCATGATTGATGCAAAGAATGGCATAGTGAAACTTCATGTTGATAACCAGGAGGTCACTTTCGACATGATGAAGATGTCAACATATCCTTTTAACGCTTTTGAAACCAATGTAGCGGGGAAGGAATTAGATGCTAGTACTATGGAGTGGGGAAATCTTTTTGATTACTATAATCTCTTTACCACTGATGTAATTGAGAACAATCTCACCCCACTCACAAATGCTAAAGATGCTACTTTTGCTTACTTGTGCGCGGTTAGATTCGCTGATCCTGAGACTGGTGAACTCAAGGATGGATCAGAAAGTGAGGATATGCCATCTTCAGAGCAATCTGAGGATGACATTGATAAAACAGACCTTTTTGAAGAAGGATCTGATTTAAAGATGGAAGTGCAAACTCGAAGCAAATTAATTCCATCGATAGAAAACCCACCTGAGCTTGAGCTTAAAGTATTACCAGAACATCTTAAGTATGCCTTTTTGGCAGACAAAAAGAAGCTTCCGGTAATAATTTCATCCATATTGAGTGAAGAACAAGAACAAGCTCTAGTAGGTACTCTTAAAAATCATATTCAGGCAATTGCTTGGACTATAGAAGATATCAAAGGCATCAGTCCACACAGTTGTATGCATAGGATTCTGATGGAGGATGAATACAAACCATCCAGACAACCACAAAGGAGGCTAAATCCACCAATGCAGGAAGTTGTCAAGAAGGAGGTAATCAAGCTACTTGATGCAGGTATAATCTATCCTATCTCTGATAGTAAATGGGTGAGTCCAACACAAGTTGTACCCAAAAAGGGTGGGATTTGTATTGTGACCAATGAACATGGTGATGAAGTAGCAACAAGACCAGTAACTGGTTGGAGAGTTTGCATTGATTATAGAAAATTAAACATTGCCACAAGAAAAGATCATTTTCCTTTACCATTCATTGATCAAATGTTAGAAAGACTTTCGGGTAAACCATTTTACAGCTTTTTAGATGGTTATTCAGGTTATAATCAAATAGTTATTGCTAGTGAAGATCATGAGAAAACAACTTTTACTTGCCCATATGGAACATTTGCCTATAGAAGAATGCCTTTTGGATTATGTAATGCTCCTGCTACTTTTCAAAGATGCATGATGAGTATTTTCTCTGATTTTATTGAAAAATGCATTGAAGTGTTTATGGATGATTTTACTGTTCATGGAACTGACTTTGAAGATTCTTTAAAAAATTTGTCAAAAATTTTGCAGAGATGTGAGGACACTAACCTAGTTCTTAACTGGGAAAAGTGTCATTTCATGGTTCAGGAAGGAATTGTCCTAGGACACAAAGTATCTAGAGCAGGAATAGAAGTAGATAAGGCTAAAGTTTCTGTAATAGCAAATTTACCACCACCCAAAACAATTAAGGCAGTAAGGAGTTTTCTTGGTCATGCTGGTTTTTATAGAAGGTTTATTAAGGACTTTTCTAAGATAGCAAGACCTTTATGTAATCTTCTTCATAAGGATGTGACATTTAGCTTTGATGAAGATTGCTTGATAGCTTTTAAGACTTTGAAGGAGAAATTAATCACTGCACCTATAGTTCAATCTCCCGATTGGAGTCTACCTTTTGAGCTTATGTGTGATGGAAGTGAGAATGCAGTAGGAGCAGTTTTGGGGCAACACAAAGAAGGCAAACATCATGTTATCTATTATGCTAGTCATACTCTTAATGATGCTCAGATAAACTACACTACTACAGAAAAAGAAATGTATGCTGTAGTTTTTGCTTTTGACAAGTTCAGACAGTATCTTATTGGAGCCCAAACTACAGTTTACACAGATCATTCTGCATTACGATATCTTTTCTCAAAGCAAGAAGCCAAACCGAGGCTGATAAGATGGGTTTTACTTCTACAAGAATTTGACATTATTATCAAAGATAGAAAAGGAAAAGATAATGGAGTAGCAGACCATCTTTCTAGATTGGAGGAGAAAACAGAGAAGGAGGAAGTTGTAAATGATAAATTTCCAGATGAATAATTGTATGCTTTGCAGCTGCATCAATTTGATTGTCCTTGGTTTTCAGATTTTGCTAATTATCTAGCTTGCAAGATTGTCCCAAAGTTTAAAGACTCTCATCAGAAGTCAAGGTTTTTCAGAGAAATTCAGAAATACTATTGGGATGATCCCTTTTTATTCAAGTTTTGTTCTGATCAGGTTATTAGGCGCTGTGTTCATGAAAAAGAAGGTTTTCAAATTGTTAGGAAGTGTCATGAGAACCCTTTAGGAGGCCATCATGGTCCTGCTAGGACTGCTAGAAAAGTTTTAGACTGTGGGTTTTACTGGCCAACTATTTTTTTGGATTCCCAGAAACTTATAAAGATGTGTGACAGATGTCAAAGACTGGGAAACATTTCAATGAGAGAGGAAATGCCTCAAAAAGGGATTTTAGAAGTAGAGATATTTGATGTTTGGGGAATTGATTTTATGGGACCATTTCCCCCATCTTTTGGTAATCATTATATTCTAGTAGCTGTTGATTATGTCTCAAAATGGGTAGAAGCGGTAGCCTTACCCAATAATGAAGCTAAACAGGTTACTAAATTTCTACAGAAGAATATTTTTACCAGGTTTTTAGCCCCTCGTGCCATTATATCTGATGGAGGATCTCACTTTGTGAATAAACTCTTTGAGAAATTACTGAAGCAGTATGGTGTTCATCATAAAGTTGGATCACCATATCATCCTCAGACAAGTGGACCGGTGGAGGTATCTAATAAGGAAATCAAGCACATTTTACAAGCTTCTGTGAATATTACAAGAAAAGACTGGTCAAAGAAGCTAGATGATGCTCTATGGGCTTACAGAACTGCTTTTAAAACTCCTATAGGAATGTCTCCCTACAGATTAGTTTTTGGAAAAGCATGCCATCTCCCAGTTGAGCTAGAACATAGAGCATATTGGGCCATTAAAATGCTCAACATGGATTCTCAGTCAGGACAAGATAAGAGGAAGTTTGATCTGTCTAAATTGGAAGAGATGAGACTGGAAGCATATGAAAGCAGCAAGATTTATAAAGATCGAACTAAGAAAATTCATGATTCAAAAATTAAACATAAGGAATTTTCTGTTGGTCAATTGGTTTTGCTTTATAATTCTCGTTTGAAATTATTTCCAGGTAAGCTCAGATCAAGGTGGACAGGACCATTTCCTGTTGTAGCCGTTCATGACAATGGAGCAGTTACAATTATGCTCAATGAAGGAGAAAAGACTGTAAATGGACACAGGCTAAAGGAGTATATTGGTCAACAAGATTTAAATATCCAAACTGAATATTTGGATAACCCTTAGATTTCTGTTGTCTTAAAAAAAAAAAAAAAAAAAATAGGGGGGTGGATACTACCCAGGTTAACTGAGTAGTATTTCCCTTTTTCTTTAAATTTATTTTCCATCTCTAATTCTTTTATTCTTTATTTTCAGGAATTCGAGAAATGAAGCTGTGATGGAATGAAGGAGGATGAGATAAGAATCTTCAACCAGGTTTTTGAGTATTATGTTTTTGGAAAATTAAGTATGAATGGATTCTGAGGCCACGCTCCTGTTATTTTGTCAAAGCGTGATTTAAAAAGGAACTACTCTTGCTCACGCTTTGAAAAAGTTATGACGCGAGGTGATCAGTTCAAATTCTTATCCTGTTAAATCTGATAAGTTGTTAAGTAATAAGAGTTTGATGTCTACGCTTTGTCCAAATACAAAGCGTAACCATTTTTCTATGAAAACTGTACAAGAATGTTTTCTCGCGTTGTAATTAACAAAGCGAGAAACGTTTTTTATAGCCACGCGATGACAATCGACAGAGCGAGAGTCTGGGAATATTGAACGGATAGATTTTCAAACTTCCCAAAGACCAAAATACCCTTTTCAGACTCTTCTTCTTCTCTGTACCAACCATCACACGTCGTTTCAACCGCTAGTAATTATGGCAGAATTTAGTTTTTCTGCTATAAAATCTAGTCGAATCCTCCTCTTCTTTCATCTCAAACATTTTCCATCCTAAGAAATTATCCTAAAACCTTTATCAGAATTCAGAATGGCCGCAGCAGCTCCCAATGCTAGAACATCTATTCTAGACATTCCTGATGAAATCTTAGGAGATATTCTCTCAAGGCTGGGAAGAGAAGAATGAAGGATGTAGCCAGGTTAGCCCCAACTTGCAAGAAGTTCTCCAGAGCAAGTAAGGCGCCAGTAGTATGGAGGAGAGCGAATGTAGAAAGGCGGATGACTGCAGAGAGGACACTTGATTCTCATTACGTCCAAATACTGCGAAGATGCAGAGAGGCGGGGAATTTCATGCTAAAACTAGAACCTGCACTCTCGATCTTCTGCAACACAGGGCTCAAGGAAGCTGCTTTTGAAGTCCTTAAGCTTGGAATCGATGACAACCATCACCCTTCAATCTTCATCAAGGCCTTCATTCTTCTGAGTTCGGAGAGCCTTGAAGAAATTGATGAAGGATTGTATCTTCTTGGATCAATCCTTAAAGAAGAAGATCATATTCGTAAGATTGAGGCGAAGATCAGCAAGTTGTTCAACGAAAGTGAAGAAGAGCCTAATCCCTTTCGGGGACAAGGACATCGCGATTACTATGATTATTTAGCGCCACATAGTAGGGACTTAGTTAGGGAACCTCCACACTTTAATTATGGTGCCACAAACATTGATTGTTTGTGTTGTGAGGTTACTAGCTTGATTAGGAGATTAAGAGGAAATTTTAATGAACATGTAATTGAATCTGAGTCAGAATTAGAAACTGATCCAGATTCAAATTGAATGATTTTGTAATCTCTTAATTTGTATCTAAATTCTAAGTCCTTTGATGTTGATATGTACTCCTCGCTTCATTCTTCTAAAAAGGAAACAACTTGATCTTATCTTTTACATTAGATTTTTTTTTTATCTGAGTCTTTTTAAATAAAAGTTTTCAAAATATGTTTATTCTAGGCTTAATCATTACTCTCTGCAGAGACAAGATTTACTATCTTGACCCCTGCAGTCCTTAGATAAAAATAGGGCGGCTCTATCCTTGCAGTCATTCCTCTCAGTTGTCATTTCAAAACTTTTTCATCAGATTTTCTTCTCTTATTCAAAAAGAAATCGCCATACACCATTTTTATCATTCTCAATCATTCTCGTAAGCAAGATCATTCAGAAACCCTATCGACGAAGAAAATGGCTGAGAACAATCCGTAAGCAATCTAGTTCATCCTATCTTTCTTTTATTTTTGGTTCTATTTTGCAAAGTTTGTTGCCGGATTGCATTTCTAGACCTAGGGTTCATGATTCTGTATTTTTCAGGGAATGGCTTTAGAAAACGGAAACATTAAACATTTAAGATTTCTCATAACTAAAAGCCGTTTCTTTACACTCATTAATCCAGAGAGTCTTTTCTGAAATCTTTAGTTTGTAACCGATGCATTATCCATATGAGACTTTTGGAGCTTCACATTAGGAATGAAACCCCATTTTCGAATTTTTGGTTCCATCATTCTAGATAAAAGTATTCCCCTGTTTTCCTTATTGTATTATTTTCTGGAAACAGAAATGCTAGGAATCCACAGCGCGTTGGAACTCAGATATCTCATTTACCCACTGAGTTGTTGGGGGATATTCTGTCAAGAATTGGAAAAGACAATGTTAGGGAGCTTTTCAGGGTAGCAGAAGTCTCTCCATCATTTTATCAAGCAAGCAAAACTCATCTTGTATACAAGAGAGTAGACTTGGAATCATGCATGAGATGGAGAGAAGATGTTTATCCTGACAACCAGAAAAGATTCATTCAAGAGTGCCAAAATGCAGGGAACTTCATGTTCAACATTGAACCTGCATTAAAGGCATTTGTGGAGGAACGAGATGAGAAGAAAGCATTTGAACTCCTCAAGCCAGGACTAGATGATGGGCACGAACCCACTATTCTGCTCAGAACGATGCTCCTCTTAACAAAACAAGAAGATAAGTTGATTGAAGAAGGATTAGAGTTGATCCAAACAGTAGCTTCAAATGTCTTAGAAGTGGTTTTTATTAAACTCTACCTTTTTCATTGGCTCATCCACATTCCTAAAATCCCAAATCCTTTTCAAGGGCAACAAGAGAGGAGCTATTGCAAGGATCATACCTTGCAGGTTCGAGTCTTATTACCACCACACATCAGGATGGACTGTATCCCTTGTTAATTCTTTGACATGGTGAGGCAGTTTAGATTGTATTGTGGCGAGGTGTTTCCTGATGAGTTTATGTGGACTGACTCCGATGATGAGGAAATTCTTAATCCTTGAGCAGTTCAGAGCTAGGAAATTCTATAGTATTATATATTTTTGTATTTCCTGGAATCTTTTGATGTATTTTGGACCGTTTAAACTTTATGTATTACAATTCTCCTACTTTCTATCCTGTATGATCAGTTTCTTTATTCAATTCAACCATGAACTAAAGATGAAACTGGAAGTTTCTCTTGAAACTGAGAATGCCATCAAGGGAGTCTGGATCAGAAGAAACCTAGATCACAACACTCCACTGAACATTCTTCAGACTAAAAGAGGAAGTAAAATCAGGGAATAAAATGAAAGAATTGGTAATCTTAAAATAAAGAAGTTAAGGGTAGATTTTGTTGGGCATTAAGATGAATTGGGTGAAGAAGATTTAACCAGACTCAATGTACAATTTAGAAGTCTTAATCCTTTTCAAATGTTTACCCCTCGCTTTATTTTCTTTTTTTAGCCAATCTAATTTTATCCAGTTTTTGTTTGTTTGGGTTTATTAACTCAATTTTTAAATCAATAACCAGACTCACTGATGTGGCAGGTCTAGAATGAATGAGTACAATCTAAATAAAATACTTGAGTACCCTACTCTTTATTCTTTAGCTAGGCCAGCCCATTGTTTTATATAAGACCTATAACCTCCTTATCTTTTCAAATCATTCTCATACTTTTTCATATTTTCTCTCGTTAAGAAACCGCCATTTTTAAGTTCTTCTTCTTCTTCTATTGCGAAACCCTTATTCAGAATCATTCAGCTTCAGGAACAATCCTAATGGCGAGCAACAACCCGTAAGCTCTCCGTTCATTCTTCACCGCCTTTCTTCCTGATGTTTCAAGTTTTTACATTCTGCATTATAGTGTTTTACTCAGACTAGGGTTTAAGTTTTTCATTTCGTGTAAATTCTCTTCATCCACTCTCATTCTTCCCTAATTGGAAAACTTGGAGTATAATTTCAACTGATATTTCTTCTTTAAAATTCGATTAAATAACAGTGAGGAGCAGCCTTCTGAGTCCTCTGCTTTACACCTGACTGATCTTCCATTGGATGTCCTTGGGGAGATTCTGTCACGAGTAGGGCAGAGCAGCTTTGAAGATTTGCTCAAGTGCAAACAAATCTGTTCAACATTTACAATAGTCTCAAAATACCCTACTGTTCTCCGGAGACTTAATGTAGAGGATCCGGCCTTTAAAAGAATCTCTAATGAATCTACTGGTAAAATCAAGTTTCTACATGCCTGTAGAGAGGCTAAGAATCATATTCTAAACCTACCAAAGGCTTTGGAACTATTTACACAAGGAAAAGGATTCAAGGCATTCCAGATCCTGGATGAAGGAATAGAAGATAACTTCAAGATTTCTCAATATTTTAAAGCTTTATGCTGTTTAAGTAGAACTTCTAGAGAAGAAATAGATGCAGGACTTCGCTTAATTAGTCCAATTTTAAGTGATAGATTAAACAGCTATGAGTTTCGATATAATCTTCTCACCCTACTTTCAGAATGGGAATATGTCCCGAATCCATTTTTAGGGCAGAAAAAGAGGGAATTCTGTATTATAGAAGTTCATGATCAGGAAACCCTCCATAGGCCATTATACTTTAACTATACAACCGATCAGGTCAGCTATCTCTGTTGTGACACAAATAGAGCCATAGCTGATTTTAGGATGGCAGCAGGGGAGGACTATGACAACTATAGCATTAATGAATAAGTTTTTGGATGAAGAAGAAAGAGATTGATGCATGTGACATGTCTTCTAATTTTTGACTTTGAAACTGTCACTAGATTAGATCTTTTGTATTATGTAATGCAGCCTGGTTTGGTAATAAAATCTAATCTCATTACTGCATAAATGTTGAGTTTAACTCTTAATTCTGTGTTTTTCCTCCTTTTCTTTTCAGAAATGTCGAAAACCCTCAACTCTTGGAAACTCAAATACTTGATTTACCAACTGAGTTATTGGGAGACATTCTGTCAAGATTAGGAACGGAGAGCATAAAGGCACTCTTTAGAGCATCTGAAACCTCTAAGCAATTCTTCTCAGCAAACAGATCATCGTTAGCTCTAAAGAGAGCTAATTTGGAAACTTGTGCTGTTTGGAGAGGAGATGCTTACCCAAGTAACCAGGTCAAATTCATTAAAGGATGTCAGGATGCAGGCAATTATATGTTTAATATTGTGCCTGCATTGATAGCCTTTGTGGAGGATAAAAATGAGGAAAAAGCTTATGAAATTCTTAAGCCCGGATTAGATGATAAACACAAACCAACCACTTTTATAAGATCCCTTTTACTGCTTTCCAAACAAGATCCGCAGCTGGATGAGGAAGGAATTCAGTTGATCAAATCTGTAACTCAGGATCCTTTTGAGCTACTATTCTTAAAAATGAGTGTTCTCCACTGGCTCCTTTATGGTGAAAAGTTCCCAAACCCATTCCTTGATCAAGAGGAAAGGATTTTTTGTAAGAATCACTCCATCCAAGAGCGACAGCAACTACCTTTCAATGAAAGGATGGAGTGTATTCCATGTGAACTGTTTGATTATGTCAAGCAATACAGAAGAGCAAGTGGCGAACTAGGCATATTATTTAAATGGGAGCAATGGAACAATGGAGAAGAAGATCAGAATGAAGAAGAACTGCTATGTAACACCCCGGATTTGATAACCCAGGCCGAGGTGTCACCGCCGCACCTCCCTAGCAAGACACGGTTTCTCCGAGCTTGCTAAAGAGATACAAGGCTATGAGCGTTGGAAAATGTTTTAAAAGCAAGTCCGGAATTACTTAAAAATAATAATGTAATATCATCCATACATGATAAAAATAATAAGTTGCAGCGGAAATTAAGATACAGGGCCGACATGGCCAAAACTCGGGTTAACAAGCCCGTATGCACGTCATGTAAAACAAATAATTAAATGCCCAGAGTAATCCCCCGATGCATGATCATGCTCCGTACTCTGTAATGGAAAAATGAACAACGGGTTTTATCAGTATATAAAATACTGAGTAAGTTAATCCCTAACTAACAATTTAAGGGGTTACATGTGTTTAATTGAAATTACATTTTTCATGCGTTACGAAATTAATTTAAAATTCATAGTTTACTTACAGCGGAAAAGCATGATTAATTTATTCAAGACGAGAATACATAATTTAAGGACTTAATTTAAAAGCATAATTTAAAGCATAATTTCAGACGCGTAATTTGAATACATAATTTAAAAACATAGTAAATACGATTTAAGCGTAAATAACCACTCACACAAGTCTTTTATATTTCATCCCGTAAACTAAGAAGAGGACACCACACAAGGGAGATCACTAACGAGGCAATCTCAAAAATCATAATCAGTTAGCCGGTGAACCGGCGGCCGCAGCCATATCAGTATTGACTGCCGTTTTGGCTAGCCATGTGTATCTACCGTCAATTTGACAGGCATGTATATCAACTGTCGTTTGACAGGCCTTTCAAACGGTTTCACTACCACTCGGGCAGGCCGTGTATTTCCCACTGCCGATTTGGCAGGCCATGTGCACAACTGCCGTTTTGGCATAGTAAGGAGACCACTAACGAGGCAGTCTCAATAATCGTAGGACCACTAACGAGGCGATCCAAAAAGATAGTAGGACCACTAACGAGGCGATCCACAAATACAGCGCGCGAGATCACTAACGAGGCAATCTCAGATAGTAAGGAGACCACTAACGAGGCAGTCTCAAAGATATTGATAGTATGAAGATCGGCTCAGCCTAGTGAACGGGATTTTTCGAAAGTTCGTATTTCAAAGTTATCAAAGGATCGATATCGCGTTTTCATAGTTCGAGTTTTCTCAAGTTCGAAAAATCCTATTCGAGGCAGTTCACGCCTTTCTTAATTTAAAATTCGTCTTTTCTCCAAAAATTCTGAAACTTGGCCAGTAATTCAAAAACACACACACGAACAACTTTCATGTTTTAAGTTTTTGGAAATAAGGTTCCGAAGTGAGTTGAAATTTGAGTTTATTGCAAAGAATAATTCATGTCTTAAAAACCGTTTTCGTCACAGGTTCGTGTAACGCCGATTAAAAATTCATTTCAAAACCAATCGATGTGAAATTTTTACAGTAACTACACGACACATTAAGGAACAACTTTTATGTTTTAAGTTTTTGGAAATAATGAATTCTTGGTACTCAAAAATCGAGTGCAACTCACTGCATACTCATGGCCCTTAAAACGAATTCAAAACAGTTCTAAAAACTTGGCCGTTTGACATATCAAATGAACACCAAAATTCGTGAAATTTTATAGGCATAATCTAGACACAATTATCTACAACTTTTGTTTAGAAATGCAAAGTTAAATCATTCGAAAAATTGGTGAAAAACATGCATGAAGTTGAATGAAGGAATCTGTCACAGATTTAAACGGTTCGGTTCAATACAGAAAGTTCATGGCGAAAATTGGGATAGCAAAACTTAATGTCAATGGCTGAAATTTGGACACAAGATAGATAAAGGTGTTAGGAACAACTTCTATGTTGAAAAGTTTTCGGTTTGAATTCCTGAAGGTCGAGTTTTTGGCGAGTCTTTAAAATTGGACGAAAATAGGGTTTTTGAAAACCGATTTTTGTTACAAGCCTATATCTCGAGATTTAAACAACAAACAACCACGAAAATTTGTGAGTAAGGTTTTAACTTACTTAGAGTGATGATAGGGTCACTGGATTGGGTTTCCGGACGTCCTAGGGTCACGACGAACGGCCAACTTCTCCGATCGCTTTTTGTTCGTTTTCCGACGGGAAATCGTGGTAAGGAAAAAGGGTTAGAATATGAGTTTCTGAGATCTATGGACGAATTGAAACTTTGTACAATAGCTTACCAAGAGTCTAGAGGGCAGGGCTTGGTTCCTTTCGCCTTGCCGTCGCCGGAATACTTGCCGGAAAGTGAGTTCGGAGAGGTTTCGACTTGGAGAGGAGTATTGGAGGTGTTTAGGGTTAGGTTTTCTGAGAATTATGGGGAGGGGCGCCCCAAATCTGATCTTATGCCCTTCCCCATTGTTGTGATCGACTTGCCATTGATTGAGGTCGGATTTTTGGCAAGAAAATCGCCATGGAAGGAAAGTTTACACTTTCAGCACCTCTGGCGCGCTGGTGGCGCGCACCCAAGCTTTTGTGCGCGCGGAGCACGCGCGACCAGCCTGGAGGCGCGACGCCCTTGGCCGCGCGGTGGCCGCGCAGCGGCGCGCGGGCAGCGCGGGCCGGCCGGACCGGCCGGTTCGGCGGTTCGCTTGCTCCGTCGGGTCTTTCCTTCTTTTCTCGATCGGGTTTCTATCCCCTACGTTTTCGGTTCGACTTTTCGGGTCATTGCTGGGGTTACGATTCCTTTCTGAATTTTATTTTGACTCCAATGAATTTCATATTTGAAATCAAGAATTCGTCGAGTTCGAATCCGTCGGCTTGAATTCGTCGTCCTGTGGCTCCCGTGCAGTAATTTATCTAATTAAATTATTTCCGACTTCACGGGTTCTTGGAATTAAAATTCTTTTCCTTCTTGAATTTAATTCCAATTCTTTTGGGATTAATCTATGGAATATCTTCGGGCTTCCTTTCCCTCTTTCATTCCATTTCGACTTGACCAAAATTTGGGTTCGAATTCTTTGAATTTATCGGTCACGCCATTTCCGAGCAATAATTTATTGTAATAAATTATTTTCTTCTCGGAAATAAATTTTATTTCGTTTCTTTGGGCGTTGTAAAAACCCCGGGTATTACAGTCTACCCCCCTTAAGAATCAACTTCGTCCCCGAAGTTGCGCCCTCGCTTTCTTTTGGGCTCAATTTAATGTTGGGGTATTTCCATCTACTTTCCTTAAGGATAAACGTCTTCCACAAGAAATTTATTCCATTCCTTTGAACGTGAATTAAATTTCTCGGGTGTTACATCCTCTCCCCCTTAGGAATCAACTTCGTCCTCGAAGTTGGGCGTTAGCTCCTCACGAGCTCGGACATTGTTTGGTTGCGTGATTGTATTAATGTGTGTTGTTGTTTGCTATTATTTGACTGAACCCGGAATTTAGATTTCCAAGCTGCCTACGTACCCCGTGAAGGGATCAAGTCATAACGTAGTTCAAAACAATTTGAATTCATTTATTTTTGATTGGATACAATTCTTAGAGTCGTACTCAAAAATAAATGTAGTTTGTCGATGCTTGAAAACTTCTTACGGTTACTTGGGCCGAGTGGTCACGTCCTCCCTCTTGTTTATATTTTCTATTCGCGTCCGGCAGTCACGCAGCCGATGACCATGTCGACCGCACCGAAGGCATGCTCCAGGCTGAGGGCATCCTCTCGCATAGTGTGGTTTACCACACTTTGGACATGGTGGCGCATAGTCGCCATGGTTGAAGACTATCCCCTTGTTTCGTCCATTGTCGTTTTGATGTGGTCGGTCCAAGTTTCTACGGGAATGGTCCTTATTCCTCTTGTATCGTCCTTGTGGTCCTTGCTTAGTCCCACCTACCGGTTTCTGTTTCAGTCCTTGAACTCGTGCAACCGCTACTGCACGATCATACACAGCTTGTAGGTCAAGATAGTGCTCGCCCGTGATCACCTCTCTAATAGATAAGTTCAGTCCCGTCTCGAACTTCTGTGCCTTCTCTACATCAGTTGGCACCAGTCTCGGCGCGAACCGCACCAACTCCTTGAAACGGTTATAGTATTCTTGGACCGTCTTTCCTCCTTGCCTCAGTGTCAGAAATTCCTCATACATAGCAGCCTTCATGCTCATGGGATAAAAATGATCCCTAAGCAGATCTGTGAATTCTGACCATGTGTAGGGCTCGTCGTACTCTGCACGTTTCCCTTGGGTGACTTGCCACCAATCATCCGCCTCGCCTCCTAGGTAGTATGAAGCTACGTGAACCTTTTCCCCGTCGGGACACTTTACGGTGTTCAACAGCTTGTCGAACGTCCGTATCCATTCCTCTAGCTGAGTCGGGTCCTCTACGCCGGCGTAGTGGGGTGGTTGGTAAGGGTTTACCAAGGCTAAGTAGTTGACCCGGGTTACCGGTGGTGGTACACCCGCTTGTGCACGTTGCACTTCAGCATTTCCTAATACTACGAGAACTTCCTCGACAGTCCTTAGACGCTCATCCATATTGTTGGGAACATGAGGCACTCGCCCTTCTATGTTCTGAGGGATCTCATTATTGTTCGGTGTGTTGGGGAGGTCAGCGTTAGTGTTGTTTGGGATTTCCTTTCTCGATTTTCCCTTAGGTGCCATTCTCTGTTATCAACACACGTGAAGATGAGTTTCTAATCTAAGGCAAGTTAGCGTTCAAGAAAATCTATAAGGTAGGATTGGAAAGAGGTAATAGATAGGAGAATGCTAAACTTAGGTGATCAAATTATAAGACTGAGGCAGAATTAGTTTAAGGCAAACGCTTCTAAGTCAATGTCATGACCAATTTGAAGGTAAGAGTTTTGACACTGTTAATTCACAAAAAAAAAAAATTAGCGCGATATTCATGTATGTATGTATGCGAATGCATGTATGCTTTATACAATGCTACCCCAACCCCGAAAAATATTTTCGTGACTTTAAAAACTTGTTGGAAAAATTTCTATGCATATGTAAATATTTTCCATGGGTTTCAAATAAATTTTGTTCCATGGAAATGAAACTTAAAATTTAAATAATAATAATGGTACTTAAAGACTTAAAAATAATATTAATATTTGTTTAAAAATCCTTGGGCCTCTATATTGGCCAGAAATAATAATAATTTAAAAATATTTCCGGGCTCTGATACCACTCTGTAACACCCCGGATTTGATAACCCAGGCCGAGGTGTCACCGCCGCACCTCCCTAGCAAGACACGGTTTCTCCGAGCTTGCTAAAGAGATACAAGGCTATGAGCGTTGGAAAATGTTTTAAAAGCAAGTCCGGAATTACTTAAAAATAATAATGTAATATCATCCATACATGATAAAAATAATAAGTTGCAGCGGAAATTAAGATACAGGGCCGACATGGCCAAAACTCGGGTTAACAAGCCCGTATGCACGTCATGTAAAACAAATAATTAAATGCCCAGAGTAATCCCCCGATGCATGATCATGCTCCGTACTCTGTAATGGAAAAATGAACAACGGGTTTTATCAGTATATAAAATACTGAGTAAGTTAATCCCTAACTAACAATTTAAGGGGTTACATGTGTTTAATTGAAATTACATTTTTCATGCGTTACGAAATTAATTTAAAATTCATAGTTTACTTACAGCGGAAAAGCATGATTAATTTATTCAAGACGAGAATACATAATTTAAGGACTTAATTTAAAAGCATAATTTAAAGCATAATTTCAGACGCGTAATTTGAATACATAATTTAAAAACATAGTAAATACGATTTAAGCGTAAATAACCACTCACACAAGTCTTTTATATTTCATCCCGTAAACTAAGAAGAGGACACCACACAAGGGAGATCACTAACGAGGCAATCTCAAAAATCATAATCAGTTAGCCGGTGAACCGGCGGCCGCAGCCATATCAGTATTGACTGCCGTTTTGGCTAGCCATGTGTATCTACCGTCAATTTGACAGGCATGTATATCAACTGTCGTTTGACATGCCTTTCAAACGGTTTCACTACCACTCGGGCAGGCCGTGTATTTCCCACTGCCGATTTGGCAGGCCATGTGCACAACTGCCGTTTTGGCATAGTAAGGAGACCACTAACGAGGCAGTCTCAATAATCGTAGGACCACTAACGAGGCGATCCAAAAAGATAGTAGGACCACTAACGAGGCGATCCACAAATACAGCGCGCGAGATCACTAACGAGGCAATCTCAGATAGTAAGGAGACCACTAACGAGGCAGTCTCAAAGATAATGATAGTATGAAGATCGGCTCAGCCTAGTGAACGGGATTTTTCGAAAGTTCGTATTTCAAAGTTATCAAAGGATCGATATCGCGTTTTCATAGTTCGAGTTTTCTCAAGTTCGAAAAATCCTATTCGAGGCAGTTCACGCCTTTCTTAATTTAAAATTCGTCTTTTCTCCAAAAATTCTGAAACTTGGCCAGTAATTCAAAAACACACACACGAACAACTTTCATGTTTTAAGTTTTTGGAAATAAGGTTCCGAAGTGAGTTGAAATTTGAGTTTATTGCAAAGAATAATTCATGTCTTAAAAACCGTTTTCGTCACAGTTTCGTGTAACGCCGATTAAAAATTCATTTCAAAACCAATCGATGTGAAATTTTTACAGTAACTACACGACACATTAAGGAACAACTTTTATGTTTTAAGTTTTTGGAAATAATGAATTCTTGGTACTCAAAAATCGAGTGCAACTCACTGCATACTCATGGCCCTTAAAACGAATTCAAAACAGTTCTAAAAACTTGGCCGTTTGACATATCAAATGAACACCAAAATTCGTGAAATTTTATAGGCATAATCTAGACACAATTATCTACAACTTTTGTTTAGAAATGCAAAGTTAAATCATTCGAAAAATGGGTGAAAAACATGCATCAAGTTGAATGAAGGAATCTGTCACAGATTTAAACGGTTCGGTTCAATACAGAAAGTTCATGGCGAAAATTGGGATAGCAAAACTTAATGTCAATGGCTGAAATTTGGACAAAAGATAGATAAAGGTGTTAGGAACAACTTCTATGTTGAAAAGTTTTCGGTTTGAATTCCTGAAGGTCGAGTTTTTGGCGAGTCTTTAAAATTGGACGAAAATAGGGTTTTTGAAAACCGATTTTTGTTACAAGCCTATATCTCGAGATTTAAACAACAAACAACCACGAAAATTTGTGAGTAAGGTTTTAACTTACTTAGAGTGATGATAGGGTCGCTGGATTGGGTTTCCGGACGTCCTAGGGTCACGACGAACGGCCAACTTCTCCGATCGCTTTTTGTTCGTTTTCCGACGGGAAATCGTGGTAAGGAAAAAGGGTTAGAATATGAGTTTCTGAGATCTATGGACGAATTGAAACTTTGTACAATAGCTTACCAAGAGTCTAGAGGGCAGGGCTTGGTTCCTTTCGCCTTGCCGTCGCCGGAATACTTGCCGGAAAGTGAGTTCGGAGAGGTTTCGACTTGGAGAGGAGTATTGGAGGTGTTTAGGGTTAGGTTTTCTGAGAATTATGGGGAGGGGCGCCCCAAATCTGATCTTATGCCCTTCCCCATTGTTGTGATCGACTTGCCATTGATTGAGGTCGGATTTTTGGCAAGAAAATCGCCATGGAAGGAAAGTTTACACTTTCAGCACCTCTGGCGCGCTGGTGGCGCGCACCCAAGCTTTTGTGCGCGCGGAGCACGCGCGACCAGCCTGGAGGCGCGACGCCCTTGGCCGCGCGGTGGCCGCGCAGCGGCGCGCGGGCAGCGCGGGCCGGCCGGACCGGCCGGTTCGGCGGTTCGCTTGCTCCGTCGGGTCTTTCCTTCTTTTCTCGATCGGGTTTCTATCCCCTACGTTTTCGGTTCGACTTTTCGGGTCATTGCTGGGGTTACGATTCCTTTCTGAATTTTATTTTGACTCCAATGAATTTCATATTTGAAATCAAGAATTCGTCGAGTTCGAATCCGTCGGCTTGAATTCGTCGTCCTGTGGCTCCCGTGCAGTAATTTATCTAATTAAATTATTTCCGACTTCACGGGTTCTTGGAATTAAAATTCTTTTCCTTCTTGAATTTAATTCCAATTCTTTTGGGATTAATCTATGGAATATCTTCGGGCTTCCTTTCCCTCTTTCATTCCATTTCGACTTGACCAAAATTTGGGTTCGAATTCTTTGAATTTATCGGTCACGCCATTTCCGAGCAATAATTTATTGTAATAAATTATTTTCTTCTCGGAAATAAATTTTATTTCGTTTCTTTGGGCGTTGTAAAAACCCCGGGTATTACAGTCTACCCCCCTTAAGAATCAACTTCGTCCCCGAAGTTGCGCCCTCGCTTTCTTTTGGGCTCAATTTAATGTTGGGGTATTTCCATCTACTTTCCTTAAGGATAAACGTCTTCCACAAGAAATTTATTCCATTCCTTTGAACGTGAATTAAATTTCTCGGGTGTTACATGCTAGAATTAGAATAATTTAGAAATCAAGCGGTTCATAGTTTCTTTGCTTGTAATCTTTTGTGCTTTTTGTCTTGGGACAAAGAATTATATGGATGACTCAAAACTGTACATCCCTTTTCCATTAATGAATTGCATTCTCTAGTTTTTAATTCTATTATTGTTTTTAATCTTATTCAGCTATGAAATTGGAGCTTCATCAAAGCAACCAAGGACTTCAATAAAGAAATCTGGATCGGGGGAAACTCAGATCACAGATCTTCCTTATGAGATTCTTGGAAACATTTTATCAAGATTGGCATTTGACCACCTTGAGACTGTCTTTAACTGTAAACTAGTCTGCAAAGAGCTCGAAAAGGCTACTCATCATTCTTTAGTCTTGAAAAAGGCTTCTCTTGAAGACTTTTCAGCATGGGGATGGGGAACTTTTGAAGAGACACAAAGCGTTTTCCTTGAAAGCTGCAAAAATGCAGGAAATTGGATGTACCAGTTACATGAGGCATTGCGTTTGTTTGTTAAAGACAAGAATGAACAAGCAGCATTTGAACTCTTAAAACCTGCAATCACTGATAATCACCCTCCATCCATTTATGTAAAAGCTCTTATGCTCTTAAGTAAGGATGAAAGGGAAGAGCAAGAGAAGGGAATTTGGCTCTTCGCTCCTCTGTGCAAGAATAGACGAAGACTCAAGGATCTTCGACTTCAAGTCAGAGGGTGGCTATCAAGTTATGAGGAATTTATATCACCCTTTCAAGGACAACCTAAGAAGAGACTTTGTGACCTTAGGAGCTATTATGATAACAATCACGGTCCTTCAAGGAATACCTATGGAGTCGTGTCAATTTACTGTATGAGGTGCTTAGTCTCTGAGCATTGTAATCTGTTCCTCAGATTTGGAATTGAGGCAGAGACACCTCCTCATTTGTAATTGATAGGTTGAATGTCATAAGAAACACCATGCTTTGTAATTCCATATTATTAATCTGATGAATTCTATGTTTTGCTTTTGATTAATGATGTTTGAATTTAAGTTTTCTGCTATTTTTTGCATTAAAGTAGACTTAGTCAGCATTGAAATCTTCACATTTAGAGCAAATCTCTAAATGTGAGTATGGTGATATCATGGATAGAATGATGAATATAAAAAGGAAATCTGGTATTATGTTTCTTTTTATCATCTGCACATTTAGAGTCAAGCTCTAAATGTGAGTATGGTGACACTAACTTACCAGTTGTTCTCATTTCATAAGGATTCATAAGATGACCTATGAAGAACTTCAAGCTCGAAGTATAGAATCGGATAAGAAAGAGAAATCATTCTTGGCAAAGGTGAAAACGGTCAACATGGTAGAAACTATTCGGAAAAGTGGTGGATGGACAGGAATGCAAATTTCACCTACAGACTTTTATATCAATCCATTCATGTTTCAACATATACCAGACAAGGAAAAGGAATCATTGAGGATTGATTTAGAAGAAGCATTCTGGAATAAGACGAATAGATTTTGGGATGATCAAATGATAATTCTGATCAATGACAGGCATCTGCCTAATGAAATCAGACTGGAAAGACTTTTGGAAAGGGAAAGGAAGTGCATGGCTGAGTGGAATCAGGAATGCTACAGAATTATCAATCTGAAAGATCAAACAGGGCTGGAGTTGGATTACTTTGATCCTCAACCACTACCAAAATATGTGAAGCGACTCACCAAATATTGTTGCAAACTTAATGAAATCCGGAATGCTAGAGTCTATGATGCTCAGCAGGCACTCCCTGCATACATGCCTCCAACATTCCTGAACAAGAAGGGACCCGTTGAACAGAATTTCTTGACAAATCTGGCCCTGGATAGAATTATTGATGCTCGGATCAACTTAAGGCATGACCTAGAGCCTTATTTCAAGAAAGCTAAACAAGGTAAGACGGTATGGAAAGATGTCCTTAGAATTATTCAGGAAGCTAGAAATAGCTGGATCAGGTATATGAATAACTGGTCTAAAGGGGTAGATCTAAGGAAAAGGATTCTTAAACCAGGGTTGATAAGGAAACCTGATGAGGAATTTCCTTTAGAGGAGTTTGCTGATTTGATGCCAGAGCAGCGAGCATGGATTAAGGATGCAGAGGAGAGAGAAGCTGAGAGATCAGGCAAAAACAGAAAGCAGAGATCAGATGCAAAACAGACACCACAAAATATAGTAAGGAATATTTTCAGAGAATCTGTTGTTAATGAAGGACTGGAACCTGTAGCGAATTTCAGAAAGGTTTCAGCCCCATCAATAACACCAGCAGATGCAGATCTTCTCATTACAGATAGACCCAACAAGATCATGAAGAGATTACCTCCAACTCTCCAACAGGAAGTTCATGGATATGTCCAGGAGAGAAAGAAAGAATTCATTGAGAAGTATGTCATGTATGATGCTATGTGCAGAGAAAATGCATACAAGGAGCATAGACCCTATACTGATCAAACACAAGGAAGAATTCAGCAGGTAATTATTGATGATTGGGATGCATGGAATGAGAAATATCTGAATAGAAAGGGAATGAATGTCATGATGAAAGGATTGGGCAAGAATTTCTATGTCAAGAAGCACGATTCAGATGAAGACAGCACAGATGATGAGCAAAGAATTGAGAAGATGAGAGTAGTGGATGAGGTCACAACTATTGTGGGAGAAAAGAATGAAGAAAATGATGAAATTCATCCGATTCTGCAAGAAAGTATGGATTGCTATTATGCAAACAAACGAAAGGCAGATCGTGAATGGGAGGAACTCATGAGAACTCAAGACAAGAAAGGTAAAAAGAAAGTATCCACCAAAAAGAGAAAGTCACACAATCTCAGTTCAAGCACTTCAGATGAAGTACTAACAGCTAAGAAAAGGACTGGGAGGAAAGTGGGGACAAGCAGATCTAAGGAGACTAGCCGAATTCCAAAGAAGAGGAAGAATGAAGATGACCTGGCAGCCAAAGAAATTTTGGACTTGAAAAAGGACTTAATGGACGAAGATGTTGAGATTCTACAATCAGCCCAAGAAAAGAAAGAAGTTGTTACCTATAAAAGGAGAGGAAAGTTACCCTCTAATCAGAAGGAGACTGATCCTGAAGAACTTAAGCAGCAAGGGTCTTTTCTGGAGAATGTAGAACAATTGGAAATCACTCTTGATAAAGAAAAGCAACAAGAAAAAAGAACCTGAAAAACCTGTTAAGAAATTCAGGATAAAGATGAAAGCCAGGAAGCCTAAGTATGTGGTACCTGACACCAGCTCTGAAGAAGAAAAAGTCGAACCAACTCTAGGGATAGTTCCCTACACAGAGAGGTTGGAGCTCACTCCTTATACTAATTTGGAAGTGGGAGATATAGATCCAGAAGGCTGGAGAGCATGTATTGAAGAACATCAACCTGATGAACAAGGATTAACTAAACCGAGCACTGATCTCCAACAGGTTCAGATTGCTGAAAAAGATGATAGAGAAGGGCAGGATGAAGATCAGCAAGCTCAGGTTAACAGGGATCTTGTTCAAAGCCAGATTGATTTACAAGGATTTTCAGGAAAAGAAACTGAACAAGATTTACCACCAGAACAAGCTGCAGATGAGCAAGAATTTGTGAATCAAATTGAGAAATCAGTGGCGGGCACATTTCAGGAACAGTCACTTGAAGATTTACAAACTTTTGAATATATGAACTTGCATGGAACTACAATCGGGAACATGACTTACTCTCTGGAAGGACTGATTAAAAAGTTCAGGAAATTGGCTAGAGAAGGAGGGAATGCACGCACTTCAGTAGAACAAGCAAGTGAATATGCAGCTAAACTTGAGTCAGAATTAGAGGAAATCCAACAACAAATAAACTCTGACCAAGTAGTGGAACCATCTCCATTAGCAATTCAAGCTTATGAAGAAGAAGTGCAGAGAAATGAAACTCAAGAAGCTCAGCAGAGAAAATATTTTGTGGAAGACACTGTTAGTCAATATCTTAGAACACAGACGAATGCTGAAAATCAAATGAATCAATGGCTTCTACCACCTCAAGTCAGGGATGAAGTAGTTCAGAGAGCAATTGCAAGGATGAATGATCCTGAATGGGCCGCAGAACAGAAGAAGAAAGCAGAAGAATATTTTGGAATCGAAGGATTTCTAGATTCAGAACCTACTGCTATTCCTCTTCTGTTGAACGAACCTGTACAGGAAGATCCCACAGAGATCTTAAATCAGCATAGCCTGGAAGTTACTGAGAAGGTAGATACCAGCACGTCATTGATACATGATTCAGGTATAGGCAATTCACAATATAATGACACTGATAGAGTCCAAGAAGAACATCCAGAGCTTGACCATGAACAAAACCCAGAACAAGTTCATGAAGAAAACGTGGAATCTGCTCAAGAAGGAGGCCAAACAGAAGAAGAAGGAAATGAGAATGTTGGGGACGAGCAGGAAGAAGCACAAGAATCCGAGGGAAATGAATCAGATACATCTGAAGGATCGTCCCCCGGAAAAGATGTTCCAGAATTGCTACCTTTGAGTTATTGAGGGAAGAATAGTCCAAAGGTGAGGTTGTCAATCCCTGATAGCACTGAAAAGAGGACTGAATTCACAGAGGAAGAAATCAAGGTTAAGTTTAATGGAAGAAAGGAGGCATTGGAGAACTACTTGGGGATGTCCAAAATGATTGTTCCGGACAAAGGATTTCATCCCAAGTGGCTGGATCATAAGTGTATCAGCTACTGGTGGAGGATCAATGAATGGGACATTTTCATGAGACACAATAACAAATGTGGTTACGTGGAACTGACCAGGGAGTTCTATGCTAACTTTGATGTTGAGGCAGAAACAACATGGATTAGAGGGAAAACAGTGCAAGTCACTGTAGAAACTCTAAATGATCTGATACAGGCACCTTTATTAGAACAGCCAGAAGTTAAGTCTGAGGTTCTTTTGAGGAAGAAAACTCAAGGAAATAAACTTGTTAATGCTAGAAAAATGGCACTGGGATTCTGTTCAACACACAGAGGAACTGAGCAGAATAAGATTCCATTGAAGAATTTGAAGTCTGAGTACCTGCCAACACTTGATTTCTATTATTCAAAGCTCAGACCCACCACAAATTATCAAGGACCTTTAGCCGGAACTTTCGAGGGATTTGCATTGTTATGGTCAGGAAGGAAATGCAGTGCTGCACACCATGTCCTCAATGTCATTAAGTCAAGAGTTGGAGAAGATGCAGCATTGGCTTATCCAAATTTAATCAGAAGACTCTGTGAGAAACAAGGAGTTTCAATCACGCCATTTTTACCAGAGATCATAAAGATAGATCCTCCTATTCCATTACCAGAAGACACTTTGAGGGGAGAATTGGTTTACCAAATGCCGGATTTAGAGGAACAAACTTCCGAGGGATCAGGATCAAAGGTGCCATCTCCTAAGACAAAAAGGGTCAATCTTCCTTCAAAATCAAGATCATATCAGTCAAGAGCCGCAGTAAAAAGGACAAAGACTATAGCTCCATCTCCTGCATTGAATCCTATTCCAGAAGATGAGGAGTTTGAGAACACTTCTGCACCATCTCAACCTTTGAGACAACCAATGAGGAACACAGTATCTGTGGATGAATCTCAGAATATGAGTACTTCCATCCAAAGTTTTGCACAGTCCATGGAGATGCTAGTGAAAACTATGTCAGAAGACAAGCATGTTCAAAGAGAAATGGAGCAGAAGAGGATTGAACTTGAGCATGTCAGGATTCAAACTAAAGAAAAACTCAGGAAAGAGGAGATGGAGAGGCAAGAAAAGATAAGGAAGGAAGAATGGGATAGACAGGATAGAATGAGAAGGGAAGAAATGGAAAGATTTGAAAGGTTGAGAAGAGAAGAACTTGAAGAAAGAAGACAGGAACGAGAGAGGGATATGGAGCTGAGGAGACAGGAGCAGTATAATAGTACGAGATTGGTAGACATCCTTGCCAACCTAGTCTCGGATCTGAAGAAATCTCCATCCATACCACCCAAAGATCCAGACAATGATGCAGGACCATCCTGAGATCACAGGGGAGTTTTCTGAAACCTTCTTCTTCTTTTTAATTGCAGTCTCTTTTTCTTTATTTCTTTCCTGTTTCCGTTTATTCTAATATAACTTAGGATAGAATTAATACAAAGTTGTATCATAGGATTGAATTTCAATTTAGGATTTAAAAAAAAAAAAAAAACTCAGGGAGGCTAATAAACTGATGAGGAATAGAAGATGAGTTTAAAAGGGGTTCCTGTGGAGACATTTACTTTATAGATTTTCACTGCAAGCATGAGCCGCTCTTGAAAACTGTCTTTAGCTGCAAACCCTGAAATTGATTGATGTCATTACTGGATAAATAGTTTGAAGGTTTTATGATTATATTAACCTTAGTGATTTGCATACTATAAACAACAACTGCACAAGGTTAAGAGGATTGATCTAATCTAGTCTCTCTTGGAAGATGAGTGTGCATATTGAGTTAAAAAAAAAAAAAAGAGCAAGGGAAATTTTAGAAACAGACGTGGTAAAATAATGTGGATATAAGTAGCTGGCACAGCTGCTCCTCTGATTTATAAGTTGAAAAACTTTAAAAAAGCAGAATCAAGGGCAGGGGAGTTGAAGTTTCATCTGCAATGTCAGGCCATGCGACTCCTCCTAATAATGTGAAACCGAGCTATTGAAAGCCACGGAAGGCCACCCCTTGATTTAAAAAAAAAAAAAAGAGAGAGTGTATTTTATTTAAGAATACAAGATATGCACATGAGTTGGACAAGATTGAGCGTGAGAAGAGAAGTCTGACTAACTAAGGAGCAGAACAATAATTCACATAAATGCAAATCACTTTTGTTAATGTTTTCATGAAACCTGGTGAATTCCAAGTCAGGTATGAAGCATCAATCAGTTGAAAGAGTTAAGCTTGAGATAGTTGGAAAAGAGAAGGTAGTGATCCAGTGGAATCTTACATGAACATCTAAATCCCGGAAGCCACTAATTGGACTTATTCTTTGAAACTTTACAAGTTTCTTACCACTTGAGGACAAGTGTTTCTAAATGTGAGGATGGTGATGACAGCCTTTTATGACTGTCATTTGCGTCCAATTTAGTGTCTTAATGATGTTCTTTTGTTCTTAATTCCATTGATTTTTGATGAATAATCATAGAGGATCAGAAAAGATGGAAGAAGAATTAAGATTGCGAAGAAGTTGGAATTACACTGAAAATAGCTTGAAATTCTAAGTTTTCTTTGTAAGTCTCGCACGCTGTGTTTCTATTGAACTGATCCACGCTTTGTTTTATTCATCAGGAAGTTAAGCTGGAAAGCAGCTGGAAGTGGAAAAGACATAGCGAGGAAAGAAAAGGAATGGTGCGAGGGCTTGTGTTTGAAATCAGGAAAAGATTTAAGGAAAATGTTCAGAAGCTGAAGTTCACGCGATGACTGTTTAACATCGCGAGGAAAAGAAGATCTGTGCAAGACAGAAAGTTTTATACATCATGGCGAGAAGCAAATTCTTTGGAGAAATTGGAAGACCTCGCCTTGTTGAGAAAGATGATTAAGTTTCTGAACTCTCGCTTTGAAGGAACTGGACAAAGCGAGAGGAGAGTTATTCTGATGCGAGCGGTTATCATCCAAGGCTTAAGCAGTTACAACACCCATCTATAAATAAGACCCTTGGGGGAATCAGCTCAGCAGGCGGGAGATTGAAGAGAATAGCTCGATTTTACTCTCCAGTCCACTTTTAGAATTTAGTAGGTAGGTTAGGATTTAATTTTCTCTGCAATTTACTTTGAGTTCTTCAGATTTGTAATTCGATTTCGTAGTAGATTTCTTTAAGAAAAGTTGTTAGATTAGCTTGAGGATACCCTGGAAGGAGAGTTGCTTTTGGATCGCTTGTTCATCCATCACGACGATCATCATCTAAACTTCCGACTTGTTCGCTCACCTTTGCATTATTCTGATTGCAATCAGATTTCCAGGTGTATTCGTTTTTAATTCTTTGTTATTCGAGATACATGAAGAATGATCAGTTATCAGATTGTGAATTTCTTATCTTTCTGGTTTCCATTTCTATTTCTTAATTCTGTTTCAGCAGAGTATAAACCTCAACTTCGATATTCAATTTGGATTCTACATCATATCTCTAATTCGATTCTCGAAGATCATAACACTTCCACATTTTTAATTCGTAAATTGTTCGTTCCAATTACGCAAGAAGTTTGGATATTGTAACCGAGTTAGGTATGATCTGGCAGAATTATGAATTCATTTGTTTTTCTGTTGATATTATGTTATGATCACAGAATAAGAGGAGAATCATAGTGTTTAATGTTCAGAATTTTAAAAGATTCCTAGAAACCCATGCAGTGTTAATCATCGCTTGATAATCTTTAAGAATCAATAACTCTAAGTTCATGAATTTGGATGCAAAAGGTTCTGTATTCATGATTTTCAAAACAGAAATCCCAGAAGGTAGTTATGACAGTTATAAATTCTGATCATTTACTTCACATAAGGATAAGCCCTCGCTTCATCCTAAAAGATGACGCGAGGAAATATCCAGATAAACTTGTTGTGACTAAGGCTATTCTAATACTCTCGCGATGTCAATCTGACAAAGCGAGATGACCAACCTATAATAGCAACAGAATTGATATCCAATTTTTCAGGGTATCAACTATTCACTTTTACTTCTTATACATATATAATCCCCTATCTATAAGTAGGAATTGAGTACCTCGCCGCATTCTTACAGAAATTACCGCGGGGCATTCAGTTCTTTGTATAAACAAAATCTGAGGAACATTCTTTGAATATTAACTCCCTCCACGCTGTACAGACATAGCGTGCGGAAAATTGGAATGTTCATAGTTTGAAACCCAAAGTAGTTACTGCGAGCTATTTTGGACATTTATTTTGCAGAATTATTTCTCAAATCCTTTTTCTTGGGAAAGTTATTTCCTAATTCTGTCTAGTTTCCGATGTATATTTTGGAAACACCCTTGCATTTTGATTAAGAGGATTCAGAACCCTCAACATTTCTTTATACATATAATATTACATATACATACAATATTTTGGGATATTTCCCAGTCTATGATGAGTAATCTTACTTCATAATTACAGACTCACAATTCATATCTGCAATTCGTATTACTACTTTCACTGGTACATTGAGAAAGATGATGATATAGATTTTCTCAATCATTATTTACTCAGGACTAATGAAGAACAAACTTGTTCTTTAGTTGGACATTTAGTACCTGTCGTTTAAAAGGGAAAGATGTTTCAAAAACCATCTTTTGTCCTAAAAATTAGTAGAGTATCAGGAAGATTAATTTCCAGGGTTCATGGCTTTATAGTTATCACTATATGCTATGAGTAGGAGATTAAATATTTCTCTTACAGTCTACTAATCTTGAGTCAAATCATGGATATTTGGAACTGTTTACAGAGATTTCTCGAGCTAAATCATTTATACAAATCTGAGTAGTCTGGATAAGTCAAGGAATTTGAATAGCAATTTCATCTTGATATACTTACAAGACTATTATTCCTTACGAATACTTGCAGGAATTACTCTGAGGAAACAAGTCCTATGAAAACATTGGATAATAGATTTAAATACTTGCTTTTTCACTTGTTGTAGAGGACGTCCAATACAGGGTCATAAGATCAATTTGATCAGAGTAATAAAAAGAACAACTTCAAGTTCAGATGAATATAGCATGATTTAGAAGTGACCTCGAGTTGTCAAAGGCTTAATCTGAGTCTGAAAGAAAAAGATTAAGTGACAATTCTGAAAAGCTTTTATTACAGAAAGAGTTTGATCGATCATTCTGTGATGATAGTATTCCATGATTTCAGAGCTTAGAATGTCATGACACTGAATCATAAGTACCTGTCTTGGGAAGTGATTTAAGACATGAAGATTTGATTAAGTTGTATAAAGGATTTTTCTATCTCAATGGACTTTCATTATATTCTAACCATTGAAGTATGATACTCTCATCATATTCGTATTTCATTTGATTTGGTCCGTGATATCTTAAATACATGAATATAATCACAATGTTCGACATCATTTTAATTGTTTTCTTTACTATTTTTACAGCTTTGAGCATTTACATTTCAGCTGTATTTTTTAGTAATCATCATTACAACATTTATAAATCAAGAGTAGAGACAGATTCTAGAGCTAATAATTCTATTAAAACACTTCTATCGTGTAACTCTCTATTGAACGATCCCGAAAATAAAAATAAATATTGCAGCTTGATACCGTGCGCTTTCGGTAGGAAAAACTAGGCAAGCTTTTTAACAGCCCTATAGGATTTATAGTGTAAAGGCTGTCGGGGGGCATTTCAGCGGGGTTTTACCTCAAAGCTTCAATAGACACATACCTTGCAATGGAAAATCGAAGCCTGGAATGAGAGAATCGGGGAATGAGAGAACGAATTTGAGAGAAAACTAGAAGAAGGCTCGGAAGCGGAAATGGGGCGGAATGGCTCGCGCTCCACGCGAGCCCTTTTTTTGAACTGCCCTGGCCGCGCGATCACCGCACGAGCCTCGAAAATTGTTTTTTTATTTATTTTCTTACCTTCTATTGTTTACTCGATCAGCTATATGGCAAATTGTCCAAATGCGATTTTTGGTTGAAGGAGGTAGCATTTCTTGGACATATAGTATCCGCTGATGGAGTTTCAGTGGACCCGGCAAAAGTTTCTGCCGTGGCTGAATGGGCAACTCCCAAGAGCCAAACCGAGATAAAGAGTTTCCTTGGCTTAGCCGGGTACTATAGACGGTTCGTGAAGGATTTTTCTAAAATCGCACGACCTTTGACCCAGCTACTTAAGAAGGGAGTAAAATACGTGTGGACAGAGGCTTGTGAGACTGCGTTTCAAGAGTTGAAGAAACGACTCACAACCACACCCGTATTAACACTACCATCAGAGAATGGTGACTTCGAAGTTTACATTGATGCTTCGAAGGAAGGTTTAGGTTGCATTTTGATGCAAGACTCGAGAGTCGTAGCGTATGCATCACGCCAAATAAAACCTCACGAGGAGAATTATCTGACACATGACCTGGAGTTGGCAGCGGTCGTTTTCGCTCTAAAGATATGGAGACATTATCTTTATGGGCGGAAGTGTCGAATGTTCACCGACCACAAGAGCTTGAAATATATATTCACTTAGAAGGAGTTGAATTTGAGACAGCGAAGGTGGTTGGAACTCATTAAAGACTACGATTTAGAGATAGCATACCACGAGGGGAAGGCGAATGTGGTAGTCGATGCCCTAAGTCGGAAAACCCAACATGTGACAAACTTGTTGGTAATTCCGCCGGCATTGTACATGGAGTTAGCAAGATTGGAGTTAGAACTTGTGCATCCTGGCACAGTGAGGGAAACGATCAATGCCATGGTCGTAGAAACTCCAATATTGGACGAGATTCGACTCGCTCAACCGGGCGACGCGAAATTGGAGAAGATAAGGGGGTATATTGCCGAAGGAAAGGCAATAGGATTTGTTGTCCACGAGGATGGAAGCATTCGTTTCAAAGGGAGATGGTGCGTGCCCCTTAAATGTGCCGAGTTGAAGCAAAGGTTGATGGAGGAAGGGCACAACACGCCATATTCCGTACATCCCGGAGGAGACAAGCTATACAAAGATCTGAAGAAGATCTATTGGTGGCCGGGAATGAAGAAGGAAGTGGCAAATTTCGTGGCGAAATGTCTCACCTGCCAAAAGGTTAAGGCAGTGCGACATAAACCCTTAGGATTGATGCAACCACTAGAAATTCCAAGTTGGAAGTGGGATAGCATCTCGATGGACTTTGTCTCGGGAATACCCCGATCACCTAAAGGCATGAACAAGATTTGGGTGATTGTGGATAGGCTAACGAAGACAGCCATATTTATCCCAATAAAGGACGCGTGGACTATGGACCAATTGGCCCGAGCCTTTGATAATGTGGTACGACGACATGGAGTACCACATGATATCATTTCCGATAGAGACAGTAGATTTGTCTCTCACTTTTGGACGGAGTTACAAAAGCTCTCGGTACTCAAATCAAAATGAGCACCGCATTCCACCCGATGACGGATGGACAAACCGAGAGGACAATCCAAACACTAGAAGACATGCTGAGAGCATGTGTGTTGGAATTCAAAGGGAATTGGGAATCTCATTTACCCTTAATTGAGTTTTCCTATAATAATAGCTACCATGCTAGCATTGGCATGGCACCTTTCGAGGCGTTGTATGGACGAAAGTGCCGAAGCCCGTTGAGCTGGGAAGAAAACGATAAGTCAGTGGTAGTGGGACCACAACTTATCGAAGACATGGCTCAGCAAATCAAAGTGATTCAAGGAAAAATGAAAGCCGCACAAGACCGTCAAAAGAGTTATGCCGACGTGAGACGACGAGACCTAGAATTTCAAGTTGGAGATAGGGTCATGCTAAAGATATCACCCATGAAGGGGGTGATGCGCTTTGTCAAGCGAGGAAAGTTGAGTCCTCGATACATAGGACCTTACGAGATCCTAGAACGGGTCGGAAATTTAGCCTACCGACTGGCTTTACCACCGCAATTAGATCGAGTTCATAATGTCTTCCATGTCTCACAACTAAAGAAGTATGTGCCGGACCCGACACATGTACTTCAACCGGAGATAGTTGAGCTCGATGAGGATTTGACTTATGAAGAAGTCCCAGTGCGTATTCTCGACACTAAGGAACGAGTAACGAGAAACAAAACCGTCAAAATGATCAAGGTTCTTTGGTCAAACCACGAAAGTGAGACGGCAACTTGGGAAGTAGAATCCGACATGAGAGAACGCTACCCGACATTGTTCCAAACCGATACTGACACAGTTATGGGGACATAACTGCAATCTTAAGGGGGAGAGGATGTCATACCACCTATTTTTCGTGCATTTTTGTAAACTTTTGAACTACGTTATGGCTTGATCCCTTCACAGGGTACGTAGGCAGCTTAGAAGTTTTAATTCTAAGTTCAGTCACAAAATAATAAAACAAACAAAAAACCTTAGCACGAGAAAAGCCGAAACACAACTTCGAGGACGAAGTTGATTCTTAAGGAGGGTAAACTGTAATACCCGAGAATTTTCCAACATAAAATAAAACAATAATTAAATAAATAAATAATAAATAAAATAAATACCATAAATAAATAAATAAATCCAGCCAATAAATAAATAAAGATAAGGAAATGGGAAATGAGATTTAACTTAAAAAGGAATTAAATGAATTTAATTAAATAAAAAGAATTGATTAAAGATAAGTAAACTGCACGCCGAAACCCGACACCAATGAACTCGAGAATTCGAGTCCAAACATAAATTATACGGGGTTCCTACTTTCGTAAACCCGAAGATACCCCGGAAATCGGAATTCGGGAGCATAGAGGGATAGAAATCCGAAAGAGAGGAGGAAAAGCACGACGGATCGCACGACCCGCCCAAACCGAAGTCCAGGCGAAGTCGGCGCGGTGGCCGCGCGGTCCATAGGCATGGGGCGCGCCACGACCGCGCCACGCGACAGATTCGCCCGTTGCGTGAATCTCTCGCCCGAACGCGGATTTTTCGACTTTCGGTTGAACATCTTTCGACTCAAGACCCTTAGGGTCAGATTTTGAACGCCCTAGGTCTTAGCTATCTATAAATGAACCCCCTTGGAAGCCCCGAACAATTTTACAAAACCCTACAACTCTCTACACATTTGAAACCCTAAATCCGGAGTCGTCGGAGGCACGAAACCAAAGCTTGGACTGTTGGACGAAAATTTCAAGATCTCCAACGTTGTGGTAAGTCCCGATCCAATCCATGTTCAATATATGATTCGAAAACGAATCCTAATCTTCTCCTTTTCCCTTCTACACCTCGTATTGGATCTAGATCGTAGAACCCGACGAACGGAGAGGAGAAACGGTGGACTGGAAGCCACGCCTTCGAAATAGACGATCCCGGACGTTCACAGACTCTGTAAGTTAACTCTTACATGGTTTTGGGAGGAATTAAAACGTTCGAAACGAAAAGATTTAACAAGAAATCGTAAATCTGCCAACTTATGTTTTCTACCGACGCAACAGTCTTGACGAATTTTTCCGAACCTTAAAACGACTTCAAACGAAAAAACATAAAACACAAAAAACGTTCCTAAGGCTTAGATCTATCTACTGTAAACTTTTCAGAATTTTTGGAGTCGATTTCATATGTCAAAACCAACCGAAACCGAGCTGCTTGAATCTATATCTTGAAATTCTTGACAGAACTTAGGTCCGATCTTGATCACGTTTTTGACATAGGTTCCAGACCGATTTAGATCTTTGGCCGAACATGAAAGTTGTAGATAAATGTCTTAAGATGATCTCTGTGAAATTTCATTAAATTTGGAGTTGAATTGCTATTGTAGAATTCAAACTCTTTAAACTGTGACATATGAAATTCGGACAGAATTGTGTTTCTGTGAAAATTGGTGTTTTCGAACTATTTAGGTATCTTGGATTGAAAAAGTTAAAACATGAAAGTTGTAGATCTCGACGTTTCTGAGTTAGTCGTGAAGTTTTGGAATTTTTGGAATTAAACCTGATTTTAGACGAATTTTAGAGTAAACTGTGGTTTACCGGAAATCAAATCTTGAAATCTTGTTGAAACATGAAATTAACCTTTAGGGTTGAAATGAGTTGACATATTATTTTTATATAAATATAATTGAGATCAGATTTTTGAAATTAAATCCCCTTACAAACTTGATAAATTAAAATTAGGGGTGAGTGCTCTGCAGGGTGCCCCCTAACGATTCACTTCGTGCCTTAATGGACGATGGTGACCCCGCGCGCTAAACTTGAGATATGATATTGCCAAAACGGCATGAGATATAGAGCCTACACTCTCGAGAATATCCACATGGGTTTCCCGAGGCTCCGGAGTGGTACTGGGTATGGCTGATACGGTTGTGGTCGCCGGGCTACCGGCTAAACTTGTTGAGATTGCGATGCAATCGTGAAATACTTGAAATACTAAATCTGGGATGTAATGGGGATATTAAATTAAATTAAATTAGATTAAATTATGTTTGTTGTCCAATTAAATTATTTAAATGCTTTATTTAAATTATGGCTATTATTTTAAATCATGCGAAATGTGTTGTGAAATAAAGCCCTGAAATAAATTATGCAATTGGATAGTTGATTAGATTGAATTCAATATTATGTATTATCATGCTTTTATTTAATTAATAAATAAATGGCTTTTAAACCCTACGATCATGCATGTGTTAGTTTACTCAGCAAGTTGTGCTGAACAAACCATTTTTTATTCCTTTTTCTTACAGAGTATGTGGAATGAGCATGTATGAGCACGATTCATGCATGGGATTTTGGGAAAACATTATTTTGTTTTTAAATTCGTACTTTAGACTATATTATGAACGGGCCTGTTTAACCCGTGTTTTGGCCATGTCGGCCCTATTTACATTTTCCGCTGCAATACTATACTTAAATATTATTTCCGTTGCGCTATGATATTATTATTTTCGAATTATATTGTATGTGCTGTTTTGAATGATTTAAATATTTTAAATACTGCAATACCTAGCCTTGCATCTCTTTAGTAAGCTCGGAGAAACCGTGTCTTACTAGGGAGATGTGGCGGTGACATCCCGACCTGGGTGACCAAAAACCGGGGTGTTACAGATACTGATATTGAGGGGGAGAATATGTTTTTGGAGAATATTGATGGTGCTTCTGGCCAAGGAAAATGAAGTTGAATAGATGATCAAAATTTGGAAGACAATTATCGGTGATGATGATGATGAGGAAGAAAAAGACCTAAAAGGTCTTGGATACCAATCTGGCATGCAGTTCAAAGATCTATTATGAGAGTTCCAAAGTGTATTTGGACACAGTGTTGAAACACCGAAAGATCAAGTCAGAGATTGTGTTATGAAGCAGGCCCATTTGGGCATAATGTGACCCAGAGGGGGAGGAAGATGATCAAACCGGGTATGGTTCCTCTGGATTACTACATTAAGGGGGAGAAGCTTGCTACTGCTGGTTTGTAAGTTTTTATAGCTTCTGTTCTATATTGTGTTTTGATTTTCCGATCTATTGAAGTTTGCACTGGTCTGTAATAAAAAAATAATACATTATTGCTTAATATTTTTGACTGTGCAGTTTTGATGTACATGCTCCTTAGTTTGATAGGAATATTTTGTACGGAGCATTAGTTAGGCCTTGTTGGGGTTGTCTTGGTTTTCGTGTTTTCTATATGTGTTCAAGCATCGGTTTGATCTCTTTGTAACTGGTTCATATTCTGCCAAAAAGGGGGAGATTGTTAGAACCTGTTTTGGTTGAATGTGAACCAGACCAATCTTGAACACTAGATAGGTTCTCCACCCGGTCGAACGCCTGCTCTACATGGAAAGAATCATTGCTGCATCTTTATAATGATCCCAACGACTCTAAAAGGATTTCTTGGGATAGAGTTTTAGCAATTTGGAAAGAAGATTTTCTTATCCCTCGAAACATTGGCTTTAGAAATATTTATGGGATTGACCTGCTCAACTTGGTAATAAGATTTTTGTATTCCAGGAAACATCGACTATGGAAGGTTCTCCCTTGGAAATATTATTCACCTTCCATAGGTTAAGATATTCACTCTCTTTATCATCCGGTTGCCTTGGAGATTTCATTTGAATAATTCATTCACAATCCCTGGATACATTCGAATATTGAGAGGCTGAAGAAATTGTGAGAGGCTTTCAATCATCTTTGCGGAAGAGCTCGTGTATCATCATTGGTGCAAAGGTGGTGTATTCGCAACAGTAATGTGGTAACCTTGTGGATCCCTTTATTGTTGTTGCTTGAGTGAATTGAAGAAGGATTTGTGATTCAAGATCCTTTGATTGAAACCGACGCAATCAATCAAGGGAACCACTCAAGTTCTTGTGTCAACAAAGAGATACTTGCATCGTATTGGTAAATCAAATGAGGATCTTTTACAGGCTCATTCAAGGGAAACTTGGAGAGGGGTTCTTCAAGGAGTCGAAGCAGAATCGGAAGTATTCTCACCAGAAATGGGTTTTCTGGTACCATCGACTATCTGCTTGGATGTTGGAGTAGAAGATTGTCACGTTCGCTAATGTTCAGGTTGGAACCCGGTGTTTGAACATTTAGTGGAACTCTCCTAGATTGGTATCCCCCAGACGTAGGCCTTGGGCCGAACTGGGTCAACAACTTTCTGTTCGTTCGTTTTTACTTTCACGCATTTTTTATTCCGCTGTGCTTGATTTAGTGCTAACCCACTAATAGTATTCGAAGTATGTGTTGTTGAACAAACAGATTTAGTAAGTTACACATCTCGACAAAGAACAAGGGACCCAACAATGAACATATATGAATAAATAAATGTCAAATTATTTTATATTTTGCTATTATTTTTATAGACTTTGCATACAATAAAGAAGAAATTAGTGCACAGATAATTTTATTTCTGTTAGAAGAGATTATGAATGACCTCTAAAGTTATTTGAAAACTCTATTCATATTTTGTAATGTGAATTACATTATTTTGAAAATTATTTTATTGCAATTAAGTTAAAACTATTATATGAAATCTTTTTGTTTATTTTCATAAATAGTTTTATATTGGTCGGTAATACTGAACTTTTATGTTGAATGTTTCAGTATACCGAATATTTCTATACCGAGTTAATGGTATGATAATTGTATTCATTTTACATATACCGATATTTACGATATGGTAACGGTATATATAAGTGAAAATTTTCGGTATATCGTACCAATTCAACCCTACAATTGCTTCATAATTTTGCTTTGTGAAAGACGAAAATTTGTTTTAAAAACAAAACAAAATTATTTAGATTGTGGTATATTTACAATCTGAAGGTTGGAAGTCAAGGGACTAAACCACTTGGGCTAAATCCTCATCCACTAGTATATTTACAATTGAATGAGATTTTAAAATAATATAGAAAACGTGTAAATATAATAACTTTTTTCCCTTTTTTTTCTTTAGAAAGTAATATATTATTTTCGGGAGACCAAGTAAAATATTATTTGATCCAAATATGTGACATATCAATTAAAACTTAAATACAAAGAAGAGAAATATATATATTAAAAGGAGGGCCGAGTCAAAGATTACATAAGGAGTTTAGCCAAAAAAAAAAAAAAAAGAGAGATTACATAAGGAGTTTATCCAAAAAAAAAAAGAGAGAGAAGAAGAGAGATTACATAAGGAGATATGGACGGCATAAAGAACCCATTACAATCGACATCTCGAAGAACCTTTTTTTCTCCCATAGTCACAAGCCGTTTGGACATTGAGCAATAACCCTCATATGCATATAGAAACTCGCTAAAGTGCATATATAAATGTCCCAAAAAGTTTTGGACATATACTACAATGCATTTATTTAATTATTAATATCTTAAAATATAGAGAAATAAAAATTATAAAAAATATATATTCTAAAATTATGCGAAAAGATGAATCCAACAAGATTCCACTTGATTATATTTTTTTCCTATAGTATAACGGCAACAAAAATTTAGGTTAAATATACATAATTAACATTGTAAAAAATCCAAATGGTACATAGGGAGTACATTGTATATTTGGCTGAAATGCCAATGAAAACATGCTAAAAAAGAATCGATTTTACCATTATATAAAACATTTGAAGGATTGCACACGGTATATAGCTAAATTGATTTGATGAACTAACTAAAGTGATAAAATCTACTAACTCACTGAAATGCCTAGAGTCAAATGAGTAGTATTTTTTTTAGATGTTCTTCTATGTTCTCAAAAGGTGAAAGTAGGGTTGCAAAAGAATCAAATATTTTTTATTCGATTCGTAATTCGATTCGAAATTATTCGAAATTTTGATATTCGAATAATATTTGATTCGATTCGATATTCGATTAAACATTTTATTTTATATAAAATAATATATAAATATATAAAATAACTTTGTTAGATAATTTAAAATTTATTTTTAGTGAATATATTTATTAATTAATATGAATATATTTATATATGAAATTAAAGTACTAAATTTAATATATAAATCGAACTAAATATTTAATTTTAATAATTAAAAATTAATTTTTTCAATATTAAATTACCTTATAGAATAATTCGATTCGATTCGAAAGTATTCGTGAAGCTTAACAAATCAAATCGAATACTGCAATATTCGGTTCGATTCGGTTCGTTTGCAACCCTAGGTGAAAGAATGGAAAAAGCTTATTCACAAACAAGTTGATATACTCCCTCCGTCCCACTTATAGTGTCCCAAAACTTTTGGGCACAGTATTTTATGTGGGGATAGTTAGTATTTGATGTAGGGGTAGATTAGTGTTTAAAGTGGGGGTAAATTAGGAATTTCTGTGATGTGATGGTAATGAGTTTGAATTTTTAATTGATTTATTATGTGTGATGTGACATTTGTGATTTGAATTTATTTATGATATTTATTTATTTATGTAATGTGATGGGGTAAGTTTAGTGATTAATATTTTAATTATTTACTAAAATGGAATGTGACAAAAGTGTTGAGACAACCCAAAAAGGAAAGTGAGACAAAATAATGGGACGGAAGGAGTATTATTTTTTAGAAGCCGAAGCCGGAGAACAAACAAGTTGATATATTGGGCCTAGTTGAGAATTAGTTATTAGTTACATGAGTAATAAATTAACTGATTACGTGAATATTTTGAGACCATCTGTTTACCTACAATTATAAGGTGAAATCCAAAATGCTACTCCTTCCAGCAGAGTAAAAAAGAGTTTATTAGACGTCGTTTTAAGTTATTTTGTTTCTTTGAAAAGGTATTTTGTCCCACAATTAATTTGATTCAAAATAGTTGTTTTGCCAAACACTACCCTCATAATAAAAAGAAGCTTAGTTACCTCACTTTGATCATAAGTATCTTATCAAATGTAAAAGAAGATCCCAAATATCTTTAGACCATATGTTTGTGTATTGAATTGAAACCTGGAAGACTATACAGAAGTAACAAAATCTGTTGAAATTCTTGATTCCTAATCATGCCTAGAATCACCAGAGCCAATGTGGGGTTGTGTGCTTTGGTAGTGTTCTAACCTTTCCCTGCGGTAGTCTTCCCGGTCCAATGATTGCAAGGTCCGATCATGTCATGGAATACCATGTTAATTGCCTTTTGATAAGTGGCTTGGACGTTCTTTAATCCGAATGTCATTACCACCCATTCATACACTCCTGTTAGACATGAGCATCTAAAGGTTGTTTTGAATAAATCCTTCTCTGCTAAGAAGATTTGATTATACCTAGCCTATCTGTCCATTAGAGACTACATCTTGTGCCCTACCGCAGCGTCAACTAGCATATCCGCTATGGGCATGACATATTTGTCTTTTGATGTGGCTAGATTCAAGTATTGAAAGACTATAAAGACTCTTATCTTGCCATTCTTTTTAATCATGGGAACGATGTTGGATAACCACTCTGTATACCTGCATGGGCATATGAATTTGGCTTCTAACCATTTCTAATTTCCTCCGTGATTTTTGGTAAGAGCTCGGGATCAAACCTTCTTGAAGGTTGTTTGAAAGGCTTGAATCATTTCTTTATCAGAAGTTTGTGTTCAACCATATTTCTATCAAACCAGGGCATTTCCGTATAATCCCACGCAAAACAAGTTTTATATTTTCTCAGAAGATCGATCAACTTTGCTTGTTGGTCTTGTATTAGTAGACCACTCAACCGGACTATTCTTGGTCGATCTTTTGAGCCGATGTCAAAATCTACTAAAGGATTTTCTGATAAGTTGTGGGTTGATGATTTTCCAATAATCCGGACCACTGGTAAATAATGCTCCGAGGTCCCATTATTCTTTTGCTCATTACCATCCATGTCATTTATTTGCAATTGGTCTAATTTGATCAAATAGTTATAAATATATGAATCTCTTTTATTTATCATATCTTAAATATTTGTACAATTATTTGTTGGCTGAATGAGAAGCCATTGCAATTAGGGAATTAACGCCTAAGTATTGGAGACATCGCTTCGGAGGCCATAGATCAGACTATCCGAGATTGGGATTTCATGGGGGATAGTCAATGATACACAAACTCATCTTGAAGCTCAATACTCTACAGTTACTGGGTTGGTGAGGCATTGACCGTGACTACCTGATTATCATCCCAAAACATCGACTGCTGCATGGATGAAGTCTCCCAAAATACCGTGATTACTTGTGCGTCGTAGAATATCAGTTAATTTTTTTTTATCTTTTATTTTTTCCATGAACCACATAACTTTTTGCTTATTAAAGGGTGTATTCTCCGAATAAGGATGGGTGATGAAGATTTGAACTCCTAAAATACATTATAATTATGTGCATAATTTTTCTAATAAATATAAGTATTTTAATAAATAATTGAATTAGCATAATAACTTAAATAAATAGAAGGATAGTTAATTCATGGAAAAACGATCATTTCAAGCACGAATACAATATTACAAACATTTAAATCAATAACAGTAATGGTAAGGTATCAACAACAGTTGGCTTGATTGGATGTGGCTCTAGTCGCTTAAGCAAGGTCTCAGGTTCGAGCCTTGTGTATGCAGAAAACTGCTTTGGGAATTGCGCCCTTAATTGACCTTGCAGGTTTTTTAGGGATTAGTCTTGGGTCCAATGAGGCTTGGAGAGACCCTGGATCAGGGCCGTTCCTGAGATTTTATGGGCCCTGGGCGAAGCGTTCGTATAAATATAAAAATAAACATATTCGATTATTCCCTAGCAGACAATTTTGGAATTCAGTTGTTAAAATCTTGGCCGCTAATGAAGTTCGATTGCAAATTTGGATATGACCAAATTTTAGGATTTTCTTCCAGAAATTTTCAGGATTTTCTTCCAAAAAGTTTTCGTCATTAAGACAAAAAAATTCTTGTAATTATTGTTCTTGATAAATTTTCCAGTAGTATTTTATTATTTCTAAAAATAAATTTTCTCCTTATTTTACATCCAAAAAGAATAATTCTTGGGAGAATAATTTAGGTCCTACTATTTGCTAAGAATCCCCGAAAACTTGTCGGGTGGAGGAACTCTCCCATATGAACGGAAGCAAGAATTTCTTATTTGTGAATCTTTCATGGATAATAACTAGGTTTTTAGAATTTTCTTTCTTTCTTTTCACCTATTAATTTGAAATTGAAAAAGTTTCCTAATTAAATTAGATGGTGAGTTTAGAAAGAAATTTGGAGATAAATAAAATGTGAACTTTTAATTTGTAGAAATAAAAATAATGGAATTCATGCTCTTTTTTAAGATATTAAAAATAAAACTTACTTCCTCCGTTTTTTAAAGATAGCTACGGACCCACCCAACACGCAGTCCAATGCACATTTTAAACCATTATAACTCAAATTCGATACAAGTAAAAATTCTAAATGTTCGATATTTAAAAACTACAAGAAAAGACGAATCTAACAAGATCTCACTTGGTTATTTTTTAACTTATATAACCATGATAAAACTTTAAGTCAAAGTATATGAGTGAACAGTACCAATTTGTCAAACGTAGCTAACAAATAAAAACGGAGGAAGTATTAATTTTATAAAAATAGTGTAAAAAATAAAAAGGTAAAAGGGCCCCATTTTCCATGGGCCCTCGGCAAATGCACCATAGGCCTATGCCCAGGGCCGGCTGTGCCCTGGATTCACCTAAAAATAAAAATAACAGGAATGGAAAGGTTCTTGTTTTCTTTGTTTTTCGATTTTCTCCTTTGTCTTTGCTCGCCCTTTTGGCTGGCTTTGTTATATACTATATTTTATAAAAATAGTAATAGGAACGAATACAAAACCTATTATTCATTGCAAAATGATTTGAATATTTTAGATAAAAAAATAAGTTAAGTGGATTATGCCTTTCACCCAAAGTAAATAAATACAAGGATGTGATCATGTGAGAGCATCAAGAAACCAATTTGCAAATTATGGACAATGAAAATTGAAATGAAAACAAGAAATTTCAAAGCATAAGGGCTTGGCGATATACAGGTGTCGATCACTTAACAAAATTATTGGGAGTTTGGGACCAGAGGACAACATGCTTTAAATGACAACATGCTCAATTGCTAACACTTGGACGGTACGGTGGTGGAAAAATCCAATAGCCCTGGCCGAACAATTTCGCCGATAACTCATTATATCATTCATATCATATCGAAAATATTGAAAGTACCGAAATTTATGGTATACCAAAATTTTTGGTACAGTATATTATCGTGCCAAAACTTTTTGGTATGATATCGGTATCAAGATATTCGGTATACCGTAAATATGGGAATACCAATGTATATATATTATAGAATATATAATTTCATGTTTTTAAAATAAAAATATATAACATATTTATTAGTAAACCAAAAAAATTATTTAATGCCCAACCCAATTTTAAATAATTTAAAATTAAGTTTCTATTTTTTTTGTATTGGTTATAAAGTAAACTATAATTCTAAAACTATAATTACATTTATTTATTGAAGTTTAAAAGTTAAAAAGTATTTATTTATTATAATTTTTTTTTGGTGAGGGGGACGCTACAAGTGTCAGCTAAAAAAGAAAAAAAGAGAAGTAAGGGGAGAGGAAGGAAAGGAACAAAAAACCAAAAAAAAAAAGAATCAGAGGCGAGGCCGCCAGACGCCATCGAATCCGCAGCTAATGTAGACCGAACTTCATCCGGTGGGAAGGCCCACGTAGTGAAGAACTCAAGCTCTCGGGAACCCCGCTTGGCCAAGAAGTCGGCAACAGGATTTCCTTCACGGAAAATATGAAACCAGCGATATCCGGGATTAGTCAAAAGGAGATCCCGGATCATCCTTACAAGAGGAAAAATGGGGTGATCCCTTGCCACATCCGAGTGAATGAGCCGGATGGCTTCAAGCGAATCAGAGTAGCAACACGCCTCCCTAATATTTCTGTCTTGCAGGAGTCGCATCCCATTCAGAATACCATGCAGCTCTGCAACAAGGATTGTAGAGTTCCCAACATAGCCAGAAAAACCAACCTGCCACTGGCCAACAACATTGCGAATAACGCCTCCGAACCCTGCCCTCCCCGGATTGTCAATGACACTACCGTCAACATGTAGCACAAATTCACCATATTGGCGAGGATGCCAAGACACCAGACATGGTGGAACAGGGCGAGGCAATCGACCATACACCCTATCAAACCCTTTGCCAACGCTAACAGCCTTCGCCACCAGGGAAGCTTGATTAGGCCTCTCATCCCGGAAGCATTGAGCATTTCTCGCACACCAAATGCCCCACAACAACGCCCAAAACTTCCCAGACCATTGCCGTGTGAGATTCCGCCAAAGGAGTCCCAAATCACCAACCGGCGGATCTGGTACCTGGTTGGGGCCATGAAACGCTGCCCAAGCACTGGAAGCCCATGGACAATTAAAGAAAAGGTGCGCAGCAGATTCGTCATGCACACCACAAATTGAGCAACGGCCTGAGCTAGCCAAGTGTCTTCTCGCACGTAAAAGATTAGTGGGAAGAGAATCATGTACGAGTAGCCACATGAGATATCGAACCTTTTCCGCCGCCGGTATCTTCCAAACCCAAGCTTTATTGAAGTCGCACGCAATGCCTCGAGCCTCAAGCATCCACATATATCCTGACTTGACAGAGTAGCGCCCCGATGAGTGACCATCCCACATGATCAGGTCCTCCGCCGCATCATGGAGAACAGGAGGGCCAAATTCCAACACTTCCTGGATAATATCATCTGGCACCAGGGTCGAGATGTTCGACCAACACCAATTCCCACTCATCACAACATCCTTTACACAGAGGTGAGCATCCAAAGGGTGAACTGATGACACGCGGGGGCCAATCGGACCAGCCTTGAGCCAATGAGAAAACCACAGATTACAATTACCTAACCCAATGCGAGTTCGGAAGCCTTTAGCGAAGATTGGATCAATCCGCGTTAGAGCCTGGTAGGTAGGTGATGCTCCAGGCTTGACGGGAAAATTATACAACCCACACCGATACTTTGTCAACAGAAATTGAGACTCCAGCAGTTGTGGTTTAGTAACAACATTAGCAAATACATTGCCGAGAAGAGAGATGTTCATGTCACGCATCAACCGAATACCCGCGCCACCCATAACTCGCGGCCGAGCAACACGATCCCAGCAGATAAGATTTAATCCACGGCCATGATTGTCCTTCCAAATAAAGTTACGAATGATTCGATCCAATTGTTCACAGATAGAGGAGGGCAACCAAAAAAGCAGCATGAGATACGTGGGCATAGCAGCTAGTACAGAACGTGCCAATGTTAATCGACCTGCTTTATTCAACAAGGAGCGCTTCCAGGAGCTGAAACAAGCATGCAACCGCTCCACTAAACTGTCAAAATGAGAATTCCTAACACGACCATGAATAACCGGGAAACCAAGGTAACGACCAAGATCCAAGGAAAATTCAATATTAAGGATTGAATGGAGCTCATCAACGGTGGAAGAGGGGACAGCAGCAAACACAAAACAAAGCGACTTTCTGGTATTAATCCGGGGACCTGAAAACCCTGCGAAGTTAGCCAAAATCCCATCAATGACTCGGGCACAAGCTGGGGTGGCTTGAGCAAAGAGCAAGAGGTCGTCGGCAAACATCAAGTGGGAGAGAGCTGGAGCACCCCGCACAATTGTCACAGGCAACCAACGCCCTTGAGTGACCGCTTGTAAGATTGTGTACGAGAGTTTCTCCATGGTCACGATAAATAAGTAGGGGGACAGCGGATCGCCCTGGCGCAGACCTTTTGCCGGGGAAAAAGGATCCAGGCCAACCCCATTCCAGAGGATGGAGTAAACCGGTGATCGCACACAGAACATAATCAAGGTGAGGAGCCGCTGAGGAAGTCCCATCTCAGTAAGACAATTCTCTAAGAAATCCCAAGAGATGTTGTCGTACGCCTTTTCCAAATCAATCTTAAGGAGAAACTCTTGCGAACGTCTATTTTTGTTGCGGAAGGACGTGATCAATTCCTGTAAGATAATAGCATTAGACGCCGTGCTACGGCCCAGGAGGAACGCAGACTGAAAAGGGCCGATATACTCCTGGAGGATGGGCCGAAGCCGATTCACAATAACTTTGGTAATGAATTTATAGCAAACAATGCAAAGGGAGATCGGCCGGGAGTTGCGAATTACAGTCGGAATAGCTACCTTGGGAATAAGGCAGATGAATGTAGCTGATATCTCTTGCGCAAATGAACCATCATGAAAGGCTTTGCCGACAAAGTCCATAACTTCCTCTCCTACCGAACTCCAGTAGAGTTTAAAAAACTCCGCTGGGAAGCCATCTGGTCCGGGCGCCGCAAACCCCTTAATTTGTTTAACCACTTCCGCCACTTCTTGACGAGTAACCTCCTTATCCAAATGATTGTCTGCTCGTATCAAAGGAAGGGTAGCCAAAGTCTGTCGCGGCCGAGGAGAAGGTTCAGAAACACCAAAAAGCTGAATGAAGTGATTTCTCACATGAGTTTGGAGTAGGGCGTCATCTGATGTCCATACCCCATCAATATTGAGCCCCGTTATGTTAGCCCGTTGCCTCCTGATGCGGGTAACATTATGGAAATATTTTGTGTTACGATCGCCATATAAAATCCACTTGTCTCGGGCCTTCTGATACCATAATAATTCCTCCTGGTGTAAGAGTACCTCAAGCTCCTCCATAAGCTGCTTCTCCAGCCGAGTGTACGTTGAGGAGTCAACTCGAAGGAGGCACCTACGGACCCCCTCCAACCTGCTCAAGCTCTTCCTCTTCCAACGTTTAAGATTACCAAAAATGGTTTTATTAAAGTTGATATAAGCATTCTTAATCCCCTCCAGGCGCTCAGGCAGGGGCAGCTCTGTCGCATTCCAGGATGAATCTACAACAATACCATACCCCGGATGGGTAGCCCACATGCCTTCCCACCTAAAGGGTTTCCCAGCCGCATGTCTACGCCCAACCTTACATCGGAGGAAGAGGGGGTTGTGATCCGAGCAGCCGATCAAGAACCTCCACCAAATAATGAGGGAACTGAGTAACCCATCCCGCATTTGCTACAGCTCGATCGAGGCGTTTCCGAGCTAGAGGCCCGCCGGTTGTATTCCGCTACCAAGTGAAAGGATTACCCGATGTGTTAAGCGTCTCCAATCCACAATCTGTCAACAACTGTAAGAATTGAAGACACTGATGCGACGGAGCAGAAACCCCCAAAGCTTCAGATGAGGAAATAACTTCATTCCAATCTCCTATTGCTAGCCACGGCCCCTGCACATGAACTGCCAGGTCTCGAAAGTCCCTCCATTCAATAAGCCGCTCGCGAGCAATCGGGTTGGCATACACCACTGTGCAATGCCAAACACAGTCATCCCTACACACCCGGCACGTAATCAACCGAGAGTGAAGAAAGGCAACCGAAATATCATAAGGAGTCCCAATGCGACGGAGAACCCAATTGCCTCCAGCACGTCCAGAACATTCAATCACATGGACGGCCTCATATCCTAAACGATATAGTGTCACCCATACTCTAGAAAACGCTCCCTGAGGCTCCAGCAGGATCAACAAGGAGGGCTTATACATGCGGATGATATCCGAAAGGTGGCGTTGTGAAGACCCTTGCATGACGGCCCGCAAATTCCATGCAAGAATAGAGAAATCGTTGAACGGAATCATTGTGGCACTAAGGCCAAGTCGCAATGAGAATAAGTATCCCCTCCCTGATCATTCGACACCATGATAGCAACATTAGCCTTCGTAAGGTCATCCAACTTGTCCCCAATGCCAGGCGAGATAGAGGCCTCCTCTGTAGATCCATCACCAAGAAGATGGAGGTATTTTTTGGGGAAGGCCTTTAATACGTCAACTGGGTCCTTATACTGGCCATCCCCTCGGCCGGTTTTCCTGTCCGTGCGTTTTTTCTGAACACCATGTGAAAGGCGATTCACCCGTCCTATATTCTTAGTAGCAGTACCAGCTCGAACCTTCAACCCTTCTGGAGCAGTAGGCTTTACGCCTTCCGAATCAGGGGGAATACGCTTCGGATCCTCTACACGCCGATCCAACAGGTCTGCACATGCTGGAGTATTCCGAGGGCCCTCCGTATGTGGCTCCTTGGACGCAATGTTCTGCGGAACCACTGGCAAAACAGACGTCGAACGGGCCGGATGGGGTCGGCGAGGTTTCCTTCTCTTCACCACCATCCACTCACCAACACCTAACTCCACATTAGCATCCTCCACTCCCTCAGGCGGAGACGTGACCTTAGCTTCCATACCCAGGACCGGGCAATCAGTTTTGGGCGTCGCCTCTGGCGAACTCTCAGCCATAGGCCCTGCTCCAGAATTATCGTTCCTCAGCCGACCAGGATCACAAGCCATAGTAGACAGGCTCGGACAATTATCCTGGAGGTGACCAAACCGGGCGCATCTCATGCACATAGTATGCAGTCCTTCATACGCAACTTGAACGACCTCCCCCTCAACATCCAGCGTTCCATAAAGCGGTTTATCAAGGTCGATCTCGACGCAAGCCCTAGCATATCGTCCCCGCGAAATAATCGTCGTATGTTTATCCACCTTGATCAACGTTCCCATAGCCGAAGTAATAACTCGAAGGGCATTCTCATTGTAGAAAATTTGATTGAGATCCGTAAACCGAACCCAAGTTTGAACCGTGTTAACCCGCGATTTCCTTGGGTTGAAGTCCGCGGACCATCTTTGAATTGCAAGGCAATGATCAAAAATCATCCACGGACCCTCGGTGAGCACCTTCTCTCGATCCTCTGGCCTTGCAAATGTAGCCAGGAAACAGCCGTGACCCACATCCAACAGATCAAAACTTCCAGAAAGCTTCCATGCACGCGTTAGCTTCTCACGCAAGGCAATAAACCCGACCGACATTCCGAGCACCTTCAAGACTAGGGTTTCCTTCCAGGGCTCATAAAGGTCATCAAGCACAGATTTTTCGAACCGAATCTTGGGGCACCTACGATGTGGTCCCGAAGTCTCAAAAGAGGCAAGCTTCTCTTTCACCCAATCCCTCGGTGCAGGCGGGGGAGGCTCAGGCGTATCAGGAAGGGGCAAGGATAACGCCACATCACGAAATGAGGGAGGAGACGCAGACAGCGCCCTGCCAAGGACGGGTCAGGGGCCGAAGCTTCAAAGGGGTGGAGCGAAGGCAGAACTTTGCCGCCAGGATCATGCAAAGTCGTCGCAACAGGCGTAAGGGAAGACGCAGTCGCCGCCACGCGAGCCCTAGTCTTTTCCCATTCAGGACGCAATCGCCTATTTTTACTTATTATAATTTAATCTAACATATATTTATGACTTTCATTTTTTGTAATAGTGGCATATTCCGATCAAGCGCATATTTAAACATTATCTTTGATCTTCAACTCTAGTGTGACTTCTTTATTTTTTAGAGGAAACTTTAATTTCTTTATTACCATAAATCGAAGCCAACGGGCTTAGTTACAAACTTCCATCACACTCCACAACAATTGCCACTAGGATGCACTCTAGCAACTATACAACAGCGAAAATGAAAAGCCTGCAGGACTAGTACTTCCGACTTAGCATCAGTGAACCCTCAATGACAGACAGAGTTCCAGCCTTACCCTTCCCTGGCCGCCCCACGCCTCGCCCATATGCCTGCAAGTTCGTTTCTTTCCCTATGCACTTTAACAATTCCCCCACAATTGAAGATTGCCATCACATGTGCCAGATAAGAAGAAAATCCCAATGAAGCCTTGTCCAGCTCTTTTAACCAACGAACTACATTTTGTGAATCACACTCGAACATGATCTTGGGTATTGGAATATGCCACTATTACAAAAAATAAATTTCAAATTAATATTTGTAATCATGAACTCTAATGTGACTTAGAATGTATTAATATTTGTAATCATGAACATATATGAATAAATAAATGTCAAATTATTTTATATTTTGCTATTATTTTTATAGACTTTGCATATAAAAAAGAAGAAATTAGTGCGTAGTTAATTTTATTTCTGTTAGAAGAGATTATGAATGACCTCTAAAGTTATTTTAAAACTCTATTCATATTTTGTGATGTGAATTACATTATTTTGAAAATTATTTTATTGCAATTAAGTTAAAACTATTATATGAAATTTTTTGTTTATTTTCATAAATAGTTTTATATTGGTCGGTAATACTGAATTTTTATGTCGAATGTTTCAGTATACCTCAGTATACCGAATTAATGGTATGATAATTGTATTCATTTTCCATATACTGATATTTACGATATGGTAACGGTATATATAATTGAAAATTTTCGGTATATCGTACCAATTCAACCCTACAATAGCTTCATAATTTTGCTTTGTGAAAGACAAAAATTTGATTTTAAAACCACAACAAAAATATTTAGATTGTGGTATATTTACAATCTGAAGGTTGCAAGTCAAGGGACTTAACCACTTGGGCTAAATCCCCATCCCTGGTATATTTACAATTGAATGAGATTTTAAAATAATATAGAAAACGTTTAAATATAATTAATAGCTTTTTTTCCCTTTTTTTTCTTTAGAAAGTAATAAATTATTTTCGGGAGAGCAAGTAAAATATTATTTGATCAAAATATGTGACATATCAATTAAAACTTAAATAAAAAGAAGAGAAATATATATATATATATATATATATTAAAAGGAGGGCCGAGTCCAAGATTACATAAGAAGTTTAGCAAAAAAAAAAAAAAAAAAAAAAAAAAGAAGAGAGATTACATAAGGAGTTCAGCCAAAAAAATAAGAAAAAAAAAAAGAGAGAGATTACATAAGGAGATGTGGACGGCATAAAGAACCCATTACAATCGACATCTCGAAGACCCTTTTTTCTCCCATAGTCACAAGCTGTTTGGGCATTGAGCAATAACCCTCATATGCATATAGAAACTCGCTAAAGTGCATATATAAATGTCCCAAAAAGTTTTGGACATATAGTATATAGTACAATGCATTTATTTAATTATTAATATCTTAAAATATAGAGAAATAAAAATTATAAAAAATATATCTTCTAAAATTATGCGAAGATGAATCCAACAAGATCCCACTTGATTATATTTTTTCCTATATTATAACGGCAATAAAAATTTAGGTTAAACATATATAATTAACAGTGTAAAAAATCGAAATAGAACAGAGGGAGTACATTGTATATTTGGTTGAAATGCCAATGAAAACTTGCTAAAAAAGAATCGATTTTACCATTATATAAAACATTCGACGGATTGCACAGGGTATATAGCTAAATTGATTTGATGAACTAACTAAAGTGATAAAATCTACTAACTCACTGAAATGCCTAGAGTCAAATGAGTAGTATTTTTTTAGATGTTCTTCTATGTTCTCAAAAGGTGAAAGAATGGAGGTATGGTCCCCTGGAAACGTCCCCTGGAAGTATGCATCGCTTATGGTCCCAATTTTGGCACTTCTGAGGTTTGGAGGTATGGTTCAAATACAACACACGTTGAGGGAATGTAATGAAAACGCAGACTTTTGGGCTAAGAAAGGTGCTAGCGGTGAAGAGAAGGTTGAAATGTGGTTTTAAAGACAACTTTTGTTGGGTAATTCATAATAATGGATACTGAGATTGCCATATAAGTCTCATGGTCGGGAATATTTGGAAGCAAGGTGGGAGTGGAGCTGCTTAGTTTCTGAAGTATGGCTCTGAGAGCACTCGGTTCTGCAAGTAGTACTACAGTTTCTGATCTTTTATGCTTTTTGTGTTGTAACTGATTAAACATGTATCTGTATTAGGCTTGGATTGCTATGTTCCAAGCATTTGGATGGTGGCTTGATGTCTGTATCTGGTCCTTTATGAAATAATATGTTTTTTCCCCAAAAAAAAGGTGAAAGAATGGAAAAAGCTCAGGGCAGTCTCCGGAATTTTTTGGGCCCTGTGCCAAAATTTAAAAATTGACCCCATATAAATGTATTTATAAATGTATTTAGTAATTATTTTATAATTCACAAGTCTTATTGGATCTAAGACTAATTTCTCAATGATTTGGTAGGCATTGAATGCTTGTATCTCCAAAAACATAACTTTGCAAACACAAAAGTTTGAACTCGATACATTTATTTAAGTTGTCAGACAGTTAAGGTCTCGTACAACTCATGTCACCTACTAAACCACTAGTACCTCAAATATTAATTTTAGGGCTTCCTTCGTTCACTCACTATATATTAAAAATAACTTTTTTATAATAAATTTTAAATCTTTGTTAATTATTATTACATTATAATGTTAAAGAACAAAATTTAGTCCTAAAAATAAAAAAACAAGTTATTCTTAGAATTACAAAATATTTAATTTAATTTAATTTAGTCCCAAATATATTGGTGAGAAATTAAATCATATTATATATATTTGCAACCTTTTAATTAAAACCAATACTTTATATTATAATAATTTAAAAGTACATTAATATAGTAAAAAATATTGATATAAAAAATCATTACTTAGTACCATATGTTCAATATATACTTAAAAACATAAAGTAAAAATTTTTCAATTACTTAAAAGAAAAATAAAAAAAGAAATTTCATGTGGGGCCCCTGAAATTGGGGCCCTGAGCACCGGCTCCTGGTGCTCCTGCCAGTGAGCCGGGCCTGAAAAAGCTTATTCACAAACAAGTTGATATACTCCCTCCGTCCCACTTATAGTGTCCCAAAATTTTCGGGCACGTTATTTTATGTGATGATAGTTAGTATTTGATGTAGGGGTAGATTAGTGTTTAAAGTGTGGGTAAATTAGGAATTTTTGTGATGTGATGGTAATGAGTTTGAATTTTTAATTGATTTATTTATGTGTGATGTGACAGTTGCGAGTTGAATTTATTAATGATATTTATTTATTTATGTAATGTGCTGGGGTAACTTTAGTGATTAATATTTTAATTATTTCCTAAAATGGAATGTGACAAAAGTGTTGGGACAACCAAAAAAGGAAAGTGAGACAAAATAATGGGACGAAGGGAGTATTTTTTTTTCTTTGAGAAGCCGAAGCCGGAGAACAAACAAGTTGATATATTGGGCCTAGTTGAGAATTAGTTATTAGTTACATGAGTAATAAATTAACTGATTACGTGAATATTTTGAGACCAACTGTTTACCTACAATAAGGTGAAATCCAAAATGCTACTCATTCCAGCAGAGTAAAAAAGAGTTTATTAGACGTCGTTTTAAGTTATTTTGTTTCTTTGAAAAGGTATTTTGTCCCACAATTAATTTGATTCAAAATAGTTGTTTTGCCAAACACTACCCTCATAATAAAAAGAAGCTTAGTTACCTCACTTTGATCATAAGTATCTTATCAAATGTAAAAGAAGATCCCAAATATCTTTTGACCATATGTTTGTGTATTGAATTGAAACCTGGAAGACTATCCAGAAGTAAGAAAATGTGTTGAAATTCTTGATTCCTAATCATGCCTAGAATCACCAGAGCCAATGTGGGGTTGTGTGCTTTGGTAGTGTTCTAACCTTTCCCTGCGGTAGTCTTCCCGGTTCAATGATTGCAAGGTCGCCATTGGCGATCTATCGGGCGTGCCAGCAATGTTCACGATGTATGATCTACATAGGGGGCAGCTCGAGTGGGTCTGAAACCAAGTGTCGATGCAGGCGACGTGGAACACGTGGGAGCAACTGGGCAGGTGCTTCACCCACTCCCCATCTTGAAACTCGCCCAAGCACACCACGCATTCGGTGCTGGTACTGCCCGGGTGCCATGATTCCTTTCCATTCTCTTTGTTGACCTGAGTGATGGGGAGCGAATGCATCACAAATGAGTCGAGGCCCCTGCTCTGGAACGTGATTGAGAATTCCTCGAGATGCTCGTTCAATCGTCTCCTCTGGTCCGACCTCCGGGAGAGATGGATCATACGGAGCGTGGAGCAATTGCATTCAATCATTTTGAAGTAAGTAAACAAGACGAATATGCTACAGACGAGGCCAACCATGGCGACTACCTGAGGATCCCACTTCGAAGGATCAGACTCTAGCGAGGATGTTGGGGACGACATGAAAAATTCGAAAGGGCCTACTGATAGGACAACCTCGGTGAAATATACTTCCTCTCAAAGACTGCCATAGGACACTAATTTACAAGATGAAAAGGCCAAAGTTGGAGGTTATACCAAGGGGATAAGTAACAACCTTTGCTGTAAAACAAAAACAGGCATTCTTGTCTCAAGTTATTACACTCAAATTAAGAGTTCAGAATATGAAAATATACATCAAAAATTTGTCTTAGCAAATCAGATAGGGATGCAATACACATTTCCGATGATTAAACTCTATTGAAAACCCCAACTGCAAATTTGTTAGGCCAGCTAGCAATGGATATATGTTTCCCCAATAGACAAGAATTCAATAGAACAACCACCCTTTTTAGTACTTTACAATGTGAAAATGGAAGAGGATGGGGTCGCGGGTTGTGGGTTTGGGCTGTGGCTTGGGCCTTCATTCTTTTATGGGAGCCCAACCAAAAAAAAAAGTCAAAGTCTAGCCCTTCCCACCCAAAAACTTTCACCATACCACCTACATATTTTCAACCTCTTAATTGAGTTAAATGAGTGTGTAATTTAATATTTGTGGTACCCCTACGGAATGGATGTGGTAATGTGCTCGTTTGACGGCCGTAATTTTCGATTAGAAATGTGGTAACCGTTCAAGCATACATATGGTACCTAGTTATGCAAACTTGAGGTATGCTGATATCAATATTGTGGTGCCCCTACGGAAGGATTGTGATAATATGGTTCATTTAATCGTGGTGCTTTTTGATTGAAAAGGATGGCACCCGTCCAAGGACGCATATGGTACTATTGCGTGTTACCGGCGGTGAATAACTATGCATACGGAAGGAGTGTGGTAATATGGACATATGGTCCATTTGCTTCTCGATTGAAAAGTGTGGCAACAGTTGAATGACCTATGGTAACTTTGGAATAATTATCATGGTAACTATTGCTTATTATACGTGGTACAAAAGTATACATATGTGAGGTACGTAAGCATGCATATATACGTGAGCCCTGAAAATACTCACAGAATCATTTGGACGGTTCCGGTGGGTTACGGACAGTCCAGTAGACAGTGCAAGGGGGATTAAAAGGGGGTGAAAGACTAAAGACTAAAAAATTATATTCTTGAGTTGGGAAGGTGGGATCTAAAGACTAAAATTCCCTTCTTTTATTGTTTGTTGGGTTTCCTTCCTCTCCTTTCTTAGGCTTCATCAACTTAAACACCACACAACATACAAAAAAATCATTCAATTGAGCCCAATATAGTTAATTAACTACAATTAATTAAATTATTATGAAATAATTAATTGGAATCTTACGATATTGAGTAAATTAATTGAACACTTAATAACTCGATTAATTTCAATTGAAAATTTGTTCCGAGGGATGAGGACTTAGCCCAAGTGGTTAAGTTTCCCAACTTACAATGGAAGGTTGGAGGTTCGATTTCCCACCCGCCCCCTATCCCTTCCTTTTATTACCCTTTGTAATTTTTGTGGCATGGGCTCCCACCACCCATTTCCTAGCCTGTATAAGCTGTTAAGCAAAAAAAAAAGTAAAAATTGGTTGGAAAAATGCACTTTTACTTTCATGTAAAAATATTCGAATTGCACTATAGGGAAACCACTTCTGTTACAGTGCTGAATCATAATCTATTGAGTGTGATGTCTCGATCTGAGGTCTTGATGTTTTTTTTTATATGTTTTTTTTAATGGTAATGTGTGGGAGGGAATATACCATACTATCCGACAGGGCCTATAGCCTAACCTATCGAAAGCCAGACCAGACAGACTTTTATTTTTTTTATAAACAGGCTACGGCGCTACGCTTAGACTAATTTATAAGTCTATTTAGCTAAATAGGTCAGACCAGACTTCATTAAAAGCCTTTTAGGCCTACCAGACCGGCCTATTTATTATATTATTAGTCTACTATGTTTCTTACATAGGAGTATGTTGTATTATTATTATTTTATTTAAAAGTAATTATTAATTTGATCTTATATAAATAGTTCAACCCCGTATATAAATACTAGTTTTGGATGAAAACTTGCCCAAGTGAACAAATTATGTCTTCCAACCTTATGATTACATTCAGATAGGGGTTTAAATGAGACTGATAGGTTCGTGAATTATTCGAGCTCGGCTCGGCCAAAATTCGGTTCAAGCTCGGCTTGAAATGGTTCGATTCAAGCTCGAGTTCGGCTCGTAATTAACACTCATGATCTCAAGCCGAACCAACTACTATTCGGCTCGAAAGCTCGATAATATTCTCGATTTAATTCTATACATATATTTATTTATTAGTAAATATAGAAATTACATAAAATATTAAAAAGTATAAGTGTTATTATTGTTTATATCTTTTAATTTTTAAATTATAAATATATTATTAATAAATATATATATTTAAAATTATTTAAATATGTCGATTAAATAGAATATAATTAAATATATGCAATATATTAAATATAATTCCTTTTATAAATTATGTGAGAATGAAGATCATAATGTTCGAGCTCGGCTCGAATTCTTATGAGCTCAAGCCGAGCTTACCACTATTCGGGCTCGGCTCGACTCGTTTACACCCCTACATTCAGATATATATAAAATATGTAAATTTATTTTTGAAATAAACTTAATCGGGCTTTTAAAAGGCTTAAAAACTGGCCTATTTATTTAAATAGGTCAGATTTAGGCCTATGTTATAGGCCAATCAAAGGTAATAGGCCAGACTCAGGCCTAACAAAATCGACGTAGCCCTAGGCTATACAAGCCTAAGCCTAGCCACGCCTACACTATTTCCATCCATATGTGTTGTATACTTCATTAATGATGTATTATTAACTATTTTAGATTATATTCTTTCCAAAATCCGATAATCATATCTTCCAAAATTAATTTGGCTCGATTAGAGTGATTACTAAGGGTATGTTCTGCACGCAGAATTGTAGCTGCAGTCTGTAGTGGCGAGCTGCAGTTGTAGGGAGTTGTAGCTGTTGGAAGCTGTATGGGTCGTAGTTATCATTTTTTGCATAAATGTTCGGTACAAGTAGCTGTAGCCAGAGGCGAACCTGTATAGGGACTTGGGGTTGCCCATGCCCCACCATTTTTTATATACATATATACCTATTTTTATTTTATGTATATATATGTTTAATTATTTCATATTTATTTTTTCTTTTCCTATTTAAATATAAACTTCAAAATAAAAAAACTACAATTGAAGCTTTTTGCAGTTACGAGCTGATTTGCGCCCGATACTACATATATGAAATGTCAAAAGTAAAACTAAAGAATATGGAAAAATGCTAAAAAATTATAATTATTGAAAAAATTAGGCCCTAAAAATTGAAAATTTTGTGGAAGAATACGTATTGCACAACCTAGTAACCGAGACTAGGACCCCCCATAAAAAATTTCCTGGGTCCGCCTCTGGCTGTAGCTGTCATAAATTGTAATTTGAAGAGAAGAATTAATTAAATTTAGAAAGTAACTTTCAAAAACTCTCAAAAGCTAATGAATGTAGCTTCTAATTGTAGAGTTTTCGGAGCTACAATTCACAGCTAAAGCCTTCAAAAGCTAGGGTGTAGAATGGGGCGATTATTTTTTGAAATAAAAGTTAAAGCTCCCAAAAGTTTCCAAAAGTTACGTGCAGAATAAAGGGGCGTTTTGTTCGGGAGATCTGAGATTCCCACTGGGAATCTTGGGTAGGAAATGAAACATGCCCATGTTTGGTTCGGGGCATGTTTCATATGAGAATCTCACATTCCCACCGAGGTGGGAATGTTAGGTGTTTTAGGTGCGAATGTGATTCCCATTTGGAGGGCACGTAATATTAGATTACCGCCTACACTTTACCTATTTTATACTAATTTGACTTTTATACCCTCACTTTTTATACTTATTTTAATTTATAAATTTAGATATTTGTATTTTAAAAAATAATAAATATATGGAATTTAATTTTAAAAAATTAATTGAAAATTTTTAAATTATTTGACCATATTTTTAATATATATATTTTCATATTTTCTTAAAATTTGCTTTTCTTCAATATACAGTATAAAACAAAAATAATAAGGATTTAGAGACATTAAATAAGTAATTATCATAAAATAAATTACATATAATTTTTTTTAATATTTTAATTTAAAGAATAAATCAGCTTAAATATTTCTATTGTGTAGCAAAATGATATATTTAAAATATTAGTTCAATTGAAATTCAAGGATATTATGGTAAATTAATTAGAACTGGAAATCTGATATTCCCAATCTAACCAAACGTAATAATTTTAAAACATCAAAAAATAAGATTACCAGCAATCTCATATTCCCAGTATTCTTATATTCCCAACAATTACATTCCCACTGATAATCTAAGATCCCTCAAACCAAACGCACCGTAAGTGTGTATGAAAAAATATATATACCATTTATTATTTTTTGTGATGTAGACACCTATATCGTGATGATTGTCAAGCACAATATTACCACTACATCACAAAATATTACGGCCCATCACCATATTCAATTTCATAAGTTTATATTTATGGTTAATAAATCTTTTTATTTGGAATGCTTCCATGTAGATGCATAGAAATTACGATGTTATTAGTACAAATACACCGTTCCCATCACAGACACCAACTAATGGTTTATTGGTTTATAGAAAGAATCGAAACCCAATTAGGAAACATCGAAGAAATATTCGACGAGATCACATTCATTACATGCTAAACATGAACATTTAGCACGGTATCTTATTTGATAATAGGTATTGATAAGATCTATCAAATAAAGCCTAAGATCATGTTGTATATTAAGGCATGTGTTTTACCTATTATTAGATGTCTTATTGACTCTCACTTATTGAATAAGAAATTTTGTAGTAATATTGTTTGCTATAAATAAGTTTGCAATAAGATTATTTATCACTTATTTTTCTTTTATTTTTGATCATCTCTTTTTGAGCAATTATTATTGAATATAAGTTATAAGAGATTTAGCTCTTATTCTATCAAAATATTGTCAAGTATTTCAAATATAAAATGTATTAATATGAAATATCTAGTCGGATATACTTTAAGAGGAAATGAATTTTTTAGGCCATTACAAGGCACCATTTCCACATTTGGGCCATTATGAAATCAATTTCCAATTTTAGGCCATTAGAAACCATCTTTGACCAAATTAAGGCCATTTAGACTATTTTGACTTTTTCAAACTTCAATTAACTCTACCAACTTTTACTTTATTTCATTTTGACCCCAGATTTTAGTTTCTTCATTATCATTAGTCCAATATCAGCCCATCATGCTTCCGATAATTAAATTAAGCACTAAACTTCATACCTTGGCTTTGACCGCCTTGCTGCCGGGTTTCCTAAGCTCCGGGATTTTACGGACTTCCTCCAACCACGCAGCCGCGACCGATGGTTCACCGATTCTTGGCTCCTTCAGCAACAAACAACACAGTCCTATTTCGTTTCCTACCTTAGGACGTATCAAGATATGAATAAAGGGTTTTAATTATATTATCGGGATATTCGGGATATTTGGAAGCCTGGATTTTACTGAAGAAATATTAAAAATATTATTTAAACATAATTTCCCCTAACGGAGAAGACAGACACTTAGTTCCTCATGGAGGATACAAGACTCTTGGGGGAATACCCCATACTTTTACACACTCGAAAGGAAATATGCAGAAAGAGAAATATTACAAATACTTTGAAGAGTTGGGAGGAATTTTCGATGCCTTCCATCTGCTTCAAACTCCTTTATTTATAGGCGCCCGCGGACTTCAGCCCCAGATTCCAATCTTCCTCTAAATCCTTGTGACGTCACTGCGTTCGTCACTTGGCCTTAATTTCCACCGGCTACATTATTGTCCTTTTTTGAATTATTGCGTTAGGTGGCTTTTGTCAACTTTCCACCTTCTCTTGTCGGCCGCTTACTGCCAGCTACTCTGCCCTTCTTTGTCGGCTTTTAATTATGAGTGTTGCCGACACCTCTCTTTCTTTTACATCCAGCTAATCTTACTTTGGCTTGTGAAAGTTTTTTGGACGTTTCTTCCCTTTGTCCTGTTCGGGTCCGGATTTTTTCTGGGTTACCCGGATCTTTGTACCGAATAGGGGTTTCTCCTGTTCTGCACAATATGGGCATATGTGGTTATCCCATTGGCCAACATGCATCATGTTGCATGCCTTTTTTCTGGTAGACTCGGTTGCTGGCAACTTGTTTTCCCAGATGAGTAACCTCTTCTTTTCGAATGAGGTTTCCGCAAACTCTGTGCTTTTCCCTGTTAAAGAATTAACCAGGAACGATCCATTTAAATTGTTTGAGAATATTTTAAACGGATATTTAACCTTTTCCATCTCGGTGAGACAGACCCAGAATCCCCATGCTCGTCGGGTGGAGATTTCATCTTCGCTGATTGAAGATACCAATGGTGCCTTCTCATCCATAGACTTAACTCTGTTGAAGGCAATCATATCAGGTCTCTGTAATTTAATAAATTGAAAGACCGGATAAGAACCTTTTCCGACTATTTCTGGTGCCGCTGAAATGAAATTAAGCTCCAGAATATCTCCTCTTTGCAGGTGCGGGTTGTTCTGCCATGATTCGTGCACCGCACTACTTATCCATCCCGGAAGTTTTTCGATTTCCGGAAACCCTGGTGATGTAGTATGAACAGATGCTAATGCTCCAACGTCATACCACTTTCGAACCTCTTCTGGTTTCGATCCTTCGAGCATCCATACCCTGTTGTATCTCCCGGATGTCTCGATTACTGTTTTGCTAGGGTTAATTCCCTTTTTGGAAACCAGTTGTTCCCATTTTCCTTGGTAGTCCAGCCAGACAGTAGATAGGACCTTCTCGTCTGAATTAACCTTAGAGGTGCCTGTCATTGGCCTAAGGTTAATTTCTTCCTCTTTCACCCCAGAGGCAGTGGGTTGACTTGAGCTTTCGGAAATGTGACTTTCCTCTTGCTCAACATTTTTGTCGGTATCCGACAATGGTTCCTTTGAAGCAGTGCTTGAATCTGCTTCTTCATATGTGACCACTTTAGCTTTTTGGGCACATTTCTCTTTGTTTACCAGGGAAGCTGACGCTTTCCTGATTGGCTCTAATACTGTTTCCCATAGTGCTGTCATTGCTATATGGGAGGTTCGTATATTGTTGCGGACCATGTCCACATCGCTCTGTTGTATTTGGCCAGCTGCTCGTGCATTGATCTCGAGCTGTCCAAAATGCTTCGATAGCTCCTCTAGGTTTTCTCTGAGGTGCCTGAATCTCGTAATGATGGAATCAGCTTCAAATGCTTCCATCTCTCGTTAGGAAATCTGCAAGAACATTTTCATGAGATTTTATAACATCAATATCATAAGTATAATATTGACATTCAGCTTGCCATCTGATAATACGAGCTTTTTCAATTTTTGATTCAAGTTTATTTTTTAAAAAAGCCCTAACATTAGTATTATCAACTTTTAATACAAATTTCTTTGCAAGTAAGAATAAAGGCCATTTTTTAAATGTTTTCCATACTGCAAAGAATTCCTTTTCGTTAATATGCCAAAGTTTGGCTTGTTGTTCAGTGAACAACCCTCCTGTGTATCTACAAGGTTCTTGACCCGTAGTTGTTTTTCTCATGAGCACTCCTGCCCATCGAAAATCATTGGCGTCTGTGTAGACTACCAGTTCATCCTCATCCTGAGGTATCGCGAGTTTTGGCAAGCTATTGCAGACTTGCTTTAGTTCACGAATTCTCTTGGTATGGATTTATTCCCATTTCCATCTAGAGCTTTCAGTCTCTTTCAGGAGTGGTCTAAAATCCTTTCTATATTTTGCAAGGTCTTTAATAAACATACCCGCAAAATTTACAACTCCTAAGAAACTCTGAAGTTGTTTCTTATCTTTTAATATATCAGGAAAATTGCGGATTTTCTCCACAATGTGTTCCTGTAACTCTATTCCTGCTTCCTCAATTTGAACTTCTAAGAATTCAATTTTGTTAGCAGCGATAGTGGCCTTTTTCTCAGAGAGAACTAGACCTTCCCTGTGACATGCATCAGAAAATATTTCAAGATGTTTAATATGCTCTTTAATATTTCGAGATGCAATCAGAATGTCATCTATGTAGACGAACATAAACTCTAGATAATCCTTAAATAGATTATCCATCTTTCTTTGGAATATCTGAGGGGCATTAGAAAGCCCCATTGGCATAACATTCCAAATATATTGCCCTTGTGGGGTGGAGAATGCTGTGAATTTCTTCGACTCATTCTCCATCTTAATCTGATAGAAACCAGATTTGCAATCAAATTTAGAAAACACTTTAGCACCTTTGATGCAATCAATTAAGTGTTCTCTACTCGGAATGTAATAACCATCAAACTGTATTATTTTGTTAATACCTTGATAGTTTATTACCAACCTGGGTTTACCTCTCTTTATTTCACCGTGGTTTCTTACCAAGAATCCAGGGCTACTATAAGCTGAGACTCCAGGCTCGATGAGTTTAAGATCAATATGCTCCTTGATAATTTGCTGCATATCTTTCTTATCCTGCATATTCATTAAGATGGGTTTGTATCGAACATACTCATATTTATATTGTTCTTTCACCTGTAGAGTAGCTTCGATCTTGTTTTTATCCCACCATGCCAGAGGATCCTCGTTAAAGTTTCTCTGAATAAGTCTTTTGACATTTTCGAGGGCCAATTTAGTTTCCCCATCAATGTCTAGTGAAGTTATATTTAATGACTTCATTTCCTGCATTGCTTCTTTGAGATTTATAATTTCCTCAATAGAAGCTTCATCAAATCCTTGCTGTCTAAAAGACAACAAAGCCTTACCAAACTTTCTTTTATCCTGCATTTTTGGATGGGTTAGTTTGGCATCATTATCACCACGTTTTCTGCGAAATAATATAGGCATTAACCTGTTGAATGCCTTTTCCCTGCGCAACACCTGTATCTCATGATATTGTTCCCTAACAAAATATCCGCTCCTGTGTCATGAAAGTAAATAGGAGGCGTTTTTACCTTATACCAATGTGTACCAAATGCTCCTCCAATCATGATATTGGCTTGTCGAATACCCTTATTTAGTACTAAGATTTTTTGGGAAAAATCTCTTCCTGCAATAATGGGTAATGATTCCATAGCTTCGCTAGGGAAAACTCCTGGTTTTGCCGTGCAAATACCTGATCCTGAATCAATATAAGCTGCGAAATATTCTGACTTATATTCTTTATATATTATCCCTACTGAGATATAAATGGAGAATGGACTTGTCATTTAATTCTGATGGTGTGACCCTTCAGATTAAATTCTATACCATTATCCTTTCTTACCCATGGTTTATGATTTTCGAGAAAACTTAATCCCAAAATCATAACCCCATTGTCTTTTCCGGCGGTGCCTAAGACTCTGATCTCGTGTCCTGCAATTTCAATTGTTCCTTCATAGGTTCCAATTGATGGCTGCTGCAAGTAGTATAAGTCATCACATGGAAAACGGTTAATCTTTTCAGTGATGTCGAATATTACTCGTATTTCTTTCCATCCTTCAGGGCATTTTATCTTTATATTATGTATCCCAATGGATTGAGGAGTTAGATCTTTGATGAACTTCTTCCCTTTATATGCCATAATTCTGTCTTCCGAAAAAGACATACGGCTTGCGTACTCAATTCTAGCACTCGTTGATCTGTCTAGAATTGGATGATCTCTTATTTGTATGTCTACTCCTCCTAACCTTGGAATCTGGGTAGGATTTGGAGTCATGACTTTAGCAAATTCCTTGAAAATTCTAGGAATTTCTATATATTCTTTCCTGAGAAATAAGTCAGAATGATGACTATTGGAAAGTGCATAAGAGATTCTATAAGTTATAGAATATGGCCTGTTCCCTTCTTTCATCAGATCTTTTCTTTTAAAATCCTGATGAAGGGTTAGAACTCTACTAAAATCTTGGTCAGCTAAGTTATAGGAAATTCTGGGATGTATGTCAAACATTAACTTCCCAGCATATAAATTTCCTACCATAGTTCCAAGAAGACCATCTCTAAGGTTATTGATTCTTCTATCAGTGACTGATAGATGCAATTCAGAATCAATGCCTTCTTTGAAGGTTGCCTTAATTACTACTTCAATGGCTCCTATGTGGATCCATTTCATAGTAATGGCGATTTCCTCCTTCATTCTGCTTAATTCCTCAAGAATTTCTTCTTTAGGAATTAATTGCATATCCATAACATTACAAGTAAGTTCCATAGGAATTGCAAACTCACCTGCACTTACCTTGTATATGATGTTATGTCTTCTCTGGTTGAGTCCCATCTGGTTAAGAACTCGTCCAATCCCGCCAATTCTGAATCCGTCATATGGGCTGAGGTTGGAATCTTGTCGCATTATTCTTTCCATGGTTCGATTCGAGATCGTCATCCTTGAAAAGAATCCAGACAGGTTCTCAGTGGTCTGAATCCTGTCTTCTTCAGTCAGACTCGGTTGAAGATCCATCTGAATATGAGTCCGAGTCACTTCTTAATTCTTCCTCGTAGATGCTTTCATCCGAGGGGATGTCCTCAAACTGATAGACTGGTACCAGCTTTCCATGGTAGACTGCTTCCACGATATCCTCCGTGGCTTCGTACATTCGTACCTCACGATTCTGAGGGCAATCGGGTGAGATATGACCTCTGGCTCCACACTTCCAACAGTTGCAGTCCTTGAAACTTTCGTTGGCTCGGGTATGGGCTCGTCTGAATGTTCTCTTGGACGTCGTTCTCCCCGTGCTCCTTGCTGCTGAGCTTGTTGAACCTTGGGATGAACTCTTCGTAGTTCCCGTTTTTTGTCCAGTTTTCTATGATCTGGCCTTGCTCTTGGACCACCATGCTCTTCTTCTTCGGAATGGAGGTCTTCTGAAACTCCTACTGTATGAGCCCCGACTCTTCTTCTTTTTCCTCTTTTCTCCTGATTCTCCTATAATTGTTGGAAAATCGTTATTTTCACAGCAAAGAGGAGTTCTTTTTATTTTACCTCTTAGTCTCTTGATGTTCTTTTGGGCTGCTGCCTGTTGACACCATTCTCTGAGCTTATCCTTTAAGAAGGACATTCTTCGAGCTATTGAGTCCACTGTACCAGGGGGTACTGTGTACGATTGGATCGACATTTCTCTCCATGGGCTGCAGATCTTTGCAAAGAACATGGGACATGCTACTTCAGCTGTCATTTCACTCCGAAAATAGTATTTACGAAACCAGTAGATATATTCGTCTACTACGCAAATACTTCTTAACTCCATACCCAACAGTGCTTGGGTATAGACTTTGATTTTTTCTGTTCTCTGTTCTTCAAAATAACCATCTCCTACAAAATGGGTTTTGAATAAGAGGCCAAACCTTTCGCAGATTGTGCTTTTGGATTCTCCTTCGAGTATTTGCTCCTTTAAAGCAGCCGTGGAGTTTTTCCAGCCCAGCTTTGCCGATCCTTCGAGACTCAGCTCTATTAATTTGACAAAGTTTTCTTTATCGAGTTCCAGGGTGGTTGCTGCAATCTTCATTGAAGCTACCCATTCATCGATCAGGTCTTCGATGTTTCGGAAGTCGATAACGTGTAGGTTTAGTGTTATGCCATATGGATTTAATGGTTGTAACATCGTCTTGGCCCACGGTGTGGATTCTGGTGCTCTACTTGGGTTCCGTCCTGGGTTTCGTCTTGCATTAAGATGCACCTCAGGATACCTGTTCATGTAGAAGTCTGTACTTTCTCTCATTGGAACATCAGGCGGTCCATCGTGGGTCACGTTGGATCCTGATCCTTCCGCATAACCCAATTGAAGGACTTCATTGGGTTTTACATTAACCAGATCCATAATCCCAAGTTGGGAAAATGATTCTGCTAATTCTTGTAGATCTGATAGATCTGCCCTGGAAACACTCATTCGACTGTTTTCAGGAGATCGATCATAAGCTCTTCTTGTGATTTCTGCTTTGGAACCATAGTTGCTTTACCCTTTTGATGTAAAGCTTGTACTGGTCCGAATGCATCTCTAATATTGGCTTGGTTATTCTTGGAAGATCCAGGAATATCCTTCTGCCTTTTCTTGATATCCGAAATGTCAAATTTCAGATTCAAAATTTCTTTCTTTAGATCTTGAAATACTTTCAAGATCTCATCTGTTGTCTGATTCAAGTTATCTATTTTCCCAGGTATAATTAATACCCGGTTACCAAAATCTTGAATCGTCTTTTGGATTTCTCTTAAGTCTTTTGATAACTTAGAGCTATCTGGATCAATTTCTTTCCAGTCCGTTCCTCTCATTTTTAGGAAAGAAACTGATTTTGATAATATCTTGTCCATGGGACAAGTTCAAGAAATTCCTTTGGAATTTTCTATTTTTTATTTCCAAAATTTGGAAATAACTTGTGGGTTTCAAATTAATTGAATCCATTAAATAATTAAATCTTCTCCATTAAGAAATAAAATATTATAAATAATATAATTAATATGTTCTTCAATAAAACCTAGGCTCTGATACCAATTTTCAAGCGCATTGGGTGTCATTTATATAGTGAAAACTTAAGTATATTGACAAAGGACTAAAGTAAATAAAGTCAAACTTTCTTGGGGTTTTAATGAAAGAAAGGAAAAGTTGTTGGGAATTAATTAATTTTCAAATTGGTCCTTATGGCTTAATTTCATTCAACATGTGTTTGTAATGGCCTAATTCTGGAAATTCAACTTATAATGGCCTAAAAGTGGAATAGACTCCTTGTAATGGCCCTTTTTATTACTTTCCCCTATACTTAAATATTGACTTTAATGAAATACCTCGAAACCAAACAACTTGACATATTAGCCTTATCAAAAGAAGCTTATTTACATCACTAGAATCATAGTATCTTATCAATATAGACAAGACAAGAAGATCCCATATATCCTTAGGCCATACATTTGTATATTGAATTAAAACCTGGAATACATTCCAAAAGTCACAAAATCTGTTTGAAAATTCTTGATTCCAAATCATGCCTAGAATCACTAGAAACATTGTGGGGGTAGTGTGCTTGGGTAATGTCCTACCTTTCCTTGCCGTAGTCTTCCTGGTCCAACGATTGCAGGGATGCCAGTGGCGATCCATGTGGCGTGCCAGCAATGTGACGATGTACGACCTACCTAGGGGTCAGCTTGAGTGAGTCCGAAACCATGTATCGTGAAACACGTAGGAGTAACGAGGCGTGTGTTTCACCCTCTCCCCGTCTTGAAACTTGCCCAAGCAAACTGCTCATTGGTGCTACTGATGCCTGGGTGGCATGATTCCGGGCTCACACCTAAAATTAATTGGTTATAGGTGGAGTTGCTCCCAATCATATAAGTTAGTAAATGACACATCACATTGGATGTGGGATACCAACACCCTCCCCGAACCAATTGGTTATAAGTACTTAAGTAGAGTTGCTTCAAACCATATAAAGTATTAAAGGGGAGATATCACAACCGATGTGGGATACCAACACAAAGGCATATTACTGAGATGAAAAAAATCAAAAGTGCCTTCGGATAGGAAAACCTCGGTGAAATAGACTCTCTCAAAGATTTCCATAGGACACTCACAAGATGAAAAAGCCAAAATTGGAGGTTATACCTGGACAACAACCTTTCAACATAAAACAGAAACAGGCATTCTTGTCCCAAGTTATTATTACACAGATTAAGAGTTTGTCTGTAAGAATTTGGGATCATGGAAACTCTATTGAAACCCCACTGCAAATTTATTCGGCATCTAACAAAGGATTTCTCCAATGGACAATGAGTCAATAACACTTTAAAAGGCAATTATTACATTTATTCTATTTCCTGAGACACTGGCAAACTAAAACAGATGGAGGAAGAAAAAAAAAAAAAAGACAAGAAATCAATAATTAAGAGATCCATGTTTGCCAATATACACAACTGATCACATCCTTTTTGTACAAAAAATACTCCTAAAGTTCAAATGAACCTTGGTCTCTTTGCCAAACTATCATAACCACTGCAGTTCATTCCAGAAGGAATCACAGCAGCATTGTTCAGACATCCTCCCGCGCCACTCAAATTTGATAGATTCAACAACGGCGACACCTGAGCTTGTGCTGTTCCACACGACGTCTGACCATAAGGCTGCAAATTGAACGCTTTGATCGCCACATGTCCAACCCCAAAATTCATGGCTGGTTTCTGAGAAAATGCAGAAATGTGATGACAAGGGGCAACCGGTACGGGAGGTATCTGCAAATGCTGAATCTGCGGTGGATTGCGCCACTGAGGAAGCGGCGCTGGCACTGCCTTCATAAGCGTCTCCAACAGCGGCCCTGCTTTTTCCACAGTCTCCAGAAACTTACCCTTCTCAGGCAAGGCTCTTCCCTTCACAATGCTGTCGATGATTAACGACCCTTGATCGAAAAATGGGAACATAACCAGAGAATTCGGCTGATTATTGGGAAATAGCACGTCGGGGTCCTGCCCCTGGGCTTGATTGCCGGGCAATCTGACAGGGGACGCCACACAGTGAAACAATGAGTCAGCAGAGTTGTAGGCATCGGACGGGCTGTTGCAATCGGTCACGACGGAAGGGGCAGCGTCGAGAAACAGGGGATTGGAAGGCAGGGGAGGGGGTGCAGCGGATTTGAGGAGGCTTTGAAGCTGATTCCGGGCTTCGTCTCGTTCCTGAACTGCGAATTTAAGCAGGCGGATCAATTGCTTGATGTGTTCCTTGTTCTTGCTCAATTCGTCCACCGCTTCTTCTTTCAGCTTCTCCAGTTCAAGCGTGGTGTGAAAGAGCTTTTGCTCAAGTTGTTGTTCTATATCCTGAAGGCAAATCAACAATCGCATTAGCATTAACAAAATGAAAGAATCAGGACTGCAAGTTTGTGTGAACAAATAGGAACAAATGAGCAAACATAGGCAAGATTAATTAAAGGCACCTCATCATAGCCCCAGAAAGAAGACATTTCCCCCATTGATAGATGGAATAAGAGTAAGAAATTCTTTTTGCTTTTGGGAAGAGGGAGGAGAAATGGAATTGGGAGGAAGAAATGAGGGGCAGGAGGTTTTTATATAGGGTGGGGGAAAGGAGCAATAAATCCAAAATAAAGAAGAAAAAAAAAAAAAAGCTAAATTACAAAAGTGATCAACAAAATTCGAGTATTGAATTGGAAAAGGAAAAGCAATGAGGATTAAGGAATCTGAAGACCTTCCAACTAAAAAATGCGGGCGTCATTACTTGCTTCCTATGATGGGAAAGGAAATGGGTTTTTAAGTTTTGGAAATTCCTTCTTTTAAGGATGCTGTCCACAGTTACTATATGTTGTAATAAAATTCAAAATGAATGATGGCTTTATGACGACTGCACTCAGTGAGTCAAAGGTTAGATTTAAGAGAATAGGATAATGTAACATTGACATCTATTTCAGTGAAGGTGTGTGGGAGCCACACAAATTACAAAGAGGATAAATGGAAGGGATAGAAGGTCCGATGAGAATTGAACCCCAACCTATGGTTGGAAGTGCGGGGAGATGACTATGGGTCAATTCTCATTCCCTGCCATTTAAAAAGTTAAATCCATATTTTCAACATCAATACGTTAATATTGAAAAATTTATTCAACATATTTGAATGATTATTCAACATTTATAAATAGCAACTGAGTACCCTGCATATGCAGAATCAACATACAAACCCCTTATGTATATTTTATACGTTATTTTGATGGATTATTATTTTTTTAAAACTTTTTTTAGGGAAGATTTGAACTTTTATTTCCAAATAGCAAAGTTTACAATTGTGCAGGCATAGCAGACCACCCCATCCTGCTCTCAATGTTTACACCAGTACAGATAAAAAACACTTCCAATTGACAAGTCCAGCAGCAACAGACAACACCTTACACCCACTAATACCATTCCTCTAACATACCCCCTCCCTGAGCTCTATGTCGCGCCCATTGATCCGCCATTATGTTTCGTTCCCTTAGAATTAAATAGCTTACCGGGAATCTAACTATTTCAATAATAATTAATTGTCTAGATTTTTTGCCCGCGCTATGTGTCGGGTCACTACAAGAAAAATGCGAGAGAACGACCGAATAGAATCTGTCGTAGTTTGCGACCGATATAGCAACATATTATGATTAGTAGTCATTTGGCACTGATTACTGTGAGTCTGTGACCAAATCCACTGGTCCCAAAATGGCAACAGAATCAGCGACCGAATACATCGGTCACAGATTAGCGAATTTCTTTTTGATAGATTATTTAGATCGCATGTCCAATTATTACTTTTATCACCTTTGGTTGTAACTCTATTGATAAAGAAGAAAAGATCTAGATCGTTTGTCTTTCCAAGATCGGAATCATGATCCTAAAATCCTATCAAATTGTTATTTATATTTTTAAAAATTGATACTTGATAGTTATCTCACTAAACTGGTGACAAATAGAAATGTAAATATTTATTTTAGATCCATTTTAAACAAAAATTTGATAGTTAATTTACCAAATTATTCTTAACGAGTAAGTCATTATTCCTTCAAAGCATGCTTATTCATAATCTAATGGAAATTAAACACTGGCATAAGAACTCAACCATTTTAAGTTCATTATATGCAAATATATATTTAATAAAATTGACAGAAACAACATTTAATACCTAACAGAAATCTTAAGCATCAAACTAAAACCAAAACCACAAAGAGCTAGAGACAATGAGTAATTTTGTTCCTTAAAACAATTGACACCGATCTCATCACATTTTCGATCCTATAGCGTTTCGGGGCATTTTATAGAGTTGGGATCATAGCATTGTGCGATCCTACTATCAGGGTCGCGATTTTGATAACTATGATTTTAGTATGTAGTCTTAGCTTTAATCTATTGCGAGTAGTTCATAGTCTAGCTTTATCTGTCGCCTGTAATTCTTACTCCCTCCATCCCAGCTAACGTGTCTTGTTTGACTTTTTGACATTATTTTTTACTCAATTTTATTCAGTACATATTTGAAAAAAAATAGTCGACTTAGGTCTTATTAGAATCATATGATCATATAGTTTTAAAATATACTCCCTCCGTCCCATTTCGGATGTCACATTTCTTTTGGGTACGATATTTCAGGTATAATGAGTTATTGTGTTAAAGTAGAGTAAATCGTTGATGTGATGTTTGTTTGAAAGAGTAAAAATTTTCTAAATTAGGAAATCTGACAATTGTAGTTGGACGGACCAAAATAGAAAATGGGACAGAGGGAGTATATTTTATATAATTTTTCATTGTACATATTTTGAGATATTAATGATTATAAAAGTGCATTGAATTGTGTGCAAAAATCAAAGAAGATAAGTTAAATAGGACGGAGAGAGTATATATTTATTAAGATTATATTCCCGCACCATGTTGAGATTCGCCTTAAAGAGGTCTGAAAATTTCTTTTGATTTAGTAATATGTTACTATTCACACACAGACTTTCACTTAAAGTTTTTATCATAATTATACAAGTTAAAATATAGCCAAGTGAGATCTTGTTAGATTCGTATCGTCGTGTAGTTTTTAAATCTCAAACTTTTAGAATTTTTACTTGTCCGAACTTGAGTTATTAATAGTTTAAAATATGTATTGGAATACATAAAAAGTGGGTCTGTAAAAAATATTTGAATAAGGACAAAGTATAGCATAGAGCTAGGGCTTCAGCGCAACCATACCCTTGACTTGTGTGTTTCTAGAAGATTCTGATGCTTTTCCTTAAAATTAGGTGTCAAAATCGAAATTTTAATATTTTTGTCCACCAATATATTAGTTTCTGAAAATTTTGGGAGGTGAAAATTATTTTGGGAGGTGAAAATATTGATGACAAAGTAATCGAGACCCATCAGAAAGTTAGTTGAGCAGCAGCGACTATTATTTTCTGAGAATTAGTTGCCTCAAGAAACTCCCAAAGATTGATCGAACCGATCGTCATCTCCACTAATCCATGGCCGCCATTCCTCCGCCTGTCTACCCTACGAATCGCTATAGTTACGAGTTGCGTCGCCGAATCAACAATGCCTCCAATGTCTTCGTCTTCGAAGCTTACTGCATTCCCAAAGAAGAAATTGTCGCCATTAAGATCTTGAATCTTGCGGCCCTACAAAGAAGTCCTGACACCTTCCTCCATCAGCTAGACCTACTACGGGATCTTCCGGACCATCCGAATATCCTGAAGCCCTACTGCTCATTCGTGACCGACGACAGCGAACTGTGGGTCGTTATGCCCCTGGTCGGCTGCGGCTCAATCCAGTCCATCATTTCCGTCAAGTTCCCCAACGGCTTGTGGCTGACCTGCATCGCCTCCATTGCGATGAGAGTTCTCAAGGCTCTTGACACCATTCACCGCGCCGGTCTAGTGCATCGCGGCGTCAAGCCTGGGAACATCCTCCTGACCTACCCGGACGGCAAGGTGTTGCTGTCCGATTTCGGCGTGTCGTCGTGGTATTACGATGACGAGTCGAGGCATGCTCCGTTGGGTCCTTACATGATGACTCATATTGATGCGGTTGTTATTCCGCCGTATTGGGTGCCGCCGGAGGCAATGGAGCCGGAGCCGTTTCCTTATATGGATTGGTCGAACCTGCGGGTGGGAAATCAGCCGTACGATAAGGGGGGGGATATTTGGTCGCTGGGGATAACTATGATGGAGTTATTCCATGGACGGCCTCCGGTGTGGGAATTCCCAATGTCCAAGTTCTCCATGAGACTAATCTTGAAACGGTTTTGTTAAAGATCAATGCAAACTTAATAATGTTATAAATGTTATTAAGTGATAGAATATTCTAGAATATTAGAGAAATTAGTGTGTGAGTATAATTATCTAGAAAATTGTAGTAATATTTTAGAATATTCTAGAAATATGGAGAAAAGGAATTGTGTAGAATAATCTAGGTTTAGAATTAATAATAATTTTCCTAGAGTATTCTAGAACTCTTGCCCACTCTATAAATAGGGGTGAGACTCTTCATTTGTAAGTGAAGTGGAAGATGTGTGTGATGAGTTGAGGTGTAGTGGTGAGTTGAGTGAAGAGAGTGAGTTGAGTAGTATTGTGAAGTGTTGAATAGTGAGTGTTGAGTGGTGAGTGTTAAAGGAGTGAAGAGTGTTATAATTGTGTTGTGTATTTATAAAAGTGTTCTTTTATTTAAGTCTCTCGGTTAAGCCTTGGTTTGTTAAATTCTTGGTGCACTTGTTTTAGTTATATGGTCGGCCCTGCCGCCTAACTAATATATGGTCGGTTATACCGCCTAATGATATATGGTCGGCCCTGCCGCCTAAGTATCCTTGTGCACTAAGAATTTTAGTCAAAGGCTAACCAACATTAAAGCGTTGGTGTTGTGTGAGTGAATTGTCATAGGTCCTCTATAGTGTGTGTGTTTGTGTTTCGTAGTAGCCTTTCCCAACAGTAGGTATCAGAGCTTATTTTTCCCAACAGGTTTCATTTCGAGAATTATTACTTGAAGCTGCCGCTGAGGAGACCTTTATACTTTTTTACCTGGTATTGGTGGAGGAAAATTGTGGAAAAGTGCCTCCATGTGCACCCCATGCGGAGGCCAGATGCGAGTGAACTGATGGCTTACGATTTTTTCAAAGATAGGGTGTATAATGATGGATACTTGCTCGTGAATCTGCTGACGGGTCTGACAACCATTGGAAACAGGATTGAGGCGAGAGAGGCGCTTCCGCCGGTTCCGCTAGTTGCAAACACAGGCCCGGCGTGCTGTCCCTCGAGACAGTTTTGGAAGTGGGAACTCGACCATAACTCGGCGTTAATGGAGCCTGTATTCAAAACCATTATAATTCAGATAGGTCCGGGTCTTGGGGACCCGTATACGGGTTACTCCTCAGGAATGTGTGACTACGAGATGGGTTTGGACCGGCTGTCCCGTATGCTGGATATGGCTGGGCAGCCGGTTGCCGACGACGGTAATGAATAGAGATAGAGGAGCTGCTCCTGCATAAGTACTTTTGATGTGAACATTGGGAATGTTGATGTGAACTTTGATGTTTGATAGTAGTTCAATTTTCTTAAATGATTTCGTATAGGATGTGAAGCACATTGGAAATCTACATGCATAAATACTCTTTTTGTTTTTGATTTTATTATGCTTCTGTTTCTGCTTTTCCCCACAAGTTATGGCATTATGTTTGTGGTATATGCTTTTTTATAATGCTTTTGCATGATTTTTTTTTTTTTTTTTTTTTTGGCAATAAACTTTGATACTCTTGATTGCACCTTAGGCATTTCACACTTGTGATTATTTACTCGAGCTTATTAAGAATTTCAAAGCTTTCTGGAAGTGCTCATTGTCTTTCCTCCTCCACCACAAGATTTGATCACCTTGTTTTTTTGTGTGTGCGCGCACGTTTCCTATGAATTTATTATGCACTTAATTGGCTCCTCTACTTGGATGCTAGATTACAGAATGATGGAAATTGTGTGTGTGTGTGCGTGTGCGCTGAACAAAAACTATCATTTTCATTTATTATAGTTTATACTATAAATCTATACTCTTTATTTCAGTCAGCTTGTTTTAAAAGATGCATGATAGTGTATCATTGTCAGCACAGCACCATTATTCTTCCTTCATCAGAACTAGTCAGCCCACCCGCGGTACCCGCGGGATTTAAAATTTAAAAAATAATAAATTTATATTAATTTTAAAATTATTATATAATTTATATTATTATTACATAACAGAATAATTATTATAAAATTTTAGTTATTATTTTAAGTATTTTATATAAACATTTATTAAATTAAAAATATTTGTAGTGTTTCTACAATGACACATAAAATGTTGATTGGTTTGCATGACGTTCATCATTCTTTAACAGAAAACATAGCCAGAATCCAAATGTATTATTTGACGTGACGCCGCAACATATAAAAAAACCTCGTGTAAAATTTTGAACCTTTTATCAAACACGAAAAAAAAAAATCTCTCTTAAGAATTTAAATATTAAAAATGTTGTAAATGTAATTCTTCTTTATTTCGAAAAATAAATTGCACTTTGATATCGTAGTTGACATAGATATAAAGGATACCGAGACGCATAAATATAATGAAAATATAATATTTTTTCTTTCCAATTGGGAATAACTTAATTATCAAAATTCACACATTAATATAAATAATATGAAACGAAATAGAAAATAGCCTATAATTCGATAATTCAATCTTCATTCATATGTTTCGAATAATAGACTTATACTGCCAACAATACTTCGCCCTCCAATACATTTTTTCTCACTATTGTCGAAACAAATGTACTGCCAGTCAATACTTTTCCCCGGGACATTTTTCCCATTCTTGTCGGATCCAATATACTCCCAGTCAATACTTCACACTCCAAGACATTTTTTCCCACTATTGTCGAAACTAATGTACTGTCAGTCAATACTTCACTCACAGGACATTTTTTGCATTCTTTTCGGAACCAATGTAATGCCAGTCAATTCTTCACCCCCGGGACATTTTTTCTAATTCTTGTGGGAACCAATATACTGTCAGTCAATAATTCACCTTCAAAGACATTTTTTCCCACTCTCATTAAAACCAATGTACTTTCAGCCAATGCTTCACCATCCAGGAAATTTTTTCCCATTATTTCGCGGGTCAATACTTCACCCTCCAATACTCTATCATTATATATGTACTGCCAAAAATTTCTCACAGATCAACAGGAGAAGTAATGAAACATGACATCTGAATAGAAACAAATGGATTGCTCAAAATAGGTGCAAAGGCCCAATGATATCTCATATAACACAATTCACACTTTACCCTAACGTCCTATTACACGTGATGAAGCAATATATAACTGACCATGTAAAAACTGGATCCTTCATGAACACTCCAGCATGCTTTAGAGATTGACCTCGGCTATTGTTGATAGTCATAGTATAACAAACAATTAGAGGAAACTCACGTCTTGAAAATTTAAGAGGTATTCTATGATCAAAGGAGGTCACCCTCATTCCTGGAATAATCACTCAATCTACACTGCTTTCGCGAGTCAATTGATATTTTAAGTTTTGGAAATTCCTTCTTTTAAGGATGCTGTCCACAGTTACTATATGTTGTAATAAAATTCAAAATGAATGATGGCTTTATGACGACTGCACTCAGTTAGTCAAAGGTTAGATTTAAGAGTATAGGATAATGTAACATTGACATCTACGCGTCGGTGAAGGTGTGTGGGAGCCACACAAATTACAAAGGGGATAAAGGAGAGGGATAGGAGGTCGGATGAGAATCGAATCCCCAACCTATGCTTGGAAGGAGGGAGATGACTATGGGTCAATTCTCATTCCCTGCCATTTAAAAAAGTTAAATCCATATTTTCAACATCAATTCGTTAATATTGAAAAATTTATTCAACATATTTGAATGATTATTCAACATTTATAAATAGCAATTGAGTACCCGTGCATATGCAGAATCAACATACAAACCCCTTCTGTATATTTTATACGTTATTTTTATGGACTATTATTTTTTTTAAACTTTTTTTAGGGAAAATTTGAACTTTTATTTCCAAATAGCAAAGTTTACAATTGTGCAGCCGACCACCCCCATCCTACTCTCAATGTTTACACCAGTACAGATCAAAAACACTTCCAATTGACAAGTCCAGCAGCAGACAACACCTTACACCCACTAATACCATTCCTCTAACATACCCCCTCCCTGAGCTCCATGTCGCGCCCATTGATCCGCCATTATGTTTTGTTCCCTTCGAATTAAATAGCTTACCGGGAATCTAACTATTTCAATAATAATTAATTGTCTAGATTTTTTGCCCGTGCTATTTGTCGGGTCACTACAAGAAAAATGCGAGAGAGTGACCGAATAGAATCTGTCGTAGTTTGCGACCGAAATAGCGACATATAATGATTAGTAGTCATTTGGCAACTGATTACTGTGACCAAATCCACTGGTCCCAAAATGGCAAGAGAATCAGCGACCGAATACATTCGGTCACAGATTAGCGAATTTCTTTGTGATAGATTATTTCGGTCGCAGGTCCAATTATTACTTTTATCACATTTGGTTGTAACTCGATTGATAAAGAAGAAAAGATCTAGATCGTTTTTGTCTTTCCAAGATCGGAATCATATGATCGAATCAGGATCCTAAAATCCTGTCAAATTGTTATTTATATTTTTAAAAATTGATACTTGATAGTTATCTCACTAAACTGGTGAAAAATAGAAATGTAAATATTTATTTTAGATCCATTTTGAACAAAATTTTGATAGTTAATTTACCAAATTATTCTTAACGAGTAAGTCATTATTCCTTCAAAGCATGCTTATTCATAATCTAATGAAAATTAACCACTGACATAAGAACTCAACCATTTTAAGTTCATTATATGCAAATATATATTTAATAAAATTGACCGAAACAACATTTGATACATAACAATAATCTTAAGCATCAAACTAAAACCAAAACCACAAAGAGCTAGAGAGAATGAGTAATTTTGTTCCTTAAAACAATTGACACCGATCCCATCACATTTTCGATCCTATAGCGATTCGGGGCGTTTTATAGAGTTGGGATCTAGCATTGTGCGATCCTACTATCAGGGTCGCGATTTTGATAACTATGATTTTAGTATGTAGTCTTAGCTTTAATCTATTGCGAGTAGTTCCATAGCCTAGCTTTATCTGTCGCCTGTAATTCTTACTCCCTCCATTCCAGCTAACGTGTCTTGTTTGATTTTTTGACACTGTTTTTGACTTAATTTTATTCAGTTCATATTTGAAAAAAAAATAGTCCACTTAGGTCTTGTTAGAATCATATGATCATATAGTTTTAAAATATACTCCCTCCGTCCCATTTGAGATGTCACATTTCTTTTGGGTACAATATTTTAGGCATAATGAGTTATTGTGTTAAAGTGGAGTAAATCGTTGATGTGATGTTTGTTTGAAGGAGTAAAAATTTTCTAAATAAGGAAATCTGACAATTGTAGTCGTACGGACCAAAATAGAAAATGGGACAGAGGGAGTATATTTTGTATAATTTTTCATTGTACATATTTTGAGATACTAAAGATTATAAAAATATATTGTATTGCGTGCAAAAATCAAAGAAGATAAGTTAAATGAGACGGAGAGAGTATTTATTTATTAAGATTATATTCCCGCACCATGTTGAGATTACCCTGAGCCTTAAAGAGGTCTGAAAATTTCTTTTGATTTACCCTATTTGGTTTATTTCATATAATAAGTGGTCACTTAAGCGACCGAGATGATACATAGTCAAGGGTGTGTTTGACGAACTGTTTGTCCCAGCCTGATCTGTACTTATGAGCAGACGTAGTTTGTGTGTTGTATTAACTACGCGGAAGTAACTAAAGCAGTAAACAAATCAACACAACAAGTTGTTTACCCAGTTCGATCATACGATCTACATCTGGGGGCATACCAAGCCAGGTTCATCCACTAATCATCAATACTGATCAAACCAATGAACAGCAAAAGCATAAGAGCAATCAAACCTCAACACAAGTTAAACTTGGTTACTGGAACACGACCAGTAGTCTGGTAAGTGTATCAACCACACTTCACCATCTGCGACTCCACCTTATTCAACTTGAGAGTGATTCTCCATGCTGTAACTGCCTCCATTCGGTCTACAGCTTCCTTGATCATCTCGACGAACCTTCTCCAGTAGACAGCATCACCATGCTTCCAATACAGATGAAGAGCATCTCAATGCCTCTCCATTTACAAGTAATTCGAATTCAAAGTTACACAGAAATTACTCTCAGCAAGCAACTACTATGTAACACTCAAGCAAAACATATATGTGGATCTATGAATGAAATCTCTCAACTAAGTACAAATGATGATCACACATATATATAGCAGTGTAACACGTGTGAGACGGTTATTCTTCAGAAAGCACGGGAATCTTCTAGAAAGATTCGCAAATAACCGTTCACCAATTAAGTTGTAACAAACTCCAGCTGGCACCTGCTCAGATTAGCTTCGTTGTTGATGAATAGTCTGAACAACAGTCAAACAACAACTCTGCACAAAATAACCCTAACAATCTCCCCCTTTTTGTGTAGAGGGCATACAAACCTGTAGTTCAGAGAGTCAGAAAACAACAAGCACATAACAATCATCAAAATATATCAACCATAGCAAAACCATCAAGAGCAGTCATCAGCCAGCAGTCAATCACCAAACACCAACCACAGTTAAGTGTTTACAGACCAGAAAACCATCATCAAAGTAGTCAGTCAGTCATAATAACATCAAAACTCCCCCTGAACCAACAAAATATCATCTGAACTTACTCCCCCTGTTTGTGTGCACCGACACAAAAATTAGGCATCATCATCATCATCAGTGTCAACCTGTTCATCAGGAACAGCAGCAGCTGGATGAAAATTTCTTGGCAAAAGACCTAGAATCTGAGTGTGAACACGACGAATGGCAATGGCATTGTCAACAACAACAGACACTCTGTCATTCAAGCCACGTAGTAAGCCGCGCAAATGGACAACCAATTGTTCACCAGATAGAGGTGGTCCTTTCTTGAAATCATTGTACATGTCAATCAGATTACTAGCAGGGGCATGAGGCTTAATAAGCTCAATTGGTTCACCTTGCTTCGAATGAATACCCTGTTTCTCAAGAAGTGCAGTGATCAAAGCGGGATAAGGTAAGACAGCACCTCTCTTAATCTTCTCCGGTGTGTAACCTATCATCTTGTCAAGCACAATCCATCCAAAGTTAAGAATCTCAAAATATTTATCAATAGAGAACAAGAGTTTACCCATAGCCGAACTCAGTTGAGAAGCATTCTTAGTGGGAAACACATTGGATGAACAGAATCGAAACAAACAAGTGAACTTCAGTGTAAGTTCATGTGGACTGAGTTGATTCCTTCCAAATGAAACGCACTTCTCTCCAGAAATTGCCTGTGCAATCGTGATAGTTTCCTCATTCAAGTAGTTGAAAGGATTAGTATCATCGTCGTTAGCAGGTACCTTCAACACCTCATTGATCACAGTAGGTGTCAATTGAATAAACTTCCCACGAATAAACACCTTTCCAAACCATTGACTAGCAGGATTCATCACATCCTCATGAAGATTTGCATAAAACTCATAAACCAAGTTAGGCGCATACTTTTTCAGCTTAGAAGCCCAATGCATCAAATGTTTAGATTCCAAATACTCCTTAAATCCAAGTTCATTGTAAAGAGGGTGAAAGAATACCTCCTCCGGTTTGATCTTTCTCTGATTAAGCTCACGAGTTCCATAACGCTTCATCTCCTTAGTATAGTAAGTCGGACTGTAAGCATCTTCAGCCAATAACTCAGCAGGTTTGGTCTTAGATCGCTTCGGACGAGGTGTGCCCGAGCCTTGTGAACTCCTCTTAGTCCGCTTCTTCTTACTATGTTGTTTGGACGACTCGCCAACAGCAGCTTCAGTGTTCCCTCCTTTTGGATTCGTTTCAGTGTTCTCAGGAGTAACCTCCATCTGTGCGTTGTTAGTATCACCAACATTCTCCTGTGGTAAATCTTCATCCCTCATGAAATCCGTAGCATTTCCTTCATATTCCGTATCACCTTGAGTTCCTTGCTCCTGAGTTTGTTGTTCACCAACATTCTCACCATCGGGTACTGGATCAATGTTTTCTCCAACATTTTCACGAGCAGCAGTGGGAGCAGGTAGTGCCAACGGTGGTTCAACAGCCTGTATTGGTATGGCTTCCTCCTCAACTCCTCCTCTACCAGCATCTTGATCTGCCATTTTCGCCTCAAACTTTTCAGAGATATGAACTTTTAAGAGTGAAGAAGAAAGTATTTCAAACCCTTTCTGAATGCTTTCTTTTATCATTGCGAAAAATCCCTTAAAGAGAGTAACAATAAAGAATCGTGGTCTGCGAACGTCTCTGCGGTTTCTCTGCAATCATGACGACGTGCAGTCTATAACTGTCCCATCAGTTATAAAATTCTATCCAAACCAATTTGAAATCCGTAATACTTCCTCTTTCTTTCTTCCTTCCTTTCTTGGGCCAAATCTGTTCTAATCACCGGCCCATGTGATTTAAGATCTTCTTAGTTTTGAATGCAAAGGCCCAACTCACGTCTGAGCCCTTCAAATTTATCTGCCTCCAATGATTTAGTTAGGATGTCCGCCAGTTGTTTTGACGACTCAACATGTTCAATGTCACAAACTTCATCCTCCACTAAATCTCTTATGAAGTGATATCGAATATCGATATGTTTACTTCGACTATGATAAACAGGATTCTTTGAAATGCATATAGCACTAGTGTTATCACAAAGAACCTTGAATCCCTTCTTGAATATGCCATAATCTTCTAGCATTTGTCTCATCCATAATAATTGTGTGCAACAACAAGTTGCAGCAACATACTCAGCCTCTGCCGTGGATAAAGCAACAATATTCTATTTTCGTGAGTACCAACTCACCAAATTATTTCCTAAGTAGCAACATCCTCCCGTTGTTGATCGGCGGTCATCACAGCAGCCAGCCCAATCAGAATCAGTGAAACCAATTAGGTCAAGTGTTGATCTTTTTGAATACCAAACACCTAGTCCAACCGTGCCTTTCACATATCGAATGATCCTTTTAACTGCCTTCAAATGAGTTTCCTTAGGATCACATTGAAAACGAGCACAAACTCCTACACTAAAGGAAATATCCGGCCTTGAAGCGGTCAAGTAAAGCAAACTTCCAATCATGCTTCTATATAATTTTTGATCAACATTAGCTCCAATATCTTCCTTTGAGAGTTTAGCCTGTTGTGCCATAGGTGTACGAATCACCTTGCAATCCTCCATCTCAAACTTCTTTATCATATTTCTAGCATATTTTTCTTGACATAAAAAGATTCCATCTTCCTTTTGATGTACTTGAAGTCCTAAGAAGTAATGCAATTCTCCAAGCATACTCATTTCAAACTCAGAATTCATAGCTTCCACAAATTCTGTCTTTAACTTCTCTGAAGTTGATCCGAAAATGATATCATCAACATAAATTTGGGCTACCAGAATATCGTGATTTCTGTGTTTCACAAACAACGTTTTGTCAACTGAACCTCTGATATACCCATTTTCCAACAAGTAGTTCGCCAGTCGTTCATACCACGCTCGTGGTGCCTGTTTCAATCCATACAAAGCCCTTTTAACTCTATACACATATTGAGGATACTTTGGATCTTCAAATCCTTTTGGCTGTGCAACATAAATCTCTTCTTTGATTCTTCCATTCAAAAATGCTGTTTTGATATCCATTTGAAAAAGCTTGAAATTCAAAGAGCAAGCTATTGCCAACATCATCCTTACGGCTTCCATTCTAGCAACCGGTGCGAAAGTTTCATCATAATCAAGACCCTCAATTTGAGTAAAACCTTGTGCAACCAATCTAGCCTTGTTACGAACAATGTTCCCTTTCTCATCAGATTTATTCCTATAAACCCATTTAGTGCCAATCACGTTGATGTCAGCCGGTTGTTCAACCAATTCCCAAACTTCATTCCGTTCAAACTGTAGTAGTTCATCCTGCATTGCAGCAACCCAGTATTCATCTTGTAAAGCCTCCTTTACATCTTTCGGTTCAATCTTTGATATAAAGCAATTAAATCCAGCAAGATCTCTGAAATCAATTTGCTTATTTCGGGTTTGCCTCTGCGCAGTTGGATCACCAATGATATCCTGTGATGAATGATGTTTAAGAGTCCTCGGTCCAGGTTTGGGACCTCGTCTCCTTTCTACTTCAGCCTGAGTTGGTTGTTGATTCGATGTTTCACCAACCTCGGTATTACTGACTTCAACATCTTTATCAATATCACTGTTTATATCTTGATCAACCTCAACAACATTTCTTTCTTGTTGATTAACCTGATGTTTCAAAACCAAGTCATCATCATTATCCTTATCTTTCTCAAGTGGTCCAACATCTTCAAAAACAACATTGATAGACTCAATGACCTTCTTCGAATCTTTCAAATATACTCTAAAAGCTCTAGAGTTTGAAGAATAGCCAAGGAACCATCCTTCTTCTGATTTTGAATCAAATTTCTTCAATGGTGTTCTATCCTTTAGAACATGACACTTGCATCCAAAGATATGAAAGTATTTAACACTCGGACTCCTTTCATTCCAAATTTGATAAGAAGTGAAGTTGGTCTGTGGTCGTAGATACACCCTGTTAACAATGTGACATGCAGTATTCATTGCTTCAGCCCAAAAACCCTTAGACAACGTAGATGCATGCAACATTGATCTAGCCATTTCTTGCAAAGTCCTATTCTTCCTCTCTGCTACACCATTCTGTTGTGGTGTTTTGGGAGCCGAAAACTCATGACCAATCCCATGCACTTTGCAAAAATCTTCAAACCTTGAATTCTCAAACTCTCTTCCATGATCGGTTCGAATTCTAATAATCTTCTGTTGTTTCTCTGTCATCAGTCTCAAACACAACTTCTCAAAAGCATCAAAGGTTTCATCCTTCGATCTCAAGAACTCTACCCAAGTGTATCGTGAGAAATCATCCACACACACAAAGATATACTTCCTTCCTGTTAAGCTTTCAATTTCAGATGGACCCATAAGATCCATATGAAGAAGTTCCAAACAACGTGAAGTAAGCAGCTCATCAACCTTCTTATGCTGTGCCTTGGTCTGTTTTCCCTTAGAACAATCACCACAAATCATATCAATATTTCTCGGTAGTCGGGGAATACCTCTGACAACACCTGAACAACTGATCTTCTGCAGATTTCTGAAATTTATGTGACCAAGTCTTTGATGCCAAAGAGTTGTCAAATCATTTTTAGATAACAAAGCATGCTGAACTTCCTTCTTCAGAACATAACAATTGTTCTTAGATCTATTTCCGATCATCACACATGCATTTGCTTCATTGAAAACCCTACAAAAATTCTTTGTAAACTCCACACGATTATCATCATCACATAGTTGACTTATTGAGATGAGATTCGTTGTCAAGCCTTCAACAAAATAAACTGAGGATAACTGTGATAAACTCTCATCTTTAACGTTTCCAAAACCAGAGATTCGACTTCTAATTCCATCACCAAAGACAACATCTCCACAATCACTATCTTCAAAGTTTATCAAAAGCTCCTTTTGACCTGTCATATGTCGAGAACATCCTGAATCGAAGTACCATTTTTCACTATGCATCCCTTGTCGAAGTGAAAGAACTACAAGACATTTCGACTGAATTCGCTTTCTAACCCAAACTTTCTGTAACTGAATTTTCTTCTGTAATCCATCTGATGGCCAGACAACAGCATTACCACGCATTAAGTCTCTAACAATTCTTAAACAAGTATCAGCATCATGACCAGGTAGTCTGCAGTACGCACAATCTCTCTTCTTAGATTCTGTTTCTGAGACCTGTGCATTAACCTTTGCAGTTTGTTGAAGAAAACCACCACTTACAAACTTCCTCTGATTATCTGACTTTTTCCCTGAAAAACCAATACCAGTGAAGTCTTTCGGTTGTTTTCCCTGCATAAGAACATCATCAAGCTTTCCTTTTCCTTTAAAGAGTCTCTGAAATTCCTGATTCTTGTCTTGAAGCTGTTTAGATTCAACCTTTACTGCATCCAATTCTTCTTTCAGTAACTCAAGATCCTTAAGAACTTTCTCTTTTTCAAGAAGTAATCCATCATATGACTTTCTCAAAGTCTCAAGTTCACCTTTGAGTATCTTCTTCTGCTCAGAAGTTTTATCCAAAAGAATTCCGGTGTCAGCAAGTTGTTGTAACAACTTCTTATTCTCCTTTACAGCAACTGAAAATTCTTCTTTCAGAAATTCATAAGCTTCATAAAGTTTTTCAACTTCATCATCTTCTTCACTATCAGAATCATCTGTAAGACTATTATTTCCATGTGAAGATTCAGCAACAATACCTTTTTGAACTGATTTGAATGTTTCCTGTAAAGTGAAAGCAACAACTTCTGAATCACTGAGTTGTTCTTCTGACAGACTTTCATCCTCATTATCTGTCAAAGAAACTTGTAAAGCTTTTCCTTCTCTTCTCTTAGCAGTAGGACACTCAATTCTAATATGACCTGTTCCATTGCACTCATAACATTGCAATTCAGAAAAAGCATCTGGTTTCTTAATATCCCTGAACTTTCTCTGCTTCTTGTCATACTTGCCTTTATCATTCTGTCTACGATTACCAAACGGTTGTTTCTCGGTTGTTGGCTTCCCAGACTGATTACGGTTCTGATACTTCTTATTCTGAAACTGTTTTGCTCTTCTTTCCTGCAACATCTTAGATACACTTTTCGAGATAAAAGAAACTTCATCTTCATCCAAGTTATCTTCCTTATTTTCAACATTAAGAGCAATGTTCTTAGTAGTATCATTCTCTATGTAATTCAACTCGTAAGATTGAAGAATTCCATACAAGCCTTCTAGAGAAATGGTGTTAACTTTATCTAACTCTTCCAAAGCAGCAACTTTAGGAAAGAATTTCTTAGAAACCGTTCTAAGCAATTTCCTAACTTGCTTTCTCTCATCCCACTGAGCACCAAGAGAGTACGCCTGACTAACAACATCCTTAAATCTACTATAATAAGCAGATATAGATTCATCATCACTCATACGCAAGCTATCAAAGAGTGTTTCAATACGTTGTAGTCTAGTAGCTCTCACATCAGCAGAACCTTCATGCGCTATTTCTAAAGCTCTCCATGCATCATAAGCAGTAGTATAGTTCGAAATCATTCTATACTGAGTAGAATCCATAGCAGCAAATAGAGCATTTAAAGCTGAAAAGTTACCTTGCTTAGCTAGCCTTTCAGCAGCAGTTAATTCAGCTCTTGTAGCAGGCCTAGTTGTTGGTGGATCGTCTGCATTAGTTGGAGTCACCAGCCTAGTAGGTTGTTCCCAGCGTGTTTCGATTGCCTCATCAGCATCTTCACCAAGTGATGCTATAAATGCCTTCATTCTCGTTTTCCAGTAACTGTAGTCAGTTCCATCAAACAATGGTGGACGAGAAACTGAAGAACCTTCCCTATTACTCATCTTCTAAACAGATCTGATCTACTCAATTTCGCTAGAGCACTGGATTCGCTCTGATACCACTTGTTTGTCCCAGCCTAATCTGTACTTATGAGCAGACGTAGTTTGTGTGTTGTATTAACTACGCGGAAGTAACTAAAGCAGTAAACAAATCAACACAACAAGTTGTTTACCCAGTTCGATCATACGATCTACATCTGGGGGCATACCAAGCCAGGTTCATCCACTAATCATCAATACTGATCAAACCAATGAACAGCAAAAGCATAAGAGCAATCAAACCTCAACACAAGTTAAACTTGGTTACTGGAACACGACCAGTAGTCTGGTAAGTGTATCAACCACACTTCACCATCTGCGACTCCACCTTATTCAACTTGAGAGTGATTCTCCATGCTGTAACTGCCTCCATTCGGTCTACAGCTTCCTTGATCATCTCGACGAACCTTCTCCAGTAGACAGCATCACCATGCTTCCAATACAGATGAAGAGCATCTCAATGCCTCTCCATTTACAAGTAATTCGAATTCAAAGTTACATAGAAATTACTCTCAGCAAGCAACTACTATGTAACACTCAAGCAAAACATATATGTGGATCTATGAATGAAATCTCTCAACTAAGTACAAATGATGATCACACATATATATAGCAGTGTAACACGTGTGAGACGGTTATTCTTCAGAAAGCACGGGAATCTTCTAGAAAGATTCGCAAATAACCGTTCACCAATTAAGTTGTAACAAACTCCAGCTGGCACCTGCTCAGATTAGCTTCGTTGTTGATGAATAGTCTGAACAACAGTCAAACAACAACTCTGCACAAAATAACCCTAACACGAACAATTAGAGTTTGAGTTTTAAGTGTTTCGGTTTTCTAGGTAATGAAAAACTAATAGTATATTTGTAAATAAGATAGTTTTAGTTGTATTTTTGCGTATACCAAAGGAGAATTCTAAATACATAAAAGGTCAAATTCGAGACATTTGCTTAGCTGGCCTAAGCCTCAAACCACTCAGGCAAACTACATTAGGTGATAGTTTTAGTTGTTGGTATTTAGTATTAGATTAAAATTAGAGTTTTGACGATAGAATTTGAAAAGGTAAAAACTAGAGAAGAAAGTTTAGAGTTTAGTAGAGTTTCAAAGTTTAACGATTGGAACCAAATAAGTTTTTGTATTCTCTAGTTTTGAGGTTTTGGAAAGTTAAAAGATATCAATTTTCCAAACATAGCCCAATATACTACACCCATTTTTATGAAAGTGCACAATTTCACTATTTTATGGATCATATTTTAGAGCTAACTGAATGCATTAGTTAGCCAACATTTTATTTTTATGGATCTTAATACAAAATAGTGAAATGATACATACATTTTAAAATATTCATTTGTAAAAAATGGCAGTGTAATGGTTAAATATGGGGTTAAAAAAATCGGTTTTGCCATTATTTCTAGTCTATTGATGGCCAATCTCTCTCTCTCTCTCTGTTCAACCCTTTGTTTCCTTAGGTAAACCTATCTTTCTTAGGAAAAATTATGATTACGCGGTTTTGTTAGTTATAAAAGGTATATTTCAATCATGAGTTTATATATTTCACACTTTTTAAAACTTTTTTCTTATATACTTTTGCCCTTTCTTTTTAAAGCTCAAAAGGTAGGTCTTTTGGTAGGGTCAAATTTTCCATTATTCTCTCTTTATAGAAGAAAGTGAATAAAAAGGATGTATAGTTTTGACTGAGTTTTTTCTCTTTTTTTATTTTTTAATTTTTTTTATCATTCACATGGTTAATTCTGAACTTGTACAGCTGCTACAAAATAGGGGGGAAAGGCAGGGAGATATTTCGTTTGTGCTATGTTAACTTGGAGTTGGAATGTCAAAATAACTCATGTAATTATCTCCCAACCGTGTAGCAAGAATTTTAAATCGAGATGTTCATGGCTAATTGTAAAGAAACAAATATTGGTATAATAATATGGCTTTGGCCCGCTTTTTTCCTAAAAGGAAAAAGAGATATTTTCATTAAGTATTTTCCAAGTCCAATAATAATAACCTAACAAGATTATAGTTGGATTGGTCAAACTTGATAATAAACTTATTTGAGTTTTTACTTTTTCTCTACTAGTTTTCTATGGGGGTGGGTGGGTTTTGTTCCAGGTAGTTCTATACATTTACTGGAAAACTGCTGCCTGGACAATTTACAAGACCAGCGATGCTAACCTTAAAAAAATTCATTGAACCATAAGGCTTAGCCCATTTTTGGGTGGCGTTTTTTCAATTGTTTCTTAAAAAAAAAGTCTTTTTAAATTATCAATAATAATAATAATAATACTAAGTTTATTTAAACACTGTTAAGATACATGCATGTATAATAAGATGTCATACTTAAAGATTAAGTATACTACAAAGAAGCAAATATGCATTTGCCTACTCTAATTTCTATCCCTAGCGCCGACTGAAGCTGCCTATATAGTATATGTGTGTACAGAATGAATCAGATATAGATTTTCCTCAGTAATATCATTCCACTACTCACTATTGATCATTATTTCTTTTGTTCCCTACTTCCCTTGCTTTTCTATCTTCCTAATTCATATACCAATATATTCATATTACATATATAAAAGTAGGCTAACAGGTATTCATTTTTCAACAAAAACGAATTACTTGGGGATAATAACTTGGCCAAATGTTCAAGTTCCATGACTTCCAACCAGGGGCGTATCTACCCTTGGTCAAGGTGGGTCAATTGACCCACCATAAATGACCAAATATATATATATATATATATATTTTTTTAAAATTTTTAATATTTTTTCTTTGATTTAGTATATCAATTTTAATTTTAAAAAGAGATGAGAACTTAGTCCAACTGGTTAAGTCCATTAACTTCCAACCTTAGTTAGAAGTTCGATTTCCCATCGGCCTCCTAGCCCTCCCGTTTCCCTTTGTAATTTTTGTGTCATGTGCTCCCACAACTCATTTCCTAGGCTGTATATAGATTGTTCAACAAAAAATAAAAATATTATTTTTAAAAAGGGGTTGGGGACTTATCCTAGTGATTAAGTCCTCAGGTTGGGAATCGGTCCCCACCCCGCCCCCTATCCCCCCTTTGTCCCTTTGTAATTTATGTGGTATGTGCTCCCACCACCTCTTTTCTAGCATGTATAGTCTATACCGAAAAAAAAGGATTTAATGGTTCAGCTGAAACTTTTTTAGTTTTAATGCCAACCCATACACACTAATTATATTTATCAAGCCCATTAAAAATATACTGTTTATTTTTTTAAAGTTGGTATTAGTTCTTCCCGTGGAAACAACAACAGTAGAACGAGCTTTTCCAGCAATGGTTATTGCCAAGAATAAATTGCAGAATAGTATGTGAAATTAGCTACTGAATGATTGTTTGGTCACTTTCATAGATCGTGATTTGTTCACGAATGCCAGTATTATTGATGTTATTGTACAACGATACTAAAATATGAGAATCCATCGTGAATAGTTATAGTTATTTTGATGTAAGTACTTGATATATCATATTTCGTATGGCTTTGAATTTAATGTTTTTAGAACTTTTACAATTATTATTATTATATTAAAAATAATTATATTAATTATCAAAAACTGACTTACCGAAGCAAATTTTTTGGATCCGCCACTGCTTCCAACCTTCAAGTTGGGGATTAGATTTCGCACCTAGCCTCATATCATATCTCTTTTAATCCTTTGTAATTTGGTTTTCAGCTAGAAATAAACAAATAAATTACTTACTGTTACAGACACTTAATTATGAATTAATATCTTCAAGGCTAACAAAATATGAATTTCTTGTTGACCAAGACTTGATTGAGTCGGTTCTTTTCTTCTATAAATATGGGTGTTGTACATATTATTGAAACACTTCAATATTCAATACAGACGAGAGATAAATTCAGATAAATACAACTCCCATTCTGTCATTGACCATTCCTATATTCATTGTCAAACTTCGTTATTACATACTGTATTGAGTTAGTGATTCATTACTTTTCATTAACAGGCCTTGAGTTATATATTTTACAAAACGTAATCAGCACGACTGTTGTTCGAGTTTGCAAAAAAATATCAAATCCCTACCGAGGTACCGTTCTAGGTTTGCGAAAATTTCAATTGATACCGGGTTCTGCCAAAAATTTCCAAATCTACAAAAAGGTAGTTAAAGGTAGTATATTACTACTATTTCAATATAAATGTAACACCCCGGATTTGATAACCCAGGCCGGGATGCCACCGCCACACCTCCGTAGCAAGACACGGATTCTCCGAGCTTGCTAAAGAGATGCAAGGCTATGGGTATTAGAAAGAGTTTTAAAACAAATCCGGAATTTATTTAAAAATAATGATATAGTCTCATCCACACATAATAATAATACTAATATATCGCAGCGAAAATAATAAAATGGGCGGACATGGCCAAAACTCGGGTTATACACGCCCGATATGCAAGTATCATAAAAACGACAAATTCAATGTTTAAAATTCCGTCCCCTAAATGCACATGCTCATGCATTTTCTCCATACTCTGAAAAAAAAAAACAACAATTTTTATCAGTATTATAAAATACTGAGTAAGTCGATCCTAACATAGCAATAAAGAGGTTTAATTAAATAGTTAAATTTTACTCCTAATCATGCATACAACCAATTCATTTACAAATTTAAAAATAAGAATTTAATTGTATACTTGAACATGCATTTAAATTCATAAATAATAATTTAGCATGGTATAAAATTTAAGGCATAATTTATAGACATGAATAAATAAATAAATACGTAAAAAGATTTAAATCTTTTAATTTCCCCCGTTACGTCACCATCTCAACAGTATTTAGTGTAGCTGGTCGTCCGGCGGCCGCAGCCGTTTCGTAAGTTTCTTGTGTAGCCGGTCGTCCGGCGGCCGCAGCCGTATCTGCCATACCCAGTAACACTTCGGAGCCTCGGAAAACCCATACGGATACTCCCGAGAGTGTAGGCCATGTATCTCATGCCGTTTTGGTGTAGTTTTTCATATAAGTATCTTGCACCCATTATAGGCGCGCCGAAAGAGGCTAGAGGGGCACCATGCATAGCACTCACCCTCCACCTAAGTATCCGATTTAGTTTCGATTTAGTGTAACGGGATTTTTCAAAAAGTATAGCTTTATCGTATTTCAAGGTTTCGATCGTTTGTTTCGAAATTTCAAAATCTCATCAATTTCAAATCGTTTGACGTCACAGTTTACGCCTTTTTAATTTAAAAATTCATTTCAAGTCCGAAAAATCTGAAATTTTTACAGTATATCAAAAACACCCTTACGAACAAGTTTCGTGTTTTCACAATTTCGAAATAAGGTGAGGAAACATGTCAAAAATTGAATTTACTATGCAACCTATGCACTGTCAGGATTCAGTTTTGACACAGTTCAGAAAATTGAGTTTTTGACATATCAAATGGACTCCAAAAATTCTAAAATTTTATACACACATACTAGACATGATTATTTACAACTTTTGTTCATTGCAAAGACTAGATCGGATTACAAATTATAGAAACATGCTCATCAAGTTCGGACATATGCGCTGTCAGTTTTTCGAAAAAAGTTTGGAAAACAGTTTATGTTCGACGCGATTTGAGGTGGTAAACGTTGATGAAAATCTCTGAAATTTTTACACAACATAGATTAAGGTGTTAGGATAAAAAATTCTAGTTTTGAGTTCTTCGGTTTGAACTCTCGAAATTGGGGTTTTAATCGGATTTCAGAAATTGCGCGAGTTGGGGTTTTAGGGTTCGATTTTTACATTTCATTATGAAGTCACTAATTCGGACGCCCCTAAGCCACCCGTATTGATAAGAAAGGAATCAACTTACTGTGATTGAGTTCTTGGTCATCCTAGGGTCTCTCGACTCGTCCGAAATTGCCACGAACGGATCTACGCACACGTTCTCCTTCTCCTTCGGCCACGAACGTGTTTGCAAGTCAAAGATCCGAAGTTAGATTGAGGATTTGAGAATAAAAACAAGAAAAGGAACCTAATATAATCCTTACCAATGATCCAAGGAATTTAATCCTTGATCTACACGCCTCTACGGTGTTTTGGCTTTGGGAGAGTTTGAGGGTGAAGGGAGGCTGTTGGCTGATGATTATGGAGTGGAAATCAACCCTAATTCGTCCCTTAAGCTTTCCTCCAGTCCAAAATTAACTTACCTTAATCGGCGGTCGAATTTTTGGCAAGAAACCGCCATGATCGCGTGATCTCCCGCATTCTGTGTTGCCACGCGGGGTTGGCGCGCTGAGACATGAAACCCCGCTCGGATACCGCGCGGTCAACGCCTGGACTTCGGTCCGGGCGGGTCGTGCGATCCGTCGAGCCTTTCCTCCTCTCTTTTGGACTTCTATCCCTCTCTGTTCTCGGATTCCAATTTTTTCGGGTCATTCTCGGATTACGATTCCCATCCTAAATTTATTCCGTCTTAATTTGATCTCATGTTTGAAATCTTAAGTCCGTCGGTTTTGAGTTCGTCGACTTCTAAATCGTCGTCCTTTGACTTCCGTGCATTTCCGACTTTACGGGTTCTCGGTAACAAAACCTCTTCGCTCATCGAGATAAATTCTATATTCTATCTTAAAAAATACGGGTATTACAATCTACCCTCCTTAAGAATCAACTTCATCCTCGAAGTTGCGCTTTATCCTCTCGCGAGTTCGGGAATTGTTTGATTAAATGATTGTATTATTGTGTGTTGTTGTTTGTTATTATTTGACTGAACCCAGAATTGAAATTTCCAAGTTGCCTACGCATCCCGTGAAGGGATCAAGTCATTACGTAGTTCAAAACAATTTGAATTTGTTTATTTGGGATACAAAGATATTCGGACAAAAATATTCGGAAATATTCGGGCCGTTACATCCTCCCCCTCTTAAGACGACAGTTATGTCCCCATAACTGTGGTTGTCTCATCTTGGAATAGGGTCGGGTAACGCTCCTTCATGTCTCAAGGTTATGAATGTAGCATGCATATAACGCGTAACCCTTATGCATTAAGCTACGTAACTTAAGGGCGTTAACTATCTTGTTAGACTTCTTAGGGGATGGGAGTAAAAGATGACTCTCCTTTCCCTACTCTTTGACAGCATGATCTTTTGCTTTTGGCATTCTATCACGGCCTTATATTGTGTTAACCAATCCATCCCTAGTATGACGTCAAAATCCCTTAAATTGAATTCTACCAAGTTCGCGAAAAACTCTACGTTCTTTATAACTATCGGAATTCCGTTATATCGCCTAGAGCATGATACTACTTCTCCTGACGGTAGTTGAATTCCTAAGTTAGTCAGTTCGCACTTAGGTAGATCTAGTTCAGGTAAGACTCTTGATGATATTATTGAACAACTAGCTCCTGAGTCAAACAGAACTTTAAGGGGTGTGCTTAAAACATGGAACGTACCTCCCATCACGTCACCCTGCATTGGCACGTCCGCTTGGCTGATAACATTCAACCGCCCCATTGGCCGTCCCTGATTGGCCTGTTGATCCCGGTTCGGGTTCTGATTCTGTAGCTGGTTTGGGTTCTGTGGAGGGCGTTGATTTTGGTTGAAATTTTTATTTGGAGGGGGTCTATACCCCTGGTTGTTTCCATTCCGCCCATCTTGATTGCGAGGCTGTGCTGGCCGCGTGCCTAAGTCTTCCCTCTTGGTGATGTTTTCCATTCGAGTGCGGCACTCATTTACCCAGTGGCCATTGCGACCACACCGGTAGCATGCGCCCGGTTGGGGGCATCCCCTAGCCAAATGAGGCTTGCCGCATCTCGGGCATGGTGGCACCGGGTTACCCTGGAAAAACGTTCTCCCATCATTTCCCCTATTGTTGTTCTGATTGGGTCTGTTCAGATCTCCCCGAAAGTTGTTTCCTCCAGAATTGTTACTGGATCGGTTATCTCTATTCCTCTTATATTGTCCCCGACTGGGTTCTCCACTTACTTTCCTCTTCAGTTGTTGTACCCTTGCGACAGCTATCGCACGATCATACACCGCTTGCAAGTCCGGGTAATGGACACCAGTGATCACTTCCCGTATGGTCAAGTTCAGCCCCATCTCAAATTTATGTGCCTTTTCCGCAACTGTCGGCACGAGTCTTGGTGCGAAACGCACCAACTCCTTGAAACGGGCGTAGTATTCCTGGACTGTTTGTCCTCCTTGTTTCAAAGACAGGAATTCTTCGTACATGGCTGCCTTTGTGCTCATAGGATAAAAGCGATCCCTGAGCAATCCCATAAATTCCTCCCACAAATAGGGTACTTCGTCCTCAGTTAACTTGTCTTGTGTGGCACGCCACCAGTCGTCCGCTCTCCTCCGAGGTAGTATGATGCCACGTGCACTTTCTCGCCAGTCAGGCACTCCACTGCGTTCAGTAATTTATCGAATGTTCGGATCCATTCCTCGAGTTTAGCCGGGTCCGCCTCGCCGGCGTAGTGCGGTGGGTGATACGAGTTCACCATGGCTAAGTAGTTAATGCAGGCCTCGGGTGGAGGTACCGCAGCTGCTTGGCCCTAGTTCACATGCGCGTTCCCTAGCGCAATGAGAACCTCTTCTAAGGTGCGTAGGCGAGCGTCGATGTTGTTTGGTATAGGCTTCGCTGGCTCCTCCTGAGCGTGTACCCCCTCGTTGGGTATAGGCATATTTGGTTGCCTAGGTGTTTCGTTGGCATTGGGAGTAATGGGCTGGGCGCGTGGTCTTCCTCTCGGTGCCATGCTGTTGCAAGACAAGAGATTTTAGATTTTCTTGTTGAAGTATTATATAATGCTTGTGAAGTGATTTACTAAATAAAGGATGATATTAACAGGTATCAATCTCCTGTTAATAGAGGTTGTTTGGAGTTTAGTGTACTCTTTGTTGTCATTGGGGGTTGTTTACTACTTGCTGTTTTGTTTTTGTTTTCGTTTGTGTTCGTTTTTTTTCGTGAACAGTAACCTGTTCAGGGTTTTTTTTTCTCTTTTTTTTTTGAGACCCTAGGGTCTGGGGTCGTAGGGTTTAAGGTTGGAGGTACCCTTGTGTGATTATTATTTCTATATAATATATATATATATATATATTTATATATATATTTATGTTGTTTATTTATTAATACTTGTACTTTTGTTTGGTTGTTATCCATAAGGTATTTGAGAAAATAATGTAAGAAAATGTAAAGAATAAGTTTAAATATATTTATAAAATAATGCTTGTAATTTATTGCTTCATAAAATACTTTATTGGGTTACAAGCAATGGAAACGGGAGTAGTAGCGCTGACAATAATCAAAAGGGAAGTATAAATAGTAGTGCATCGGTATGTATCTCTAAATCTAGAGGGAATAGGTAGGTGCATCCTCGATGGGATCGTCCTCATCGCTGGATACGTCAATGGGTGCAGGGACATTGGGGTCAGGCCCCAGGTTCTGAAGGACCCCTCCATCAATTTTGTTGGCTAAGGTAGTCAACTCCCAGGCCACGTCCCCTATTTGTTCCTTCAAGTCATCACTCTTGTCTTGGAGTTGGGCCACTTGGGCTTGGAGCTGCGTGACTTGATTTTACAGCTGGGTTATGTTGTGATTTTACAGCTGGGTTATGTTGCTGGACTCGAGTCTTGAAATAGTTGATATGCTATTGGGACTCTAGGTACGCGTTAGTCAGTTTTATAATCAGATTGATCATATTTGCGTTGGGTTCGGCCATCTTATGTCAACAAGGGAGGTTAGAGTTAGACATATTTCAACAAGGTTAGGATATGCAGGAATTTAAATCTATATGTAATATGCATATGCAATCCCCCCAAATAAATAATAATTTTTTTTAATTTAATGTGTTTTCAATTTAAATTTAATTTATGGATAATAGGAATTAAAAAGTTGGGCCTCTATATTGGGCCAAAATTAATAATTTGGGCTAAGGTGACAAAACATGGGTATTTGGGCCAAAAATAATTAATCTTTGGGCTAAAATTTTGGGCTCAAAATAATACTAGTAGTTTTAAAAATAATAAATTTAAAATAATACTAGGTGAAAATAATGGTTTAAAAATAATAATAATAGTAGCTTTAAAATATTCCAGGCTCTAATACCAACTTGTAACATCCCGGATTTGATAACCCAGGTCGGGATGTCACCGCCACACCTCCCTAGCAAGACACGGATTTTCCGAGCTTGCTAAAGAGATGCAAGGCTATGGGTATTGGAAAGAGTTTTAAAAAAGTCCGGAATTTATTTAAAATAATGATGTAGTCTCATCCACACATAATAATAATACTAATATATCGCAGCGGAAATAATAAAATGGACCGACATGGCCAAAACTCGGGTTATACAGGCCCGATATGCAAGTATCATAAAAACGACAAATTCAATGTTCAAAATTCCGTCCCCCAATGCACATGCTCATGCATTTTCTCTATACTCTGAAAAAAAAAAAGAAAACAACAATTTTTTTCAGTATTATAAAATACTGAGTAAGTCGATCCTAACATAGCAATAAAGGGGTTTAATTAAATAGCTAAATTTTACTCCTAATCATGCATACAACCAATTCATTTACCAATTTAAAAATAAGAATTTAATTGTATACTCGAACATGCATTTAAATTCATAAATAATAATTTAGCATGGTATAAAATTTAAGGCATAATTTAAATGCATAATTTAAAGACATGAATAAATAAATAAATACGTAAAAAGTTTTAAGTCTTTTAAATTCCCCCGTTACGTCACCATCTCAACAGTATTTAGTGTAGCCGGTCGTCCGGCGGCCGCAGCCGTTTCGTAAGTTTCTTGTGTAGCCGATCGTCCGGCGGCCGCGCCGTATCTGCCATACCCAGTAACACTCCGAAGCCTCGGAAAACCCATACGGATACTCTCGATAGTGTAGGCCATGTATCTCATGCCGTTTTGGCGTAGTTTTTCATATAAGTATCTTGCGTCCATTATAGGCACGCCGAAATAGGCTACAAGGGCACCCTGCAGAGCACTCACCCTCCACCTAAGTACCCGATTTAGTTTCGATTTAGTGTAACGGGAGTTTTCAGAAAGTATAGTTTTATCGTATTTCAAGGTTTCGATCGTTTGTTTCGAAATTTCAAAATCTCATCAATTTCAAATCGTTTGACTTCACAGTTTACACCTTTTTAATTTAGAAATTCATTTCAAGTCCGAAAAATCTGAAATTTTCATAGTATATCAAAAACCCCTAACAAAAAACTTTCGTCTTTTAACGACTTCGAAATAAGGTGAGGAAACATGTCAAAAATCGAGTTTACTACGCAACCTATGCACTGTCAGGATTCAGTTTTGACACAGTTCAGAAAATTGACTTTTTGACATATCAAATGGACTCCAAAAATTCTGAAATTTTATACACACATACTAGACATGATTATCTACAACTTTTGTTTACATTGCAAAGATAGATCGGACTACAATTTATAGAAACATGCTCATCAAGTTCGGACATATGCGCTGTCAGTTTTTCGAAAAAAGTTTGGAAAACAGTTTATGTTCGACGCGATTTGAGGTAGTAAACGTTGATGAAAATCTCTGAAATTTTTACACAACATAGATTAAGGTGTTAGGATAAAAAATTCTAGTTTTGAGTTTTTCGGTTTGAACTCTCGAAATAGGGGTTTTAATCGGATTTCATTAAATTGCGTTTCATTAATCGGATTTTAGGGTTCGATTTTTACGTTTCATTACAAAGTCACTAATTCGGACGCCCCTAAGCCATCCGTATTGATACAAAAGGAATCAACTTACTGTGATTGAGTTCTTGGTCATCCTAGGGTCGCTCGACTCGTCCGAAATTGCCACGAACGGATCTACGTATACGTTCTCCTTCTCCTTCGGCCACGAACGTGTTTGCAAGTCAAAGATCTGAAGTTAGATTGAGGATTTGAGATTAAAAATGAGAAAAGGAACCTAATATAATCCATACCAATGATCCAAGGACTGTAATCCTTGATCTACACGCCTCTACGGTCGTCGTTGGTTGCCGGAAAGTCGTCGGAGGGTCGTCGGGAAGCTGTTTTAGCTTTGGGAGAGTTTTGAGGGTGAAGGGAGGCTGTTGGCTGATGATTATGGGGTGGAAATCAACCCTAATTCGTCCCTTAAGCTTTCCTCCCGTCCAAAATTTGACTTACCTTAATCGGGGGTCGAATTTTTGGCAAGAAATCGCCATGATCGCGCGATCTCCCGCATTCTGTGTTGCCACGCGGGGTTGGCGCGCTGATAGAAGAAACCCCGTGCGGATGCCGTGCGGTCAACGCCTAGACTTCGGTCCGGGCAGGTCGTGCGATCCGTCGAGCCTTTCCTCCTCTCTTTCGGACTTCTATCCCTCTCTGTTCGCGGATTCCAATTTTTCTGGGTCATTCTCGGATTACGATTCCCATCCTAAATTTATTCCGTCTTAAGTTGATTTCATGTTTGAAATCTTAAGTCTGTCGGTTTTGGGTTCCTCGGCTTCTAAATCGTCGTCCTTTGACTTCCGTGCATTTCCGACTTTACGGGTTCTTGGAAACAAAACCTCTTCGCTCATCGGATTAAATTCTATTTTCTATCCTAAAAATTACGGGTATTATAATCTACCCTCCTTAAGAATCAACTTCGTCCTCGAAGTTGCGCTTTATCCTCTCGTGAGTTCGGGAATTGTTTGATTAAATGATTATATTATTGTGTGTTGTTGTTTGTTATTATTTGACTAAACACAGAATTGAAATTTCCAATTTGCCTACGTACCCCGTGAAGGGATCAAGTCATTACGTAGTTCAAAACAATTTGAATTTGTTTATTTTGGATACAAAGATATTTGGACAAAAATATTCGGAAATATTCGGGCCGTTACAATAAATATGTCTAATCTTGCAAAATAACCGTTTACGCCCCTTGAAGTTTCCGTAAGAAACTATCAACTATGGGCAATAAATGTGAAGATGCATCTTGAATCAATGAATTTGGAGAGAACTATTGAAAAGGGAAATGATATGGTTAATTCTGGAAAAGCCAAGGCGATGATTTTTTTGCATCATCACTTTGATTCAGCCCTGAAGTCTGAATATTTGACCCTCCAAGATCCTGCAGATCTTTGGGAGGATTTAAAAGAACGGTATGATCACATGAAGATGGTCAACCTGCCAAAGGCATGAAATGATTGGCTGACGCTGAGATAGCAAGATTTTAAAACAGTCAGTGAATAGAATTCTGCCATGTCTAGAATCACTTCACAGCTGAAATTGTGCGGTGAAAAGGTATCCGATGAAGAGATGCTTGAAAAAACCTTTACTACATTCCATGCCTCGAATATGCTCCTGGAACAACAATATCGAGAGAGAAGGTTTACAAGATATTTTGAACTAATTGTATGTCTATTGCTGGCTGAACAAAACAATGAGTTATTATTAAAGAATAGTGAGACACGACCCACTGGTGCTAGTCCATTCCCAGAAGCGAATGCGGCTCAAATTTCTAAAAACCACCAAACTTGGGATAATACACGAGGTGGTCACTGCGGACGTAGTCGCGGTCGTGGTTATGGATGCGGTCATGGTTATGGTCGTGGTCGAGGTCGTGCACGTGGTCAAAATCAAAATCACAAATTCAGAAGATTTGAGCAATATAATCAAGTGAATGAAAAATGGCAAGCTGATGAAGACAAGTGCCGCAGATGTGGTATGGAAGGACACTGGGCCCGGACTTGTCGTACCGCAGAACATCTTGAAAAAATTATATCAAGGTTCAGTAAAAGAGAAAGGCAATGGCAGAGATAAATATGGTTACAAATGATGATATCATTATGCCTATCATTTCAGCTCCTGCAGCCGACCCTTTCAACATAAATGCTGGACCATCTTTCACGGCAAATTTTGATGTAGATGACTTTATGGAAAATATTGATTAATGTTTTTGTTATATTTATTTATAATATATTTTTCTTTGTGTTTTGATTATCTTTTGTTATCAAATTTTTCTATGTACCCACTGTACTCTTATGACATGGATATTAATATATTACTTTTCTTCCAGAAGAAAAAAATGAATATACGTTATAATGAGACATGCCTTATTGATAGTGCCAGTACGCACATAATATTGAAAAATTAGAATTATTTCTCTTATATAAAATTGGGAGATGCACCAATTAATACAATATGTGGAAGTGCAAATATGGTTGAAGGCTCCGGAAGAGCCATATTCCTTTTGAATGGGACAAAACTTATTATTGAAAATGCACTATTATGTCCAAAGTCCCGAAGAAACTTTGATTTTAAGTTTATTCGCAGAAATGGATATCATATTGAAACATTGTCCGAGGGGACTGATGAATATTTATTGATCACAAATACAACTCTTGGTATGAAGCATGTATTGGAAAAATTACCGTGTCTTTCATCTGGGCTATATTATACATATATATATATATATCAATGAAGCCCATAATGTAATAGACCAGAAGTCTATAATTCCAAATGAGTTTATGATTTGGTATGATCGTTTTGGCCACCCTTGATGTACAATGATAAAGCGAATAACTGAAAATTCACATGGTCATCCCTTGAAGGGAAAGAAATTCCAAGTTCAAGTGAATTTACATGTGTTGCTTGTTCACAGGGAAAATTGATTATTAGATCATGAGCAAGTAAAGTGGGAATTGAATCCCCTGTATTTCTTGAACGAATTCAGGGTGATATATGTGGACTTGTAGATCCACCATGTGGACCATTTAAATATTTTATGGTGTCAATTGATGCGTCAACAAGATTGTCTCACGTTTGTCTATTATCGACTCGCAACCAAGAATTTGCAAAGTTACTTGCAAAGATAATTAAATTGCGAGTACAATTCCCTGACTATCCAATTAAGAAAATAAGATTGGATATGTAATACACGAGAATTTTTCAACATAAAATAAATACAATAAATAAATACATTCAGCAAATAAAGAAATAAATGTAGAGGAAATGAGAAATGGAATTTAAATTAAAAAGGAATCAAAGTTCCGAGAACCCGGGAAATCGAAGACAACTTAATTAAATAAATGGTTACACGGGGACCCGACACCGATGGACTCAATAACTCCAGTCCAAATATAAATTTAGGTCCGAATAAAAATTAAGATAGGAAACGGAGCCCGAAGATAGCCCGGAAATCGGAGTCCAAGAACATAGAGGGATAGAAGTCCGAAAGAGAGGAGGAAAGACCCGACGGATCGCACGACCCGGCCCAGACCGCATCCTGGACCAAGGCCGCACGGTCTCCGCGCGCTCCCAAGGGGAAAACCGCGCCAAGTGCGCGCCGGCAAAGCAGTTGCGGCGTTCCGCGATTTTCTCGCCCGATTCCGGATTTTTCGACTTCGGTTGCTTTCCTTTCGGCTCAAGACACCCTAGGGCAGACTTTGGACGTCCCCCAGGGCTTGTCCATCTATAAATAACCCTTTAGTTCGATCCCAAACACTTTTCAAAAACCCTACAACTCTCTATACGTTCGAAAACCCTAATCCCGGATTCGTCGGAGGCACGAAGGCATTCAAAGACTGAGTTGGACGAAAATTTGGAGACCCTTGCTTTCGTGGTAAGATCTTGTTCATTCCTTTCCATTCACGATTCGAAAATGAATCCTAATTAAACCTCTTTTCTATTCTAAACCCCGATCCGGACGCGTTGAGGAAAAACGAAGGATCTCGGAAGGAGAACGAAGAACGTGGAAGCCACGCCTCCAGATCATCGAGCCGAGACATCCTCAAATCTGTAAGTTAACTCTTACATGGGTTTGGGCGAAATTAAAATACGTCAGAATGAAAGATTCGAATAAAGAACATAAAATCTGTCACAACTAAAATCCTTACGGCGTAGCGTTTTTGCAAAATTTTTCCGAACCCTTAAATCTGTTCAAACGAGAAAACTTAAAACACGAAAAACGTTCCTAAGACATAGATCTATCTACTGAGGTTGATTTCTACCTTAGATCTAGCCCGAACTAGGATTGGTGTTGAACATAAGAATTGTAGATCTATGAATTTAGAACATTCCTGTAAATTTTTAGAATTTTTCGTTGAGATTTGAACCTCCGAAACTGAGCCGATCCGATCTGCGTTCGTACCGAAATCAAGAACCTTGACAGAAACTAGTTTCGAACTTGAGCTGAAGATTAACCTCTAATTCGATGAGAATTGGGGTTTGAGTTCTAAATGAAAGTTGTAGATAATCGTCTTAAAAATCATCCTGTAAAATTTCATCAAATTTGGAGTTAGTTTGCTATGGTAGATCTTGAAATCTTGAAACTGAGGCGTAGAAACTCGGACAGATTAGCACCCTGTTAAAGGTTGACGTTTTTCACCTACTTCCGTATCTCGGATCCAAAAAGTTAAAACATGAAACTTGTTCATCTCTGTATTTTTGAGTCACCGGTCAAACTCGATTTTTGGACTTAAACTCGATTTTTAATAAATTTTGAAGTAAACTGTGGTTGACCGAGTCAAATCTTGATATCTTGTTGAAACGGTGAAATTAGCCTTTAAGGTTTAAATGATTGGGAATTCCTTTGAAATAAAATACACGTGAGATATAATGCTTGCCGAAAGGCAATTGAAATATAACGCTTGCCGAAAGGCAATTGAAATATAATGCTTGCCGAAAGGCAATTGAGATATAATGCTTGCCGGAAGGCAATTGATAAATAAAGCTTGCCGAATGGCAATTGAGATATACACTTGAAACATGAGACATGAGATATGAAACTAGAAGACTCGAAAATTGTTCCTTTTAGATTATGCCTTAAAGTATGTCTTGCAATTGTTTTACTTGCGAATTATATTTATGATCTTATGAAATCTCTATCTTATGCCATTTAATTATTGTTAGATAAATAAGTTAAATGATGTGGTGTCGTGTACATGTTTTCTCAAAATCTAAATAACGGCTTTGAAACCCCTTAATCATGTTTGTGTTAACTTACTCAGCAAGTTTTTGCTGACCAAACCATATTTTTCTTTTTCTTTCAGAGTTGAGAATTACGCATCGTTATATGCATACATGGGAATTTTGGGAAGATATATTATTTTGAATTATTGTGTTAGACTAGAATTTGCATGAACGGGCCTGTTTAACCCGTGTTTTGGACATGTTGGCCCTATATTTAAATTCCGCTGCATTATATATGTAAATCTTATTTTCCGCTGCAATAATGATATTATTTTCAAATTACATATGAATGGGCTGTTTGAATGATTTAAATTCTGAAAAACCATAGCCTTGCATCTCTTTAGCAAGCTCGGAGAAACCGTGTCTTGCTAGGGAGGTGTGACGGTGACACCCGACCTGGGTGACCAAAAACCGGGGTGTTACAGAGTGGTATCAGAGCCCAGACTATTTTAAAGCTATTTATTTTAAAGAAAATATCTGATACCAGAGTGGTATCAGAGCCCGGCTTATTTTTAAATTAGTATTATTTTAAAACTACTAGATTATTATTTTTAAACTAGTATACTAAACCATTATTATTTTTAAAAATTATAATTATAGAGCCCAAATCACTATTTTAAATCGTTCTAGCCCACTTTTTATTTTGAGCCCAAATGATAATTACTTTTGACCCAATATAGAGGTCCAAGAATTTGAGCTATTATTTTAAATTTTTAAATCATTAATCCCATGGAATAAATTTTTATTTTTAAAACCCATGGGAGTTAGAAAAAAATATATGTATGCATAGTGCATGAATTATTTTTTGGGGGGAAATCATCATTCGCATGTGCATACGGCATTGCCTAAACTTAGAGAACTTAGAAGCGTGATATGTTCTAAACGTTTTAACTTAGATCTCTTGCTACACCTATATAACTTAGAGGCTTGACATAGAATTAGAAATGTTAACTAGAGACGGATCTTGCCCTCGTTCTAGATCACGTTCATCTAAACACACGCCTAAGCGTAATAAATCTCGGCCTTAGCCATTCCTAGCCTTGTACGAATTAGAAATTTTCATTATGTGGAAACAATAAAAAAATCAAGTTTTTATTAAAACACTATTTATTCCAAATATCTTGTTTGGTTTCCCAAACAACAAATCCGAAAATTCGAAATTTGAAATTCACGATTCTCAAAAAAAAGAAAAAGAAAAAAAAATATGGACAGAATACTGTCCGACTAAAAAAAAAAAAAAACTAGGCCGAACGCTTTTACACGGCCAAACGCTACATCCGGGAATACATCTAACACTCAACCACTCGTATAATTTCACGATTCTCTGTCTAAACAATCTAGCAAAACCCTTGGAATCTAATATATATATATATATATATATATATATATTGTGACAGAAAATGGCACCTAGGAGGAAACCGAGGAAGGTTAGTCCAAATGGCACTGACGCTAACCTCCCTAACACGTCCAACAACAGTGGAAGTCCTCAAAACCTAGGAGAACGAGTACCTCCTGCACCCAACAACATGGAAGAACGTCTAAGGACTATGGAGGAAGTCCTTGTAGCATTAGGAATGCCGAGGTGCATAGGGCACAAACAGTACCTCCGCTAGTAGCCCGAGTCAACTACTTGGCATTAGTGAACCCTTACAACCCACCCCATTATGACGGCTAAGAGGATCCGGCGAAGTTGGAAGGTTGGATCTGTACCTTTGATAAGCTCTTGCATGCTATCAAGTGCCCTGATGAGGAGAAGATACACGTAGTGACCTACTACCTAGGAGGCGAAGCCGATGAGTGGTGGCAAAATCTCCAAGCGAATTCAGTGGAAGACGAAGAAGCCTACACCTGGGAAGAATTTAAGGAAGCTTTGAGGGAAAGATTCTACCCACTGAGCACCAAGACTGCGAAATACGAGGAATTCATCAACCTAAAGCAAGGTGCGCAAACAGTGCAAGAGTACTACACCAAATTCAAGGAGCTAGTACGATTTGCTACGAGGCTAGTACCAACCGACTCTGACAAGGCTCAGAAATTCGAGATGGGCCTGAACCTTAGTATCCGGGAGATAGTTGCAGTAGGACAATTCACGAGCCTGCAGACGATATACGACCGCGCTGTAGCAATTGCTCGAATCCAGCAATTGAAGCGTAAGGAACATGGTGAGTCGAAGAAGGAATCGCAAGGACTTGAGAAAAAGGATCGGAAAGACAACAATAACAACTCTAGGAAAGACAATGGATCCCGAAGGAAAGGAAATAAAGGTCTCAACAATGGGGGAGACAAAAACCGTGGTGCGTTTATACCACGTTGCCCACGATGCAACCATGCACATCTGGTGCGCCAATGCCCGAAGCCTGGAACCTGTCGTAGGTGCGGCAAGCTTGGTCACAAGGCTGGTGGATGTCGAATGCCAGAGGAGGCGATCGAAAAGAGAGTATATTTGGTGAACCTTCGGCAAGGAGAGAGGGACGAGGAACAAGACCCAAAACCCGAACCCTCTTGAGAATAATAAATAGGCAATTATGGGGACATAACTGAAGTCCTAAGGGGGAGAGGATGTGATACCCCGTAAAAATTTATTTTCGGATGACGATTCGATAAGATGTATCCTAAATCGTAAACAAACAAATTCAAATTGTTTTGAACTACGTTATGGCTTGATCCCTTCACAGGGTACGTAGGCAGCTTAGAAGTTTTAATTCTAAGTTAATAAAACAAACAAAAGACCTTAGCACGAGAAAAGCCGAAACACAACTTCGAGGACGAAGTTGATTCTTAAGGAGGGTAGACTGTAATACCCGAGAATTTTCCAACATAAAATAAATACAATAAATAAATAAACTCAGCAAATAAAGAAATAAATGTAGAGGAAATGAGAAATGGAATTTAAATTGAAAAGGAATAAAAGTTCCGAGAACCCGGGAAATCGAAGACAACTTAATTAAATAAATGGTTACACGGGGACCCGACACCGATGGACTCAATAACTCGAGTCCAAATATAAATTTAGGTCCGAATAAAAATTAAGATAGGAAACGGAGCCCGAAGATAGCCCGGAAATCGGAGTCCAAGAATATAGAGGGATAGAAGTCCGAAAGAGAGGAGGAAAGACCCGACAGATCGCACGACCCGGCCCAGACCGCAGCCTGGACCAAGGTCGCGCGGTCTCCGCACGCTCCCATGGGGAAAACCGCGCCAAGTGCACGCCGGCAGAGCAGTTGCGGCGTTCCGCGATTTTCTCGCCCGATTCCGGATTTTTCGACTTCGGTTGCTTTTCTTTCGGCTCAAGACACCCTAGGGCAGACTTTGGACGTCCCCTAGGGCTTGTCCATCTATAAATAATCCTTTAGTTCGATCCCAAACACTTTTCAAAAACCCTACAACTCTCTATACGTTCGAAAACCCTAATCCCGGAGTCGTCGGAGGCACGAAGGCATTCAAAGACTGAGTTGGACGAAAATTTGGAGACCCTTGCTTTCGTGGTAAGATCTTGTTCATTCCTTTCCATTCAAGATTCGAAAACGAATCCTAATTAAACCTCTTTTCTATTCTAAACCCCGATCCGGATGCATTGAGGAAAAACGAAGGATCTCGGAGGGAGAACGAAGAACGTGGAAGCCACGCCTCCGAATCATCGAGCCGAGACATCCGCAAATCTGTAAGTTAACTCTTACATGGGTTTGGGCGAAATTAAAATACGTCAGAATGAAAGATTCGAATCAAGAACATAAAATCTGTCACAACTAAAATCCTTACGGCGCAGCATTTTTGCACAATTTTTCCGAACCCTTAAATCTGTTTAAACGAGAAAACTTAAAACACGAAAAATGTTCCTAAGACATAGATCTATCTACCGTAAATATTTCAAAATTGTTCATCGTGTTTTGATATCCGAAAACGACCGTGAACAGACCTGCCTTCGATTTAGATCTTGAAACGGCGATAGATTCTTTATCCGAACTTGAGGTTGATTTCTACCTTATATCTAGCCCGAACTAGGATTGGCGTTGAACATAAGAATTGTAGATCTATGAATTTAGAACATTCTTTTAGAATTTTTCATTGAGATTTGAACCTCCGAACCTGAGCCGATCCGATCTGCGTTCGTACCGAAATCAAGAACCTTGACATAAACTAGTTTCGAACTTGAGCTGAAGATTAACGTCTGATTCGTTGAGAATTGGGGTTTGAGTTCTAAATGAAAGTTGTAGATAATCGTCTTAAGAATCATCCTGTAATATTTCATCAAATTTGAAGTTAGTTTGCTATGGTAGATCTTGAAATCTTGAAACTGAGGCGTAGAAACTCGGACAGATTAGCACCCTGTTAAAGGTTGACGTTTTTCACCTACTTCCGTATCTCGGATCCAAAAAGTTAAAACATGAAACTTGTTCATCTCTATGCTTTAGAGTCAGGGGTCAAATATCAGAATTTTTGGACTTAAACTCGATTTTTAATAAATTTTGAAGTAAACTGTGGTTGACCGAGTCAAATCTTGATATCTTGTTGAAACGGTGAAATTAGCCTTTAAGGTTTAAATGATTGGGAATTCCTTTGAAATAAAATACACGTGAGATATAATGCTTGCCGAAAGGCAATTGAAATATAATGCTTGCCGAAAGGCAATTGAAATATAATGCTTGCCGAAAGGCAATTGAGATATAATGCTTGCCGGAAGGCAATTGATAAATAAAGCTTGCCGAATGGCAATTGAGATATAAACTTGAAACATGAGACATGAGATATAAAACTAGAAGACTCGAAAATTGTTCCTTTTAGATTATGCCTTAAAGTATGTCTTGCAATTGTTTTACTTGCGAATTATATTTATGATCTTATGAAATCTCTATCTTATGCCATTTAATTATTGTTAGATAAATAAGTTAAATGATGTGGTGTCGTGTACATGTTTTCTCAAAATCTAAATAACGGCTTTGAAACCCCTTAATCATGTTTGTGTTAACTTACTCAGCAAGTTTTTGCTGACCAAACCATATTTTTCTTTTTCTTTCAGAGTTGAGAATTACGCATCGTCATATGCATACATGGGAATTTTGGGAAGATATATTATTCTGAATTATTGTGTTAGACTAGAATTTGCATGAACGGGCCTGTTTAACCCGTGTTTTGGACATGTTGGCCTATATTTAAATTCCGCTGCATTATATATGTAAATATTATTTTCCGCTGCAACTGTAATGATATTATTTTCAAATTACATATGAATGGGCTGTTTGGATGATTTAAATTCTGAAAAACCATAGCCTTGCATCTCTTTAGCAAGCTCGGAGAAACCGTGTCTTGCTAGGGAGGTGTGGCGGTGACACCCCGACATGGGTGACCAAAAACCGGGGTGTTACAGGATAATGCTGCTGAGTTTTCATCACGTGCATTTGATGATTATTGCATGTCTATTGGAATAATTGTGAACATCCTGTCGCATATGTTCATACACAAAATGGCCTGGCAGAGTCACTTATGATTGCAATTGATTGCAAGACCAATATTGATGAGATCGAAGTTACCTACATCGGCTTGGGGACAAGCTATATTGCACGCAGCAACACTTGTACGAATAAGATGGACAAATTATCACTAATATTCTCCCCTACAATTGGTTTTTGGTCATGAGCCCAATGCTTCAAATTTAAGGATTTTTGGGTGTGCAGTATACGTTCCAATTGCACCACCCCAACGTACAAAAACGGGCCCCCCAACGAAGATTGAGAATATATGCCGGATATGAATCACTGTCTATAATTAAATATTTGGAACCGAAAACAAGTGATTTATTTACTGCAAGGTTTGCAGATTGTCATTTTGATGAATCAAATTTTCCGACATTAGGGGGAGATATGAATAAACCGAGAAAAGAGATTAATTGGAAAATGACATTTGATTTCCTTGATCCTCGTGTAAAGGATTGTGAACTTGAAGTTTAGAAAATTATTCATTTACAAGGAATTGCAAATCAATTTCCAGATGCATTATGTGACTCCGGAAGAGTTACTAAATCACATACACAGTAATGAATGTTCCAATTAAACTAAATATCCCTGAAGGAAAAATAACAATTGTAAACCAATTGGATCTAAAGATAAGAATCCTCGGAAGAAGAGAGATTCAAATGATCAAAATTTACATAGTGACAAAACACAATCTCCTGAAGAGCAAACTCCTGAAGAGAAAGAAGTTATAGAAACTTCAATAAATTTTGTCTATAATGGAAAATACTAGAATAGGAAAGATATTGATGTGGATAATGTATTTTTCTATAACGTAGCACTTGCAATTATGGAACAAGATAATGATCAAGAACCCAGATCAGTTGAAGAATGTCGGCAAAGAATTGATTGGCCCAAATGGAAAGATGCAATCCAATCTAAATTGGATTCGCTGGCAAAACAAAATGTTTTTTTGGACCTATAGTCCAAACACCTGAAGGTACAAAACCTGTGGGTTATATATGGTTTTTTGTTAGAAGAAAAATGAGAAGGATGAAATCATTCGATATAAAGCCAGATTGGTTGCTCAAGGTTTTACCTGAAGACCAAGTTTTGATTATGAAGAAACATATTCACCTGTGATGGATGGAATTACATTCAGATTTCTAATCTATTTGGCAGTACACCAAAGGCTTGAAATGCGCCTTATAGATGTTGTTACTGCGTATCTATATGGGACATTAGATACTGATATTTATATAAAAGTGTCTGAAGCATTTAAATCAAAGCCTAAGGAATTATATTCATTGAAATTGCAAAAATCATTATATGGGCTTAAACAATCAGGGCGAATGTGGTATAATCGTCTAGATGTTTGATTAAAGAAGGTTATACAAATGATCCAGTCTGCCCATGTATTTTTATACAAAAAACTGGATCAAATTTTGTACTTATTGCAGTATATGTTGATGATATTGATATAATTGGCACTCTTGGAGAGTTACAAACTGCAGTCGATTATTTGAAAAAAGAATTTGAAATCAAGGATTTTGGAAAGACAAGATTTTGCCTTGGTTTATAAATTGAACATTTTGAGAATAGAAAATTTATCCATCAAGCGAATTACACCCAGAAAGTATTAAATGATTTTATATAGATAAAGCACATCTATTGAGCACCCCAATGGTAGTCAGATTGCATTATCGCATGGTCCTGAAGTACCATATCTCAGTGTTATTGGGACATTTATGTATTTTGTTAATTGTACAAGGCCTGATATAGCATTCTCAGTTAATTAATTGGCTCGCTTTAGTGCTTCCCCCACAAAGCGACATTGGCAAGACATTAAGCACATTTTTCTATACCTTCAAGGTACATATGATATTGGCCTATTTTATTCTAATAAATGTGAAAATGAATTGATTGGATATGCTGATGGTGAGATTTTGGGATCCGTGCAAAGCCAAGTCCCTGACGGGCTATATATTTACTTGTGGCAGTACCGCAGTTTCCTGGAGATTTGCTAAGCAAATATTAACTGCCACATCTTCCAATCATGCTGAAATATTGGCAATTGGCAATTCATGAAGCCAGTCGAGAATGTGTTTGGTTAAGATTAATGACCCATCATATCCTGAAGAAATGTGGGTTTATATCTGATGAAAAACTTCCTCCAACATTATTATGATCTTCAAAAGAATAGTGAAATGGAAGTGCTGCAAATCGATCAGATAATAATCTCGAAGATCTATTGACAAAGGCATTGCCAACTGCAACATTTGAGAAGCTCGTGAAGAAAATTGGAATGCGACTGCTTCGAGATTTAAAATGATGTCCAAATCAGGGTGAGCGATGAATACAAGAAAACTGTACTTTTTTTCCTTCACTAGGATTTTTTCCCATAAGGTTTTTTCCTACTGAGGTTTTAACGAGGCATATTGGTATTCAAGATATCCAAGGGGAGTGTTACGGACACTTAGTTATGAAGTAATAATATGGATATCTTCAAGGCTAAGAAAATATGAATTTGTTGTTGACCAAGACTTGATTGAGTCGGCTCTTTTCTTCTATAAATATGGGTGTTGTACATATTATTGAAACACTTCAATATTCAATACAGACGAGAGATAAATCCAGAGAAATACAACTCCCATTCGATCATTGATCATTTCTATATTCATTGTCAAACTTTATTGTTACATACTGCATTGAGTTAGTGATTCATTACCTTTCACTAACAGGCCTTGAGTTATATATTTTACAACACAACAAATAAAATTGTATTTTAAACAAAAATCAAAAGTAGCAATTAGCAAAGGAAGCTATTCAAAGATGGGCTAAAGCATTTGAATGAGCTCCTGTATACTATTTTTGACTTTTATTTAAAATAATACTGATTTTTTTATATAACAATCTAATTTAAGTTTGTTCAAACGAAGTAATACATTATTATAATACCATAAGGAACAAAGTTTTACATACATATATGTATTGTATATATTTATGTATCACGTATGTTAGGGTGTGTATGGAATGGTGATAATGGCCAAAATTGACCATTATTTTCAATCTATTTCTGTGTCTAATACGGACATTTGATCGCATTCCGGTCTTATTTAAATAAGAAAGCAGTTGAATTTGACAGATATATGCAAATTTGTATAAATAATAAGCTGGTATTGAAAAATACAAAAATATTGTTATTTTATTGCATTTTATATTAAAAAATCCAAAAACACGATAAAAATATTAAAAATCCTCTACTTGATTAATTTTGGTTCGTTGTTGTCTATTCGGTGAAACATGGATTCATTAAATAGAACACAAACCAAATAATCAAGTGGAATAAATATTATATTTATACATTTTGATGTATATATTTATTTATCTCTTGTTTATCTCTATTTCCATCTTCTGCTTTAATTAAAAATTGAACGGTCCACTAATTACTGTTAATTTAAATTAATTGCAGGTATTTTTAAGCTAATTTGGTCCAAGAGTCGAGTCCAAGTTTCTTAGTCTAATTCAGTCCAATCCCATGAATCCAGCAAAATTGGCCCAACACCATTAAACCAAGCCCAAACCCAATTTAATCAAATTCTGCAAGCCCAAAACCAACCTTTGGCCCAATCCCACTTAAGCCCATTGCACCACTCCAACCCTAACCCTAACCCTAACCCCAACCCCCCTGCCGCCGGCGCCGGCCGGCGGCCATCTCCGGCCAACACCATCCTCGGCCACAGTCGCCATCGCCGCCCAAATCCGACCGCGCCACCACCTCAACCTCAACCTTTCGCCACCGCCTCCCTCTCCCTGCCGTCGCCTCCGTCTCCCTGCCGCCGCCTCATCTCGCCATCCACCATCCATTCCTCAAGAAACGAAAGAAAAATAGAGGAAGGAGGAGAGAGACGAAGGAAAAACGAGCACAGAAAGAACAGAGAAAATTGGACACGAAAATTTCAGAAATAGAGGAAGAAGAAGCAAGAAGAGAAGAAAGAACACTGGATTAAGAAAACTGAAAAGAAAAAGAAAAATGAAGAAGAAAGAATGAGAGAATGAACGAAGAAGATGGAAAAAGAAAGAGAAGTGGGAATGGAGGAAAAAGAAAGAATTTTGAAATTTGGGAAAGAGAGAAACCTTTTGTCGCGGAAGCAGTGCACCGCGACAAATGCTCCGCGACCAAAAAAATGCTCCGCGACTGTGAGAGGAGTAGCAACACATCACTTTGTCGCGGAACAATGTTCCGCGACAAAATGTACCGCGACCGCGACCAGAGACAGAAAAGCAAACTCACGTGACCATCCCTTGTATTCCCTCACATGTGCAAATAATTGGAGAGTCCCAGGACTTGAGGTCCCGCTGGGTAAAAAGTTTTTGTTTTATCTTGTTGGACTCAAGATCCCGCCCCCTGCTGCAAAGAATTTGAGTGTTAATGGGCCTAGGGTTTTGCTCCACCTATAAATAGCTGTTTTGTTCCATTGAACAGTAACCTAGCTACACTTTAGTTTATTTTTCACTATTCTTGGAGGCACCACTGTGCTCTCCAAAAATATGTTAGAGTAGGTAGCTTAGTTTATTTTAATGCAATGTAGTAATAGACTTTAGCTTAGTTTTAATTTATGCTTTGTAATAAATTAGTGTAGCTAGTGTTCACTTTTATTTTTCCAGTTTTATATTTTGTAGTTTGTGGGTTTCAAACACTTAATTAATGGGTGTATTTTGAACCATGTTTTGGTATTGTAGTTAGGTTTTATTGCTTTCCTTAATTAATAAAATGCATGAGTGTTTGATATTATCCCTTGATAGATTTAGTGTAGGTGTTATTTTAATACTAGTATACGCAGTTTGTTTCTTCTTGCTGCTAGTACTTGTTTTTGTTTTTTTTTATATTTATTTTATTTTATTTTATCTTTAGTATCCTGTTACTACTTTCTTTTCTACTCCAGTTTAGAGTAGTGTCCTGTTTCATTTTTCTTAGTTAGTGTCCTGTTTTTATTTTATCTGTAGTGTAGCGTTTTTTTTAGTTAGTTTTATTTTTTTATTATTATTTCTCATGCATTAGATCTAAAAGGGGATAGTATTAAAGTGTTTGTGCATATTTATTAAAAATTGCATCTCCTATATTGTATTGCATCACATTGTAACCCCACGGGTTGCAATGTAATTTTCCCGTTGTGATCCCACGGATCACAACGCAAACCCATGTAATGCAATCTTAGGCGTTATGCTGCCAAAATTTTTATAAAAATTTTTAAAACCCTTTGTCGCCATACACTTTGTCGCGGAACCACGTTCCGCGACAAAACCCTTGTTTAGCGACAAAGGACCAAATTCTTGCATTTTGTCTGCATGGCTTTTGTCGCGGAATACTTTTATCGCGGAACCATGCTCCGCGACAAAATCTTATTCCGAGACAGAAAATTATGCCTTGCCATTAATTTTGAAACCCTTGGTCGCGAAGCAATCTTGTCGCGGAACCACGTTCCGCGACAAAATCCTTGATTAGAGACCAAGGACCCAAATACTTGTAATTTTATTCTGGGAGGACTCTGTCGCGGAACCTTTGTCGCGGAACCACGGTCCGCGACAAAATCCTTGTTCCGCGACCAGGAATTATGCCCTTACCAATTTTCAAACCCTTTGTCGCTATACCCCCTTGTCGCGGAACCATGTTCCGCGACAAAATTTTTGCTTAGCGACAAAACAAACTCTAATTTTCAAAATATTAATTTCTCTTATTTCCCACCTCTTTGTCGCGAAACCCTTGTCGCGGACCATGGGTCCGCGACATAAACTCTATTCCGCGACAAAGTGGCACCTTTTTGCCAAATTTTTATTCTTCATCTCACTCCATTAATTAATTGAACCTTTATATTAATATTTTGAGGTTGAAATCCAATGATCTCAACCCATGATTAATTTCATATAAAGAACTTTGTTTAATTTCCCATTAAAAGATTCTTCTACATAATTAAACTCTAATGATCTAAGTATATAATCCGGACTGTAATTAATTAATTATGGAATGAGTGATTATTTAGACATAAAGAGTAATTATGGAATAATTTCCATACCTTGCATGAGAAACCAATGTCTCTCATGCAAGATGACCCAAAAATATTTTTCTTTTGTTTATTTATTTTGTCTTTTCCGTGATGTGTGAAACAGCTAATAAGGAATATATCAGATTAATGTTGGCGGGTATTCCCACACGGATAACTAGCTCGTGGTCTGTATATTAATTATTAAATGTTATTTCGCATGGTCCGAATAGTGGTGGGTGGAAGCCTTGGCGGTTCGTCCATCCAGGATTATAATAGCTGCTCAGCTGACTCCTATCCGGATATAGTTTTCTTTTCTTTATTTTAATTTCGAACCCGAATCTGGAGCTGTAATAATGTTAGATGATATATGCCAATGTCATCTAATTATTATTGCAGTAATAGAACATGTGGGTTTTTATCCAAATTCACAGATAGTGGAGTCTGAGATGACGGCGGCAACTGTCATTTGAGGCATTCCACTGTCTAAAAATCATTCCATCCAAATGAGAGGGAAATTGGACAGCAGATGTTTGCAGTCCACCCAATCGTTTTGCCATCTTTTAGCCAATTAAATTCTTCTCATCTCCGGCTATTTCATCTCTGTGTATCAACTTCTGTCTAAACCCACCTTATATTTTGGGTTATTTAATTTTACACTTCTTTATAAATTTATGCATGATATTATTATGTAGATATTGTGGTCAATATTATTTTGGGATCCTTCCCTTGGACATAGAAGTCTTGATTTAAATCAGATGTTTCATAATAAATTTCCAACAAAAATTCCTTTATAAAATCCGGATCTGAGTAAGGGATAAAATCGACAGTTATGACTAATTCATATCCGACTGGGGGTTGATTTTGGGAAATTAGAAGCAGAGTCAGCGATTAGGTCTCACCTAGACTGAAAGGATCTGTGTTTTAATTGAGAGTCTAGTACCTGATAGGGAATGATTTTCAGATTTATTATTTTCCAAAATTGTTGTTTGTTGAAAATCTTGTATTAAATATTGCACTGGGTCAGATTCCACTTGGATTCCGATAAGGTGTGACAGATAATACTAGAGGAACAACATTCGGGCCTTGGTTATTTTCTAAGGTAGGATTGAGTATTCTTTCAACTGCTATCTTCTTCTGCCAAAGCCTATTTTTGAGCCCTGAGTGAGTGCATCCGGAACGAACTAATTTATTAGTTCGTTTCATTAGTTTGTATCTCATAACCACCCGACGGGAAGTGAACACTGCGAGCGGTTCACCGAGAATAGGGAATTCTTGATCCACACCCGGTCATCCTGACTGGGGGCTTTCTTTTACTACCAGGGTCAGACTTTCAAAAACCTCCGAGTGATAGGATTTTAAATGCTTTCTTTATCGCTTTCTTTTAAATGCTTTCGTTAGAGGTCACTCGGTTGTATTGAGAGTTGTGTAACTGCTACTAGGACTGATAGTTAAGGGATAGTTCAGGGCTTGATTAGAATCTTTGGGTGTGACATGGGGGAAGGATAACAGTACTTGGCATCTCAATAAATGATTTGTCGGGTGTTGCTTGTCCACCACAGATAAATGATATACCTCTGCGCGGGGGGCAGTTGTATATCTGTGGTATCTTAGATTTTGTTATCTTAAGAGCATGTAAACTCTTACTGTAAGTACCTGTCTGTTAAAGGGAACATGGTGTAGAGAGCATGAGAGTTAGCTAACTGATGGATTATCCCAAATAAAGATCTGTGTAACAAAATGGAAGTTTAATTGTGTTTCATCTGAATCTTGTCCAATCCTTATTATTTTCTTCCTGTCCCTTCTGTCATAATTTAAATCTGCTTTCTTAGATAATTTTTAACCGCTTTCCTAGAATAATTTTATTGCTTTCTTAGATTAAATTTAATTCGCTTTCTAGAATAATTTCATCTGCTTTATTTTGATTGCTTTCATAGCTTAGTTTAAATTATGTCAAGTAGTTGATAGTCAATCACAAACTTGAATCGAGTAACCGAGTGTAAAATCTTAGTAAACGGCGTGGGCCCTGCTTCCATCGCACATCCTCCAGTGAACGATCCGGTACTTACTATAAATACTGCAATTTTTGACTCCGTGCGCTTTCGGGGGCACAGTTTCTTAACACGAGTAAATAAAAAATGTGATTTTTCAGAAAATACTCATGTAGTGGGAATCTGCCGAAAGTTTCATGGTAGGTAATCTCATGACATGAAATCATGAGAAGTATCATGGCACATATGCCGGGGACCCTCAGTGTGACAGGCTGAAGGTCAATCTATCCCGGTTGTACCATGAGACTTGTCAAAAGTTTCATGACATGAGAGGACTGCAGCGCCATTTGAAATTAAAGCACCCCACCTGAGTAATAAAAAGTGGAATATATCCTTAAACCCCTTTCATAAATCATAACTCCTTCATTTAATAAATTCAAACCTGATATATTTTATTGAAAAATACTCGTGTTAATGAAATTTGTCAAAAGTTTCATGGCGCCTTTGCCGGGGAGGATGCAGCGTCGTTTATTAAGAGAATTACACTCCTGATTACTCATAGTTAGTTCTGTGTAGTTAGTTTTGTGTATGTATATCAGAACAGAGAAGCACCTTCAAATCAATTAAACATTTAGAGTACTAAGACTCTAAATGTGAGGATGTTGATTTGAGGGGAAAACCTAACCAATTGGGTATTTTTGCTTGCAGGAATCATGGAGCCACCAAAATGGTGTAAGGAGTAAAATGTGGAAGTGTAGCATTGGGGCTGCACTACTTTGATTTTTCGTTTAATTACACTTTCCCAATTGCAAAATCTAGGTTAATTAAACGAAAAATCAAAGAAAAAGGGAGAAGTGTAGCATTGGAGCTACACTAATTTGCAATTGTGAATTGCACAACACGTGAGACTCACGTGTTTGTCATCTCCACCACATCCAGACCACGAAGCTATACCGCTGCTCCATCGCCCACCCACCTCATTACCACCACTGCGCTGAGGAAACCCTCATCACTGGTGAAACAACAAATGGAGCAGCAGATCTTCGGACCACCATTTGCTCACCACCATCGGACAAGCCACGACCATCATCTCACTTTCCGTCGCCCCTGTTCCGACTGAGCATCTAAACAGGTTCCCGGTTGGATTAGTTCTGTAATTGACCGAAGATTATATCCGGAATTCAAAGAAATTTAAAATCCGGAATAATCTTCGCAAGCACGGAATTAATCCAACCTAAATTTCTGCAAGTCAAAATTATATATACATATATATATTTATATATATACCTCTTGTACATATTATATCAAATAATTCGGGTATTAATCAATTAACTCACATTTAGAGTACTAAGACTCTAAATGTGAGGATGTTGATATTTTTGAGAAAACCAGATAACTTCTTCTGTGTTTGCTCTGCAGGAATTCGTGGAATCACCAAAAAGAAAATTAAAGCTCCAAAACAAGTTCCCGGTTGGATCGATTCTTTGATTAATTGAAAGTATTCCTGGAATTTAAAGCAATTCAAAATCCGGAATAACTTTTATAAGAACAGAATTAATCCAACCTAATTTATGCAAGTAAATATAGTAGATTAAATTCTATAAAATTCAAAAATGTGATTGAACAATTTTGATGAAAATCAGAATTTTTCTTAAGGATTGGGCATCGAACAATCGCCTTGTTCGACGAACCAAACGATCACACATAGCCAAAATCGTCGAACATTTAATTGGTTTGACGAAAAAGGCTATCGGATTTATTTTTTTTCTATCTTTGATGTTAATATTTTCCCCCTCCCTCCCTCCTCTCTTATTTTATTTTGATTTTGATAATTCGTTTAAGTAGGAATTGATTTACTCACATTTCGAGCAAGGCTCAAAATGTGAGGATGTTGATTCTTCACTTAAAATAAAAAAAAAAGTGTGTTACTTTTCTTTTTGTTTATTTTTATTATTTTATATTTAAACCCAGTGCAAAGCATGCATAACTCTGTCTAAGAATTCATATATTTGATTTTGGTTTATGATTAAATTTTCAAACTTTTAAATTGGGATAATATAATTGAAAACATGCATGACATAAATTGTTGAGGTTTTGAGCTATAAAAATTTAATGATATCATCATCTTGTTGGGAAATAAGTCCTCATGTTGAGAATTTAATTGAATAGATTGTAAGAATTTTTCAAAGATTATATTTAAGAATATTGTATGACATGAATAAACCATTCCATGTGAGATTTGAGCCATGAGTCATTTTTACTCATTCTTTTCTTTGATGTGTGAAAATCATTTTGATTAAAGGACACTAGAACTTGCGATTGGGACCGATTCAAGACCATGCCATATTCCAAACATCGAGCATATGATCGAGGCACTTAGAAAACCCCAAATTTTGCCCTTCGTTTGAAATCCAAACCCAAAAATATTTTCCCTTTAGGATTAACCAATTTGAGCCTTAAGCCTAATTTTTCTTTGAAACCCTCTATATTATTCTTAGCCTTCTAAAAAGACCAAAAAAAATTTAAACCCAAGTGGGCAAGAATGAATTTTATCAAAGCATTGAATTTGTGATCTAAAAGATGTATAAATCGGTATTCATAAATCCGATCAAAAAAAAAAAAAAGGGAGAATAATGTTGAATTCAATTCAACACAAATAAATTGCAAATGACAAAGCAAATTAGACATAGTCTAATGTCATGCAATAGTAAAGAAAAGCAAAAAAAAAATAAAAATAAAAAAATTAATAAATAAAATATTGATGATCATAAATTTTAAATAAAAATATGCCATGTTAAGATAGAATCAATTCTTGCCACTTCTTAACCCAATAAATTCCCTTTCCTACCAAATGTTACAACCGTATGCCCCATTACAACCCTTGAATAAGACCTCATGATCTCGATTTGAAGAAATGAGCCGGTGGCGAGTTGGTCCAATTGCAAGCATATGGAATAATTTAATTAAATTTGATTATGAGTGCTCATTGATAAAACCCCTTTTTGAGAGTGAGTGAAATTTCTGTTTCTACTATATGTGAGGCTCTGCTTTTAATTATGTTCATGTCATACTTTAATTCTAGAATTAAATCAATGATTATTTCTAAACATGATATTCATGAAGAATTATCAACAATGACTGATTTGTAGGCCTGATTAAGTGAGAAGTATCATTTTATTAAACACTGCAATCAAGAGAATTTAATACTTGTTTTGATTGTCTTATCCCAATCTAAAAAGAATGATATTTTTGAAGCCACGAAAATAGATTGAATATGCAGCGTCTATGCTCTTAGGAGCACTGACTCTGACTGCTCGGGGACGATCAGTATTAAATGTGAGGATGTTGATAATGGCCAAAATTGACCATTATTTTCAATCTATTTTCGTGTCTAATACGGACATTTGATCGCATTCCGGTCTTATTTAAATAAGAAAGCAGTTGAATTTGACAGATATATGCAAATTTGTATAAATAATAAGCTGGTATTGAAAAATACAAAAATATTGTTATTTTATTGCATTTTATATTAAAAAATCCAAAAACACGATAAAAATATTAAAAATCCTCTACTTGATTAATTTTGGTTCGTTGTTGTCTATTCGGTGAAACATGGATTCATTAAATAGAACACAAACCAAATAATCAAGTGGAATAAATATTATATTTATACATTTTGATGTATATATTTATTTATCTCTTGTTTATCTCTATTTCCATCTTCTGCTTTAATTAAAAATTGAACGGTCCACTAATTACTATTAATTTAAATTAATTGCAGGTATTTTTAAGCTAATTTGGTCCAAGAGTCCAGTCCAAGTTTCTTAGTCCAATTCAGTCCAATCCCATGAATCCAGCAAAATTGGCCCAACACCATTAAACCAAGCCCAAACCCAATTTAATCAAATTCTGCAAGCCCAAAACCAACCTTTGGCCCAATCCCACTTAAGCCCATTGCACCACTCCAACCCTAACCCTAACCCTAACCCCAACCCCCCTGCCGCCGGCGCCGCCACCGCCGGCCGGCGGCCATCTCCGGCCAACACCATCCTCGGCCACAGTCGCCATCGCCGCCCAAATCCGACCGCGCCACCACCTTAACCTCAACCTTTCGCCACCGCCTCCGTCTCCCTGCCGTCGCCTCCGTCTCCCTGCCGCAGCCTCATCTCGCCATCCACCATCCATTCCTCAAGAAACGAAAGAAAAATAGAGGAAGGAGGAGAGAGACGAAGGAAAAACGAGCACAGAAAGAACAGAGAAAACTGGACACGAAAATTTCAGAAATAGAGGAAGAAGAAGCAAGAAGAGAAGAAAGAGCACTGGATTAAGAAAACTGAAAAGAAAAAGAAAAATGAAGAAGAAAGAATGAGAGAATGAACGAAGATGGAAAAAGAAAGAGAAGTGGGAATGGAGGAAAAAGAAAGAATTTTGAAATTTGGGAAAGAGAGAAACCTTTTGTCGCGGAAGCAGTGCACCGCGACAAATGCTCCGCGACAAAAAAATGCTCCGCGACTGTGAGAGGAGTAGCAACACATCACTTTGTCGCGGAACAATGTTCCGCGACAAAATGTACCGCGACCGCGACCAGAGACAGAAAAGCAAGCTCACGTGACCATCCCTTGTATTCCCTCACATGTGCAAATAATTGGAGAGTCCCAGGACTTGAGGTCCCGCTGGGTAAAAAGTTTTTGTTTTATCTTGTTGGACTCAAGATCCCGCCCCCTGCTGCAAAGAATTTGAGTGTTAATGGGCCTAGGGTTTTGCTCCACCTATAAATAGCTATTTTGTTCCCTTGAACAGTAACCTAGCTACACTTTAGTTTATTTTTCACTGTTCTTGGAGGCACCACTGTGCTCTCCAAAAATATGTTAGAGTAGGTAGCTTAGTTTATTTTAATGCAATGTAGTAATAGACTTTAGCTTAGTTTTAATTTATGCTTTGTAATAAATTAATTTAGAGTAGTGTCCTGTTTCATTTTTCTTAGTTAGTGTCCTGTTTTTATTTTATCTGTAGTGTAGCGTTTTTTTTTAGTTAGTTTTATTTTTTTATTATTATTTCTCATGCATTAGATCTAAAAGGGGATAGTATTAAAGTGTTTGTGCATATTTATTAAAAATTGCATCTCCTATATTGTATTGCATCACATTGTAACCCCACGGGTTGCAATGTAATTTTTCCGTTGTGATCCCACGGATCACAACGCAAACCCATGTAATGCAATCTTAGGCGTTATGCTGCCAAAATTTTTATAAAAATTTTTAAAACCCTTTGTCGCCATACACTTTGTCGCGGAACCACGTTCCGCGACAAAACCCTTGTTTAGCGACAAAGGACCAAATTCTTGCATTTTGTCTGCATGGCTTTTGTCGCGGAATACTTTTGTCGCGGAACCATGCTCCGCGACAAAATCTTATACCGAGACAGAAAATTATGCCTTGCCATTAATTTTGAAACCCTGGGTCGCGAAGCAATCTTGTCGCGGAACCACGTTCCGCGACAAAATCCTTGATTAGAGACCAAGGACCCAAATACTTGTAATTTTATTCTGGGAGGACTCTGTCGCGGAACCACGGTCCGCGACAAAATCCTTGTTCCGCGACCAGGAATTATGCCCTTACCAATTTTCAAACCCTTTGTCGCTATACCCCCTTGTCGCGGAACCATGTTCCGCGACAAAATTTTTGCTTAGCGACAAAACAAACTCTAATTTTCAAAATATTAATTTCTCTTATTTCCCACCTCTTTGTCGCGGACCATGGGTCCGCGACATAAACTCTATTCCGCGACAAAGTGGCACCTTTTTGCCAAATTTTTATTCTTCATCTCACTCCATTAATTAATTGAACCTTTATATTAATATTTTGAGGTTGAAATCCAATAATCTCAACCCATGATTAATTTGATATAAAGAACTTTGTTCAATTTCCCATTAAAAGATTCTTCTACATATTTAAACTCTAATGATCTAAGTATATAATCCGGACTGTAATTAATTAATTATGGAATGAGTGATTATTTAGACATAAAGAGTAATTATGGAATAATTTCCATACCTTGCATGAGAAACCAATGTCTCTCATGCAAGATGACCCAAAAATATTTTTCTTTTATTTATTTATTTTGTCTTTTCCGTGATGTGTGAAACGGCTAATAAGGAATATATCAGATTAATGTTGGCGGGTATTCCCACACGGATAACTAGCTCGTGGTCTGTATATTAATTATTAAATATTATTTTGCATGGTCCGAATAGTGGTCGGTGGAAGCCTTGGCGGTTCGTCCATCCGGGATTATAATAGCTGCTCAGCTGACTCCTATCCGGATACAGTTTTCTTTTCTTTATTTTAATTTCGAACCCGAATCTGGAGCTGTAATAATGTTAGATGATATATGCCAATGTCATCTAATAATTATTGCAGTAATAGAACATGTGGGTTTTTATCCAAATTCACAGATAGTGGAGTCTGAGATGACGGCGGCAACTGTCATTTGAGGCATTCCACTGTCTAAAAATCATTCCATCCAAATGAGAGGGAAATTGGACAGCAGATGTTTGCAGTCCACCCAATCGTTTTGCCATTTTTTAGCCAATTAAATTCTTCTCATCTCCGGCTATTTCATCTCTATGTATCAACTTCTGTCTAAACCCACCTTATATTTTGGGTTATTTAATTTTACACTTCTTTATAAATTTATGCATGATATTATTATGTAGATATTGTGGTCAATATTATTTTGGGATCCTTCCCTTGGACATAGAAGTCTTGATTTAAATCAGATGTTTCATAATAAATTTCCAACAAAAATTCCTTTATAAAATCCGGATCTGAGTAAGGGATAAAATCGACAGTTATGACTAATTCATATCCGACTGGGGGTTGATTTTGGGAAATTAGAAGCAGAGTCAGCGATTAGGTCTCACCTAGACTGAAAGGATCTGTGTTTTAATTGAGAGTCTAGTACCTGATAGGGAATGATTTTCAGATTTATTATTTTCCAAAATTGCTGTTTGTTGGAAATCTTGTATTAAATATTGCACTGGGTCAGATTCCACTTGGATTCCGATAAGGTGTGACAGATAATACTAGAGGAACAACATTCGGGCCTTGGTTATTTTCTAAGGTATGGTTGAGTATTCTTTCAACTGCTATCTTCTTCTGCCAAAGCCTATTTTTGAGCCCTGAGTGAGTGCATCCGGAACGAACTTATTTATTAGTTCGTTTCATTAGTTTGTATCTCATAACCACCCGACGGGAAGTGAACACTGCGAGCGGTTCACCGAGAATAGGGAATTCTTGATCCACACCCGGTCATCCTGACTGGGGGCTTTCTTTTACTACCAGGGTCAGACTTTCAAAAACCTCTGAGTGATAGGATTTTAAATGCTTTCTTTATCGCTTTCTTTTAAATGCTTTCGTTAGAGGTCACTCGGTTGTATTGAGAGTTGTGTAACTGCTACTAGGACTGATAGTTAAGGGATAGTTCAGGGCTTGATTAGAATCTTTGGGTGTGACATGGGGGAAGGATAACAGTACTTGGCATCTCAATAAATGATTTGTCGGGTGTTGCTTGTCCACCACAGATAAATGATATACCTCTGCGCGGGGGCAGTTGTATATCTGTGGTATCTTAGATTTTGTTATCTTAAGAGCATGTAAACTCTTACTGTAAGTACCTGTCTGTTAAAGGGAACATGGTGTAGAGAGCATGAGAGTTAGCTAACTGATGGATTATCCCAAACAAAGATCTGTGTAACAAAATGGAAGTTTAATTGTGTTTCATCTGAATCTTGTCCAATCCTTATTATTTTCTTCCTGTCCCTTCTGTCATAATTTAAATCTGCTTTCTTAGATAATTTTTAACCGCTTTCCTAGAATAATTTTATTGCTTTCTTAGATTAAATTTAATTCACTTTCTAGAATAATTTCATCTGCTTTATTTTGATTGCTTTCATAGCTTAGTTTAAATTATGTCAAGTAGTTGATAGTCAATCACAAACTTGAATCGAGTAACCGAGTGTAAAATCTTAGTAAACGGCGTGGGCCCTGCTTCCATCGCACATCCTCCAGTGAACGATCCGGTACTTACTATAAATACTGCAATTTTTGACTCCGTGCGCTTTCGGGGGCACAGTTTCTTAACACGAGTAAATAAAAAATGTGATTTTTCAGAAAATACTCATGTAGTGGGAATCTGCCGAAAGTTTCATGGTAGGTAATCTCATGACATGAAATCATGAGAAGTATCATGGCACATATGCCGGGGACCCTCAGTGTGACAGGCTGAAGGTCAATCTATCCCGGTTGTACCATGAGACTTGTCAAAAGTTTCATAACATGAGAGGACTGCAGCGCCATTTGAAATTAAAGCACCCCACCTGAGTAATAAAAAGTGGAATATATCCTTAAACCCCTTTCATAAATCATAACTCCTTCATTTAATAAATTCAAACCTGATATATTTTATTGAAAAATACTCGTGTTAATGAAATTTGTCAAAAGTTTCAAATGGTGGTGCGGACGTGCGGATGCGATTTTTCACCGTTGATCAATTTTCATGATCCAACGGTTGAGATCATTTGTAGGGCTAGTTTCGTAATTTTACTTGTTAGGTATTTTTACATAGCATGTAGCTGAGAAGTATTATATCAAGTCGCTGAATTCTGTTGGTCTTGTCACTGAATTGCATATGGCCATGTCGCTGAAGTGTGTATGTGCCGTCGATGAGATGCGCTAACATGCGTAGAACCATGTCGTTGAAATATATAAAGTTGTATCGCTGAAATGAATACAAAAATATCGCTGAATTACATATCCCATGTCGCTAAATTGCATTGGCCATGTCGCTGAATTGTGAGAAGGTCCGTCGCTGAGATGCGTTTATAATCGTAATGAACTTCAAACGGCTCCAACTTCAAATGTCACTGAGATGAACACAATAATGTCGCTAAATTGCATATCCCATGTCGCTGAATTGCATTGGTCATATCGCTGAATTTGAGAAGGCTCGTCGCTGAGATGCATTTATAATCGCAATGAACTTCAAACGGCTCCAACTTCAAATGTCGCTGAGATGAATAAAATAATTAACTGAATTGCATATACCGTGTCGCTGAATTGAATTATCTCCGTCGCTGAGTTGTGTATGTCATGTCGCTGAAATCAACTGATAATACCTAACAAATAAAATTACGAAACTAGCCCTACAAATGATCTCAACCGCTGGATGATGAAAAACCAACGGTGGAAAATCACATCTGCACGTTCGCACCACCATTCCATCCGCACCATAACTCTTCCTTTTATGTATATAGTTACGAGAAAATAACTTTTCTAGACCATTAGAAGGAGAAATTTTCAAATTTTGGTCATTATTTTTTCATTTAGAGTTTTGGGTCACTTCGAAGATATTGGGCCCAGAAAAAGTGTCAATTGGCCGGAAAGCGGGCCGCTTGTTGTCCAAACGCGAGAACACCCACTTTCATTTAATGTTTGGTGGAAATCACCTATTTTTGGTGGCCTATTTAATTTTTTTTATATTTTATATACTTACAATAAATAATATTCCTTCCATATTATTATTTATGTCCAACTTTTATTTTATATCCGCCCAAATAAAAAAGTAACGACTTAATTAAAATGTGTCAAACCAACATCTCGAGGCCAACTGTTAAAATAAGGTTGCTCAGCGCCTCGGTACTCCTCTGTCACACCAATGCATGTCTTCCCCTCGGAGTGCCTTCATCTTTAGTATATGTTAGCAACCGAAAAATTCGGTTGCTAATGTTTCTTTCCGAAAAATGTATTTGTATTTTTATTCTCATTATTCTATTTTTATTTATTGAGAGCCCAAACCATACAAATTACAAAGGAGATATAGAGAAGGAACAGAGGCTAGGAGGGAAATCGAATCCCCAACCTTAGATTGAGGTTTCTCAATTGGGAAGACACACATTGGTGTGACAGAGCATTACCAACGCACTCAATAATTTCATTATATAAATAATGACATGGAATGAGTATTATTTATTTTAATTACATAAAAGGAATAAAAAACTTATATAGGCTACTAGAAGGAGGCAGTTTCCACTTTTGGATCATAAAGATGTCGTCGCCTGAGGTTGTAATGACCCGACTTATTTAAATTGGACTGTTTAAGTATTTTAGTGTTTGGCTAAATTGCGTCCAAGCCCGGATGGGGTTAATTTGAAATATTTGAGAATGGATTGGGGCCATTTGTAATATTCATCAATTGAAAGTAATTTGGTGGTCTTTTTGTTGTTTTTGAAAAAGTTGGAAGAAATGGGTGAAGAGGGAGACGGAGGTCGAGAGAAGAGAAAGAAAAGTGGAGGATTTCATTCCGTTCAAACTATCGCGTTTATTGGCCGTTTGATTAATCGATTGTTGGTAAGTGCTTCCCCTCATCATCCTCTTCGCAATGATTTTTATTTCGCTTGAAAGGAATTGGATGTAAGTTGGGGATGATTCTTCGTTGGTAGGTTTTGGTATTTTTGGTTCGATTGAAGAACAAATTGGGCATCCCGGAAGTGTTTTTGATCACCCAAAACATCAACGCAAGGGTTATATTGCTTAAATTATGTGTTTGGGGGGTATTGGGGTGTGTTTTCCGGCGAGAACACCGATCTGCATTCTGCAGCGCCGGTCTGTTATAGACCTCGCAGCCGCGGCGCGCTCCTGGGCAGGTGGAGCGCGCCCCCAGCGCACCAGTCAGGGCAGTCCAGCGTTTTGTGCGTCGTCTTGTCCGTTCTTGACATTTGAGTGCCTAGTTTCATGCTCTGAATTATTTTGGAATTTCCTCTATATTAATTATTGAGCTTGAGGTAATTTGTTACCTCGAGGGAGTTGTTGAATACCTTAGAGGAATTGTTGAATACGTTTGAGTGCCTAGTTTCATTTATTTCTCGTGGTTGACGAATTGTGAACTTGTGCCTTAGCCTAGGAGGCTATGATTAACTATCTAATGCGTTGAAAGCATGTGAACCTAGTATTAGGTATGGAATCATCCTATTATACTCATTTATGCATGTCATTGCATTGGTACTGTTATTTATGGACCCGATTGGGTGGTTGGTGATTTATATGATCGGGCAGCCTTCACCGGTGTTGTTGAGTCCCGATGGCCCTACGGGGTGGTTATTTTGCTGTGATGCCTGATATTTGGCTGTTATGCCTGTGATTGGGCTGTGATTCCTGTGGTCCCTGCGGGGATGGTGTATGTTACCCTGTAACGGGTTGGAGTTGATGATATGCTCACCCGTGTGTTCATACCGCCCGGGTTCTTAGGTTGCCGACTAGGCATAATCATTGCATCTGCATATAGGTGAGATAGGTGCATGTTAGGCCATGCATCACGTGCATAAATTGTATGATTGTGGTTAAAGCACCGGTATGGGATAGTTTGATGTTTATTTGCTTTATTTTTATTATACTCTGTTATTCATGTTATTATTTTTTATTATTGTTATTATTTATTGTTGCTCTGTTTCCCTTACTCCCCAGCATGTAGCCTTGCTCAGTACGTTGTACTTAATGTCTTTGCTTTGGTCTGTTTCATAGATCTTCCTGGAGGCGCTGGAGCATGATTTCGGTATGGCGATGAGAGACCCCATAGATAGGATTTATCTGTCCATTTCATTATATGTGTTTATGTTACTCTTTTGTTTTGCTATTATCACTTGGTACTGGTTTTATTTGAGGCCTGTGAGCCTAGGATTTATATTATTTCGGCCTGTGGCCTTACACGATTTACTGCCTTGGGCTGGTAGCCCTGTTTCTGATATATTGGTAGATTGCCTGATTATGTTTTGAGAGGCTCGTAGCTTGATGTTGTGACTGAGATTGTTTTATTCAATTATTCTGTGAGAATTATTTATGTGCCATGTGTTTTTTATTTTATTTTAGATTCCGCATGAAACTGGATTAATCAGATGAGCACTTAAGCTACTCAGCCTTGTACTAGCTGTTTTAAATTAGCTGGACACTAGTTTAGGATAGTTAGTACGGCGGTAATGCCTGCGAAAATCAGGTTTGAATTTTCGAGGCGTTACAGAGTGGTATTAGAGCCCGTGTGCTCTTTTATTGCATTAAAATTTTGTAGACATCGGCAATGAGATGTGCGTGGGATATATATAGTGTAGATTTGCATTCTTATTCTTATTTTTGTTGTGATTTGCGCATACCAGGTTGAGCCACAGTTGGGGAACCGTGGAAGAGCAATGGTACTCTAGTCAGGTTCCTTGTGACTTCGCAGTCATTGAGGACTGTGAATACATGGTTTATTTATTTAATTGTTATATTTTTATTCTGCTATCAGTCATTTATGATAAGTGTATGTTGGTCATTTCTGCTGACATGTTTGTTCATGTTGTGTCTGTTTTGCATATCAGAATGGCTCCTTATCAAGCTAGGGGTACTGGGCGACGGGGGAGGCCCTGCAAAAACTAAGGCTCGCCACTTGGGGATAGGGCTGGGGATTTTGTTCCTGAAGAGGTTCAACCTGATGATGTTGAGTCAAGAAATGATGTATTACCTCCTCCTCCTCCTCCTCCACCCGCACTGGAGGTGCCACCTGTTGCTCAGGTGTCTCTCGGGAATCCACCAGTGGTAGGTGCAGCTGCCTTCAATCCAATTGAGTTCGTGTAGCAGCTGGCACAGTTATTCCAGATATTACCACAGCCTGTAATGCAGCCTGTTCCTGCACCTATTCCAGCCCATGTTCCACAAAGCACCGTCCACCAAAGTTTGCAGGGGGTGCGAGCCCATCTGACCTTGAGAATTGGAAGTACCAGTTGGGTCGAGTTCTCTTTACCATGAACTATCCTGATGATCAAAAGGTTTATGTGGCTTCCCATTACCTGGAAGGAGAAGCGCTATATTGGTGGAGGACCCGCGAGAACGACCTAGTCGCTAGGCCCGGGTTCAACTTGGAGCAGTTTACTGAGGCCCTTAGCTCCCACTTCTATGCACCACACATTTTGGAGGCAAAGAAGTTAGAATTTATGGGTTAAAGAAAGATGGAGAGTATGAGCGTGACAACGGGTTCAACTTCTGAGGCGTTCGATCAGGCCTTGTATGTGGGGGAGAGTCGGGCTAAGGAACGCCAACAATGGAAAAGTAGGAAGAGGCACAGGGACCGGGGCTATGAGGGACAAAAAGAGGCGGCGATCAGAGGGGACAGCCTGGGGTTAGGGGTCGCCGTGATGGTGGCCATGTTGATGTTGGCAGGGGTGGTGGCCATGCACCTCTACCTATTTGCGAGGTTGGTCCCGATGGGCGACAGTGTACCGTTGCTAGACTTACCACGAGGTGGATCATCGCCGAGCGGATTGCCCGTATGCTGGCCGTGGTAAATCGGTGCGAGCTGACAAAGGTGGCAGATTAAATGTCCTTGACCGTGCTAAGGCGGATCGCAGGGATGAAGTTCTTGCAGGTGTGTTTTAAATTCCTGCAGTTGTTTTATTTTCTTTTTTCGCTTTGCTCTGTCCTTGTAAACTTTGTACCCTATTTTGGTCCTATTACTGTTACGAATCACTCTGCCTTAGTATTATTCGTTTCGAGAGCCTCGTGTTCGTTCGTGGATTTGTAATTTGTGCGGGAGCATGGAGTAGGAACATTGGTGCCCTACCAGATGCTTGTTTCCTTGCCGTCGGGCAATATCATTCGTAGTTATCACATATGGCGAGATGCGGTATTGAGCATCAAGGGCCGTGAGTTCAGAGTCGACTTGGTGGTCTTTAGTCTGGCTGACTTTGATGTAATTCTGGGCATGAATTGGCTGACTTGCCATCGTGGTGTTATCGATTGTGGTATTCCATGTATTTCCTTTCAAGATCCTCTCAGTAAGTATGTATCTTGCCGATCTTCTATGATTCCACCTGCTATTAGTGTGGTTTCTGTTGCTGCATTGTGTGATTTGAGGCGCAGGGGTTGTTCTCTTTCCCTGTGGCAAATGAGGGATCCTCGAGCACATGTTCCTGGTGCTTCGAGTGTTCCGGTCGTATCAGAGTTCTGGGATGTATTTCCCGATGAGATTCCTGGTCTCCCACCTGCTCGGGAGATTGATTTTACTATTAAGCTGATGCATGATGCAACTCCTATTTCTAAGGCTCCTTACCGTATGGCTCCTGCTAAACTGAAAGAGTCGAATGATTAGTTGACTACGCTTACTAGTAAGGGGTATATCCAGCCGAGTAGCTCGCCTTGGGGAGTTCCTGTATTGTTTGTTAAGAAGAAGGATGGGACGATGAGGATGTGCATAGATTACAGGGGTTTGAACTGAATCACGGTGAAGAACAAGTATCCTCCACCTCGGATTGAGGATATGTTTGATCAGTTGAGAGGGGCCAGTGTATTTAGTAAGATTGATTTGAGTTCGGGCTACCATCAGATAAGGGCGACAGAGGCTGATAGGCCTAAGACAACATTCAGAACTGGTTATGAACACTTTGAATTCACGGTCATGCCTTCAAGGTTATGCACAGGGTATTTCATCCCCTGCTAGATGTGTGTGATGATGTTCATAGATGATATTTTAGTCTAATCGCTGACTCGTGAGGCACATGCGGGTCATCTGAGGACAGTTTTGAATACATAGTGAGAGCATAAGCTATATGCTAAACTCTCCAAATGTGAATTCTGGTTAGAGAAGGTGTGTTTTCTGGGACACATCGTTTCTGGTGAGGGTATTGCATTTGACCCTGCCAAAGTGGAAGCAGAATTAAAATGGCAAGCCCCGAAGAATGTGGGGGAGATCCGAAGTTTCATGGGTCTTGTCGGCTACTACCACAGATTCATTGAGGGGTTTTCTAGTATTGCTAGACCTATGAAAAGATTGTTGAGAAAAGATGTCAGATTTAGATGGAATGATGATTGTGAGCGCATTCGAACTTTTGAGGAAGAAAGTGACTGAGGCACTTGTTTTGGTACTACCTGACGATTCAGGTGAGTATGAGGTTTACACAGATGCATCTCTAAAGGGTTCAGGTTGTGTGTTGATGCAGAATGGAAATGTCATTGCTTATGCATCTCGACAACTTAAGCCACATGAGCAAAACTACTCGATTCATGACTTGGAGATGGGGCGAAGTGTAGGATTTATTCAGATCATAAGAATCTGAAGTGTTTGTACACCTCATACCACATGAGTGGCAGACAAAGAAGGTGGATGGAGTTGTTGCAGGACTATGACACAGATATTCAGTACATTGAGGGAAAGGGGAACCGGGTGGCAGATGCTTTGAGCAGGAAGGAGCATCATTCAGTGGCATGTTTGGGGGTGATGCCTGAATGGCGCAGGGAACTACTCAGACTTGAGGTTCAAGTAGTTTCTGTTGGTTCTGTTCAGCAAACTTTAAACATGCTAGTTACTACATGATCTTGGATTGATGAGATATTCGCTAATCAGCATGATAGCGGGGAGATGGCAGTATTGAGGGAGAAGATTCAGGATGGTAAGACTCTGGGTTTCAGAATCGATGACAAGGGCATGGTGCGATATGGTGATAGATGGTGCAATCCTGAGTGTTGTGATAACCTGAAGAGAAAGGTCATGGATGAGGCTCACACGACCCTTATTTTGTTCACCCAGGGGTGACAAAGATGTATAAAGACATCTGACAGACTTATTGGTGGAACAACATCAAGAGGGAGATAGTTGATTATTTGGCTAAGTGTGCTACCTGTCGGCGAGTGAAGGTTGAGCACATGAGGCCGATGAGTTTGCTACAGCCTTTAGCAGTACCTGAATGGAAGTGGGAATCCATTTCCATGGATTTTGTGACGGGACTGCCACAGACTGTGAGGAAGATGGACACTTCTAGGTAGTGGTGGATCGTTTGACAAAGAGTGCAGTGTTCATACCGATGAGATTGACATGGAGTATGAGCCAGCTTACTCAGGCTTATATTTAGCACGTTTTTAAAAGGTTTGGGATTCCCAAGGAGATTGTGTCTGCTCGGGATTCCAGATTCCTATTCAAATTTTGGAAGGATGTGCAGGCAGTGATTGGCACGTAGATTAGCATGAGTACTGCATGGCATCCTCAGTCAGATGGTCAGACAGAGAGGACCATTAGGACATTAGAGGATATGTTGCGAGCTTGTGCACTGGACTTCCAGGGGAGTTGGGAGAATCATCTCAGTTTGGTGGAGTTCAGTTACAACAACAGTTATCATGCGAGTATCGGTATGGCTCCTTTCGAGGCATTATATGGGAGGAAGTGCAGGAGTCCCTTATGTTGGAATGATCCAACCGATAAGGTGAATGTGGGTCTTGAAATGATTGAGCAGACAATTGAGTTGGTGAGGATCGTTAGGGACCATATGATAGGGGCTCAGGACAGACAGAAGAGCTATGCTGATTTAGCTCGTCGAGATGTGGAGTTTGAGATTGGTGATGGGATATTACTGCGGGTATCGTCTATGAAAGGGGTACGCCAGTTCGGTAAGAAGCGCAAGCTGAGCCCGAGATACATTGGACCCTATGAGATTGTGCAGAGAGTTGGTAAAGTGGCTTATAGGTTAGCTTTGCCAGCTGAAGTGGGTCGAGCTCATGATGTTTTTAATGTTTCTCAACTCAGGAAGTTCGTATCTAACCCATCTAAGATTATCCAGCGTGATGAGATTGAGTTGGATGCAAGTCTTAAGTATGAGGAGTATTCAGTTCAGGTGATTGATGCAAAGGAAAGGGTCTTGAGGTACAAAACCATTCCGATGATAAAAGTGCTGTGGTCTAGGCACGGGGCTGAAGATGCTACTTGGGAAACCGAGACATATGAAGCTGAAGTACCCAGACTTGGACTTGACTCCGTCGCTATGAGGTAACATTGTTCTCTTGCTTATTGATTTTGATCATGTTCTTCAAATTAACCCCAACAAAGAATTTATCATCACACAATTGACTGATTGATATGAGATTTGTAGACAAATCTGAAACATCGTAAACTTTAGAGAGAGAAGACATTTTATTGTCCTTCGGTTTACCATATAAACAGATTTTGCTTCTAGCTCCATTTCCATACAAAACTTCTCCACAATCAACTTCAACATAATCAATGAGGAGTTCCCTCTTACCAGTCATGTGATGTGAGCACCCACTATCAAAATACCATCGACCGTGATTGGTCCTTTCTGAGTAGTATGGATAGCTAGAAACATCTTATTAACAATCTTTTCCTTTGGAATCCACATCATAGTGAGCTTGACCTGTTTCTGTAGTTCAAAGGATGGCCAGACAACTGGTCAACCACAAAGAATATCTCTAGATAGCTTGAAGCAAATATCTGCCGAATGTCCTTGAAACTTACAGTAAGTACAGTCCTTGCTCTTCTTTGGAGATTCTGCTAAACGATTATTTACAGGTTCTTTTAACGTACCTGCACCAAGAGTACCTGCACTCACAAAAGTAGTTACAGATTTCTTGTTAGACTGTGTATCACTGCCTTCACAATCAGACACGTGTGAATCTGTTTCAGAAGATTCATTGGTTGTTTGAACAACATCCTGCACAGTGTAAGCTACAACTCCATAATCATCACCGTGTTCTTCCTCTCCATCTAGTTCTTCTTTAGATGCAGTGCTTCCTTCATCATCACTTAGAGTTGTCTGTAGTACTTTTCCAACTCTTCTTTTGGCACTAGGACATTCTGAGGCCTTGTGACCAATACCCTCAGAGTCGTAGCACTTCAGATTTCTAACCCTTCGGGTAGATCCAATTTCTTGTACTTCTTCTTCTTATCATGAGTACCATCAGTTCTCAGTTTTGATGAGTAACATAAGATTTCTAACCCTTCAGGTAGATCCAGTGGTACAATGATAACGACCTTTGTCATTGTTTTTGTAGTTCAGTTTCTTAGCTCGTTTGTCTTGCAACATACGAGACAATTTCTTAGTGAGATAGGCTTTTTCTTCTTCATCAATAGTATGTATCTCTTCTTCAACTTTGAATGCCAAATTGCGAGAATGCTCTTCATCTAGATAGTTCATTTCAAAGGTTTGAAGAGAACCAACAAGAGCCTCAATGGAGAAGGATTTGATCTTGTCGAGCTCTTCAAGAGTGGACACTTTTGACTGATACTTCTTAGTGATCGTTCTCGGCATCTTCCTAACCAACTTCTCATTATCATAGTTCAACCCAAGTGACCGAGCTTCATAGGCTGTTTCAAAGTTGGAGATGATATGATACTGTGATTCATCCACAGCATTGAATAGACAATTGAGAGCAGTGTTGTTTCCTTGCTCTTTATTCTTCTGAGCAGTAGTCATCGCTTTCAGAGTGGATGGAACATAGTTAACCATGGCAGAAGTGGTTTCAGTGGCAAGTGTGCGAACCTCTTTCATAGGTTGTTCCCAGGGTGTTAAAACATAATTCCAGACTTCCACGCCTGTGTGCTTAGAAAAATCCTCATGCGATTCTTCATTATGAGTAATTTGAACCATAAAACAAAGGAGGCCTTGAGACAGAGCCATCTTCTCGATTCATTTTGGACCAAACTCTGCTAATCTTAAAGCCTTGCTCCGATATCAATTGATAGACCCAAACATTTTATAAAACTCTGTATGCCTTTTTTGAGCGTAGACTCAACAACCTGAAATCAACAATCAAGGCGGACACAAAACATAGCGGAATAAAAATAAGAACACCACAATCTGGTCACCAGTTCGATCCATAGATCTACGTCTGGGGGCTCCAAGCCAGGTTTTTCACTAGATCCCCACCAAACAGTTGAATACACTATCAACTCACTCTACACATCTTTCGTTCCAGTGAACTTTTCTATCCACCCGAATAGACTAAAGAAACACATGGGAGCCTCACAACTATCTACCCAAATGCAAACAATTCACTAGAGATGCTAGAATGATGTTTGTGGTACCTAGCTACGTAAAACTAATTGAGCACAATGGTGGTAAGACACCCGATCTAAGCTTAGGTTTGTGTTTACAAATATAAGTCAAGAAAAACTTAAACACAAACTAAAATCCCCATAGAATGCATTAGGCAGATAACAAGAGAAATACCCAGCTGTAGAATGGTTGTTTCAGCCTATCTACCAACAACGAATTGGGGAATTTGACTCCAGCTACTCTCAGATCACCATGGAAGGAAAGGACCTTGAAGAATGCATGTTTTCTCCTTGAAATGCGGCTGGAAAGTCTCATAGAATCACAAGGACGAAAATAGGTATTTATAGTTGCCTAATGCCCATCCAAAAAAAACCCCTAAAATCCTGCGAAGGGGTAGTGGCTACGTCACTGTCCTTTCTCAGTTAAGTAATGTAGACGTTGTTGAAGGGTTGTCACAACAACGACATAGTCAGCGTCTTCGTCACAATCTAAAAATTTCCCTCACAAAGTTATTTCTATTATATACTTTATAAATTTCTTTTATTAAATAAATTTCACTTAATAAATTATTTTAATTTTCTAAGTAAAATTATTTAAAATAAATTATTAATTTAATAAAATAAATGTTAGAAATAAATTCAATGATAAATTCAAAATAAATTAAATATGGAATATAGTATGTAAGAGTAAATAAAATAAATATTTTAATTAAAAATAATAAATTTATACGATCAAATTTAAAAATAAAGAGAAGATTAAAAGATATAATTAAATAAATAATTAAATTAAAAAATATTAAATAAAAATTTAGATTAACATCAAATCAAAAATTATAAAATTAATAAGTTATTTATTAATATTATTTAATCATTCTAAAATAAATTTAATTATTTGTTATAATGTTATATATATGATTATTTGATTATATTGTAATAATTATTTATATAACGATTTAAAAATAAATTAAGTTTCATTATATGATTATTAGTATTATTTAAAAGTTAATTTATAAAATTATATTAAATAATAACTTATAAAATAACAAAACATAATTAATTTAATCGGAATAAATAGAATATTTAAATAGTAAGATAAAATAAAATATAATAATTAAAAGGTTTAAAGCAAAATATTAATCAACTAAATTAAAAAACTTATTTAAAATTAAAAAGGATATATATATGTATTACAAAGTAATAAAGAAATTTAAAAATGGTCAAAAAAAGGTAGCGACCGCACTTTGCGATCACTAGAGTATTTATTTTTTATAAAACTTTTTTTAAAAAAAAGAAAAATGAGAAAATTTTGCGACTGCAAATGAGCGATTGCTAAAAGGTGTCGCTTTTTCTGGGTTGCAATTTCGGTCGCCATTTCGTGACAAAAGAAATCGGTCGCAGATTAGCAACCGCAAAATGCGGTCGTTGTTGCGGTCGCAGATTAGTGACTTATTTCGCGTGGTCGCAGATTGGTGTCGCTAAATTAATTTTTTCTTGTTGTGAACGATCCTTGAAGTTGAATTATATGTATCTATATCCATATCCTTCATCTGTTTTGATAAATTTACAATTTTTTACTCTGCGCATGCAATCTAATACTTATGTTTAAAAATTAATAACTCACATTGTGTACAAATAAAAAGTTCGTGTTCTAAAACTACAAGATGATATGATTCTAACACGATCTTACTTAATTCTGTTTTTTCTTCTAAAATTATTTGTATAAACATGAATCAAAGTTGAATACTCCATCCATTCCTAAATAATAGTCTTTTTAGTGATGAAAAAATATTCGTCCACAATATTTGTCATTTTTAGATAATAGATAGTTTTAGGTAGTTGTGTTATGTTTTTACTTTACATAAATGCTATTTCTTGACATTTATTATGAAATGATTTAGTTGAAGGGGAAAAATAAAAATTTATGAGTTAATTATTGAAATTGAGCTAAAGTGGCAACTATTTAGGAACAAAGGGAGTAATGAATAATATCAAAAGCCCAAAACCAAATGTAGTATTTATAGTTTTGAGATTCTTGAATTATCAGTAATTCAACAATACTCAAATGACTTGCACCAGTGAGTCTACATATACATATTCTACTTCTGTTGACATAGAAAATTATAAGCACCAATAATTATTAAATCCACAAGTAGACATTGCATAATGAGCACAATTCTGCAAAAGGACAAACTATGAAGACAACTTAAAATTAATTATATTCACAAGTGACTTGGTAAAATTTCTTAATTAAAGACATGACAAATAAATATGTATAGCATGATAACAAAAGTGTATTTGTTTATAAGACGTTGGAAAGAGACAAACGGCGCGGCGGTGCGGGCAATGTCGTCGTTTTATTACTCTAATCCAAAAAATTTTATAATTCTTTATTTTAGAAATGTAAACACAGTTGTCTTTTTGTATGTGAATCTTTTTTTTTTAATAGAAAATAAGTATAAATAATGATTACGAGTATTAACTTCAAAGCTGCCGATGCATTATGTATAGAGTTATGTGCTACGTGTAAAACCCTAACTGCACTTACACTAATCAAAATTATTTTCTAAATGAAAGAACATGGTTGCAAGGAATTTAATACAATAAAAAGTTGGGAGTCGAGTAAAAGCATGACATTATGAATTACTCCGTCGTTCCTATGTCACACTTGGACTTTTATATTCTTTATGGTATAAGTTTGGTTTTTTTTTTGTTGCAATTATATATATAAAAATATAGTCGAGTGAGATATGTTTAATTCATTTTTCGCATAGTTTTAGAATATATATTTTATAGAATTTTTACTTCTATACATTTTAAAATACTAACTGTTAGCTCCGTTTAGTGGGATAACCTGTAAACTTGTCCTGTAAACTAGTTCAAACATCTTTCGTGGACACGTTATTCAGTTTAATGTAGATAAGCAGCGGAATGAAAATAAACCGAAAAGGCAGTAAACAAACGCATGAATTTGTTGACCCAGGTCGGCCTAAGCCTACGTCTGGGGATACAAATCCAGGAGATTTCACTAATTTTTTCTCAATGATCCACGATCAAAACAATAGTGAATAATCCACCAAACTCCGATCTCCAAGCAATTGAATTGTGGACCAAAACACTCCCTTGTTATGGTGAAGATCTCATCGACCGTACTCCAATTCCTCGAAGGCTCCTCCTTCAAGTTATCCTTGGCCGAAACCTGTTTGCGGATTCTCCTTGTAGAGTTGTTTCGGTTGAGCACGTGTGTAGACGATTCTTTGGATGCTTTGATTGAATTCGTCATGTTCAATCAATGTAACAATAGCACCTTGTCGACCCAATCACCCAAGGCAGTGTTGGTCGAAGTACTTCCTTCAAGATGGATGTAGTCAAGAACACGGTGAAGGAATGGATGAATCGCGTTTCAAGAAGGACTTCGGCACACACGAACAATATATTCAAAAGTCGTACTCGTCACAAGCTCGGTCGCTCCCTTTTTGAAGTGATTCAAATCTCCATTCTAAGGAAATAGGATCTTGCCATAATACACCTTCCTTAGAATGTAGTTTCCTAGAATAGAAGATATTGTTGCCATTCTCCTCAAACACTCTCCGGGTAAGGAATCAACTAGCCTTTGAAGGTAATCCCGTGCAGATATGCCAATTGATCTTTCCTTGAATAGTTTGTCGGATAGAAGTGTGGTTGGTCCAACAAAAGTAGTTCAGACATCGGTTGTGAACACATTTGCTCAAAACTGGTTCCCAACAATCTCACCATTTTTGGCAGAATGTGGGCCAGTATCTAAGTTGATCAAACCGATGTCTAAACAATAATACATGCAAAGCAATGAAAAGTACTTCCCATTTGATCCCAACCACCACTTACAAAAGTTCCGTACAAATAGCCTATCTATTTAGGTGCATGTACATCAAAAAGCATATGGCACAAAACATATCATCACAGATCAGAGTTAAATTATTACAGGCCATTGCTAAAAACAGTTCACTAATATAGTCAAAAAAAACATAAAACAGAAATTGAAATAGAGTTACCAAAGTCAAGACAGGTAGCCGCAGCAGTAATTGATCTCCCTTTCTTCCCTTTTTATTAGAGCTTTCCCATAGGAACCACTCAAGAATATCCATCAAGACCAACAGTTATTTCAACTTTACTCCCCCTCTGGCGCACATTGTGCTAAAAAAGAGCCTTTCATTCTGATTCCTTGGAGGAATCATCATCATCATCATCAGAAGCATCTTCCTCTTCCTCCTTAGGATTGGTATCCTCTCCCTTTTCTTCATCGAACCAAGTATCAGGCAGTAGTCTGAACAGCTTTTCTGCTGCCTGGACTCGAGTGTGCACCTGCGCTTCCAATACTTTCAAATGATTAATATGGTCCGTTAGTTCATCACGTACCATTGAGAATGCATCATTAGGTGGGATAGCGCCTTCTGGTCCAGGGAGGTCTGGTCTTTTCTTGGCAAGGGAGGCAGACAGTTGAAATTAGGGATCTTTTCAGGGCGATCATGTTTGCTACCCACAATCTTTAGTTGCTTCAAGTACTTAGTGATGAGGGCAAGGAAAGGCAGCTTGTTGTTGTACTTCCTTTTTATCTTTCCAGCAAATGCCAACATTTGATCAATTACAAATTTTCCACAATTGATCTCATAGCCCTGATCTATAGCATACATCAACTTGCACATATTTTTCGACACGATTGAATGGTTAGTAGTTGGCATGATTTTGTGTGCACAGAGTTTATAAAGAAGTGAGAACTTCTGGGTTAAGGAACCCGGACTCAAACCTTTTCCCTTGAGAAATTTACCCTGCTCATCAGTGAGCATCTTTGCGACTTTGATCATGTTAAACTTTGCAGATGAATGATAGACAGTTTTGAAGTTGACACGATGTAACTGGAGGAATTTGCAAAGTGTTCTTGCTTTAAGTTCGTACAGTTCTCCATGGACATAGTTCTGTGCGAACCAAGGAGACTTCTTGTTCGGGACTTCATCGCTCAGGTTTGCATAAAAATGCCTAACTAGCTGTCTTTTGTGCTCCTTCATCTCAGTGGCCCAAAACAGCAAGGATCTGTCCTCCGGGTACTTTTGCCAGCCCATTCCCACATATCATTCAGCTTGAAACTTGAACTCAGGGTGTACCTGCATGTTCTCGAGAATAGTTGTGTAGTACTGTTTGGATGCCTTATAGTAGAATTCTGTGCTCAAGGCATTTTTAGCTTCAACGATCTCGGGCTCCTCTTCCTCAAATGAGGACATGATCAGTTTACTTTTCTTGGAGGTTGTGGCGTTGGATGATTCTCCTGGTCCGGAATGTGTCCGCTTTTTCAGTTCAGACTCCTTTTTAAAACTCTTTGAAGGTGGTGGTGGAGTTGGTTCACGAATTTCAGCATGTGTCTCCTCCACTTCCATGTGTTCAGGTTCACCTTCTTTTGTAACACCCCGTTTTCCACGCTCAGTTTTGCAGCGGAAGTTACCAACGGGAACCCGGAGTTGTTACCGCCACGCCTCCCGATTAAGCTCGCATTTGCCTTGCATTTGCTAACTTAATCGAAAAGCGCTAAGGCTAATATTAAATATAAATCTAAACATACTTTAAACTGATTTATTATATATAAAAATATACTTTTAAATAATATAATACAGTTTATAAAATATGGTGATTAGGGCTTTTGCCGCAAAATAATTTCTCACTTTAACTAGAGCAAAAAAAAAATAATAAGACTTTTATTAACGGATTTGTGAAAGCGCAGTTAATTAAGTTTAAAAGAATAAATTTAATTCGGGCAAAATAATAGAATTTACGAATATGATAACTACAATCTCGATTCAAAAGACAAGTTTGTTGCTAATAAAACATAATTTAAAATAACTAGTATGAAAGTAATCTGACACCCATGCCCGTGCCCATGCCTCTTAGTGGAGTCCACATATGTCAAACCCTGTAAAAATGAGTAAGTAAAGTTTATCAGCGCACCGGCTGAGCAAGTAAATTCTTGTCCCTTGGACAAAAACAAGTTAAATTACTTAACGGTAAATGGCATGTCAAACCGTTAAAACCGTTCAATCCACATGTAGCTCGACTATGACTCTACACCCGGGGTATCTCATAGGACCTAGCATGCTCACATAGTGACCGAAGTCAAACTATGGTATACAAGGATGGCCCTACCTTGCATCTAGAAAAACTGATTGTGAGACCCTTGGCCCAAACACAATCCTCTTCATGGGGATCCCTTGGATAGCCCATAAAATAACTCACGACGATATCTACCTCTTTGATATACGCCGCATAATAATAATTCAATAATCACATGCCATACACTGAAAATGTTATTTTTCACATGCATGGCCTAGCCCCAAAAATAGTTAAACACATAATGGGACATTACCTCATAAATTTTGCATGAATAAACCCCAAAATTTCTGAAATATAAAGGGAATTAAACATGCAAAAATACTCTTAGGACAAAGCCCGCAGAACAAAAATCTACTTACAGCTTCTTTTCTTTCTGAAGATATCTAACACTGCTCTAGCTTTCCACTGCAAGTTCCCCACTCGCTCCAGTCTTCTTACACTCAAATTTATACTACTCTCTATGACTGATTTCAGTTTCTACTGATGAATCCAACTTGCCTATGCACATATTTATAGAGGTTGTAGGCGGTTCATTTGGTTGTTACTATTATTATTTAAAATTTAAGATGGATGCAATGCAGCTTCGTCTATTTGCAACTTATCAATTCTTCTTTATTTAGCAGTTGTTAAACATCCCATCCGCCGGTTATCTCTTTTTCCTTTGTGAATTCACTTTAAATAATATTTATTTATCTTATTTTAATGTTATATTTTACTGCCACACGTCAAGTGTACTACCTATTAGTATTTGCTGATTGTTGATCCGTTGTGCCTCTTACACACTATTTTATTTTTATGTAAATGTTATTTTTTTTATATATAGTTACTACCTTAGCTACGAAGTTATAGTACTTGGTTATTAATAGTAAATTATCTTCTATAACAGATTTTCTCATCCAGCCTTATAAATCTGACGTCCACTCTTCCCTTTTCCAAATTGGTCAATTCGGTCATGATTGGCCATATTCATCTAATATTTTATTTTACTATACTTCTTACATAGTAGGAGAGTTATCTTCATTGCAAAGTGTGGCTGTTAATTTATTTTAGCTCTACATTCGGTAATGAATTTCAATATGGGCTGCAAATCATTCACACACATATCTTCATCAATCTGCAAATTATCTAGATACAATTTTCTTTGAGCTAAGTTGGTGTATGGCACCATTGATACTCCCCATTTTACTAAAAATATTTTCATAAATAATGGGATTGGAATACATGAATTATAAAATAGAATTCTTACAATACTATCAGTAGACTCTTAATGGTTTTAAGTTTAATAATTAAATTTGACTAAACTTGATATAAAATTTGTTAGAAAAGTAATGCCAAGCTAATACTATTGTCAAATAATGTTTATTTTATCTCATATCATATTTTCTCATAGCAAAAATATATTTCCTAATTCAAATAAATTATTTTTTTCTTGAAAAATAATCCTCTTCATAGATATTCTCTTTGCAAGTACGTATTCTATTATTTTTCCTTGGAAAAATAATCTTGCCTCATTCAATATTGTCTCTTGGAAAAAATAATTCATTCTCTTCACATAAACTTTATCCGAGAAATTATTAGTCTATTTCCCATCTCGACTTAAGAAATAATATAAGTTATTTCTTTAAAAAAATATTATCAACATAGCTAACTTTAAGGGTATTACAATCTACCCTCCTTAAAGATAAACTTCGTCCTCGAAGTTTACTCAAATATAACTCACATAGCTAACTTTAAGGGTATTATCAACATAACTCACATATTTAAAAATTTTCTTATCCTACTCTCTATAGGAGTATCACATCCTCCCGCACTTGATTTTACAGCTATGTCCCCATAGCTGAATCGATTTCAAGATATAGCTTTAGATATTTGGTTTGTATTTCTACCTCAATTTCCCACTTGGTATTATGATGGTACTTATTAACTCAAGATAATTCTTATGGTAAGTCCAATCGATATGCCACTGCACCGACTTTGGCAATGATATCGAATGATCTAATGTAACAAGGACTTAGCTTATCGCGTTTACCGAATGGCATCACCATTTTTATAGGTGATTCATTCCATGATATTTTATCACTTATTCATATTTGGCCTTTCGTCTATTCTAGTTGGCGTTCGTCTTTTGTCTATACTGGGCAGATTCCATTTTGAGGTAGATTTGGTCAATAATCTGTTTTGTCTCTTCAATCAGTTGTGGACCAACATGAATTGGATTATTGCTTTTAGTTCAACAGAGTGGACTTCTATACTTCCTTCTGTATACTGCCTCAAATGGGGCTATGTCAATACTAGTATGATACGGTGACTTTCTCAGCTTAATATGATTTCTAAAGTGCAAGCTCTTGACATGTTTTCAAGAGACCGGATTTTTCTCTCTATTTGTCCACCAGTTGTTGTTGAAATGTTGTGCTCATAATTATTTTAGTACTTATGTCTTCTTAGTCCTGAAATTCGATATGAATCGATGATCTTGATCGAAAATGATACCTTAAGGAATCTCATGCCTTCGTATAACATTCTTGATATGAGCCCTAGCTAGCTGATCTATACTCAACGTCTCGTTCATGGGTATGGATATAATAGTTGTAATTAATCGATTAGAAATAACCAATATTTTACTACCTTTGGGTGTCTATAGTAATCCTGATACAAAGTTCATTGAAATATTATCAAGTTACCAATCACCGATTTTGGGACACCAATTGGTTTTAAGAATCCAGGAGGTTTCTTCCGCTTGGCCTTGACCTTTGATAGATCATGCACTTTTCTGCGAATTCTGCTGCCTCTGACTTTATTACAGGCCACCAAAAGATTTGTTTCTTAAGTATTTTATAACTTACCTCCTTCAGGGTGCACAAAATAAGGAGTTTCATGTTCCTACTCGTGGATACATCTTTTGAGGTCCTTGCATGCCTTTGGAACGCACAAATGACCTTTAAATTTAAATACTGCCATCTTCATGAATTTAAAGTCCGCAGCTTCACCTTGAGCTATTTTTTTTATTAGACCCTTTCTAATTTAACGTCACCAGCCTGTCTTTTTCGGATTTCATCTAAAATGGTCGGTCGAATAGTGATAACATTGATTACTTGAGTGAGCGTACTTTGTTGTACCCACTCAATGTCTATGCGGGCCAATTATATGTATAATTCGGACGGTAAGATTCTTGTGTTAGTAAGATGTTTTGACCTTCGGCTTAGTGCAACAGCCACAATTTATTGGCTTTTTCCTTGTGATACGCGATGCCGAAGTTGTAATCATTCATCAATTCTAACAATCCCCTTTGGCACTTGTTGAGTGCTTTTGAGTATAGATATATTTTAAACTTTCATAGTAACTATATATATTTGACAACTTTAGTCATACAAATAACGTCTTCGTATCTTCAGAGCGAAGGCAACTGCGGCTAACTCCAAATGAAGAGTTGGTTATTCTCCTCATTTGGTCTTAGTTGTCAATATGTATCCGGGTCCAATTATTGAACCGTTATGAGTAAGGTCAGGACTGGGATCGTAGTTAACTTTTTCCTTAATATTTGGAATGCAGTTTTGCAATCGGATGTTCATATAACCATTGATCATTTTCAAACTTTGTGTTAATAGTGTGCAATTTTCGAGAAGTCTTTGACGAATCTACTATAGTAGCCTGCCAAATCGAGGGATTTGTTATCTCGGTTTGCGAAATTGGTACATGCCATTCCTTCCTCGCTTCTACTTTAGCAGGGTCAGCTGATATCTCACCGGTAGAGACAATGTGATCAAGAAATGCAATCTTGTTTAGCCAAAAGTTATATTTAAACTATTTGGCCTAAAATTGATGGTTTTTTAGTGTTTGTAGGACTTGGTATAGATGTTGTTCGTGTTCTTCCTCATTCTTGAAGTAGACAAATATTTTTAATAAAGACAACTATACATTTGTTTAATAGTTTTCGGAACACATTGCTCATGTGAGCCATGAATACCGCTAGAGCTTGATTGACGTCATGGTAAATTTGTAATGTCCACAATGTTTTCTAAATCTTGTCTTTGGGATATCCTAAGTTGGTGATATTCGGATCTCAATCAATCTTCGAAAAGATTCTGACTCACTTGAGTTGTTCAAATAGTCATTAATTCGTGATAACATGATTTATTCTTCATCGTCACCTCGTTGTGGCCTCTGTAATTAACAAAGAGCCTCATGTCACTGTCCATCCCTTGTACAAACAGTACATGTGGTCCTTACAGGGATGCACCGAGATGGATGTATTACTTTTCTAAAAGATCATCGAGTCGCTCATTCAATTCTTTTGTTTCAGTTGGTGGCATTCGACACAAGGCTTTTAATACATGTTTCATTCCTAGAATTAAGTTGATCGTGAATTCATTCTCACGTTCGAGTAGTATTCCTAGAATATATTGGGATACTCTTACACTACTGGAATATTATCGATTCTTGCCTCCGCTACTTGCAGCTTTTGGACATAAAAACGACAAAGAGGGTTCCCTTTCGTTATTATTGTTGCCAATTGCATTGATGCATCGCTCAAATAACCTTCATTGTTTGTCCTCTTTGCTCCACATAGCATGAAATTTGCTGTTTATTGGGCCCAATCATTGGTATGTTTGGTTGGGTATAATAAATGATGGCTTGATATTTTGTGAGCCAATCCATCCTCAAGATATCATTAGAAGTTTGTAACTTAATTTTTATGAGATCAGCGGGAAACTTGACTTCGCATATGGAAATCTTTTGTTCCAAATACGGGTTTAAAATGTGCTCTATCTCAGAGCGTAAAAGCGGCTCGACGCTTGAGCGTTGACTCTCTTTTATTGAAATTGAGGTTATATCTTTTTTCGAAACTTTTGTTTGAATTAGAGAAATGGAACTTTCTCGTAACATTTTGAGTAGTTAACAACTGCTCCGTTGAGTAAGGAAATTCCTAAATCTATCTCCTAGGGTTTATCGAGTCTCAATTCGGACAAATTTCTACGATATATGAATGAACAAGTAGCTCCAGAATCAATAAAATATGAACTTTGGAATTTTTATTTTCGAAAGTACCTTCGGACGGGTCTTCAACATCTTCGAGATCATCTTGGATGACTACGTTCAGCCTTTCTTGGTTAAGTCCACCTTAGTGTGGTGGAGCTCTATTGACTACTCCTGGATTCATAGGGAAAGATGGCCGTTGACCTTGATCCCCTTTATTATTTTGAAGTCTTTGTATTTTCTAGCATTTATCCTTTTTCCGCAAATCTGGCCGAAGTCGGTTAGGTTCAAGCTTTAATCGACAATTTGTGGCCCTGTGATATTTCAAGCCACAATAGTAACATTCTTCACCTTATAGACACTGGTGAGTTGAATATCTTTTGTTGCGTCGGTTACACGGGGATGGGTATTGGTGCCATATATTAGATTGGATAGGATAACTTATTATGTTGTTTTGCTGGAAATTTTTCCTTTGACAATTATCCTTCCTTTCTCGAAAGTTATAGTTTGATCATATAGTTTTGTAAACTTGTAAATTTTTTTTTTCCGCACATAATTATTATTTTTAGATATACTTGTTCGAACCAAGGGCCAAATTTTGGGCCTTGGTATGATCCGCTGCTACCAGGTTTGGAGCAAATCTCAAGAGTTTATTGATTTTTGCATTGTACTCTTGGACGGATCAACTACCTTGTTAAAGAGTAATTTAGATATTTTTTTTCCCTTTTCCTGAGAGGGTGAGTGGATAAAATTGTCCCCTCGAACTTTTTGAAATTCCTCTCAATTAACTTGGCAGTCTTATTGTGACCTCCACCAAGTATTCACTATCAGGAAGAATGTGGCTACTTCTATCTTACGTTCTTCAGGGCATTCTACTGCCTCGAGTAGCTTTTCGAAGGACTCAATCCACCATTCTTGTTTAGTTGGGTTCTCTTGAACGTTTTACTGAGGTGATTGGAATTTATTAACCATTTCGATATAAACTTCATGTGTTTCTTCCTGACGTTCATTTCTCCACTTATTTTTGAACCACTGATCCAAGAGTGAGCAGTAACTATGTTATCGATCATACTAATGTAATCCCCTAGTATTAGTCTAGAGGTTAGTGAGCCAAAAAGATAAATCACACATCTTTGGTACTCAAAAGAAAAAAACACATTGCAAAATCATCAGTATTTTCCTTAACTAGCTGAAACTAAGACACAAATATATAATCTTAAAGCCTAACAAAAACCTTTTAAACTCAGTAGTTGCTATCGCGTTTCCAAAATATTTTTAATTTATTTAGGGTTCTCTACCCCGATGTATCAATTTCTAGCGATATGTTTAACATTTCCATACTAGTAGCATTCCCAGTTTGCATGGCATTGCCACCGGAGAAGTTTATTAGTGAATTCTTTACTATCTCATACTTTTCTCTCTAAGAACTGAGTATATCCTCTATTTTCGATTGCCAAGCCCTCTGAGCATAGGGCTCTATCCTCTAATCTTTGTATTTCTCTTTCCTTATGAGCCATCCCCTCTTGGACTCCTTTTGTAAAATACTGTTATAGGATTAGGATCTCTTTTAAATTATTTATCTCTCTTCTAGCAAACAATATTACCATGGATATATTGCAATTACAAAACATAATAAAAAATACGATCTGTGTCTAATGCAATGCATCGTGTCCCAACCCCAAATAAGTAAAAGACTTATTTGACTGCAAATTTATTATATATTTGTTTAAAAAAATTCTAGTAGGATTTTGACTCTAAAAATAAAGAATTGACTCCAAAAAGATTTTTATTTTTTTTACTCCGGCTCTGATACCACCTTGTAACACCCCGTTTTCCACGCTCAGTTTTGCAGCGGAAGTTACCAACGGGAACCCAGAGTTGTTACCGCCACGCCTCCCGATTAAGCTCGCATTTGCCTTGCATTTGCTAACTTAATCGAAAAGCGCTAAGGCTAATATTAAATATAAATCTAAACATACTTTAAACTGATTTATTATATATAAAAATATACTTTTAAATAATATAATACAGTTTATAAAATATGGTGATTAGGGCTTTTGCCGCAAAATAATTTCTCACTTTAACTAGAGCAAAAAAAAAAATAATAAGACTTTTATTAACGGATTTGTGAAAGCGCAGTTAATTAAGTTTAAAAGAATAAATTTAATTCGGGCAAAATAATAGAATTTACGAATATGATAACTACAATCTCGATTCAAAAGACAAGTTTGTTGCTAATAAAACATAATTTAAAATAACTAGTATGAAAGTAATCTGACACCCATGCCCGTGCCCATGCCTCTTAGTGGAGGCCACATATGTCAAACCCTATAAAAATGAGTAAGTAAAGTTTATCAGCGCACCGGCTGAGCAAGTAAATTCTTGTCCCTTGGACAAAAACAAGTTAAATTACTTAACAGTAAATGGCATGTCAAACCGTTAAAACCGTTCAATCCACATGTAGCTCGACTATGACTCTACACCCGGGGTATCTCATAGGACCTAGCATGCTCACATAGTGACCGAAGTCAAACTATGGTATACAAGGATGGCCCTACCTTGCATCTAGAAAAACTGATTGTGAGACCCTTGGCCCAAACACAATCCTCTTCATGGGGATCCCTTGGATAGCCCATAAAATAACTCACGACGATATCTACCTCTTTGATATACGCCGCATAATAATAATTCAATAATCACATGCCATACACTGAAAATGTTATTTTTCACATGCATGGCCTAGCCCCAAAAATAGTTAAACACATAATGGGACAAAGCCCGCAGAACAAAAATCTACTTACAGCTTCTTTTCTTTCTGAAGATATCTAACACTGCTCTAGCTTTCCACTGCAAGTTCTCCACTCGCTCCAGTCTTCTTACACTCAAATTTATACTTGTAACACCCCGGTTTTTGGTCACCCAGGTCGGGATGTCACCGCCACATCTCCCTAGTAAGACACGGTTTCTCCGAGCTTATTAAAGAGATGCAAGGCTAGGTATTGCAGTATTTAAAATATTTAAAGCATTCAAAATAGCCCATACAATATAATTCGAAAATAATAATAGCATAGCGCAGCGGAAATATTTAGTTTAGTACAATATCGCAGCGGAAAATATAAAAAGGGCCGACATGGCCAAAGCACGGGTTAAACATGCCCGTTCATAATATAGTCTAAGTGCGAAATTTAAAAGCAAAATAACAATCCCCAAAATCCCATGCATGATTCGTGCTCACACATGCTCATTCCACATATTCTGTAAAGAAAGGAATAAAAATGGTTTTGGTCAGCAAAATTGCTGAGTAAGTTAACACATGCATGATCGTAGGGTTTAAAAGCCATAAATTTAGTAATTTAACAAAAGCATGATAATAGCATAATATTTAATTCCATCTAATCAATATCCCATAGCATAATTTATCTCAGGGCTCTATTCAATAACACATATCACATGGTTTAATCATAAAAGCCATAATTTAAATAAAGCATTTAAATAATTTAATTGGACAACACATAGTTTAATCTAATTTAATTGAATTTAGAATCCCCATTACATTCCCGATTTGGTATTTCAAAGTTTCACGATAAAAATCGCGATGTCAACAAGTTTAGCCGGTAGCCCGGCGGCCGCAACCGTATCAGCCATACCCAGTACCACTCCGGAGCCTCGGGAAACCCATACGGATATTCACGAGAGTGTAGGCTCTAAGTTTTGCCATATAGGCAATCCATATCTCAAATTTAGCGCGCGGGGTCACCATCGTCCATTACGGCACGAAGTGAATCGTTAGGGGGCACCCTGCAGAGCACTCACCCCTAATTTTAATTTATCAAGTTTGTAAGGGGATTTAGTTTTTAAAATCTGCCTTCCAATGTATTAATTTAGAGATAATATCTCAATTCGTTTCAACCCTAAAGGTTAATTCCATGTTTCAACAAGATTTCAAGATTTCGTTTCGGTAAATCACAGTTTACTCCAAAATTCGTCTAAAATCAGATTTAATTCCAAAAATTCCAAAATTTCATATCTAACTCGGAAACATCAAGATCTACAACTTTCGTGTTTTAACGTTTTCAATCCGAGATACCTAAGTAGGTCAAAATCGCCAATTTTCGCATAAGAAGAAATCTGTCCGAGTTTAATACATCACAGTTCAAAGATTTCAAATTCTACCATATCAATTCAACTCCAAATTTAATGAAATTTGACAGAGATCATCTTAAGACATTTATCTACAACTTTCATGTTCGGCCAAAGATCTAAAACAGCCTAGATCCTATCTAAAAAACGTGATCAAGATCATTCCTAAGTTCTGTCCAAGATTTCTAGATCTAGATTCAAACAGTTTGTTTTCAACGGGTTTCACATACCAAATCAACTCCAAAAATTCTCAAATTTTTACAGTAGCTAGGTCTAAGTCTTAGGAACGTTTTTTGTGTTTTAAGTTTTTCCGTTTGAGTTCGTTTTAAGGGTCGGAAAAATTCAACAATTCTGTTGCGTCGGTAGGAAAACAAAAGTGGACAGATTTATGGTTCTTGTTAAATCTTTTAGGTTTCGAATGTTTTAAAATCTCCCAAAACCATGTAAGGTTAACTTACTGAGTTTATAAACGTCGGGGATGTCCAATTCGGAGGCGTGGCTTCCAGATCAGCGTTTCTCCTCTCCGTTCGTCGGGTTCTACGATCTAGATTCGATACGGGGTGTAGAAAGAAAAAGGAGATGATTAGGATTCGTTTTCGAATCGTTTATTGAATAAAGATTGGACCGAGACTTACCACGACTATGGAGATCTGTAGAGAAACTCGTCCAACAGCGTTCGTCTTGGTTTCGTGCCTCCGACGACTCCGGATTTAGGGTTTCGAACGTATAGAATGTTGTAGGGTTTTGTAAACTTGTTCGGGGCTCCCGAGGGGCTTATTTATAGAATTCTCAATCCCTAGGGCGTCCACAACCGACCTAAAGGTCTGGAGTCGAGAGATGTTCAACCGAAAGTCGAAAAATCCGCGTTCGGGTGAGAGATTCACGCAACAAACGAATCTGTGGGGTGGCGCGGTCGTGGCGCGCTGAACCTCCTTTACCGCGCGGCCACCGCGCCGACTTCGCCTGGACTTCGGTCCGGGCGGGTCGTGCGATCCGTCGTGCTTTTCCGCCTCTCTTTCGGGTTTCTATCCCTCTATGCTCCCGGATTCCGATTTCCGGGGTATATTCGGGTTCATACTTTCTCTATAATTTTATTCTCAGTCTAATTGGATCTTTTGGACTCGAATACTCGAGTTCATTAGTGTCGGGTTTTGGTGTACCATTTATCCATCCTTTTATTGAATTAAATTCCTTTAATTTCTTTTTAAGTAAAAATCTCATTTCTCATTTCCTTATCTTTATTTATTTCTTTTATTTGCTGGATTTGTTTATTTATTTATAGTATTTGTTTCATTTATTATTTATTTATTTAATTATTGTTTTATTTTATGTTGGAAAATTCTCGGGTATTACAATACTACTCTCTATGACTGATTTCAGTTTCTACTGATGAATCCAACTTGCCTATGCACATATTTATAGAGGTTGTAGGCGGTTCATTTGGTTGTTACTATTATTATTTAAAATTTAAGATGGATGCAATGCAGCTTCGTCTATTTGCAACTTATCAATTCTTCTTTATTTAGCAGTTGTTAAACATCCCATCCGCCGGTTATCTCTTTTTCCTTTTCACACATGAATTCACTTTAAATAATATTTATTTATCTTATTTTAATGTTATATTTTACTGCCACACGTCAAGTGTACTACCTATTAGTATTTGCTGATTGTTGATCCGTTGTGCCTCTTACACACTATTTTATTTTTATGTATCTGTTATTTTTTTATATATAGTTACTACCTTAGCTAAGAAGTTATAGTACTTGGTTATTAATAGTAAATTATCTTCTATAACAGATTTTCTCATCCAGCCTTATAAATCTGACGTCCACTCTTCCCTTTTCCAAATTGGTCAATTCGGTCATGATTGGCCATATTCATCTAATATTTTATTTTACTATACTTCTTACATAGTAGGAGAGTTATCTTCATTGCAAAGTGTGGCTGTTTATTTATTTTAGCTCTACATTCGGTAATGAAGTTCAATATGGGCTGCAAATCATTCACACACATATCTTCATCAATCTGCAAATTATCTAGATACAATTTTCTTTGAGCTAAGTTGGTGTATGGCACCATTGATACTCCCCATTTTACTAAAAATATTTTCATAAATAATGGGATTGGAATACATGAATTATAAAATAGAATTCTTACAATACTATCAGTAGACTCTTAATGGTTTTAAGTTTAATAATTAAATTTGACTAAACTTGATATAAAATTTGTTAGAAAAGTAATGCCAAGCTAATACTATTGTCAAATAATGTTTATTTTATCTCATATCATATTTTCTCATAGCAAAAATATATTTCCTAATTCAAATAAATGATTTTTTTTCTTGAAAAATAATCCTCTTCATAGATATTCTCTTTGCAAGTACGTATTCTATTATTTTTCCTTGGAAAAATAATCTTGCCTCATTCAATATTTTCTCTTGGAAAAAATAATTCATTCTCTTCACATAAACTTTATCCGAGAAATTATTAGTCTATTTCCCATCTCGACTTAAGAAATAATATAAGTTATTTCTTTAAAAAAATATTATCAACATAGCTAACTTTAAGGGTATTACATTCTTCCTCTTCTTCCTCTTCGGTCTCCTCATCTGGTTCACCATGTTCTTCTTGTTCGGTCTCCTGATCACTTTCAGTATCTTGAGACCCAAGATCCTAGGACTTATCCTCCTCTGGTTCAATAGTTTGCTCCCCCTCAACTGGAGCCTTGGAACTTTCTGCTTGCACTTTGGACTGTTTACCAACAGGTTCGGTCTCATTCTCCGATTCAGGACTATCATCACCAGATTTCTCTGTTTCCTTTTCAGTATGAACACTTGTTGGCTCAGGTTGCTTCCCTGGAAGTGAATTTTCTTTTAACATAGCATTCCAAGCAATTTCTTCGGTGATGGCGGTCTCAGCATCCTTTCTTTCATCATCACTGATTTCGATCATCGACTCATCTCCTGAACTCCCATCATCTAATTCCTCAACATAGTCTGAATCTAACTCTTCATCATCAACCTGTTCAGTGGTAGGTTGTGTGGACTCCTTCGGTGGATTCTTTTGATGAACAGCAGCGGTCTGAGTGGGAGTGGTGGACGGTTGAGTTTTGAGAGTCTCCGCTGGTGGTCTAACCTTTGAAGGAGTCGCCTTCGTAGAGGACACTTTCCTTGTAGGGGTTTCCTTAGTGGTTTTCCTTGCTGGTTCCGGCACCTTTGAGGATTTTTCTGGAACAAATTTTGTGACAACATCAGTACCAGAAGGAATTTGAACCGATTTACCTACCGCAAAGGATAGAAGAGCCTCCAAAATAGTTTCCAGTGGTTAAATGGGTTTATTGAGTTCTTGTTCAACTTGTTGATCAATGAATGTTCTTTTTCGGGCAGTCGCCTTTTCCTTAGGTTTTGAAACCATTGCTGATTTCTCCTTTTGACTCGGAGCCGACGTCTCTTTGTCTTTTGAGGCGGTGGCAGCTGCAACTTCGGACAGGATGTCTAGAGGGTCAGGGACATCAATTTGTGTTTCCGCCGTGGATTTTCCTTTATTGCCTTTGTTACCAGCAGTGGATGGTGATGAAGATAGAAACGGTACTGGTATAATGCTTGGTGTCCGCGAGACCGTCTGTTCTTCAATAGCTCTTTGAACCGACTTTGCTCGTCCTTTGGCGGTGGACTCCCATGCTAAGATATCTTTCACCTTTCTTTTTGCAGGCGTGGGAGTTGGATCCCTCGATTTGGAACCTTGGCCTCCTCGCGTGTTTACCATGGCTCGACTACAATGAAAAAGAGAAGAGAACTAGTAAATGCGTACAAGGTGTATGCTAAAAAACTTTGGAGAGGAATAGCCCGAATGAGTATTCTTCAGAGAAAGATGTGTGAAGACTGAGAGATGATTTGCAAAGACATACACGAATGTGGAGAAGCGGTTGTAGAAGGAACCTTCCCTTGATCAAGATAAGGAAGGGGGATCACGGTTACCAAAGTAAGTCATGATCACATTTTTGAATTTTTGGAAATAAATAACCGTTCCCGCCGGAGTGTGTCAGTCTGGGTTGTCAAATCAATTTTAAAAATCCTTCCAATTTGAATTATGGTAACCATAGTTACTCGGCTAATACTGCAGGGATTTTCTTAACAAAAATATTAGGAATAGTACAAAGGATAATATATAAAAGGAACAAAATATATGCAATTAAACTATAAAAATTTAAAATAAAGAAAATTGCATAAATTAAAACTTATTTCATATTTCGGTTGATTTAGATGATGGTGCAAAGACCAAGATCCCTTCTCAATTTCTCAAATCTCTCCCGATCAAGTGCCTTTGTAAAAATGTCAGCGTGTTGCTCAGTAGTCCCGACATGTTCTATGGACACTATTCCATCTTCAACCAGTTCTCTAAAAAAATGATATCGGGTTTCAATATGCTTTGTCCTTCCATGCTGAACTGGATTCTTCGAGATGTTGATTGCGATCATGTTATCACATAGTATAGTTAGGATTTCTTGATCAATTCCATAGTCCAGCATCATTTGCTTCATCCATAGCAATTGGACACAACAACTTCCTGACGCAATGTATTCTGCTTCTGTAGTTGATAGTGAGATGGAGCTTTATTTCTTGCTATACCAGCTGACTAGATTGGTTCCAATGTAGAAGCACCCTCCAGTCGTGCTTTTTCTATCATCTGCATCACCTGCCCAATCTGCATCACTATAGCCAAGCAAAGAGAGATTAGATTCATTAGAGTACCACAAACCAAGATCACTTGTTCCTGAAACATATTTGATCACTCTTTTTGCTTCTTTCAAATGAGATCTTTGAGATCCGCTTGATAACGTGCACATACACCCAATGCGTAGCTAATATCAGGCCTGCTTGCTGCGAGATATAGTAAGCTTCCAATGATGCTGCGATAGAGCTTTTAATCCACACTTTGACCACTGGGATCTTTGCTTAATTTTTCATTAGTCCCTATAGGAGTTCGGACAGGTTTGCTGGACTCCATTCCAAATTTTTTGACAATGTTCCAAGCATACTTGGTTTGACTGAGGAATATACCATCTTTCTTTTGTGTAACCTTCAAAGCAAGAAAATACGTCAGTTCCCCAACCATACTCATTTCGAACTTCTTACCTATAACACCCCGGTTTTGATAACCCAGGCCGGGATGCCACCGCCACACCTCCCAAGCAAGACACGACTCATTCGAGCTCCTTTGAGAGATGCAAGGCTAGAGGTATTTCAAAAATATAATCTAAATCAAGCCCATTGTATAATAATTTAAAAATAGCATAATTTAATCCATACATAATAAAATCATCGCAGCGGAAAGTAAATTTCAGGCCGACATATCAAAGTCTAATAAAGTCCAAAAGGAAATGCGACATGAAGGTAATACAACATTAATCCCGCCCAATGCATGAAATGCTCATGCCACATCTTCGTACTCTGTAACAGAATATAAAAGCAATGTTTATCAGTATAAAAGAATACTGAGTAACTTAATCCCTAACGTAGCAATAAAAGGGGTTTTAAAATTTAACAATTTAAATACACTTTTACTCATGCATATCTAACAACATGTAATTCGACCAATTAATAATTAAGAATTTAATTTGCATAATTCTAAAGGCACAATTAAATTTAAAAATAATATAATTAAGGCATAGGCATGAATTTAAAGCATGACTTAAATAAATAATTAATAACATGAATAAATACATAATTTAAATAGAATTAAGTCTTTTAATTCCCGTTACGCCACAGTCTCAACATCATTTCATTTATCCGGTGATCCGGCGGCCGCAACCATTTCCAATATCTCATTTAGCCGGTCATCCGGCGGCCGCAGCCGTATCTGCCATACCCAGTAACACTCCGGAGCCTCGGGTAACCCCTACGGATACTCCCGAGAGTGTAGGCCATATATATATATATATATATATCTCGCCGTTTTGGCTCAATTTCTCATAAAAGGTTACCATCGTCCATATAGGCACGAAGCGAATAGTTAGGGAGCACCCTGCAGAGCATTCACCCCCTAATTAGTAATGGAGATTATTTTCAACCTAGTGTAACAGGATTTTAAAAAATCTATTTCTTTATCATTCAAGCGAATTCCGATTGTTCGTCTAGAAATATCAATTTCACAAGTTTAATACATATTCGCACAGTTTGCGCCTTTGTCGTTTAAAGATTCATCATTAAGGCGATCGATTTGAAATTCGCACAGTATATCAAAAACATTATAAAGAGCAACTTTTATGTTTTAAACTTTTCGAAAACAGGTGGGGAAATAGGTCGAATTTTAGAATCTTCCCAAAAAGCATAATCTGTCCAAAATTAGGTAACAACGTACTGTTTTTAAAACTCGTTTTCGATATAGTAAACGGACTCCAAAAATTATGAAAATTTACAGGCACGTACACGACACAAAAGTGAAAAAGTTTAATAGAGGAAAGTTATCCGAAAACATTCCAGATCAGATAAGATTCGCGCTTGAAGTTCGATTAGAAAATCTGTTCCTATTATCTTTTAAAAATGCAGAACAACCAGATCGCATTCGGAGGTCCAAACGTTAACGAAAACTTACGAAATTTTACGAACACATTCCTAAGTCAGTTATCTACAAATTTTTTTATGCCAAAGATTAGTTTTGATTGGATCCATTAGAAAAACGTCAAAAAAGTCGAACACTAAAATCTGCCAACAGTTTCGATTTTAAAGAAAACGCAGAATATACCAGATTCGATTTCGGGCATCAAAACTCGATGAAAATACTTGAAATTTGGACAAAACCTATATTAAGGTGTTAGGAACAAAACTTCAGTTTGGGATTTTTAATTTCGGATAATTGAAATAGGAGTTTTTGTTGGATTTCAGAAACCGCGCAAAGCTGAATTATTTAAGTCCGATTTTTATGTTTTGATTAAATTTTGTGTTACGAACATTCCTAAGCCACCGAGATTGTTACGTAAGGCATTGACTTACTCAATGAGAGTTCTAGGATGTCTCTGGATCGATCGGGGCACCCACGCTTGCTCCGGACACGTCCAAATCACTCTGTCTCCTCTCCTTTGGCCCTTTGTGTTTTTAAGAATGTAAATTCAAAAGTTAGAATCTAAATTCGACGAAAACTATGAAACGAAGGTTCAAGACTACATTTACCACTAGCTAGGATCTGAACACTTCTTCTCCACGTCCTCCTTGCTCCCGTTTGCTCGTCGGAAGTCTCACAACACAAGAGTTTTGGGGTTTTCGGGTAGGATAAAGTTTGAGAGTGAGTGTGAGAGGGTAGTGGGGTGAATTACGATTGTTTGATCAGTCTTAAGGGTTTTAGGGTCGGCCAAAGTCGTCTAAGATCTCCTCTCCACGCAAAAATGTAAGTTTGCATCGTCGGGGCATGAAAACATGGCAAGAAATCGCCAAACCGCGTTTTGTGGGGTGGCGCGCCCGGGGCGCGGGATTCCGCCAAAATCGCGCGGAAACCGCACGAGGCCCGGTTGGGCTGCGGTCCGGGCCGAGCCGTGCGATCTGCCGGGCCTTGTCTCCTCTCTTTCGGGCTTCTGCCCTCCTACGTTCTCGGGTTTGATTTTTCGGGTCATTCTCGGGTTATAAGTTCCTATTTTTATATTTATTTCGAAGTTGAAATTATTTCGTATACGAAATCTTGAATTCGTCGAGTTTGAATTCTTTTGGCTCCCGTGATTTCCGACCTCACGGGTTCTTGGAATTGAAATTCTTTTTGTATTTGAATTTAATTCGATTTCCCTTTATCAAAAATCGTGGGTGTTACAGACTGCCGTCCTTAGAAATCAACTTCGTCATCGAAGTTGTGCGTTAGCTTCTCGCGAGCTAGGAGGGTATTATATTACCCATTATTTCGATGAACTTATCCTTGAGCACATGATGTGTTGATCCAAAAACTATGTCGTCCACATATACTTGAGAAATCAGTATTCCTTTGCTTTCCCTTTTTATGAACAGCGTCTTGTCAAGACTTCCTCTTTTGAATCCATGTTCAAGCAAGTATTTCGAGAGCCTCCCGTACCAAGCCCTAGGTGCTTGTTTTAGACCGTACAATGCCTTGTTGAGTTTGCAGACATGATTTGGATAACGAGGGTCATCGAAACCTTTTGGTTGCTCTACATATACCTCCTCCTTGAGCCATCCATTGAGGAATGCACTTTTGACATCCATTTGATATAGTTTGAACCCCGAAGAACAAGCAATGGATAGCAAAAGTCGAACTGCTTTAATTATAGACACAGGAGCAAATGTTTCACTGAAATCCACTCCTTCGCCCTGAGTGTACCCTTGAGCAACTAGACGAGCCTTATTCCTTGTGATATTCCCTTTTTCATCACTTTTGTTGCGAAAGATCCACTTAGTACCAATTATATTTGTGTCTTCTGGTCTTTCGACAAATGTCCATACTTCATTCCTTTTGAACCGAAGTAGCTCATCCTGCATGGCATTTATCCAGAGTTCATCTTGAAGAGCTTCTTCGGGCTCAATCTTGGAAGTGAAGCAGTGTAAACCGGCCAATTCTTTGAAATCAATCTTCTTGCCTCTGGTTTTTCTCTTCTGACATCACCAATTATATCTTCAGCATCATGATGCTTGTGAACACGTCTGTTAAGATTTTTCTGTTGTTCAGCATTATCTGGAAAGGTGTTCGGTTCTGGTGTGGGGACTACTTCCATGGACTCCTTTGTCGCAGGAACCTGTTCAACACTGGTTTGATTGTCGCTTTGACAACATTGGTCTGATTTTCGCTTTGACAGCTTGGAACGCTAATGAAGCTTTGCAAGATGAATTTTGGATAGCTGCAATGCAAGATGAGCTCCTACAATTCAAGCGTAATGATGTTTGGGAGTTGGTTGATGAAGCTTTTAAAGATTTCTTATGAAGAACCCTTCCACTTACTACAACGACTCTCGATTCTCTCTTTATTACTTTAAAGAGAAATTCAAGATCATGTTTCTTGTGCATACCGAAAGAGCACGGTATCAAGCTTGCAGTATTTATTTAATTTGTCGGGATCTTTCACTAGAGAGTTATACGATAGAAGCATTTTTATAGCGCATGAATCATTAAAACAATAATATAGTCTTGGTTATGTGATGGTTGATGGGTTTTATCTGAAAATTAATGCAGAATTATCTTAAATGAAAGCGATAAAATAATTTTCAAGAAAATACAGTAAAGGTAAGCATTAAATTGATGGAAAAGATATGAGTTCATGATTATGAAAATGCACTACAAAAAAATCGCCTGGAGGCGAGGACACGTTTTCCTCGCCCATGTCCTCGCCTCATGCTGTAGGCGAGGACATTGGCGAGGAAAACATGTCCTCGCCTAGATGATCGTCGGGTTCCCATTTTAGTCGACAGTGTCCTCGCCTGTAGGCGAGGACTTTAGTGAGGAAATAGGTGAGGACCGTGGCGAGGACGAGGGCGAGGAACCGGGCGAGGAACGAGATGAGGAAACAAGTGAGGAAACAGGCGAGGAAAATATAGCAGGTTTTTTTTTAAGTACTAGGCGACAACAAGGATTTGTCGCCCATGTCCTCGCCTCCTCCTTTTTTTAAAAAAAAAAAATATATTTCTATATTCCTGAGATCAAATTTGCAATTTGCTGAATTCAAATAAAATGCAATTTTCCATATCACTCAAGATAAAACGACTACAATCAAGATAAAATATAATTCACTCAAGAAATCCGCAATTTCTATTCACTCAAGATAAAACATAGTTCATATATATTCAAGTGCTATATAAAGTCATATTCAACTACAATCAAAGCCGAAAACCTTCATGGGATCAAGATCGAATGCAACAGCGCTTCAACAGCCCAATGATTCCCTATATGAACAAGGAAAAGACTCCACTAGGGTGCAGCATATGACCTCTTAGGAGTAGTATCCAAGTGTTGTAGCCCCAAGTACTGCTCCCCAACACCATAAACATCTATTCTCTGAAAGAGGAAGAATTTAAATTAGGATTACAGAAAAGACCAGGAACACACATCACATTTTCAAGTTTCTCTTCAAAATTTAAATCTACAATTCAATAGTGCCAAATAATAGTTTGACAATAAGAAAATCAAAATTTAACAAATTCTTGACCCAAAACATCCAGACCAATTACATCAATACCAATAAAATAATAAACATCTTGAGCTTAAGTAAAGTATTATTGTATCTTGCCTCAACTTAATAACATATCAGCACAGAGGGATACAACTAGTTTTACCCTAATTAAAACTAGGAACTATATAAGAAAATTAACGATTAATGTAACAGTAATACAGTAATGTCTATCCAATCTCAAAATGGGATTTGCCTGATAGTTTACACAAACACATTCATGGAACTAATTAAAGATAACTCAAATTATGACTTCAAAAAGCCAAGATACATCTGAAAGTGCAAATCCCATTTATCATAGTAGTTTATCTTAGCAACACATCCAGAGCAATTCATAAATCTAATCAAATTATATTGCATTTCACATATAAAAATAGTACCTTCAACATCCAAAGATCTCGGATGGAAAATGTCCCATCATCGCATCCAGATTCCAACATACAACTTGCTAGGCTAGTGGAAGGAGTAAGCAATGTACAATGATTTGATATGGAATAACAAGGTAAAGGTGTGTAACTAAATGGATGAAAAATGAAATGAACACCTTTTCCATGTGATAACATTAACAGAATATCCCAAATTGACATATTTCCATCAACAGAAGCCGAGGCGAATACAAAGGGTTCGGTAGGACTCCACTGAAAAGTAAATAAAACCATTACTTAGAGAACATAGGAAGAAACGTTCTGCAATTTGAATATACAATGACCATAGTAAAAGTGTGGTATACCTGTAAATCTTCCACACTTGCAGTATGACCATTACTTAAGAGAAACAGTGAATGAATTTGAAGAACTCACTTAAGTAGAAGCAAAATTTATTCACTAAAGTAAAGCTTTATTTATGTCTACCTTTAAAGTAGGGGTCTTAGAACCAACTTCCTCTTCATCCTCTTCGCTGTCGCTGCTCTCACTCTCCATATAGCAAATCCCTCATTCAGCCATAAATTGGTTCACCATTCCATAGTTACAAGAGTTCCAAACCAATGATGGGCCAGTTCACGAGCTACAACAATGGAAACTTGAGTGGACGATAACTAGTTCATTAATATGCCAGGGAAAAGAGGTTTCAATAAAATAAAATAAAATAGATAAAGGTAAAAGCTGACAAGTACTTATCATTAGAAGCACTAGAAAATAAGCAGTATTCATTGATTGCAGGAGATTGAAATTTACCCTCTACACGTTTGCAGCTGCAGAATGCTTATAATCATAATGCAATGTTGTTTCTTGGTATGAACCATACCATAATTTTCCAATGCCCCAGCTGCAAAATCAGGAATTGCAATCATGTCCAATTTAGGAAGAGAATACAACACCTCAAAATATCTGTTATTTTCAAGCTGACCAACATTGAGTGAAAAAATATAGGCCTGCTTGAACCTTAGAAGCATATAATTATCTTTAGTCTCAAAACTTACAATGTCGGCTAACAAACAAATTTGAATATGTCATAAGCATCAATTGAATATATATACGTAATCAAACCATTAAAATTCATAGCACATACTCTTTATAAAGGCCAAGTGTCATCACGGCAACATCTAGGGAAATTTACCTTGACTAGTCTTGCCAAGCTGACAGTATACCCTCACCTTAATTCCTGAGAAACATGACACTAAATCATCAAGCGCCGAAAGACAAAATAGAGTACATGAGCCATGAGAAATCGAAGATACTATCATGTGTATGGTCTTCAATATAGTCAAACAGACCACACACAATTGCCACCAAGTAAGACGGCATGATTGGTGATTCTTGATAGCACACAGTCTTCACAGACCAAACACAATTTCTTTTTTCCATCAATGACTGACATATTGGAAAGTGCTATCACTTCCACAGATATTTTTAAGGTAATCTTCAAAGTAGCCTGAATTTGAGAAATGACATGAGTGAGGACAAAATGGTTACTCCATTACAACAATAAAATGATGCCAGTTTACATGATACTTGAAACCCAAGGAAAAAATAATGCTTAAGAGATGAATAACCGAGGCGAGCACAAGCAGGACTGAATATCAATTATGGTTGCATAATAACTGAGAAACGATAAAAACTAGTACCATTTGCAATCTTGTAAAGGCTCAGCGAAATGTGTGAAAAAGGCTGCCCGTTGGCATTGCCGTTTAAACTACATAAAGAGGGAAAGCTAAATCAACACCCAAGTGCTTCCACAAAATATATGATTGCAAGACTAGTTCCACAAAATTTCAAGCTAAAACAAAACCTAAAACTAAGAAGAACACACAATTATGGGCAGGTTATGGGGTGGTAGGATATATTAAAACCTCAAACAATTAACCGTTCATAGTAGGCACATTTATATGATTAGCAACTATAGACTTCATTATTTTTGCATGAAACACTAGAAACACATAGTTATTAATGAATGCAAATTAGAATTGTTTAATTACCAATGCATTGGAATATAGACCAGTCAATTATGTACAATGTTGTAGACTTTGAATTCCCAATCAAAATGAAGTTGAAAGTGGTCGAAGCTGATCCTGGTCTTAAGGGTGACACTACACAAGGTACCATTTGATTTTTCCTACATATTCAACTTACAGTTTCCCTTGAAGAAGAAATGGAATGGCTCACTGAAGTACACAGCCCCACGTATGTTTGAACAGGATAAATGCTCATGTTTTATCATAATAGAGTTTCAGCTACTTCCAACTGTAAGAGAAACGGCAAGAAAGCATTTAATCTACTCAATTTTTTTTTTTTGTAGTGGAATATTGTATTACACCGATGAGAAGTCAAATCTTATGTTATATTTAGATGTATTCCAACAAAGTTTTGCTTTTGAATCTGAAAAAATACATAGAAAGTCCCATGGTCATAAACTCTTGTTCCTTATAGTATAGTTGCAAAAATTCTATGTCCTCCGGATTGTGATATTTCAACTTTCTCTGGGAAATAGATTTATGAAGATGACTTTGATAACTTTAGGAAACTGATCCTAACTTTAACCATGATATAAAACAAAGCTCTCTTCATAATGTTCAAATACAGTGGTCTTACTGTTTCTGGTATATGTGTTGTAGAAGGTATATATATTTAAACCAAATTTGTTCACAAATTCAGTGGGCAATACAAAGCTCTCTTCCAAAAATCTTCATTTCGTTGACTAATTCTCAATCAAGCTAGAATAAACAAGAACAAACAGGAATATCTACAAATATATTTTTGTTTATCCAAAATGGAAACCAAAATCGCAACAGAGAAACAAAAGTCAAGTGCATATCCCGTTAACATCCAAACTATAGAATCCAAAATCAAGTGCATATCCCATTTAACACATAAGAAAACCATACCTGAACACAAATAGTTCAAATACAGGAGGTGGTGTGGCAATAAGTTTCCGTCCATCGCCCCTGAACGAGGACACTGATTTGCAGACCGGAGCAGGCTCGCCGGATTCGCAAGGACAGCGGCGTTTAGGGTTTGCGGAGGCTTCGTGCACAGGGGCGGAGGGAGCTATGTGCGCAGGGAGGCAGTGCCTGGTGACAGTCGGCAAGGAGAGCAGCGCGCGATGAGGAACGTGTGCAGGGAGGGCTGCACCGGCGAGAGATATATCCAAGATGGTGGTGGGAAGATATCTCAATCTCAGATTCCTAGACTCCAAAAATGCGTAGTGGTTGAGGAAATCATTTCTACTCTAAAATTGGGGGAAAACTGCGGTGAATTCGAGCTTTGTATTTGGCGGGCTAGGGTTTCATTGATTTGGAAATTGGAGGGGAGGCGGCCAATTTGAGTTGTGTATTGCCGGCCTATGTTTTAAATTTTAATTGATTTTTCTCACGCCGCAGAGCGAGGACTTCTATTCTTCGCTCCATTCGTCGCCCCTAAGGTGAGGAAAATTAAATTTCTCGCCTCAATCCTCGCAAATATTAAAAAATAAAAATAATTCAAAAATTAAAATTTTATAGGCGACGAAATTATTTTATCGTCGCCTATGTCCTCGCCCCCAGGCGACGAAATTTTTGTTCCTCGCCCCCCGTCGTCGCCTACGGGCGATTTTCTTGTAGTGATGATTGCGAATTACAAGACAAAGCAAATGAAGTAAGACTGATGCAAAAGCAGTCACGCTTTGTGATTATTGAATAATGCGTGAGCTCAAAGAATTTGGATAATTCCTTTATCAGAGTTTGCTAAATCCTTTATGTCTTTGATCACTTTTCCAAGACGAGTACTCGTGATCCAGTATCATAACAATATCAGTACTGAAATTATGAGATAACACTAAAAGATAATCGGTCAGACTCATCTCTTAGCATAAGCTTTTACAAATATCACTTAATATGTTTCTTTCGGATCCAGATTTAAGCTATTGGAAACTCAAGGTCACGCCCAACCAATCTAGCACTAGTCTGAACTTATTGTTGTTCTCTTATTATTCTGATAAGAATGTATCTCTTACTCCTATCTTGAATGTCCTCTACAAAAAAATACTGGTATTTAAATCTATCATCCAAGAGTTTTACGAGATTTAAGCTTCTCAAAATAATTCCAACATGTATTTATAGGAAATAATAGTCATGTAAGCTTCTCAAAGTCCTTGACTTATCTGGACTACTCAGATTTGTACAGATGCGTTGGCAAAAGAATCCACTGTAAATATTTCTAAATATCCATGATTTGACTCAGGAATAATGAAATTCTATAATACATAACTTCTCATTCATAGCATATGATTTGTTTATCATAACAGTCTATGACCCCCGGAATTATCTCTTTTAGACTCTCATTAATTCTTAAGACAAAAGATTATTTTTGAAATATCTTTCCCTTTAAAACCACAGGTACTGAATGCCCAACTTTAGAACAGGTTTGTTCAACATTATCCTAGTAAATGATGGTTTGGCAAACTAATATCCTTAACCCAATCTCAATGTGCTTATGACTGTAATGGCGACTAAATGATTATGAGTGGTATGCTTATTATAGGAAAGTTGAAATACTCTGCTCAGTCTGGGAAATATCCCAAAATAATATGGATATAGATAAGTAATATATGTATAAAAAAAATGATGAGAGTTCTGAATCCTCTAAGTAAAATGCAAGGGTGCTCCAAAAATATAGATTAGGAGCTAGACAGAATGTATGGAATTATTTCCCTTAAAAAGGATTTGAGAAATAAGTTTGGAAAATAAATATCCAAAATAACTCGCAGTAATTATTTTGGGGTTTAAAACTATGAACACTCTAGTTTTCCGCGCGCTATATTTGAACAGCGTGGGGGGAGTTATTATTCATCGAATGTTCCTCGAATTCAAATAATACAGAAAATTGAAACTCCTCGCGATAAGATTTTCAAGAATACGGGAGTTCGATCAACTCCCTTTTATAAGCTAGGTGATATACGTATATAGCGAGAGGCCATTTGGCTTCCTTATGGAAGGGAACCAATTCTGATGTTGTCTCAAAATGCTCCATCGCTTTGTTTAAACGAACAAGGCGAGAGTTCTAAGTAAGCATTAAATGGAGTGTAAAATGGAAGTAAGGTTCCTCGCGTCATTCATAAGCTGGAATAAAGTGAGAAGTTATATACCTATTTTTCTTTTCTTTCTTTGATCTAAAATGGCAGAGAATATTGAGCAAAGGTTTGATCAAAGGTTCGACCGACTTATGGATGCCATATGAGCTTTGACCACATACCCGACACCGCCAAGAGATCTGAATTAGATACCTTTAGGATAAATGTAGATGACAATCTAAATGCTGTAAATGAACGAGTGAACACCCTTGTAAATACTATGAATGATGTTTCTAGACGAATCGCCATACAAGAGCAAGCTTTGAACTTAACTCCCGGAAGCACGAGTGTAGTTCATCAATCTATAATGAATGAGGCAGAAACAACTATAGAGGAGCAAGGGTGGGACTTCAGAACATTTGGTAGACATCAAGGCCCACGAGGACCACGAGCACCGCCGCCGCCACCACCTCGGCCGCGAGTCCCAACAAATGCTCAATTCCAAAATACACCACCACCTCCGGCACCTGCAGCCCCAGCAGCAGTTTCGAGACCACAGTTACATGAACCTGCCCGACAGAGGCTGAACATGAATCCACCTCAATGGACCTTCCAGACGACGAATTTAATTTCGAGGGAGAAGGCATACATCAATCACCTATTGAACATAACCGACTAGAGGCAGACCTTCGCGGGATCAAATTCACCATTCCGGCATTCAAAGGCACAAACGACCCCGAAGAATTCATTAATTGGATGCAGTGTATCGAGTTTATCTATGAATGCTAACAATACAACGAATTCACCAAAATTCAGCTTGCTGTTTGTGAATTTAAGGAATATGCGCTGACCTAGTGGCAGAAGATGCTGCAATGGGCTCAGAGAGGCGACCACCCTCCTATTGCCACTTGGGTAGATCTCATGCGTGCAATGGTAACAAGGTTTGTTCCAAGTAGTTACTTCGATGACTTGTACCTAAAAGTCAATTTTTGTGTGCAGGCCCAGATGAGCGAGCCCAGATGAACAAGGCTAGCTTCAATTTTCTTCCACGTAGTTACTTCGAATACTACAAAGACTTAGAACGGCTCATGTTTCGAGCCCAGATGAGCTAGGACGAACCATTGATGATAGCCAGGTTCAAGCGAGGCTTGAAGAGGGAAGTTGTAGCTGAAATCAAATTAAGGACATAAAAAGGATTGGGGCATTTGGTTCAACTGGCTATTGAAATTGATCGCCAAATGAGGGATCGACCGATCAAGTCCACGATCATCTCAAATACCACCAAGTATTGGACGACCAGGGCTAACGAACAACTTTCAAAACCGGCGGAAAAATATGCAAAGCACATTGCACCAAAGGATGACCGGACCAATAGGTACAAAGCATTTGAAATTGGCAAGGAATTCAAGGATCCTTATCGGCACAAAAATGATGATCGGCAGAAGCCTAAAAGAGATGTTAAGGACATTACCTGTTTTAAATGTGGGCAAAAAGGCCATTATCTCCGAGATTGTCCAAGGCGCGAAAGATGAATGGTTATGATTGAACCAGGGGCATGGAAAGAGATTGATTCCGGTGAGGAATATGAAGAAGCTGAGCGCGAAGAAGATGATAACGAGAAGTATCAAGACGAGGGCGATCTGAGCCGAGTAGTCTTGGAGGAAAATGATGAGGAGTATGTGACCAACTTCATCACCATGAGGGCCTTAAGTGATGAAAGAACCGACGAGCTCGTCAGCAATATTCCAGAACAGAGAGAGAATCTATTTCACTATCATTGTAAACTTAAGGGCAATGTAGCCTCATTAATCATAGACAATGGTAGTTGTGTTAATGTTCTTAGCCTCTATACTGTGCGCAGACTGTGTATACCGATGTTGGATCATGTCAAACCGTATCATCTTCATTGGTTGAATGAATGTGGGACTACTAAAGTCGCCAAACAGGCAAGGGTACCAGTCACTATTGGCCCCTATTCCGACGACATATTATGTGATGTAGTACCCATGACAGCATACCATATCCTGTCGGGAAGATCGTGGATGTACGATAAAAGGGTCATATATAGAGGCATAAAGAATGCTCTCTCCTTCCCTGATGGACAGAGCCGCATATTGATGAAGTCACTACCGCCAAAAACTGTCAAGATCGATCATCGAAATCTGCTAGAAAACATCGGGAAAGAGGAAGAGGAGTTTAAGAGAAAACAGAGAAGGAAAGGGATTGCATTTGATTCCAATAATTCTAATCCATCTTTTTTAACATTGCTAGGTCACGATCGATGCTTACTATTCACAAGCAAGAGCTAGAAGCAGCCACTGAAGAAACGTCAACAACAGGTCACTGTTTCTTAGCTTTTGTAAAACCTGTCGAAGATAATCCTAAGAACTCCCCTGCTACACTTAATGTTCTAAATAATTTTCGCATGATGCTTGAGGACAATATGGATGTCTTTCCAGAAGAATTGCCAGCTGGTTTACCACCTTTGAGAGGTGTGGAGCATATGATTGACTTTGTACCGGAAGCATCAATACCAAATCAGCCTGCGTGTCGCATGAACCCCGAAGAGACTAAGGAGGTCCAAAAGCAAGTCCAAAAGTAGTTGGATAACAGCCGGGTTCGGGAGAGTCTATCTCCATGCACAGTGCCCGTATTACTGGTACCGAAGAAAAATGGAACGTGGAGGATGTGCGTTGACTGTCGAGCTGTTAAGGCAATAACCATCAAACACTGCCATCCGATTCCACGACTTGATGACATGCTCGATGAGCTTGGTGGAGCGAGCATCTTTACAAAGATTTATCTGAAAAACCGTTATCACCAGATCCGCCTGCAACCAGGAGATGAATGGAAGACAGCATTCAAAACTAAGTTCGGGCTGTATGAGTGGTTTGTGATGTCCTTTGGACTCACCAACGCTCTTTCTACATTTACTCATAAATGAAACTCTCATGGAGTTTATGGGAAAATTCGTTGTTGTGTATTTTGATGATATTTTAATCTATAGCCACGACGAGTCTGATCATGTGAAACATGTTGTGCAGGTGATCATAAAGCAGAGAAAAGCAGAGCTATACACGAATTTCGAGAAGTGCACTTTCATTTGCCCGAAGTGACATTTTTGGGATTAGTCGTTAGAGGAAACGGACTGAAAGTGGATGAGTCAAAAATTTAAGCAATTTCTAAATGGACGCCACCTACCAACGTCAATGAAGTAAGAAGATTTTTGGGGATGTGTGGCTTCATCTAAAGATTTGTACCATAATTTAGTGTGATCGCCGCAGACTGTTATTTTCTACTGCATATCATCCACAAACTGATGGTCAAACTGACACAGTCAATAGAGTCTTAGGTAATTTACTTAGGATTATCACTGCTTCCAGTAGTAAAAGTTGGGATGAATACTTGCCTTATATCGAATTTGCATATAATCGATACGTACACATTGCCACACACATGTCACCATTTGAGGTAGTGCACGGGTTTAACCCATTGACGCCACTAGATTTATTGCCATTGCCTCGCAACGAGCATTTGAATATCAATGGCAGGAACAGGGCAAATACGATAAAGGAGATGTATAAAGACGTGCAAGACAGTCTGGTGAAATCTGCAGAAGGATATGCCAAATATAACAACCGAGGTCGGAAGGAGTTAAAACTAAACCCAGGGGATTGGGTCTGGCTCAACTGGATGAAAGAACGGTTTCCTGCAAGCCGACGTAACAAGTTATCTCCACGGGAAGATGGGCCATTTAAAGTTTTAGGAAGGATTAATAATAATGCGAATAAATTAGAACTATCTGAAGAATATGGTCATGTTAATCCTGTCTTTAATGTTGCAGATCTGATTCTTTTCGAAAGGGACCGGAAAGATCATGGTCGGTTGATGGATCAACCTCCCCAATGGGGTGGGGATGGCATGGAAGCCAGAACCAGAGCACTGTTAATCCCCGCATTTCCAGAAGGACCGGTATCCCTGTAACGCTCCAAGAAGTTCACATCAAGAATCACTGAGTTGCTGACCCGAAAATTTGAGGACAAACTGTTGAAGGCCAAAGCTGGAAAGATGGGCCTGAAGCTGCTAATCCAGATAGAGGAAGATCCTGGACCCACTCATATGGATCCGGAAGCCCACAATTGAACAAGGAGCAACTGGATGTCGATCGGCTGGAATCCCTCGCCGGAACAGCCACCGGAAATCGAACATTATATTTAGTTTTTGTTTATTTGTAATTTAAACAAGTGCATGCATGCACAAGACATTTAAACAAGCAGGAGAGAGAAGCCACCCGTGGGCCTGCAGGAATGAGAGAAGGCTGAATTACGACGCTAGCGTCGGAGTACGATGTTAGCCTTGACCTATGACGCTATCCCGTTTCACGTCATAAGGCTCATACGAAGCTAGCCTCAAGGCTACGATGTTATACTGTTTCACGTCGTATGAGTCTCGCGTCGTCCATGTTACGTTGCGGACTAGTTTTACGTCGTCCGAGTCTCGCTTGTCCTGGCTCACGTCGTAAGGGTCTCATGTCGTCCCCGTTCAGATTTCCACCTACGACGCTAGCCACCAAGCTACGACGCGAGCCAGCTTCACGTCGTACCCGTCTCGCGCCGTCCAAGTGACCCAATCTAGTTTCTTCTTGTGTAACACTCCGGATTTGATAACCCAGGCCGGGGTGCCACCGCCACACCTCCCTAGCAAGACACGGTTTCTCCGAGCTTGCTAAAGAGATGCAAGGCTATAGGTGTTGGAAAAAAGTTTTAAAAGCAAGTCCGGAATTACTTAAAAATAATAATGTAATATCATCCATACATGATAATAAAAATAATAAGTTGCAGCGGAAATTAAAATACAGGGCCGACATGGCCAAAACTCGGGTTAACAAGCCCGTATGCAAGTCATGTAAAACAAATAATTAAATGCCCAAAGTGATCCCCCGATGCATGATCATGCTCCGTACTCTGTAATGGAAAAATGAACAACGGGTTTTATCAGTATATAAAATACTGAGTAAGTTAATCCCTAACAGAACAATTTAAGGGGTTACATGTGTTTAATTAAAATTACACTTTTCATGCGTTACGAAATTAATCTAGAATTGCATAATCAGTTGCAGCGGAAGTATACGATTAATTTACTCGAGGCGAAAATACATGATTTAAAGACTTGATTTTAAAGCGTAATTTAATAACATAATTTAAGACGTGAATTTAGAGGCATAATTAAAAGCATGATAAATAAATTTCCTCATAATCAAATACGCGCACTAATCTTTTATATTTGTATCCCGTAAACTAAGAAGAGGACACCACACAAGGGAGATCACTAACGAGGCAATCTCAAAAATCATAATCAGTTAGCCGGTGAACCGGCGGCCGCAGCCATATCAGTATTGACTGCCGTTTTGGCTAGCCATGTGTATCTACCGTCAGTTTGACAGGCATGTATATCAACTGTCATTTGACAGCCTTTCAAGCGGTTTCACTGCCACTCGGGCAGACCGTGTATTTCCCACTGCCGATTTGGCAGGCCATGTGCACAACTGCCGTTTTGGCATAGTAAGGAGATCACTAACGAGGCAATCTCAATAATCGTAGGACCACTAACGAGGCAGTCCAAATAAAGGGAGACCACTAACGAGGCAGTCTCAATAATCGTAGGACCACTAACGAGGCAGTCCAAATAATTCGAAAGTTCATATTTCAATGTTACAAAATATTCGATATCGCGTTTCGTAGTGCGAGTTTTCTCAAGTTCGAAAAATCCGATTCGAGGCACTTTACGCCTTTCTTAATTAAAAATTCGTCTTTACACCAAAAATTCTGAAATTTTTACAGTAGTTCAAAAACACACGCGCGAATAACTTTCATGTTTTAAGTTTTTGGAAATAAGGTTCCGAAGAGAGTCAAATTTCGAGTTCTTTGCAAAAGAAAATTTCTGTCTCAAAAACTGGTTTCATCACAGGTTCGTGCGACGCCGATTAAAAATTTATTTCAAAATCAATTGATGCAAAATTTTTACAGTAGATATAAAACACATTAAGGAACAACTTTCATGTTTTGAGAATTGGGAAATAATGAATTTTAGATGCTCAAAAATCGACCACAACACACTGTAGACGCGCGGACTCCGAAGAGGTTTTAAAACAGTTTTGAAATTCGACCATTTTAACATATCAAATGAACGCTTATGAAATTTTATATGCATAATTTAGACACAATTTTCTACAACTTTTGTTTAAAAATACAAAGTCGAGTCATTCTAGAAATGGGTGAAAACCATGCATCAAGTCGAGTAAAGTAATCTGTCCACAGTTTAAACGTTCGGTTTGTCACAGAAAGTTTACGGCGTGATTTGGGATAGCAAATCTTAATGTCAACGGCTGAAATTTGGACATAAGATAGATTAAAGTGTTAGAAACAAAGTCTATGTTGAAAAGTTTTGGGTTTGAATTCCCGAAGGACGCGTTTTAGGCGTGTTTTTTAAATTGGACGAAAATAGGGTTTTTGATAACCGATTTTTGTTACAAGCCTATATCTCGAGTTTTAAACAACAATAAACCACGAAAATTTGTGAGTAAGGTCTTAACTTACTGATTTAGAGATTAGGGTCAATGGAACGGGTATCCGGACGTCCTAGGGTCGCGGCGAACGGCCAATCTTTCCGATCGCTTTTTGTTCATTTTCTGGCGTGAAATCGTAGCAAAGGAAAAGGATTTTAATTCGAGTTTTGGAGACTTAAGGACGGATGGAACACTGTATTAAGACTTACCAAGGTTCTTTGAGGCAGTGGCTCCGTCCCGGTTGCCTCGTCGTCGCCGGAATGTTTGTCGGAAATCGTCGTCGGAGGAGTCTTTGACTTGGGGAGGAGGATTGGGAGTGTTTAGGGTTAGGTCTCTGAAATTATGGGGAGGGGGCGCCCAAATTCGATCCTATACCCTCCCCAATCACTGTGATTGTCTTGCCACCGATTGAGGTCGGAATTTTGGCAAGAAAATCACCATAGAAGGAAAGATTACACCTTCAGCTCCTCTGGCGCGGTCGTGGCGCGCCCTCAGGCCTTTGTGCGCGCGGAGTGCGCGTGATCACTCCTTGGACTCGTTCCGCGACCCGCGCGGTGGCCGCGCGTGCGCGCGACGCCTGAACCGGCCGGGTTGGGCGGTTCGCGTGGTCCGTCGGGTCTTTTCTCCTTTTCTCGATCGGGTTTCTACCCTTCATGCTCTTGGTTCGACTTTTCGGGTCATTTCCGGCTCGAAATTCTCATGTGGATTTAATTACGAATTCGATCTAACTCCCGTATGATAATTCGTCTACTTAATTTAGTCCCGTCCCTCCTTAATGATTTTCCTGAAGTTGTGTTTCGGTTTCTTCGGGTTTAACGTTGAATGTTTTCGGTTATGTTTTATTTTGTGATTATTTCGTGATTTGGTTTGTGACTGAACTTAGAATTTAGATTTCCAAGCTGCCTACGTACCCTGTGAAGGGATCAAGTCATGACGTAGTTCAAAACAATTTGAATTTGTTTATTTGAAATACAAAATATTCGGGTTGTTACATCCTCCCCCCCTTAAGATTACAGTTATGTCCCCATTACTGCCTATTCATTATTCTCCAGAAGGTTCGGATTTTGGTCTTGTTTCTGAGGGGATCGATGCCCTTGGTTTTTGCCATTTCGATAATCTGGGTTTTGTGGCTGCTTAGGTCGAGTGGTCACATCCTCTCTCTTGTTGATGTTCTCTATCCGTGTCCGGCAGTCACGCAATCGGTGACCATGTCGACCACATCGGAAGCATGCTCCTGGCTGAGGGCATCCTCTCGCATAATGTGGTTTACCACACTTTGGACATGGTGGCGCATAGTCACCATGGTTGAAGACTATCCCGTCGTTTCCCCCATTATTGCCTTGAGGTGGTTTATTCGGGCCTCCCCGAATATGGTTCCTCCCTGAGTAATTATCGGTTTCGTGGTCCCGTTTCCTCTTGCCCTTCCCTTGGTTGATGAATGCATTTCCCTCGGCAACTAAAGCTTTCTCTATAGTTCTCAAGCGGTCACTTAAGTTGGGTACAGAGGCCACTTGTCCCCCTTGATTGGGTGCACTATCATCTTGTACGGGTACGTTGGGTTGTCGCTCTTCGTTGGTGTTGGGTGGGATGGGTAGATTGCTAGGTGTTCCTCTTGGTGCCATTCTATCACAACGCACAGGGATCGAATTTCAAATGATTTAATAGTTTTGCGGAAATAATTAAATTAAATGGTGTTAGTAGGAGTTGTTTAGGGTGTATTATAATGTAGTGTTTCAAGTTATTTATAAAAATATGCGGTGTTTAGATTTTAAATTTTTTTTATTTTAAGAAAAAAAATTTGGGTTTAATGAAAACCAGGTTTTACAAATTGGTTTGGTTGTTTTGATATTTTAAAAGCATATAAATACTAGTATTTTAATATTTGATTCAATCGCTGGAGCCCACAACAAGATATTTGGGGCATTAGGAATATTTCTAATAATAAAACTTGCATTTTTGTTTCTTGACAAAAGGAAATTTTTGGCACAAGGACAGGAATGCCAAAAGCCGAGATTTGATATGGGCACGCTAGGCAAGGATGATTGAGATCTAAGACTAAGGGCAGATTAGTATCTAGTTAGCTTCTAAGTTGATGTCATGTCAAGTTTTAAAATGGGACCGTTACTTACACATATAAGAGTTAGCGCAATGTTCAGGTGGGTATGTATGCGAATGCATGTATGCTTTATACAATGCTGCCCCAACTCCGAAAAATATTTTCGTGACTTTAAAAACTTGTTGGGAAAATTTCTATTCATACGTAAATATTTTCCATGGGTTTAAAATAAATTTTGTTCCATGGAAATAAAACTTAAAATTTAAAAATAATAATGATGGTACTTAAAGATTTAAAAAAATAATATTAATATTTGTTTAAAAATCCTTGGGCCTCTATATTGGCCAATAATAATAATAATAATTTAAAAATATTTTCGGGCTCTGATACCACTTTGTAACACCCCGGATTTGATAACCCAGGCCGGGGTGCCACCGCCACACCTCCCTAGCAAGACATGGTTTCTCCGAGCTTGCTAAAGAGATGCAAGGCTATAGGTGTTGGAAAAAAGTTTTAAAAGCAAGTCCGGAATTACTTAAAAATAATAATGTAATATCATCCATACATGATAATAAAAATAATAAGTTGCAGCGGAAATTAAAATACAGGGCCGACATGGCCAAAACTCGGGTTAACAAGCCCGCATGCAAGTCATGAAAAACAAATAATTAAATGCCCAAAGTGATCCCCCGATGCATGATCATGCTCCGTACTCTGTAATGGAAAAATGAACAACGGGTTTTATCAGTATATAAAATACTTAGTAAGTTAATCCCTAACAAAACAATTTAAGGGGTTACATGTGTTTAATTAAAATTACACTTTTCATGCGTTACGAAATTAATCTAGAATTGCATAATCAGTTGCAGCGAAAGTATACGATTAATTTACTCGAGGCGAAAATACATGATTTAAAGACTTAATTTTAAAGCGTAATTTAATAACATAATTTAAGACGTGAATTTAGAGGCATAATTAAAAGCATGATAAATAAATTTCCTCATAATCAAATACGCACACTAATCTTTTATATTTGTATCCCGTAAACTAAGAAGATGACACCACACAAGGGAGATCACTAACGAGGCATTCTCAAAAATCATAATCAGTTAGCCAGTGAACCGGCGGCCGCAGCCGTATCAGTATTGACTGCCGTTTTGGCTAGCCATGTGTATCTACCGTCAGTTTGACAGGCATGTATATCAACTGTCATTTGACAGGCCTTTCAAGCGGTTTCGCTGCCACTCGGGCAGACCATGTATTTCCCACTGCCGATTTGGCAGGCCATGTGCACAACTTCCGTTTTGGCATAGTAAGGAGATCACTAACGAGGCAATCTCAATAATCGTAGGACCACTAATGAGGTAGTCCAAATAAAGGGAGACCACTAACGAGGCAGTCTCAATAATCGTAGGACCACTAACGAGGCAGTCCAAATAATTTGTATGAAGATCGGCTCATCCTAGTAAACGGGATTTTTCGAGAGTTCATATTTCAATGTTAGAAAATATTCGATATCGCGTTTCGTAGTGCGAGTTTTCTCAAGTTCGAAAAATCCAATTCGAGGCAGTTTACGCCTTTCTTAATTGAAAATTCGTCTTTACACCAAAAATTCTGAAATTTTTACAGTAGTTCAAAAACACACGCGCGAACAAGTTTCATGTTTTAAGTTTTTGGAAATAAGGTTCCAAAGAGAGTCAAATTTCGAGTTCTTTGCAAAAGAAAATTTCTGTCTCAAAAACTGGTTTCGTCACAGGTTCGTGCGACGCCGATTAAAAATTCATTTCAAAATCAATTGATGCGACATTTATACAGTAGATACAAAACACATTAAGGAACAACTTTCATGTTTTGAGAATTTGGAAATAATGAATTTTAGATGCTCAAAAATCGACCACAACACACTGTAGACGCGCGGACTCCGAAGAGGTTTTAAAACAGTTTTGAAATTCGACCATTTTGACATATCAAATGAACACCAAAATTTATGATATTTTATATGCATAATCTAGACACAATTATCTACAACTTTTGTTTAGAAATGCAAAGTCGAGTCATTCCAGAAACGGGTGAAAACCATGCATCAAGTCGAGTAAAGTAATCTGTCCACAGTTTAAATGTTCGGTTTGTCACAGAAATTTTACGGCGTGATTTGGGATAGAAAATCTTAATGTCAACGGCTGAAATTTTTACACAAGATAGATTAAAGTGTTAAGAACAAAGTCTATGTTGAAAAGTTTTTGGTTTGAATTTCCCGAAGGTCGAGTTTTAGGCGCGTTTTTGAAATTGGACGAAAATAGGGTTTTTGATAACCGATTTTTGTTACAAGCCTATATCTAAGTTTTAAACAACAATAAACCACGAAAATTTGTGAGTAAGGTTTTAACTTACTGATTTAGAGATTAGGGTCACTGGAACGGGTATCCGGACGTCCTAGGGTCGAGGCGAACGGCCAATCTTTCCGATCGCTTTTTGTTAGTTTTCCGGCGTGAAATCGTAGCAAAGGAAAAGGGTTAAAATTCGAGTTTTGGAGACTTATGGACGGATGGAACACTGTATTAAGACTTACCAAGGTTCTTTAAGGCAGTGGCTCCGTCCCGGTTGCCTCGTCGTCGCCGGAATATTTGCCAAAAATCGTCGTCGGAGGAGTCTTTGACTTGGGGAGGAGGATTGGGAGTGTTTAGGGTTAGGTCTTTGAAAATTATGGGGAGGGGGCGCCCAAATCCGATCCTATACCCTCCCCAATCACTGTGATTTTCTTGCCACCGATTGAGGTCGGAATTTTGGCAAGAAAATCACCATAGAAGGAAAGATTACACCTTCAGCTCCTCTGGCGCGGTCGTGGCGCGCCCTCAGGCCTTTGTGCGCGCGGAGTGCGTGCGATCACTCCTCGGACGCATCTCCGCGACCCGCGCGGTGGCCGAGCGTGCGCGCGCGGAGTGCGCGCGATGCCTGAACCGGCCGGGTTGGGCGGTTCGCGTGGTCCGTCGGGTCTTTTCTCCTTTTCTCGATCGGGTTTCTACCCTTCATGCTCTTGGTTCGACTTTTCGGGTCATTTCCGGCTCGAAATTCTCATGTGGATTTAATTACGAATTCGATCTAACTCCCGTATGATAATTCGTCTACTTAATTTAGTCCCGTCTCTCCTTAATGATTTTCCTGAAGTTGTGTTTCGGTTTCTTCGGGTTTAACGTTGAATGTTTTTGGTTATGTTTTATTTTGTGATTATTTCGTGATTTGGTTTGTGACTGAACTTAGAATTTAGATTTCCAAGCTGCCTACGTACCCTGTGAAGGGATCAAGTCATGACGTAGTTCAAAACAATTTGAATTTGTTTATTTGAAATACAAAATATTCGGGTTGTTACATCTTATTTGTTTAAATCTAGAGTAGAGTTGTATAATTCCTTGTAATGTGGGTTTCCTATAAATAGGCCAACCCTAACATTATGTCATTTAACCTTTGAATGAATATAACAATTTGAGAGTGTTTTTTCTTTGGTATCAAAACCAAGAGCATTTGAAGGCCACCACCAAATGTATCCCTCGCTGGATAAATTCCTTTCAAGCATTGAAAGTGTTTGATCATATGGACACCATTAGGATCATTGATTGAGGGAATAGTCAGCACACTCGGTGCAATCGATTCCGAGGTTAAGTCTTCTGAAGTGGAATCTCACCTATCCTGTTATATCTATTTTCTTATTTTCTCATCTTTCAAATCGTATCCAATCCCGATCCATGGCAGTAATTTCATTGGTTTGTGTTGTTGATGTTGTTTGAATTTAGTGGTACTTTTGACAGTATTGGTAATCACATTTTGGATATTTTTAGAGTATAGGATTGACAACTCTCACTTCAATTTCATTTACATTTATACAATAAAAATATTTAAATAAACTAAAACTCTATTCATATGAGATAAGGACTTGACCTTGTGATCAAGTTCGATTCTCCATCTGGTCCCCTATACCACCCATTTTTTCCTTTGTAATTTGCGTGGAATGAGTTCCTATCACCCATTTTCTAGCCTGTATAGACAGCTAAGGAAAAAAAAAACAAAAAAACTCTAACTCGATTCCAAAATGTTACATATACATATATAGTAATTAGCAATCTTAAAGGTCAATTAAACATTTTTCCTTTCTTTGTTGAAAATATTTAATTTGGCTCATAGTTATGATTATTAACAATATGCACACGAAATTTCCAGGTTGAGTAACTGAACATCGATTTTAGTATATTAAATTATTTTTATTATAATAAGTTTTCAGGGATGACAACCTTAAAACAAAAATTAGTCAATTAATCACTCTCGTCTCATTTTTACCATAATAAAAGTGGCAGATGACGATTTGTATAGGAGATGAGTAAATGAAAGTATAATTAAAAGATTTTTATCGTGTAGTGACACAAAATTTGGTAGTTAAATCTAAAATGTACTCGCAACCGAATTCGCGACAAAAACTCATTAACTACTAAATTTTTAGTGACCGAATTCAATATCTAAATGAAAATATTTTTGTAATGTATAGTGAAGCAAGAAGGCTACAACAGCGGTGGTTTCAACATTTTTTATAACAGGGTTTCACTCTCACATCATTTCATGCTAATTTTTACTCCCTCCATCCCATTTCAAAGGTCTCATTTTCTATTTTGGTCCGTTCCACTTCAATTGTCACATTTCATTATTTAGAAAATTTTTACTCCTTCAAGCAAACATCACATCAATTATTTACTCCACCTTAATAAAATAACTCATTCTACCTAAAATATCGTATCCAAAAGAAATGTGACATCTCAAATGGGACGAAGGGAGTATTTTATATAGTTTCTCTCCGATCCAGCTCACTTTATCACTAATATTTTTTTATTATATTATATGTGCATGAAAAACACATTCAAATCCTTAGTCTGGCATTGAATTATACTACGCATTTACAACAACTAATCTTTTTTACCTCCTTTTCTTGTAGAATATTACCATCCAATAAATTTATTGCATTATTTCTTATTGGGGGTGGGGGTCGGGGGACCCTGGTAAGTGGTACCCTACAGGCTCTATATAGCATAGGGTCATGTGTGCACCAATTTTAATTTTAATTGAAATAATAATAAAAGATTGTGTTGTGTGAGCCAATCAAAGCAACGGTCTGGTAAAGTTGATACACTTTTATGTTTTTCCTCCTGAAACTTCCCAACGGTAACGACTTTACCTGTCTTCCAAATTATTCAATTCTTCCGTCTCCAATCCCTATTATCATTAAAGAAACCGCGTTTCATCATTTTCATTAAACTACCAATTTCTACTACACAATCACATTGTTCCTTCTAGAAGTCAGCTTACATGTAATAAGTTTTATTGTTAATTTAGTCCTCTTTACTTATATATTGTTTTTTTTTTTTTTTTTTTGCTCAACAGCCATATTACTGCCATTTTGGCGAACACAATTATCTAGACGGTGCTTTCAAGGTCGGAAAGCGGGATGATGACTATCATAATGAAGGCTACGAACTAAAGCATTGTGAAAATAAAAGAAAGTAAATACGTAAAGCATTAAAGGAAAGCAGGTGAAGAAAAAGGAAAAACCTTAAATAAAATAGATATTACAATAAATGTAAATTTTTGGAGTGGTGTTGGAACCTTTTCTCCGGTCTAAGAAATACCTATTTATACAAATGTTTGTGCCTTCCTACGAAAAGACCTTTTGGGATCAGTCGCGGCTTGATCGGATGTGGATCTCCACCCGCTCTTTCAATTCCTGGCACAGATATGCCCTTCTACGATGATCGGATGCTTCCTTGCTTAGATTATATTGATTTAGCTACACTTGGAATCATCTTTCTCGGATGGCATTACTCGCATACTCGCGCAATTTGGTTTTTCGGTCTCACTGTCTTCGGGTTGCGACTTTATTTAACAAGTACTGGCTTTGCTCGGGATGACTTTGCTCGGGGTCCATGGGCTGGACTTCACTATCTTCACCGTTCAAGCCTTGACATTGGGCATGTCATGCAATTTGTGCCCTAACTAGTTTTGGGCTATATTAACATATTTTCATGTGTTAACAAGCCTATAGAGGTTAGGAAAGAGGTGATAGGAGTCCATTCCTGTAACACCCCGGATTTGATAACCCAGGCCGGGATGTCATCGCCACACCTCCCTAGCAAGACACGGTTTCTCCGAGCTTGCTAAAGAGATGCAAGGCTATGGTTTTTCAGAATTTAAAATATTCAAACAACCCATTATAATATAATTTAAAAATCATAATATCAGAGTGCAGCGGAATATAATATTTACATACATATAATTGTAATGTAGCGGAAATTTAAATATTGGGCCAACATGGCCAAAACACGGGTTAAACAGGCCTGTTCATGCAAGTCGTAATTAAATGCAGGAATTTAAAATAGAGTTTTTCCCGAATGTTCCCATGTATGCATATGATGATGCATAATCCTCATACTCTGAAAGAAAAAGGAAAAATATGGTTTGGTCAGCAAAAACGTGCTGAGTAAGTTAACACCTACTATGATCAAGGGGTTTCAAAATCTTTAATTAAATCTAAGGAAAACATATGCATATAAGACATGATTTAAATTTTATTCATCTAATAATAATTTAATTACATATTTGAAAAGACAAGGATTTCCACAAGATCATAATTTAACACACGTATAAAGAGGTTTAATTAAATAATTAAATTTTTACTCCGAGGCATGCGTACAAACAATTCATCTATCAATTTAAAATTAATAATTTAATTGTGTACTTGAACATGCATTTAATCCATAATAACAATTTAATAAGATATAAAAATTTAAAGACATAATTTTAAATGCATAATTTAAAGACGAGCATAAATAAATAAATACTTAAAAATATTAAATCTTTTATTTCCCCGTTACGTAACCATTTCTCAATATTTTGTATAGCCGGTGGTCTGGCGGCCGCAGCCGTGTCGTATTTCAAGTATTTCATTGGCCGTTTTGGCACAACTTCTCATAACATTCACTCTCGGCTGTTTTGGCACGAAGCGAAAAGCTAGGGGGCGTTCTATTGAGCATTTTCCCCCTACGTCGGTCACTCTCGGCCGTTTTGGCACGAAGCGAAAAGCTAGAGGGGCACTTCATCGAGCACTCACCCCCTACATAGGTCACACTCGTCCGTCTAGGCACGATGCGAAAAGCTAGAGGGGGCACTCTATCGAGCACTCACCCCCTACATAGCCAAATATCTCATATGTTTCAATTTAGTGCAACGGGATTTTTCAAAAGTATATATATTGTATTTCAAGGTCTCGACCGTTTGTTTCGATATTTCAAAATCTCTTTAATTTAAAAATCTCTTAGCGTCACAGTTTAGCCTTCTTAATTCAAAAATTCATTTCAAGTCCAAAAATTCTGAAATTTTCACAGTATATCAAAAACACCCTAACGAATAACTTTCGTGTTTTAATGATTTCGTAATAAGTTGAGGGAACATGTCAAAAATCGAGTTTATTGCACAACATGTACACTGTCAGGATTCAGGTTTACCACAGTATGGAAAATCGACATTTTGACATACCAAATGGACTCCAAAAATTCTGAAATTTTATATGCACATACTAGACATAATTATCTACAACTTTTATTTAGATTGCAAGGACCAATTCGGAATAGAATATATAGAAACAAGCTTATCAAGTTTGGATATGTTCACAGCCAGATTTCGAAAAGTCTTATCAAGGCAGTTTATGTTTGATGCGATTTGCAATAGAAAACATCGATGAAAATGTCTGAAATTTTTACACAACATAGATTAATATGTTAGAATCAAAATTCTAGTTTTGAGTTTTTCGGTTTGAACTCTCGAAATAGGGGTTTTGGTCTGATTTCAAATCTGTCACAGTTTCAAGTTCAACTCTCAAGGCAGGTTGCTTCTCGGCCATTTTCAGTCATCAAAGCGCAATGAAAAATTATAAAAAGTTTACACGAACTAGATCTATGTCTTAGGAACGTTTTTCTTGTTTTGAGTTTTTCCGTTTGAGCAGTTTTAAGGGTTCGAAAAATTCGCACAAAATCGCTGCGCCGGGGGTTTTTCGTGTTGACAGATTTTAGAGTTATTAAATCTCTATGTTTGGTTGCATTTTAAGTCACCCAAAACCAAGTAAGCATTAACTTACAGTGGTAAGGTGTTTGGTCGTCCTCAGGTCGCTTGGCTCGTCCAAATCCACTACGAACGGATCTCCTCAACGCCAAGCTTCCAACTTTGGCCATGATTTCAACTCGGAAGAATAAATCCAATGTTAGATTGAGTTTTCGGGTTCAAAAACTTAAATGAAAATCTATAATCGACTTACCCAAGTCTGGAGTACTAGAGACTGAAGGTCCCTTTTAACCAAGATTCAGTTATCGTCGTTAGCCGTGTGTTGTAACTTTGTGTTAATGGAAAGCAGTAAGAACACCAAGAATTTGTTGACCCAGTTTGGTCGTGAGACCTACATCTGGGGGATTCCAATCCAGGCGATCTAGACTAAGAAGAACCAAAAACTCTACAGACTTCAACCTAGATTCAAACTAGAAACGGACTCAAACACTAGACGAACTATCTAGACGAACACTATTGTTGGGACTCCCCCTCAACAACAGCCTGCAGGAACACCTCCTGATCCGTATCTCCAGAATCTCCTTGAGTCTGATCTTCTTCGTTCTTCTTCTTTAATCCACCTGAATCCTCTTCTCCAGACTTTTACAATAAGCGCATATCAAAATACAACTCAAGTTCTTCAATGCATAACAATCTTGAAAAACTTAACTAACTTTCTTGAAGACTCAAGAACAATGAAAAACTCTCTCTCAAGACGTATACACTAAAGATGTAAACAGTGAAAACTCAATCTTCTACCAATTACAGACTCAATACAAATATATATACAAATCATTAAACCTAGTCGAGTCTGGTAACTGTCGTCGTCAAAGCAAAGTGCCAACACCTGTATCAACATCTCAATGAAAAGTACAGGTTATAAAGTTCAAACATTGTATTAACAATCTCCCCCACATTTCATGGAGATGATGATCCATCAAACAGGTTTCAAACAGTAAATCAAATAAGCACAACTTAGCACATTCAATCAGAATATTACCAATTCAAAATACCAACATTAACATCATAGACGACAGTTCAAATAAGCAAGCAAAACCAAAACAAGCATAGTCAGTAGCAGATATCATCATCAGTTCAAAGTTTTAACAACCAATCAACAACCCAAAAACATCCACAAAAACAGATAAAGTTCAGAGTTTACCAAACCACCAACAACCAGAAATCAGAAACCCAAATTACTCCCCCTTGATGGATCACACAACTCCATCAGAAGAGTCCTCCTCATCGGCAAAAGGGTTCTGGTCAGAAGTACGAGCAGTGCTTGAAGAGCCTTTCCTTGACGGGGACAATGAGCCTGGGAGCATACTGATAAGCTGATTGATCTTCCTTTTTGTAGCAATGGCCTCCTGGCTTATCTTCGTCTGCTTGTCACTAAGTGCAAGCAATTCGGCTTTAATAGCTGCACTCGATCAGTTCCAGACGGAGGAGGGCCTTCCTTAAAGTCATTGTGCTTGTCCCGCAGATTAGGAGTAGGGGCATGGACATTGATCTTGACAAGTTCAGTCTTATCAACCTTGATACAATGCTTATAAAGCAAAAGAGTAATCAAGGCCGGATAAGGAAGACTTGCTGCCTTAGAGATGTTGTCCCGAGTAAAACCTAACATCCTTTTTAAGACAAGAAGATCGAAATTCATTAGCTCAATCCCAGTATCAATAATGTACAGAAGTTTACCCATCTCCAAGGAAGGTTGAGAAGCATTCGTCGTTGGAAGAATGTTCGCATGACAGAGGTAGTACAGACAATGAAATTTCATGGTTAGATCAGCAGAACTACACTTGCGTCTTCCAAAATCAAAAGCACGTTCATTGGAAATATGAAAAGCAAGTTCAGCAGGCTCTTGAGGCAGGTACTCCAAAGCATCTCCGAGGTCGTCGTTAGGAGGGAGTTCCAACAACTCATTGATAGTGGAAGGGGTAAGTGTGATAAACTTTCCACGAATGTAGATCTTTCCTGCCCAGGGTGAGTTTGCACTTAAAAGATCAGAAGAAAGATTGGCATAGAATTCTCTCACCAGTGTTGGAGAATAAGACTTGAAGATATTCGCCCATTTCAATAAGTGTCGCTCCTCCAAAAACTCATCAAATCCCAGCTCGGAGTATGTCTTGTGAGTAAAAGCCTCCTCTGGTATGAACTTCCTGTGAGCGAGATCACTTGTACCAAACTCCATCCTTGGTAAAGTAGGTTTTGTTGAAAGGTCGTTTCGACTTAGGATCAACATGGGACTGCCTCGTGCGCGGTCGTTTGACAGAAGTATTGACATCTGAAGTAGACGAACTCCTCTTTTTCTTTGCAGATCGTGTGGCTGGACGTCGAGGCACAGTTTGAACTTCTGGTGACTCATCCTGAGACGCAGGGTCAGGGTTTGATGGCTCGTCATGAGAAAGAATGTCGTGTTCTACTTCAACATTTTCTTCTCCTCCTGGAGTAGGATGCTCTCCTTCAGTGGTGGTCGGAGGCGGAGTAGCTTGAGTAGGAGGATCTTCCGCTTCAACATTGTGACTCGTGGTGGTGTTAGTAGGTTGTTCAGGGGCTGGAACAACTTTGATTGGCTCAGCATTCTCATCAGCAGCAACAATAGCTAATTCAGTAAGATTTGCAGTGGTCGTGGATGGATTTTGGACATCAGGCACATTAGGGTTCTCAGAAATTGGGGATTTCGAGGGCTCTTGAACGATCACTGGCTCAGAGGACTTCTCGGCAACATTAGTGGAAGAAGATGAAGCCATTGAAGGAAAATATGAACTGCAAGACTTAAAATTTTGAAGAGTGAAGGCAAATGTGAAGTTTAAACTCAGAAAACTGCACTTTAAAGAGAGAAATGAAGAAGGTGAAGGGGCGACGGTTTCTTGATGTACGACGTGATGGCTGTCAGTTTTTGCAGTCATCATGAGCGCTGCAACAACGTCTCCACGCAGTGCTTATCGGTTTTGAAAAGAATTTGGGCCTGAAAATGCTTTTGGGCCAGATCAAGTGTAAAAGTATATACATAATATTATAAACATAAGCTTGAAATGAACTAGTTAGAGTAACAAATGCCCATTACCGATCTAAGAGTCTCAAACCTTTCACCATCAAGTGCCTTAGTTAGGATGTCAGCGCGTTGTTCTAACGTCCCAATATGTTCAATGTTGCATACACTTTCCTCTACAAGGTCTCTAATGAAATGATACCTTATATCGATGTGCTTGCTGCGACTATGTAGAACAGGGTTCTTTGAAATGTTGATCGCACTGGTATTGTCGCAATAGACCTTAAAATCATCCTTCTTAATACCATAATCACTCAAAATTTGCTTCATCCACATTAATTGTGAACAGCAACAAGTTGCAGCTATATACTCTGCTTCCGCTGTGGAGAGTGCTACTATATTTTGTTTCCTAGAAAACCAACATACAAGGTTGTTCCCAAGGTAGAAGCAGCCTCCGGTCGTCGAGCGTCTGTCATCACTACAACCTGCCCAATCCGAATCCGTATACCCTATCAAGTCCAAATTTGATCTTTTAGAGAACCAAATGCCTAATCCAACAGTTCCTTTGATATATCTCATGATGCGTTTTACAGCTTTCAAATGCACCTCCTTTGGATTTGCTTGAAATCTTGCACAAACTCCCGTGCTAAAAGAGATATCGGGTCTAGTGGCTGTTAAGTAGAGTAGACTACCGATCATGCTTCGATACAATTTCTGATCTACACCAGCTCCTTGATCATCCTTGGATAATTTCTGTTGTTGTCCTTGCGGTGTTCTAGCGACCTTGCTATCATCCAGCTTAAATCTCTTTAGCATGTTTCGAGCATACTTCTCTTGACTAAGAAATATTCCATCATCCAGTTGCTTCACTTGTAGTCCTAAGAAGTAGGTCAACTCTCCTATCATACTCATTTCAAACTCAGACTGCATAGCTTTAATAAAGTCGTTTCTGAGATGTTCTGACGTTGCTCCGAAGATAATATCATCTACATATACCTGTGCAATTATGAAGTGGTCGTTCTCATGTTTGATAAACATCGTCTTATCAGCTCCTCCTCTTTTGTAACCATTACAAATAAGGAATGAAGACAATCGATCATACCAAGCTCTAGGAGCTTGTTTAAGACCATAAAGTGCACCTTTCACTCGATAAACATGATTTGGTCTAGTTGGATCCTCAAAACCAGCAGGCTGTGCCACAAAGATCTCCTCCTTGATCTTGCCATTTAAGAAAGCTGTTTTGATGTCAAGTTGATACAGCTTGAAATCCAAAGAACAAGCAAAGGCTAATAGAATTCTGACAGCTTCCATCCTAGCTACAGGAGCGAATGTTTCACCATAATCTAAACCTTCTATTTGTGTGAAACCTTGAGCTACCAAGCGCGCTTTATTTCTGATGATATTCCCTTGTTCATCTGTTTTGTTCCTAAAGACCCACTTAGTACCAATAACATTGATGTTCTGTGGTTGTTCGACCAACTCCCAAACATCATTCCTTTCGAATTTAACCAGCTCGTCTTGCATTGCTGCTATCCAATATTCATCCATAAGGGCTTCAGATACATTCTTTGGCTCCACTTTAGATATGAAACAGTTTAGACCTGCCAACTCTCTGTAATTAACTCTCTTGCTTCTAGTAAGACGTTGAACACTTGGATCACCAATAATATCTTGCTGTGAGTGATGTTTCAGAGTTCTTGGACCTTTTCTCTTATCCAAAGTAGTAGTTTCAGAACTTTCTATACACTCTTCTGAAAGTTGCTCAGATTGATCTCCTTCATCATCATCAATATCAACTCCTTCAAACTGATGTTGATCTGATGTCTCAACTACAGGTGCTTCTGAAATATTGGAAGTAGGAACACTAGGTACTGGATCATCCAGCTCTCTAGATGGTAGATTATACTGATCTTTAAACAAAACATTGACTGACTCAGTAACCTTCTTAGCTTGAGTTAGATAGACCCGAAAAGCTCTTGAGTTATTTGAGTAACCCAAAAACCATCCTTCTTCAGATCTTGCATCAAACTTTTTAAGATGTTCCCTGTCCCTGTAGACAAAACATTTTGATCCAAAAATATGAAAGTATTTAAGAGTAGGAGTGTTACCATTCCAGATTTTATAAGGTGTATCGTTGGTATGAGGTCGTAACAACACCCGATTGACGATGTGACAAGCTGTGTGAACTGCTTTGGCCCAAAATGACTTGCCAAGTGTGCTAGCATGTAGCATAGACCGTGCCATCTCTTGAAGAGTTCTATTCTTTCTTTCAGCAATCCCATTTTGTTGAGGCGTTTTTGGTGCAGAAAACTCATGAGAAATTCCATGGTTGTTATAGAAATGTTCGAACTCCTGGTTTTCGAACTCACGTCCATGATCAGTCCTTATTCTCTTAATTTTGACTTGCTTCTCATTCATTAGGTTTAGGCTCAATCTCTCAAATTGTTGGAATGCTTCATCTTTACTCCTGAGAAAACAGACCCAAGTAAATCTCGAAAAATCATCTACAAGAACTAAAGTGTACCTCTTGCCATAAGATCCATGTGAACAAGTTCTAAGCAGTGACTTGTTGAGATTCCATCAGTCTTCTTGTGTTTGGTTCGTGTCTGCTTCCCTTTAGAACAATCAACACAGGTAAGATCTTTGTTGTTATGAAGTTTTGGCAACCCTCTGACAGCATTGGAATAGCTCAGCTTGTACAAAGTTTGATAGTTGATATGTCCTAGCCTTTTGTGCCACAAGTTTGTATGATCATCTTTGCTAACTAGTGCCTTGGCCAGATTCACTTCCAAAGTATAGCAATTATTCTTAGAGCGTTTCCCTGTCAAAATATTATTTCTCCTGCAATCAAAAACTTCACAAAAGTTCTTAGTAAAGATAACAAGAGCATCTTCATCACATAATTGACTTATAGAAATGAGATTAGTAGTAAGCCCTTCTACATGATAAACCTTAGAAAGTTGAGATAAATCTCCACTCTCTATATTACCAAAACCTGTAATCTTACTCTTTGCACCACCACCAAAAACAACATCTCCACAATCTCTAGGAGTGAAATTGCTCAGAATTACTTTATCTCCAGTCATGTGTCTTGAACAGCCTGAATCAAAGTACCATCTCTTACTTCGAAGTTGTTGCTGTGAAGTCAGAACTACAAGGCATTGAGATATTTTTCTCTTAGGCACCCACTCTTTCTGAATAATGATCTTCTTCTTCAAATCATCATTAGGCCAAACCACTAGACGTCCGTTCATAAGATCACAAACTATTCTCATGCATGTTTCAGCTGTATGGCCAGGAAGAGTGCAGTAAACACACTCTCGGCGTCGTTTGGATGATGTGGCAACATCTTGTTGAGACAATAGACTTGACTCAGCATTTAGGTTTCCTCCACTAACAAATAATCTTTTTCCAGTAGATCCTTGATCCTTATAACCAATTCCTCTCATATCTTTATAGCTCTTCCCAATAGAGAGTACTTCATCCAGTTTACCCTTACTCTTAGCCATTTTCTTCAAATCAGCAATTTGGTCTTTCAAAACAATCAACTCTTTCTGAAGAGATTCCTTTTCCTTGGACAATGTTGAGTTCTGAACCTTGACCTCTTCATACTCTGTCTTCAAAGCATTTAAATCATCAACAGTTTTAACCTTCTCAGATTCTACTTTGTTAAGTGTCAGCTCGATGTCTGTGAGTTGTTTCAACAACTTCTGTTTTTCTAGAACAGTTTCATCAAATTCTTCCTTAAGATCTTCATAGATTTCAACAAGCTCAGCATAAAGATTACCTGATTCACCTGAAACAATAGAGGAAATGTCAGCAATTAATTGTATTGACTCAGGATTACCTTCCATAGGAGTAGGACTGGCTTCTCTCGTCATATATGCTACAACTTCTTCTTCATCACTAGATTGTTCATTTGAAACTTCAACTTCTGACTCATCATCATCACTTAGTGTTGCTTGTAGTGCTTTTCCTCTCCTCTTCTTGCCTGTAGGACATTCCTTTTTGACATGACCTTTCCCACCACATTCAAAGCAAATGACTTCATTATCTTTTTCAGTATCTTCATCATCTCTTGATTTCTTAGGCTTTCGAAATTTCCCATCAAATTTCTTCTCCTTTTTGAAATTCTGCGTTTTGGTCGTTGATGGCGCGTCAGAACTTCTAGTCGAATTCCTATTTGACTGGAACTTTTGGAAGCGTTTGTTCTGCAACATCTTTGCAATCTTCTTGGAGAGAAAAGATACATCATCTTCTGTAAATTCTGTAGCATCCTCTTCAGCCTTGAAAGCGATGTTCTTCTGGGATTTCTCAGTTGCAAGATGATTCATCTCATATGTTTGCAAGATTCCCACTAATTCTCTAAGAGACATGGTCTTGATCTTCTCCACTTCCTCAAGGGCTGAAACCTTCCCTGAATACTTCTTTGAAACAGATCTGAGGAATTTTCTCACCAATTTTGGTCCTTCAAAGGTCATTCCTAATGCAGTAGCTTGATTGACAATGTCGATGAATCGTCCGTAGTATGTTGTAACATCTTCATCATTCGTCATCCGCAGACTATCGAAGATAGACTCAATCCGATGTAGCCTGGTAGATTTAACGTCCTCTGAACCTTCGTGCTGTGTCTCCAAGAAATTCCATGCTTCGTATGCGGTTGTGCAATTTGCAATCATCCGAAATTGAGGTTCATCCATGGCACCGCTGATTGCGTTGAGAGCCGTTTAATTTGCTTGCCGTAGACTCTTCTCTTCTTGCGTCAATTCGGACTTTCTTGCTAGACGAATTTTTGCAGGTTCAGTCGATCCTTCTGGGGCTTTGTCTTCTCTGATTGGATGCGTCCATGGCTCAAGAACAGACTCCCAGACCTCTTCTCCTTGTGCTAGTAGATAATTCTTCATTCTTGCTTTCCAATAGGCGTAGTCATTTCCGTCGAACAATGGTGGTCGTGCATTCGATGCTCCTTCTCGAATCATGATTCTTGAATCTTGAAAATGAATGGATTTTTCTCAGCTACGTTTGAGAATCTGCTCTGATACCAGATTGAAGGTCCCTTTTAACCAAGATTCAGTTATCGTCGTTAGCTGTGTGTTGTAACTTTGTGTTAATGGAAAGCAGTAAGAACACCAAGAATTTGTTGACCCAGTTCGGTCGTGAGACCTACATCTGGGGGATTCCAATCCAGGCGATCTAGACTAAGAAGAACCAAAAACTCTACAGACTTCAACCTAGATTCAAACTAGAAACGAACTCAAACACTAGACGAACTATCTAGACGAACACTATTGTTGGGACTCCCCCTCAACAACAGCCTGCAGGAACACTTCCTGATCCGTATCTCCAGAATCTCCTTGAATCTGATCTTCTTCGTTCTTCTTCTTTAATCCACCTGAATCCTCTTCTCCAGACTTTTACAATAAGCGCATATCAAAATACAACTCAAGTTCTTCAATGCATAACAATCTTGAAAAACTTAACTAACTTTCTTGAAGACTCAAGAACAATGAAAAACTCTCTCTCAAGACGTATACACTAAAGATGTAAACAGTGAAAACTCAATCTTCTACCAATTACAGACTCAATACAAATATATATACAAATCATTAAACCTAGTCGAGTCTGGTAACTGTCGTCGTCAAAGCAAAGTGCCAACACCTGTATCAACATCTCAATGAAAAGTACAGGTTATAAAGTTCAAACATTGTATTAACAGAGACCTTGTGTCCTACGCCTCCTCCGTCGGTTTTCGTCGCCGGAAAGTGATCGGAAAGTTTGAAGTCGGTGATTTCGGGTGTTGGAAGAACTTGGGAGATTTTGGGAGAGACAATGAGGTTGCTAGGGTTTGGGATTTTGAAAATAATCAGTCCCAAGACCCCTAGAGCCGGCCATATACACCTTCCTTCGCTCAGGATCGAGTTTCCAAAGTCGGGGGGTCGAAATATGGCAAGAAATCCCCTAAAGCTGCTGCATTGGCGCGGTGGTGGCGCGGTTTTTAGGGCAAAACCGCGCGGACAGCGCGCGAGCCCCGGCTGGGCTGCGGTCCGTGCCGGGCCGTGCATTCCGTCGGGCCTTTTCTCCTCTCTTTCGGACTCCTGTCCTCCTACATTTTCGGGCTCGATTTTTCGGGTCATTCTCGGATTATAAATTCTTATCTTAAATTTATCTCGACTCAAATGAATTTAATGTTTGAAATCTTAAATCCGTCGTTCTCGGGTTCGTCGGCTTCCAATTTGTCGTCTTTTGACTCCCGTGCAATAACTTGTGTAATTAAAATACTTCCGACTTCACGGGTTCTTGGAATTATAATTCTTTTCCTTCTTGAATTTAATTCCAATCATTTTGACTCAATTCATGGAATGTCCTCGGGCTTCCTTTCCCTCTTTTATTCCATTTGAATTTTTGAATTTATCGGCGTTTCATTTCCGAGCAATAATTTATTGTGATAAATTATTTTCTCTCTCGGAGATATTGCGACCTTCATCGGAATAAGAAACTAATTTTATTCCTTTGGGTGCCGATAAAAATCTCGGGTATTACAATTCCACACAAATTATAAAGGAACAAAAAAGAGCGATTGGGGTTCGGGTGGGGATCGAACCTCCAATCTAAAGGTTGAAAGTGATGGGATCTGACTACCAGGCCAAGTGCTTATCTCCTCTTATATATATTTAAACTTTCATCTTGATAATTATTGCAGGGGACAAAAAATAATTCTACCATATGTTACCTTTGAAAAAGTAATACTCCTAGCAGATTAATAGAATTTAATCGATTCCTTCGGAAAAGTAATAACAGATAGTAGTAGTGTTTTAGAAAGATCTAACAAGATTAGAAATGAATAGTGAGTGTCCCTCAAAAAAATAAATGAAAAAAAGAATGAAATATTTACTGAAACATTTGTGAACGATTACAACTAGAAGTACAACTAGAAGCTCGCAAAGTAATTTGCACTATTGGTGTAATATACCTTAGAATATGGCTTAAAAGGACCTGACATGCCCAACCAAATAGATAAAACCCAAATGCGTTGTTTAATGTTGGTTCAACAATCTACAATCCACAACCAGAAGACATATACATAAAAAAGTGCGAATTTTAAAACAATGAACACAATGGATTTGTTCACCCAGTTCAATAAACCTCACTACTAGAAAAAATCTGGATTCGGTCGCTAAAATTGTGGTAGTTAACGAGTTTCGGTCGCTAAAATTATGGTCGCTAACGAAATTCGGTCGCTAACCCCTTTAACTACCGAATTTTACCAAATTTTTCGGTCGCTAAAACAAAAAATTCTTGTAGTGCCTTATCTATATTTGGGGGCATACCAAGCCAGTCATCTTTAACTAACATAGCTACTCTATCTATTTTGCTTCAAGCTCAAAAGAAAATAATAAAACCATTTAAGCTCTCATTGTGTTTTACAATGTATGAACTCTCATAAAACTAAAAACACAATGTATGGATTGAGCCAAACAACTAAAAGTATACCTATATTAACTCTATTTGTTTGAAGCTTCCTCGGACACAAGAAATAGAATCCATGGTGTCCTTCTTCTTCACCCTCAAAACCTCTGAAATCCTCTCTGTTTTCTCAAGAATAATATGCCGCAATGTACACAATGGTATATAGATGGGATTCAGATATTTATACCCATTCTAGAAGGCTCTAAACCTTGCAAAGTTGGTCAGAGGTAGTGGACACGTCATGTGTCCTTTTGCCATTTGCAATTACAGCAACACTCGTTGTTGAAAGATTGTTTCAACATTATAGGGACAACGAGCATCTGCACAACTCTCTTAAGATAATATCCCAACACTTTTTCTCCTTTGTGAAGATGATTGGGCCAAAATGCGTTTTTGGGGCTGTCCTGTGCACCGGTGCGGTAATGGTGCGGTTTCTCTCCAGACCGTGCAGAGACTGCGTGGCTCCCGGCCTGGGCTGCGGCCTGGGCCGGGTCATGCGATCCGTCGGGCCTTTCCTCCTCTCTTTCGGGCTTCTGTCCTCCTACGTTCTCGGGCTCGATTTTTCGGGTCATTCTCGGGTTATAAATTCCTATTCCTAAATTTATTTTGAACTCGAAATTATTTCGTATTCGAAATTTTGAATTCATCGAGTTTGAATTTGTCGACTTTGAATTCGTCGAATTTTGGCTCTCGTGATTTCCGACTCCACGGGTTCTTGGAATTAAAATTCTTTTTTATCTTGAATTTAATTTCATTTCTTTTGGGCCCAATCCATGGTATATCTTCGGGCTTCCTTTCCCTCTTTTATTCCATTTTGAATTTTCGAATTTATCGGCTTTTCATTTCCGAGCAATAATTTATTATAATAAATTATTTTCGTCTTCTCGGAAATGTTTCGACCTTGTTTGGATTAAGACTTTTATTTTATTCTTTTGAATGCATATAATATTCTCGGATATTACAGATATATTGGGTTCATGCCCAAATGTTAATTGTATAGGGAAGTATTCATGATAATATGTCGGTCTTAACCGCACCAATTTTACTGCATGTAATATTGCATGCCCCCAAGTTGTCAATGGCAATCCAGATCTCATTAATAATGGTCTGGCAATTAATTGTAAACGCTTTATAAGCGATTCATCAAGTCCATTCTGTGTATGGACATGAGCAACATGATGCTCAACTGTTATGCCAATTGACATGCAGTATTCATCAAACCTCTGGGATAAATATTCACCTGCATTATCCAATTGGATATTCTATTTGTATAATCAAGGAATTGCGCTCGTAATTTAATAATTTGAGCAAGTGATTTTGCAAACGCAAGGTTGTGAGATGATAATAATGATACATTGGACCATCGTGCTGATGCATCAATTAGCACCATAAAATATTTAAATGGCCCACATGGTGGATCTATAGGTCCACGTATATCGCCCTGAGTTCTTTCAAGAAAAATAGGGCTTTCAGTTCCCACTTTTGTTGGTGAATGTTTAGAAATCAGTTTTCCTTGAAAGCAAGCAACACATATATAATCATTATTTTGCTGCAATTTTTGTCCCTTTAATGAATAACCATGACTATTTGTAATAATTCGCCTCATCATTGTAGAGCCAGGATGGCCTAGGCGATCATGCCATATCATATATTTGTCTGTAAGCCTATGACTTCCAATGGACCTCTGGCCTATTTTGGGATGTTTTTCATTCACGGGCCTCTGGCCTTTAATAAACTGATGGTCAATATCAATGGGCCTATGGCCTTCAATAGAACTCTGGTCTATTTGGGGAATATTAGACCTGTGATAATTATCAATTGTATTTATCTTTGTAAAATACAATCCCGATGACAGAGCTCGTAATTTTTCCAATATACATTTCTTACCATGAGCGGTATTTGTAATTAAGAAATATTTGACATTATCTGAAGTTGATGTCTCGAGATGATACCCATTTTCTCGAATATCTTTAAAACTCAATAAATTTCTTCGAGACTTGGGAGATAGGAGTGTATTTTTCACAATTAATTTTGTTCCCTCTGAGAAAATAAGATTGGTTGTGTCAATTCTTTGTATAATATTTGCACTGCCACATAGTGTGTTTATGTTTGTATCTCCCATTTTCAAATTGTAAAGTACCTTATGTCTTTTAGTATCGTGTGCGTTGAATCACTATCAATAAGACATATATCACTTTTAAAATTCTCCATTTTGGTGGAATTAAAACAAGATATCATTAATATCAAAATAAGATTAAATATAAGTGAGACAACACAATGCATAGATATTATATATCAGAAAATAAAAATAAAAGCATAATAAAAACAATAATATAATAAAATGTGATGCAATATTTAAATAAGATTGTATCGTTGAAGAATTTGCACATTTTTAGATGGCATAATTAGCATATCAATAATGGGCTTTTGCAATATCAATAGTGTCGTCAGCATTTCCATTTTTCAACAAGGTATATTTCAACCTGTTTGTATCAATTATTGTTTGGTAAACTTGTACCAAATATTTTCCCGAACGACCAATTTTGAGACTATGTCCTCCTGCCATATTGATAGCATTTTTCTTCAATTTCTTTGCCTTTTGGAGGCGCAATTTTTGACAATTATTTTGTCATTTAAGAATCTGACTCTGTCAGTACACATAAGAAAATTAAAGACCCATGAAATCTGTTGGTATAACCAAACTAAGATTTATGGACCATGTTGGTATTCATGTTATTTTCATTGATATTATTTTCATATATCTTAACTGTGACATTAATCTGAACATGACTGATTTATATCATTTGCAGACTTATAGTCTTGCAGTCATTTTGATGCCCCCACATTTGGGATTTCAGCCAAAAATCTCTATTTTATCAAAGAGCTGTCATTTGCCCCCACATTAAAGAAACTGTCACTATCTCTTATCAAAAGTAAGAATTGGCAAAAGGCTTATTTTCCATATATAGATCAATATGATCTTTTGACCGTAATTTTTTTCGAGGTCTTGGCCTGTGGGCGCATATTTTTTTTCTCTGCGGTCTAAGCCTATGGCCGTATTTTCTTTTATAAAGGTCTTTTTTTAATACCATTGTTTGCAAATAACTTGCAACATCCATATTTCAGAATAATTAATCCCGGATCTTTTCAACGGCATAGTTCCTGTTTTGACAAATTAGTCATAATTGATATTGAAAATAGTTGGAATATATTATCTCAAGTGATTTTCCTCTGGATTTGAAAAAATTTGGCAGGACCCCGGTATGAATTGGATTTTTCAAAAAAACTCCAACAGAACCTTAGTAGAATTGGCAAACTCCAATAGGGCTCGTGCTGATAACGTGTTGTATAATATCGGTCTATTAACTCATATGTTTATATATATAAGCATAGTGAGGAAAGATATAAATTTTATAGTGACGAAAATAGACAAAGACGAGCAAAGGCCATGATAATATAAAAGAACACAATGCGAAAGTAAAGAGAAAGAGAGATAACAAAAGGGTTGCAAATAAGAAGTGCAGTGAAAAATCTCAGCACTAATTCAATATCTTTAGTCTTATATTTATATTACAAAGTAGCCAACTACTTGTCTAGAGTCATCTTCCGCCAACTACCAGTCAGATATTCACGGAAATCGTTTGGGTGCTGACGGCCTGTAGGTGCTGACACATTCAAAAGTGATGGATATGTGTATATAAATTATGTGTGAGTATAAAAAAGTGATGGATAGAGATTATGAACCAAAAACTAATAAAAAAAAACAAACTACCGTCTACTCATCACTTTATAAGGCTTATACATGACTTTACAAGGGGCTACACATTATTTTTAGCGTTGCCTGCATCAGCTGACAATTATTATGCCATTACAGAAACCGGATTGGATATTCACCTACTAGTACTAGTCAGACTTATATAACATCAATTGTTGTGAATATAATATATTTGTATTACCTATCTACTATATAATATAAACTCAATCGGTATATGTGTGTGTTATATATATACTGCTCAAGTGAAACAAAAAATGCAAGAAAGAGATATGAATGGAGCAGTGGTGATTGAAGAGAAAAATAATACAGAATAAAGAGAAAGCAGAGAGAAAGAATAGAAATACATAAAAAAAAATGAACGAGCCATCCTTATTGATTCAATGTGTACATATTTATATTCAATTGAGTAGGCCACCTTTGTTGAATATAAGAATGATATCTTTAGCAGCCATACACTGTTTGCTAATGCCATCCACCTAATATGTATATAACACTCCCTCTTGGATGTGTTATTATAAAGAATATGCCTCGTTAAAACCATACTAGATAAAAACCCATTGGGAAAAAAATCTAGTGAATGAAAAAGAGTACACGATTCTTGTATATATATTTCTCCCTCTGATGAAAGCATCAATTGAGATTCACTGTAACACCCCGGATTTGATAACTCAGGCCGAAATGCCACCGCCACACCTCCCTAGCGAGACACGGATTCTCCGAGCTTGCTAAAGAGATGCAATGCTATGGGTATTGCAAAGAGTTTTAAAACAAGTCTGGAAATTACTTAAAATTAATAATGTAGTCTCATCCACACATAATAATAATAATAATCAGTTGCAACGGAAATATTAAAATGGGGCCGACATGGCCAAAACTCGGTTATACAGGCCCGATATGCAAGTATCATAAAAACGAAGATTTAATGTTTAAAAGATGTCCCCCAAATGCACATGCTCATGCATTTTCTCCATACTCTGAAAAAAAGGAAAACAACAATTTTATTAGTATTATAAAATACTGAGTAAGTCGATCTTAACATAGAAATAAAGGGGTTTAATTAGATAATTAAAATTTTACTCCTAAACATGCATACAAGACACTTCATTTATCAATTTAAAAATAAGAATTTAATTTGTATACTTGGACATGCATTTAAATTCATAAATAATAATTTAAGCATGGTAGAAAATTTAAGACATAATTTTAAATGCATAATTAAAAACATAATTAAATAATTACATAAAAGAAAAGGATTAAGTATTTTAATTTCTCCCGTTACGTCACCATCTCAACAATATTTAGTGTAGCCGGTAGTCCGGCGGCCGCAGCCGTTTCGTAAGTTTTCTTGTAGCCGGTCGTCCGGCGGCCGCAGCCGTATCTGCCATACCCAGTAACACTCCGGAGCCTCGGGAAACCCATACGGATACTCCCGAGAGTGTAGGCCATATATCTCATGCCGTTTTGGCGTAGTTTTTCATTCAAGTATCTTGCGTCCATTATAGGCACGCCGAAAAAGGCTAGAGGGGCACCCTGCAGAGCACTCGCCCCCTACCTAAGTATCCGATATCATTTCAACTTAGTGTAACGGGATTTTTGAAAATATAGCTTTATCGTATTTCAAGGTATCGATCGTTTGTTTAGAAATTTCAAAAATCTCACGAGTTTAAAACCGTTCGATGTCACAGTTTACGCCTTTTTAATTTAAAAATTTAATTCAAGTCCGAAAAATCTGAAATTTTTACAGTATATCAAGGACACGCTAATGAACAACTTTCGTGTTTTACCAATTTCGAAATAAGGTGAGGAAACATGTCAAAAATGGAGTTTATTACACAAACAGTGTGCTGTCCGGATTCAGTTTTGACACAGTTCAGAAATTCGACTTTTTGACATATCAAATGGACTCCCAAAATTCTAAAATTTGGTGGACATATACTAGACATGATTATCTAAGAATTTTGTTTACATTTTAAAGATTAATTCAGAATAGAAATTATAGAAACATGCTCATAAAGTTCGGACACATATGCTGTCAGCTTTTCGAAAACGTCTGAAAATACAGTTTATGTTCAACGCGATTTGAGGTAGTAAACGTTGATGAAAATCTCTGAAATTTTTACACAACATAGCTTAAGGTTTTAGAATCAAAATTTTAGTTTTGAGTTTTTCGGTTTGAACTCTCGCAATAGGGGTTTTAAAAGGATTTCAGAAAACGTGCGAGTTGGGGTTTTTAGGTTCGATTTTTACGTTTCGTTACAAAACTACTAATTCGGACGCCCCTAGACCACCCGTATTGATATGAAAGGTATCAAATTACTGTAATAGAGTTCTTGGTCATCCTAGGGTCGCTCGAATCGTCCAAAATCACCACGAACGGATCTACGCACACGTCCTCCTTGTCCTTCGGCCACGAACTTGTTTGAAAGTCAAAGATCCATAAGTTAGAATGGGGTTTGGGATTAAAAACGAGAAAGAAACCTAATCTAACTCTTACCAACGATCCAAATACTGTAATCCTTGATCTACACCTTCCTTGGTCGTCGTTGGTTGCTGGAAACTCGTCGGAAGGTCGTCGGAAAGTCGTCGGAAATGTGTTTTGGCTTTGGAAGAGTTTTGGAGTGAAGAGGGGCTGTGGATGACTGATTATGGGGTGGGAATTAGCCCTAAGTCGTCCCTAAAGGTTTCCCCATGGCCAAAATTGACTTATCTTAATCAGGGGTCGAATTTTTGGCAAGAAATCGCCATGATCGCGCGATCTCCCGCATTCTGTGTTGGTCCGCGGGGTTGGCACGGTAGCGCGCGGACAGCGCACGACACCGGTCTGGACTGCGGTCCGGACCGGGTCGTGCGATTCGTCGGGTCTTTTCGTCCTCTCTTTCGGACTTCTATCCTTCCACGTTTTCGGGCTCGATTTTCCGGGTCATTTTCGGATTACGATTCATATCCTAAATTTATTCAACATAAATTGATTCATGTTTGAAATCTTAAGTCCGTCGGTTTTGGATTCGTTGGCTTCCAAATCGTCGTCTTTTGACTTCCGTGCATTTTCGATTTTACGGGTTCTCAGAACAAAACCTCTTCACTCATCGGATTAAATTCTATTTTATGTCATCAAATTTACGGGTATTACAGTCTACCCTCCTTAAGAATCAACTTCGTCCTCAAAGTTGCGCTTTATCATTTCGCAAGTTCGGGAATTGTTTGATCGAGTGATTGTATTATGAAATTGAGTCCACGATACATAGGACCGTATGATGGGCCAGAATTGAAATTTCCAAGTTGCCTACGTACCCCGTGAAGGGATCAAGTCATTACGTAGTTCAAAACAATTTGAATTTTTTTATTTGGGATACAAAAATATTCGGATAAAATATTCGGGCCGTTACATCCTCCCGCTCTTAAGACTACAGTTATGTCCCCATAACTGTGGTTGCCTCGTCTTGGAATAGGGTCGGGTAACGCTCCTTCATGTCTGCCTCTACTTCCCATGTTGCCGTTTCGGCTTCGTGGTTAGACCAAAGGACCTTGACCATCCTCACGGTCTTATTTCTTGTTACTCTCTCCTTCACGTCGAGTATCCGAAGCAGAATTTCCTCGTAGCTCAAGTCATCATCCAATTCAATTTCTTCCGGTTGGAGTACATGGTTCAGATCGTGTACATACTTCTTCAATTGTGAGACATGGCACACATCGTGGACACGAGCCAATTGTGGCAGCAATGCTAGCCGATATGCTAGATTTCCGACTCTTTCTAGGACCTCATACGGTCCTATGTATCGTGGACTCAATTTCCCTCGCTTGCCAAAGCGCATCACACCCTTCATTGGTGATACCTTCAGCATGACCTTATCACCGATTTGAAATTCCAAGTCTTGCCGTCTCTCGTCGGCATAAATCTTTTGCCGGTCTTGAGCGGCTCTCATCTTTCCTTGGATTACCTTGATTTGTTTAGCCACGTCCTCAACAAGTTGTGGTCCAACTACCACAGTCCGATCGCTCTCTTCCCAACTCAACGGACTTTGGCAATTGCGTCCATACAGTGCCTCGAAAGTGCCATGCCGATGCTAGCATGGTAACTATTGTTGTAGGAAAATTCAATTAAGGGTAAATGATTTCCCCAACTTCCTCTAAACTCTAGTAAGCATGCCCTTAGCATGTCCTCCAACGTTCGGATCGTTCTTTCCGTCTGTCCATCCGTCATGGGGTAGAACGCGGTACTCATCTTTATTTTTGTATCGAGGGCTTCTTGCAGTTTTGTCCAAAAATGAGAGACAAATATATCGTCTCTATCCGAGATGATGTCATGTGGTACTCAATGTCGTCGTACCACATTACCGATGTAGGCTCGGTAGGGTAAAAGAGGTAAGTCATGGAAATATATCAAATATACAATTTAAGAAAAAAAAAAAAATTCTGGCACCGCGCGGTGGCCGCGCGCTGAAGGTGATTACCGCGCGGAGACTGCGCGACTGCGCCAGCCCGAAAAAAGGGCTCCGCGCGCGAGGTGCGCGTCACATTTGTGTTTTTCCTCCCCATCCGAGGCTACTTCAAAGTTTCTCCCCAAATTCGACCTCTTGCTCTCAAAATTTCCCGATCCTGGCTTCGATTTCCCTTGGCAAGGTAATTATCTACCACTTTCACTTGTCAATTTCAAACTTCATGCCTTCGTTAGCTTGAATCTTGGACGGATTTAGGAATTATGGTTTATGTGCACAAATTGGGGATTCATTATTTTTAGGCTTGGTTTGTGCAAATTAGCAAGCATATGTGATAATTGATGTTGTTTTTGTTGGTTTCATTGAGTTTATGCCGCAATGTGTATGTGTTTTTGGCCAATTCTTGGTGATTTGAATATTTAGGAACAACGTGAAATTTTCAATTTTTGGGTGGTATTGTGACATGAAAAATGAGTTCATTGTCGTTGTTTTATATTGTGATGATGAGTTGTTGCTTGAGCAATCATTTTAATTTATGGGCAATTTCGTGTACTTGCGAGTAGAATTGGAACTTGTTGTTTTTCGCACTTAACGTGTTTGATAAAATGCCACAAAGGGGTTTGGAATTTGTTTTGGTGTGTCCCTTGTTTGCATTGCCCTTTTATTTTATGTTAATGGCGATTGGGGGTGTTGTGGCCATGGATTACCCGTGTTGGAAGTTTATATTGGTATTAATTTCTCTTTTTAATTTATGCATTTTGTTCGATGTCCGGTGTATGGAATCTAGCCTTATAATTAGCGTTTGGCATCTTTGCAGGATGATGCTTTTCCTATGGGTCGTTTTAGCATCTCTCATGGTTCTTCCCGGGGCCAAAAGACGGGCCACACGGCGTGGCGAGGCTAGCTCTAGTGCTGCGGTCTCGGTGATGCCGGATATAGACGACAGCGAGTCTGAGGAGGGCGAGGAGCGGGGTCTGAGACTCAGGGATCTCCCTGACGAGGAGCGTCCTCGCCAGCACGATAGGCATCGATTCACGACGATGGCCTCACAGAAGTTCTATTTTGACGAGCTTCGTCGGAACATGGCTTATTTTCTCGAGAGAGGCATGTTTGCTGATCATGTGGGCGATGACAGGGTCAGTGCGGTTTTGGAGCATCTTCAGTGGACCGGACATGCACGTCATCCCGAGGGCGTTGCCTCCGGTTATCTAGCTATGGAGATCATCGCCAACATTGGCGGTCTTGGGGAGCACGACGACTTATCTCGAGTCTGGGTTCGTGGTCGCCACCTGGACTTCAGTGCTCGGGCGATCAACCTCTATTTCGGTCTGCCTGACGATGGCGTATTCCGGCCACAGCCTGAGGCCCGTGTACTTGCTTCCGCATGGGGTGTCTTGTGCACCGATACACCCCCGCGGACCGAGCACGACCACGAGCTGCGGTTGACGTCGATGGACACTGCTTGGCGTGTGCTCGCTCAGCTATGGTTAGGACGCGTCCGGCCGATTACCCGAAGTCATATCATTCATAGATCATATCTATGAGACCATTTACTTTATCGCCCGAGGCGGTAGGGTAAATGTGGGAGCTTGTATTGAGGACAATCTGAGGGGCTTGCGACGAGGGCGATGGAGTAGGGTGATCATTCACGTTCACCTCATTTGTGGTTTATGCGCTGCCCAGGGGATCCATACGATGCCGGAGACGGACCCTTACGAGTTAGCTGCGGGTGAGCATTACCGTGTTCCAACTTACACTGTCTGGCGTAATGCCTTGCGATGCGGAGCGCCTCGGGTTGTACTTCGCCCGCAGCCTGACGATGGTGGGTTGATTCTAGTCGTTCCCCCGAGCAGCCACCTCCACCTCCACCTCCTGTGGTTCCACAGCAGGGTCAGGAAATGAGCAGATGCTTCAGATGATGCAGGGGATGCAGCTTAGTATAGATGCTGGGTTCGCAGCCGGCAGGCTCGTTACGATGCTCTAGATGCTCGATTCGAGGCCTTCGATGCCAGGATGGATCTCTTCCAGGATCGATGGATCGATCACTATGAGACAGCTGGAGCAGCAGACCACCATGACTGACATGTATGCCTACATGCGTCAGATGGACGAGTTTATGCATCGACAGTTCCCGCCTCATGATCGGTGATCTTTCGTCTTTGCGTTTTCATTTAGGGTAGTAGAAATATTTTGTTCAGTTGTTTACTTATGAGACTGTATGACGATGATCCTAATGACTGTGATTCGTAGCTTATGCTTTCATTGTATCACTGCCTAGTTATCTGTTTTGATTATTGTCTCTAGAAATGTGGTTGAATTGTTCTGCCTTAGTTTATGCGGTTGATTGATGATTCGGGATTTCAGGGTTTAGGGTTTGAGGTACCCCTTTTTGATTGTCATTTCTATATATGTGTTGGTTGCATTAATACCTTGTACTTTTGTTTGGTTGAACCGAACCAGGTGTTTGGATGTAGAAAGCGATTTTAAATATACATATGGGGTGCTTCAAATAATGGAAGTAGAATATAATATAATTTCTTGTAATTTATTTCTTAGTATAAGGAAAAAAAAATATTATTCGATACAAGATATAGGAATCGCAAAGCTAGGAATAGTTTGGGAAATAGAAACGGAAATAATAGGAATAATGCGACAAAAGATCCCTAAGTCTAGGGAGCGTAGGTGGCCGAATCCTCCATGGGATCGTCCTCATCACTCGATTCCTCAATAGTGCCCATGCCAAGGGGTCCATGGAACACTGGGCTTGTTGGCCAATTGGGCCCAGCAGCATGAGCAGGATCAGCGGCGGCAACAGGAAGAGGAGCGGCGACCGGGGCAGCGGCGGGATTAGCTCCTGGGCTGTAAGGGGCATGTGGGAACAAGTCATCAGGTTAATCAGCTCATTTTCCAAGTGTAACACCCCGGATTTGATAACCCAGGCCGGGATGTCACCGCCACACCTCCCTAGCAAGACACGGATTCTCTGATCTTGCTAAAAAGATGCAAGGCTATAGGTATTGCAAAGAGTTTTAAAACAAGTCCGGAAATTATTTAAAAATAATAATGTAGTCTCATCCACAAATAATAATAATAATAGTATATCGCAGCGGAAATATTAAAAGGGGCCGACATGGCCAAAACTCGGGTTATACAGGCCCGATATGCAAGAATCATAAAAAACGACAATTTAATGTTTTAAATGTGTCCCCCAAATGCACATGCTTATGCATTTTCTCCGTACTGTGAAAAAAAAAAGAAAACAAGAATTTTATCAGTATTATAAAATACTGAGTAAGTCAATTCTAACATAGCAATAAAGGGGTTTAATTAAATAATTAAATTTTTCTCCTAATCATGCATACAACAATTCATTTATGAAATTAAAAATTTGAAATTAATTGTACACTTGAACATGTATTTAAAATAATAATTAGCATGGTATAAAATTTAAGACATAATTTTAAATGCATAATTTAAAGACATGAATAAATAAATAAATACGTGAAAAGAATTAAGTCTTTTATTTTCCCCCGTTACGTCACCATCTCAACAATACTTAGTGTAGCTGGTCGTCCGGCGGCCTCAGCCGTTTCGTAAGTTTTTGTGTAGCCGGTCGTCTGGCGGCTGCACCCGTATCTGCCATACCCAGTAACACTCCGGAGCCTCGGGAAACCCATACGGATACTCCCGAGAGTGTGGGCCATTTATCTCATGCCGTTTTGGCGTAGTTTTTCATACAAGTATCTCGCGTTCATTATATGCACGCCGAAAAAGGCTATAGGGGCACCCTGCAGAGCACTCACCCTCTACCTAAGTATCCGATATCGTTTCGATTTAGTGTAACGGGATCTTTCAGAAAGTATAGATTTATCGTATTTCAAGGTTTCGACCGTTTGTTTCGAAATTTCAAAATCTCATCAATTTAAAATCGTTTGACGTTACAGTTTATGCCTTTTTAATTTAAAAATTCATTTCAAGTTCAAAAGATCTGAAATTTTGACAGTATATCAAAAACACCCTAACGAACAACTTTTGTGTTTAAACAATTTCGAAATAAGGTGAGGAAACATGTCAAAAATCGAGTTTACTACACAACCAATGCACTGTCAGGATTCAGTTTGACACAGTTCAGAAATTTGACTTTTTGACATATCAAATGGACTCCAAAAATCTGAACTTTGGTGGACATATATTAGACATGATTATCTACAACTTTTGTTTACATTGCAAATACTAGATCGGACCCAAAATTATAGAAATATGCTCATCAAGTTTGTACATATGCGCTGTCAGTTTTTCGGAAAAGTTTGAAAATACAGTTTATGTTCGACGCGATTTGAGGTAGTAAACGATGAAAATATCTGAAATTTTTACACAACGTAGATTAAGGTATTAGGATCAAAATTCTAGTCTTGAGTTTTTCTGTTTGAACTCTCAAAATAGGGGTTTTAATTGGATTTCAAAAATTGCGCAAGTTGGGTTTTTTAGGTTCGGTTTTTACGTTTCTTTACAAAGTCACTAATTCAGACGCCCCTAAGCCACCGGTATTGATATGAAAGGAGTCAACTTACTGTAATGAAGTTCTTGGTCATCCTAGGGTCGCTCGATTCGTCCAAAATCACCATGAACGGATCTACGCACACGTTCTCCTTCTCCTTCGGCCACGAACGTGTTTGCAAGTCAAAGATCCGAAAGTTAGATTGAGGATTGAGATTAAAAACAAGAAAGGGACCTAATATAATCCTTACCAATGATCCAAAGACTGTAATCCTTGATCTACACCCTTCCTCGGTCGTCGTCGGTTGCCAGAAACTCGTCGGAAGATCGTCGGAAAGGTGTTTTGGCTTTGGGAGAGTTTGGGAGTGAAGAGAAGGGTTTGGAGGCTGATTATGGGGTGGAAATACATCCCCCATCATCCTAATACCCTTACCTCCGACTGGGATTGACTTTCCTTAGTCGGGGGTCGAATTTTTGGCAACAAATCGCTATGATCGCGTGATCTGCCGCGTTCAGGGCGACGGCGCGGGGTTGGCGCTGTGAAAGAAGGAACCCCGCATGGACACCGCGCGGTCAACGCCTGGACTTCGGTCCGGGCGGGTCATGCGATCCGTCGAGCCTTTCCTCCTCTCTTTCGGACTTCTATCCCTCTATGTTCTTGGATTCTGATTTTCCGGGTCATTCTCGGATTACGATTCCCATCCTAAATTTATTCCGATTAAATTGATTTCGTGTTTGAAATCTTAAGTCCGTCGGTTTTGGATTCGCCGGCTTCTAAATCGTCGTCTTTTGACTTCCGTGCATTTCCGATTTTACGGGTTCACGGAAACAAAACCTCTTTTCTAATCGGATTAACTTCTATTTTCTATCCTAAAAATTACGGGTATTACAGTCTACCCTCCTTAAGAATCAACTTTGTCCTCGAAGTTGCGCTTTATCCTCTCGCGAGTTCGGGAATTTGATTGCGTGATTGTATTATTGTGTGTTGTTGTTTGTTATTATTTTACTGAACCCAGAATTGAAATTTCCAAGTTGCCTACGTACCCCGTGAAGGAATTAAGTCATTACGTAGTTCAAAACAATTTGAATTTGTTTATTTGGGATACAAAGATATTCGGACAAAAATATCCGGGCCATTACATCCTCCCCCTCTTAATACTACAGTTATGTCCCCATAACCGTGGTTGTCTCGTCTTGGAATAGTGTCGGGTAACGTTCCTTCATGTCTGCCTCTAATTCCCATGTTGCCGTCTCGGCTTCATGGTTAGACCAAAGAACTTTGACCATTCTCACAGTCTTATTTCTTGTTATTCTCTCCTTCACGTCGAGTATTCGTACCGGAATTTCCTCGTACCTCAAGTCATCATCCAATTCAGTCTCTTCTAGTTGGAGTACATGGGTCGGATCGTGCACATACTTCTTCAATTGTGAGACATGGAACACGTCGTGGACACGAGCAAATTGTGGCGGCAATGCTAACCGATATGCTAGATTTCCCACTCTCTCTAGGATCGCATACGGTCCTATGTATCGTGGACTCAATTTCCCTCTCTTGCCAAAGCGCATCACACCCTTCATTGGTGATACCTTCAGCATGATTTTATCGCCGATTTGAAATTCCAAGTCTTGCCGTCTCACGTCGGCATAACTCTTTTGCCGGTCTTGAGCGGCTCTCATGTTTCCTTGGATTATCTTGATTTGTTGTGCCATGTCCTCAACAAGTTGTGGTCCACCTACCACAGTATTATTGCTCTCTTCCCAGCTCAACGAACTTCGGCACTTGCGTCCATACAGTGCCTCGAAAGGTGCCATGCCGAGCTAGCATGGTAACTATTGTTGTAGGAAAATTCAATTAATGGTAAAAGATTTTCCCAACTTCCCTTAAACTCTAGTACGCATGCCCTTAGCATGTCCTCCAACGTCTGGATCGTTCTTTCTGTTTGTCCATCCATCATGGGGTGGAACGCAGTACTCATCTTTAATTTCGTACCGAGGGCTTCTTGCAATTTTGTCCAAAAATGAGAGACAAATCTACTGTCTCTGTCCGAGATGATGTCATGTGGTACTCCATGCCGATGTACCACATTGTCGACATACGCCTTTGCCAATTGGTCCATTGACCAAGTATCCTTCATTGGGATAAATATGGCAGTTTTCGTCAACCTATCCACGATCACCCAGATTTTATTCATCCCTTTCGGTGACCGCGGTAACCCCGAAACGAAATCCATTGAAATGCTATCCCATTTCCAACTCGGGATTTCCAATGGTTGCATTAGCCCTAGGGGTTTTTGGCGTACTGCCTTGATCTTCTGGCAGGTGAGGCATCTTGCCACAAACTCGGCTACCTCTCTTTTCATGTTCGGCCACCAATAGTTCTTCTTTAAGTCCTTGTATAGCTTGTCGCCCCCGGATGAACCGAGTAGGGGGTATTATGGCCTTCCTCCATCACCTTTTTCTTCAGGTCAACGCATTTTCTTGGTATACACCACCTTCCCTTGAAGCGGATGCTTCCGTCCTAATGAATTTCAAAATCCATTGCCTTTCCTTCGGCAATGCTCTTCCTAATTTCTTCCAACTTCTCATCACTCGGTTGGGCGAGTCGTATTTCATCAAATATGGTAGGTCCCACTACCATCGCATTGGCGACTTCGTTTACTGTGCCAGAATGCACCAATTCTAGACTCAATTTGTAATACCCGTGAATTTTCCATCATAAAATAAAACAATAATTAAATAAATAAATAATAAATAAAATAAATACCATAAATAAATAAATGAATCCAGCAAATAAAGAAATAAATAAAGATAAGGAAATGAGAAATGAAATTTTTACTTAAAAAGGAATTTAATTAAATAAAAGGATGGATTAAAGGTAAATAAATTATACACCGAAACCCGACACTAATGAACTCGAGGATTCGAGTCCAAAACATCCAATTAGACCCGAGAATAAATTTAGAGAGAAAGTAGAAACCCGAAGATACCCCGGAAATCGGAATTCGGGAGCATAGAGGGATAGAAACCCGAAAGAGAGGCGGAAAAGCACGACGGATCGCACGACCCGCCCGGACCGAAGTCCAGGCGAGAGTCGCGCGGTGGCCGCGCGGTGAAGAGGGAAGACCGCGCCACGACCGCGCCACTTGACAGATTCGCCCGTTGCGTGAATCTCTCGCCCGAACGCGGATTTTTCGACTTTCGGTTGAACGTCTCTCGACCCAAGACCCTTGGGGTCAGATTTTGGACGCCCTAGGTCTTAAATATCTATAAATAAGACCTCCTAAGAGCTCCGAATACATTTGAAACCCTACGAAATTTTTCTATACGTCGAAACCCTAATCCCGGAGTCGTCGGAGGCACAACACCGAGAGGAGGAACTGACTTGGACGAAATTTGGAGACCCCCGTCGCTGTGGTAAGCCTTGATCCATTCTTTTCCATATGTGATTCGAAAACGAATCCTAAATTCGATCTTTTTCTATTCTAAACCCCCGATCCGAATCGAGAGCGAAGAACCCGACAAATGGAGAGGATAAACGGAGGACGGGAAGCCACGCCTCCGAATCGAAGATCCCGGACGCTCAACAATCTGTAAGTTAATGCTTACTTTGGTTTTGGGTTGTTAAAAGATTCGAACATATAGATCTAATGGAACCCTACCTAAAATCTGTCTACACCGGCGCAACGCTTTTGTTGAATTTATTCGGACCCCTTAGAACGTTCAAACGAAGAAACTTAAAACACGAAAAATATTCCTAAGACACTGTTCTAGGTTGTGTAAAAATTTCATAATTTTTCATCGTGTTTTGATATGCGAAACTGATCGTAAACGAGCCTGCTTTAGATTTAGATCTTGAAACGATGATAGGTTCTTTATTCGAACTTGTTGGTGATTTCTACCTTAGATCTAGACCGATCTAGGCTTGGCGTTGAACATAAGAATTGTAGATCTATATGTTATGAACACCTCCGTAAAATTTCAGAAATTTTCGTGATGATTTGATATAAGAAATTCCACCCCATACCGAACTGGTTTAAAATCGGATCTTGAAAACCGGACAGAACATAGATTCGAACTTGTTGACGTTTTTGACTATGGTTCTAGGCTGAATTAGATCTTTAGCCGAACATGAAAGTTGTAGATAATTGTCTTAAGATGATCTATGCAAAATTTCATCAAATTTGGAGTTGAATTGCTATGGTAGAATTCGAAATCTTTAAACTGAGTTATATGAGATTCGGACAGAACAGTACTTCTGTGAAAATTAGTGTTTTGACCTATTTCGGTATCTCGGATCGAAAAAGTTAAAACATGAAAGTTGTAGATCTCGACGTTTTGGAGTCAGTCGTGAAATTTCGGAATTTTTGAAATTAAATCTGATTTTAGACAATTTTTAGAGTAAACTGTGGTTGACCGAGTCAAACCTTGAAATCTTGTGGAAACGGTGACATTAACCTTTGAGGTTGAAACGGATAGAAATACCTTGAAATACGATACACAAAACGAGAAGATTAAAATATTGCGGGTTATGACTAAGCTAGATACTGTCAATGTTCTCTGCGGCTTGGGACATAAGAGCCCAAGTGTATGTCTAGGTTGACGTAAGAGCCCTAGCGAAACAGTGATCGTATGGCTAGCGGACGGATTAACTCTAACTAAAAGATCGACCATGATACCTGTGGACATAAGAGCCCAGGCGTAAGGCTGGCGGACATAAGAGCCCTAGCGGTGGTGATCTGTAAAAGATATGAAACGAGAAGTTGCGAGAATTCCAAATTAAAGCTGTATTAAATTGTGCTGTTAAATTTATGGCAATTTATTTAATTACGTTGCAAGCTATATGATGATCTTATGAATCCATATTTCTAAATTATGCGATTACATGAATTATTTAAATTATGCACATGTTTTCATTAAATTTAAATAAAGGCTTTGAAACCTCATAATCTTGTATGTGTTAACTTACTCAGCACGTAGTGCTGACCAAAACCGTATTTTTTTCCTGTTTCTTTCAGAGCTGAAGAATATGCATCATCATATGCATTCATGGGAATTTTGGGGAAACAATTTAATTGTAAATGTTACGTTAGACTAGAAATTGCATGAACGGGCCTGTTTAACCCGTATTCTGGCCGTGTTGGCTATATTTAAATTCCGCTGCATTATACTTATGTAAATATTATTTTCCGCTGCAACTTTAATGTACTATTTTTAAATTATATATAAACGGGCTGTTTGAATGTTTAAATTCTGAAAAACCATAGCCTTGCATCTCTTTAGCAAGCTCGGAGAAACCGTGTCTTGCTAGGGAGGTGTGGCGGTGACATCCCGACCTGGGTGACCAAAAACCGGGGTGTTACAAGGTGGTATCAGAGCCCAGAATATTTTAAAACTATTTATTTGAAAGAAAATATCTGATACCAGAGTGGTATCAGAGCCCAGAATATTTTAAAGCTATTTATTTTAAAGAAAATATCTGATACCAAGTTGGTATCAGAGCCCGGATATTTTTAAGCTAGTATTTTTAAACTATTATTTTTAAACCATTATTACTTTTAAACTATTATTAATATTTTGACTATTATTTTAAATTTTAAAGTATTATTTCCATGGAGAAATTTTTTATTTTAAAACCCATGGGAAAAATATATATATAGTGCATAAATTACTTTTGGGGGGAAACCATCATACGCATTTGCATATTACATCTCTTTTATGTAGAGAACTTAGAATCTTGGCGAAATTAACGTAGATCTCTTGTTACACCTATATAATCTTGAGGCATGACATCGAACTAGAAACAATAACTAGAGACTGATCTTGCCTTAGTTCTAGATCTCATTGATCTATGCGTTCGCCTAAACATAACAATCCTCGACCTTAGCCATTCCTACCCTTGTACAAATTAGAAAACTTCTTCATGTGGAACAATAAAAATCAAGTTTTATTAAAACACTCTTTATTCCAAAAATCTTGTTTGGATTTCCAAACAACAAATCCGAGAATTTGAAATTTGAAATTTACGAAACGTCTCGTTCGAGCGATCTATCTAAACCAAGATAAGCTAATCTATACACGTTACAACAGAAAATGGCGCCTAGGAGGAAACCAAGGAAGGTGAGTCCAAACGGCACTGACGCTAACGTTTCCAACACGCCCAACAACAGTGAAAGTCCTCAGAACCTAGGAGAGCAAGTGCCTCAAGCGCCCAATAATATGGAAGCACGTTTAAAATCTGTAGAGGAACTCCTTGTAGCATTGGGAAATGCCGAGGTGCATAGGACACAAACAGTACCTCCGCCAGTAGCCCGAGTCAACTACTTGGCATTAGTGAACCCTTACCACCCACCCCATTATGACGGCCAAGAGGATCCGGCCAAGTTGGAAGGTTGGATCCGTACCTTTGATAAGCTCTTGAATACTATCAAGTGCCCTGATGAGGAGAAGATACACGTAGTGACCTACTACCTAGGAGGCGAAGCCGATGAGTGGTGGCAAAATCTCCAGCGAATTCAGTGGAAGACGAAGAAGCCTACACTTGGGAAGAACTTAAGCATTGAGGGAAAGATTCTACCCACTGAGCACCAAGACTGCGAAGTACGAGGAATTCATCAACCTAAAGCAAGGTGCGCAAACAGTGCAAGAGTACTACAGCAAATTCAAGGAGCTAGTACGATTCGCTGCGAGGATAGTACCAACCGACTCTGACAAGGCTCAAAAATTCGAGATGGGTCTGAACCTTAGTATCCGGGAGATACTTGCAGTAGGACAATTCACGAACCTGCAGACGATATATGATCGCGCCGTATCAATTGCTCGAATCCAGCAATTGAAGCGTAAGGAACATGGGGAGTCGAGCAAGGACTCGCAAGGACTTGAGAAGGAGGATCGGAAAGACAACAATAACAACTCTAGGAAAGACAATGGATCCCGAAGGAAAGGGAATAAAGGTCTCACCAATGGGGGAGACGACAACCGTGGTGCGTTTGTACCACGTTGCCCACGGTGCAACCATGCACATCTGGTGCGCCAATGCCCGAAGCCTGGAACCTGCCGTAGGTGCGGCAAGCTTGGTCACAAGGCTAGTGGATGTCGAACGCCAGAGGAGGCGATCGAAAAGAGAGTAGATTTGGTGAACCTTCAGCAAGGAGAGAGTGACGAGGAACAAGACCAAAACCCAAACCCTCTTGAGAATAATGAATAGGCAGTTATGGGGACATAACTGAAGTCCTAAGGGGGAGGGGATGTGATACCCCGTAATAATTTATTTTTGGAGTTCGACTCGATATCATGTATCCTAAATCATAAATAAACAAATTCAACTTGTTTTGAACTACGTTATGGCTTGATCCCTTCACCGGGTACGTAGGCAGCTTAGAAGTCTTAATTCTAAGTTCAGTCACAAAATAATAAAACAAACACAAGACCTTAGCACGAGAAAAGCCGAAACACAACTTCGAGGACGAAGTTGATTCTTAAGGAGGGTAGACTGTAATACCCGTGAATTTTCCATCATAAAATAAAACAATAATTAAATAAATAAATAATAAATAAAATAAATACCATAAATAAATAAATGAATCCAGCAAATAAAGAAATAAATAAAGATAAGGAAATGAGAAATGAAATTTTTACTTAAAAAGGAATTTAATTAAATAAAAGGATGGATTAAAGGTAAATAAATTATACACCGAAACCCGACACTAATGAACTCGAGGATTCGAGTCCAAAACATCCAATTAGACCCGAGAATAAATTTAGAGAGAAAGTAGAAACCCGAAGATACCCCGGAAATCGGAATTCGGGAGCATAGAGGGATAGAAACCCGAAAGAGAGGCGGAAAAGCACGACGGATGCACGACCCGCCCGGACCGAAGTCCAGGCGAGAGTCGCGCGGTGGCCGCGCGGTGAAGAGGGAAGACCGCGCCACGACCGCGCCACTTGACAGCTTCGCCCGTTGCGTGAATCTCTCGCCCGAACGCGGATTTTTCGACTTTCGGTTGAACGTCTCTCGACCCAAGACCCTTGGGGTCAGATTTTGGACGCCCTAGGTCTTAAATATCTATAAATAAGACCTCCTAAGAGCTCCGAATACATTTGAAACCCTACGAAATTTTTCTATACGTCGAAACCCTAATCCCGGAGTCGTCGGAGGCACAACACCGAGAGGAGGAACTGACTTGGACGAAATTTGGAGACCCCCGTCGCTGTGGTAAGCCTTGATCCATTCTTTTCCATATGTGATTCGAAAACGAATCCTAAATTCGATCTTTTTCTATTCTAAACCCCCGATCCGAATCGAGAGCGAAGAACCCGACAAACGGAGAGGATAAACGGAGGACGGGAAGCCACGCCTCCGAATCGAAGATCCTGGATGCTCAACAATCTGTAAGTTAATGCTTACTTTGGTTTTGGGTTGTTAAAAGATTCGAACATATAGATCTAATGGAACCCTACCTAAAATCTGTCTACACCGGCGCAACGCTTTTGTTGAATTTATTCGGACCCCTTAAAACGTTCAAACGAGGAAACTTAAAACACGAAAAACATTTCTAAGACACTAATCTAGGTTGTGTAAAAATTTCATAATTTTTCATCGTGTTTTGATATGCGAAACCGATCGTAAACGAGCCTGCTTTAGATTTAGATCTTGAAACGATGATAGGTTCTTTATTCGAACTTGTTGGTGATTTCTACCTTAGATCTAGACCGATCTAGGCTTGGTGTTGAACATAAGAATTGTAGATCTATACGTTATGAACACCTCCGTAAAATTTCAGAAATTTTCGTGATGATTTGATATAAGAAATTCCACCCCATACCGAACTGGTTTAAAATCGGATCTTGAAAACCGGACGGAACATAGATTCGAACTTGTTGACGTTTTTTACTATGGTTCTAGGCCGAATTAGATCTTTAGCCGAACATGAAAGTTGTAGATAATTGTCTTAAGATGATCTCTGCAAAATTTCATCAAATTTGGAGTTGAATTGCTATGGTAGAATTCGAAATCTTTAAACTGAGTTATATGAGATTCGGACAGAACAGTACTTCTGTGAAAATTAGTGTTTTTGACCTATTTCGGTATCTCGGATCGAAAAAGTTAAAACATGAAAGTTGTAGATCTCGACGTTTTGGAGTCAGTCGTGAAATTTCGGAATTTTTGAAATTAAATCTGATTTTAGACAATTTTTAGAGTAAACTGTGGTTGACCGAGTCAAACCTTGAAATCTTGTGGAAACGGTGACATTAACCTTTGAGGTTGAAACGGATAGAAATACCTTGAAATACGATACACAAAACGAGAAGATTAAAATATTGCGGGTTATGACTAAGCTAGATACTGTCAATGTTCTCTGCGGCTTGGGACATAAGAGCCCAAGTGTATATCTAGGTTGACGTAAGAGCCCTAGCGAAACAGTGATCGTATGGCTAGCGGACGGATTAACTCTAACTAAAAGATCGACCATGATACCTGTGGACATAAGAGCCCAGGCGTAAGGCTGGCGGACATAAGAGCCCTAGCGGTGGTGATCTGTAAAAGATATGAAACGAGAAGTTGCGAGAATTCCAAATTAAAGCTGTATTAAATTGTGCTGTTAAATTTATGGCAATTTATTTAATTACGTTGCAAGCTATATGATGATCTTATGAATCCATATTTCTAAATTATGCGATTACATGAATTATTTAAATTATGCACATGTTTTCATTAAATTTAAATAAAGGCTTTGAAACCTCATAATCTTGTATGTGTTAACTTACTCAGCACGTAGTGCTGACCAAAACCGTATTTTTTTCCTGTTTCTTTCAGAGCTGAAGAATATGCATCATCATATGCATTCATGGGAATTTTGGGGAAACAATTTAATTGTAAATGTTACGTTAGACTAGAAATTGCATGAACGGGCCTGTTTAACCCGTATTCTGGCCGTGTTGGCTATATTTAAATTCCGCTGCATTATACTTATGTAAATATTATTTTCCGCTGCAACTTTAATGTACTATTTTTAAATTATATATAAACGGGCTGTTTGAATGTTTAAATTCTGAAAAACCATAGCCTTGCATCTCTTTAGCAAGCTCGGAGAAACCGTGTCTTGCTAGGGAGGTGTGGCGGTGACATCCCGACCTGGGTGACCAAAAACCGGGGTGTTACACAATTTCGCCAAGTCTCTGTACAACTCGGCCGGTATTACGAGTGAATTCGCCACGTGTTGAGTCATTCGACTTAAGGCATCGGCCACTATGTTGGCTTTTCCTTCGTGATAAGCAATCTCCGGGTCATAATCCTTGATTAGTTCCAACCATCTTCTTTACCTCAAATTCAGCTCTTTTTGCGTGAATATATACTTAAGGCATCGGCCACTATGTTGGCTTTTCCTTCGCCGATATAGATAATGCCTCCATATGTTTAAGGCGAACACGACTGCAGCCAGTTCTAAGTCGTGCGTCAGGTAGTTCTCCTCGTGTGGTTTTAGTTGACGCGATGCGTATGCTATAACCCTTTGATCTTGCATTAGCACGAATCCCAATCCCTCTTTCAAGGCGTCGCTGTACACCTCGAAGTCTCCATCCTCCGATGGTAACGCCAATACTGGCGCTCTGGTAAGTCGTTTCTTCAAATCTTGGAACGCGGACACACACTCACTGGTCCACTCGTATTTCACCCCTTTCTTCAACACTTGGGTCAACGGGCGTGCGATTTTCGAGAAATCCTTTACAAACCGCCTATAGTACCCCGCCAATCCAAGAAAACTTCTTATCTCTGTTGGATTCTTTGGTGGCACCCACTCGGTTACTGCCGAGATCTTCGCCGGGTCTACTGCCACTCCATTGGCGGATACAATATGCCCATGAAATGCCACTTCTTTTAACCAGAAGTCGCATTTGGACAGCTTTGTAACACCCCGGATTTGATAACCCAGGCCGGGATGTCACCGCCACATCTCCCTAGCAAGGCACGGCTTCCCGAGCTCACTAAGGAAATGCAAGGCTTATGGGTACGCAAAAGATTTAAAAACATTTCAATATTGAGTCCGGAAAATAATAATACTTAATTCAAAATACGGAAGTAGTAATCATCCATGCACGAAATAGAGTAAATGCAGCGGAAAAGTAATCACGGCCAATGATAATGGCCAGAAATGACCATTATTTTCAATCCATTTCCGTGTCTAAAACGGGCATTTGATCGCACTCCGATCTTATATTAAATACGAAAGCAGTTGAATTGGACTGATTTATGCATAATTGTAAAAACATTGAGCTGGTACGAAAAATACATAAATATGTAATTTTATTACACATTTATGTTAGAAAAATCCAAAAAACAAGAGAAAAAGAAAAAGAAAAGAAAAAGGAACAAAAAGATGGGCAAAAAGAATAAAGCAAGCCCACAAAATACAAAAAGATGGAGAAGAAAGAAAAGCCCACAAATTCCAGCTTTGGCCCATCTGGCCCAACTCGGTAGTGTCCAGGAATACTCTGTCGCTAGAGCCCCTGTGTCGCGGTCCATGACCTAGCGACACGGGAGGGATTAGCGACACAACAGCTCAAATGAAGAATAGGGCAGTCCAGGAAGATTGTGTCGCTAGACCTGTGTCGCGAGGCATGGTCTAGCGACACGGATGATTAGCGCCACCAACAGCCTTTGGAAGAGGAAGCCATGTCTCCAGATCCGTGTCGCGATGCCCCGGTCGCGATACATGACCACGCGACACAGGCATGGTTAGCGACACAGACGCACAAATTAAGGACCAAGACCCAGTCGAGAAGCCTTGCCACATGCAGTGTTGTTTCGCGACCGACCTCCAGTTCCGCGACACAGTGTGATGTGTGTGATGTCTTGCGACACAATGGGCCTCAGATCAAGACCCATGGGCTTAGGGTTTCACTTCTATAAATATGAGGTGATCCCCTTGAGCTCAGGGTTAGAAATTCATTCTTGAAGACAAGCTTTGGAGATCAGCTTCTAGGTAGCTTTTAGTTTAGTTTAATTTTTTTGTATTATATAATTTTTGCACTAGTCTAGTTTAGATTAACTTAAATTATCTTGTTGTTTTCTGTTTTTAGTAGCTTAAGTTAGCCAGTTTAGCATGTTGTTTCTTTTCAAACTTCGCTTTTAGGGTTTTGTGATATCCAAAGTGATGGGTATTAACAAACCCACTAATAATATGGGAGAATATTCAACAAAATGTGTCCCAAAACCATGAAATGGGTCTCACAACGCATGGATTTACTGTTTTCACTTTTCTTTTGGGGGCATTTGACCCCCATTTATTATTATTATGCTTACTGTGTATGTTATTGTGGATATGATGCATGCTTTTGTGTGGTTGAACCCTAGATTAGGATTTGCTTTATTTTAAATATTGTTTTAGGTAGATTTATTTCTGTTCAAGCATGTTCTTGCACATTTCAAATTATGTTTGGTTGTTTTTAGCTTAGAATAGCTTTTTAATCTGAAATGGGGTGAGATCACGCTGTTTGCATGCCACTGTTCACTTTTGCTTTTACTGACTTGTGTCCTGAACCATCCATGTCGCTAACCTCTTCCTGTCGCGAGACCACGTCTAGCGACAGGAAGGTTGTTTCGCGACATGGGTGACTAGGGACATTTGTCTTAATATTCTGAAACCTTCGGTCGTGAGGCACTCCTGTCGCGAACCCACGGTTCGCGACACAATCCCTGCTTAGCGACACAATTCTGAAACCAAACTCTTGCATTTTTCTCTATGTGGCTCCTGTCGCGATACACCCTTGTCACGAACCCACGGTTCGCGACACACTCTTGTCTCGAGACAGGAAATTATGCCTTGTCAATTTTTGAAAACCCAGTCGCTAGACCATCCTGTCGCGAGGCCACGTCTCGCGACAGACTTTCCAAATCCAGCGATTGGGAACCAAATACTTTGAAAATTCTCAGAAAACCTTATGTCGCTAGACTCCTGTCGCGTGGCCACGTCTCGCGACACACTCTTTGCTTAGCAACACAAGGTGAAGTTCTGCCCAAATTTCTAAAAACCTGTCGAGGTACCCATGTCGCGAGCCTCGGTCCGCGATACAATTTATGGTTTCACGCCAGGACCCTTCTTTCTGTTTACCCCAAAAAATTCTGATTTCTAATCCTCCATTATATTGCATCACTCACATCTTAACCCCACGGGTTGAGGTGTAATATTCCAGAATTGCAATATAAGGCGTTATGCTGCCAAAATTTTGATTCTCCATTTCCCTCAATTAATTGAACCCCCTAGTCATTAATGATTAAGGATTGTAATTGGCAATGATTAAATCAATAATTATCATGACTACAGGATCTTTGTTCAATTGTCATTAAAACATTTTTCTATAAACAAAACCGTGATGCCTTAAGTAGATAATCCGGACTGTAATTAATTATGGTAGGAGGGATTATTTAAGCCATCAATTATGAGTTAAATCCATAACCTTGCATGAGAAACCAATGTCTCTCATACAAGGCCTCTTCTTTTATTTTATTTTATTTTACTATCATTTTTGTCTTTTACGTGTTGTGTGTAATAACTGATAAAGAATACACCAGACTAATGTTGGCGGGTATTCCCTCACGGATAAACTAGCTTGTATTCTGGGTATTAATTACTAAGTGTTATTTTGCATGGTCTGGATAGCAGTCAGTAGAAGCCTTGGCGGTTCGTCCATCCGGGATTATAATAGCTGCTCAGCTGACTCCTATTCGGATACAGTTTTCTTTTCTTTATCTTAATTTCCAAACCCAAATTCCGATCTGTAGTGTGAATCAGTTAACATCTGTCAATGCTAACTGATGATCATTGCAGAAAAGAAGCATGTAGGTTTTTATCTGAATTTACAGACAGTGGAGGCCCAACTGGTATTGACACTGCCATTATAGGGTTTAAGATGTCTAAATTCGTTCCATCCGAGCCATTGGGAAATTGAATAGTAGATGTTTGCAATTCACCCGATCACTCTGCCATTACTTTGGTCTTCTGACCACTTCACGATCGTGTTTCATCTTCTATCTAGATCCGCCATTATATTTTGGGTCAATTCATTTTACAATTCAATATATCCTTATGCATGCTAATATTACGTAACTAATGTGGTTTATAATATTTTGGGATCCTTCCCTTAGACATCAGAAGTCTAGATTCAAACAGATATCGCATATTAAATTTCCAACAAAAATTCATTTATAAAATTCGTATCTGAGTAAGGGATGAATTCCTCAGTTATGACTAGTTCATATTCTGTCAAGGGTTAAACTTTGGGAAATTAGAAGCAGAATCAGCGATTAGGTCTCACCTAGACTGAAAGGATCTGTGTTTTCATTGAGAGTCTAGTACCAGTTTAGGGAACGGTTTTCAAATTTATTATTTTCCAAAATTGTTGTGTGTTGGGAATCTGGGATTAAATATTACACCGAGATGGGATCCACTTGGATTCAAATACAGTGTAGTAAATAGCCCTGGAGGAACAACACTCAGGCCTTGGTTATTTTCTAAGATAGGGTTGAGTTCCTCTCAACTGCTATCTTCTTCTGCCAAAGCCTATTTTTGAGTCCTGAGTGAGTGCATCCGGAATAAACTAATTTATTTGTTTATTTCATTAGTTTGTATCTCATAACCACCCGAAGGGAAGTGAACACTGCGAGCAGTTCACTGAGATTAGGGAGTTCTTGATCCACATCCGGTCATCCTGACTGGGGGCTGTCTTTTACTACCAGGGTCAGACCTTCAAAACCTCCGAGTGATAGGATTTTAAATGCTTTCTTTATCGCTTTCTTTTAATGCTTCCGTTAGAGGTCACTCGATTGTATTGAGAGTTGCGTAACAGCTAATAGGACTGATAGTTAAGGGATAGTTCAGGCTCGATTAGAATGTTTGGGTGTGACACGGGAGAATGATAGTAGTACTTGGCACTTCAACTAATGATTTGTCAGGTGTTGCTTGTCCACCACAGATGAAATAACATACCCAGGCAGGGCAGTTACAAATCTGTGGTATCTTAGAATCTGCGGTCTTAAGAACATGTAAACTCATGTTGTAAATACCTGTCTATTAAAGGGAACTCAATACTGCGAGCATGAGAATTAGCTATCTGACAGGATTATCCCAAACTAAGATATGTGTATTAAAATGGAAGTTTAATTATGTTTTATCTAAATCTTGTCCAATTTTTATTCTTTTCTTCCTGTCCCTTCTGTCCACTCTGTGAAGCAGCTTCGTAGTTAGCGTAGTGTAAATTTTCATTGCTTTCATAGATATAATTTAACTGCATTCCTAGAATCAATTTACCTGCTTTTTAGTATAAATCTACCCGCTTCCTAGAATAGATTTAAATGCTTTCGTAGTTTAGTTTAAATTCAGTCAAGTAGATGATAGTCATTCCTCAAACCGATTGGAGCAATACGAATGGAAAATCTAGTAAAACGACGTGGGCCCTGCTTCTATCGCACATCCTCCAGTGAACGATCCGGTCTTACTATAAATTACTGCAATTTTTGACACCGTACGCTTTCGGGCCACAGTTTCGTAACACGAGTAATAAAAACGTGACAACCTATAGATATATCCCTAGTCCCAACTCCATCGTCATAATGTGGTTTCTTTAGTAAAACCTAAAATGGGATTCATTTCATTTATTTATTTTATTTATTTTGAAAATACTCGTAGTAGGAAATTGTCAAAAGTTTCATGGCGCCGTTGCCGGGGAGGATGCAGCGCTGTTTTATTAGAGAATTACATTCCTCATTGCTCTTAGTTAGCTTATACATATAAATATAAATATTTACCTCCGAAATAATTTCTAACCTGGGGATTGTACAGGTACTGTCATTATTGAAGCTGTTGTTCTATGCAAAGGAGGAAGCAGACACCAGCCGAAATCCCATACAACGCAGAGATAGAAAAAACAGCTCGTCGTCTCAGGGCGGAAGCTAAGCAACGAAAAGAACGGGAAAGGCAAGCACTACTTTCACCAAGCACCAGTAGCAACATATCCGACATGGCAAACCCTGACATTCCACCGATCATCCCACCCAATCCACCACTTCAGAACATCGAGGAAGACCCCGAAGATGTTGACAATGATGATTTGGATGATCCCCCTCCCCAGATTATACAGGGAGGTGGGAATCCACCAAACATCGAGCCGCAGCAATTCGAGGTGCCTCCTCCCAACCCAAACCCTCAAAACCCACAAAATAACCAAAACCACCAGAATAACCAAAATTTTCAAAACCAGCAAAATCAGCAGTACCAGAATCCCCATCAAAATCCTCCAAACCCAAATGACTTTAATGATCCCAGAAACTATTATCTGCATCAGAACTATTACCCACAGCAATATCAAGGAGGGCCTGAGAACAATCAACAAGCAGCAGCCGCTGATTATATGCAGCCAATCCTGGAGCCATATTTAAACATTCCTGGGCAAGCCCCATTCTTGGCTAGGAATTTTGAATTGAAGCCGGCACTCATCAATCTGGTTCAGAGCAATCAATTTGATGGGGCAAGTCATGAAGACCCGTATGATCACCTGCAGACTTTCTTGGAGTTTTGTTATACTATCAAGAATCAAAATGTATCTGCCAACACAATTCGATTAAGATTGTTTCCTTTCTCTCTGACTAGCGGAGCGCGAACATGGTACAAATCACTGCCCGTTAATCAGAAGTCCACATGGGAGGATGTCATCAGAAATTTCTTGGCGAAATACTTCCCGGAATACAAGGTGGATGAATGCCGCTCTAAAATTGCGGAATTCAAAATGAAGCCAGACGAGTCCCTGTATGACGCGAAGGAGCGGTTCTTCAACCTACTCAGAAAATGTCCCCAACATGGTTTCCATGAGTGGGAGAAATTGAGGACATTCTACAGCGGTTTGACCCCGTCCTGGAAATACATGCTTGATGCTGCTGGTGGTCAACATTTGCTATACATACCAATGGATCAGGCCTGGGGCAAGATTGAAGCAATGAGTGTAAATAGATCTGTTCTAACTGATGATGTTGATCCCCCTCCCCCTCGTGGTTTATTTGTTGTAGGTGCAGCAGGGAAATCTGAACTAGACAAACTGAAAGATCAAGTGGTTGTCTTAGCTCTGAATCAAGAAGCTGGGAGTTCTACGCAAGCTCAAAATGCTGAAGTTGTTTGTGGATCTTGCCAAGGGCCACATCCCACTGAGGCATGCCAACAAGTAGCGAATGAGAGCTGTAATTACGCAGGTGGATTCTAGAACCGGCATCCCAACCTTTCATACTCCAACAACAATGCCTTGATTCACACCTGTTAAACCAGCCTCAACAATTCAACCAGCCAAGGCCCCAGCATTTTAACCCGAATTTTCAGCCTCAGATTCTGGCTAGGCCACCTCAAAACCAAAATTTCCAAAATTTTCATCAGCCACAGAATCAGTTTGTGCCCAATTAGAACCAGCCCCATAATCAATTTGCTCAAAACCAAGGTCAGAACTAGAATTGGAATCAGAACCAGCATAAACCCCCTTCCAGATTGAAGACCCTCAAGACCGATTTCATCACCAGTCAGAAGGAAATCAACACTCAGTTCCAGGCCTCTATTCGTAACGTGAAGACTCAGGTTACACAAATGGCCAATGAAATGCAGAAGAGGGACAAAGGGACATTGCCGAGCACTGCGGAAAAGAACCCGCAATGCAAAGCAATAACCTTGAAATCAGGGAAGGTATTGGATGGACCGAAAGAAGCAGATATTGGAAACAACTGTGGGGAAGATGATGCTGTTGACAATGCTGATGAGGAAGCAACGGATGATCAGAAGGAGGCCGAACAGCAGACTGATGCTGCAGAAGGAACGACTGAGATAGAAAATGGTAATGGTAAAGGTACAACCTCTACCCATCTACCACCAAAACATGATAACAATAAAAAGTTCATGCCTAGGGTTCCTTACCCGGCCGGACTTAAAAATAAACAACAAGATCTGAAGTCTGAAAAATTTCTGAAAAGACTGCGGGAAGTTGAGATTACCATACCTTTGATTGAATTGGTCTCTGAAATGCCAATCTATGCTAAGTTCTTGAAAGAAATGATTTCAGGAAAGAAACAGGTCGAGCAGGACGAATTGGTGGTACTCAACAGCACTTGCAGTGCTATCATTCAAAAGAAGCTGCCAGAGAAGAAAGAGGACCCTGGATGCTATACACTGCCGATTCGGATTGGCCAGATCAGCGCTGGAAAAGGATTATGTGACCTCGGCTCCAGCATTAACGTTATGCCATTAGCCATGGTTAAACATCTTAAGCTCGGAGTGGTGGAACCTATCAAAATGAGGCTTCAACTGGCAGATAGGTCAATCACAAAGCCAATCGGGATCTTGAAGGATGTGATAATCAAAGTTGGCAGTACGCCATTTCCAGTGGACTTCATCATTCTGGATAACGAGGAGGATTCCGACATGCCCCTAATCTTAGGAAGACCATTCTTAGCCACAGGCGGGGCTCTGATTGATGCCAAGTCCGGAAGGGTAACACTCCGCGTTGATGAAGATGAGGTCGTCTTCGACATGAAACAATTGCAGAAATTCCCAAATGACAGTTCTTGTTTTTCGTTTGACAATGTAATAGTTAGGAAAGAGCCAGACTCTGGAAATGATGATGAAATGATGCTGTATGAATCATCAAAGCAGGTACTGATGCCTGCTGGTGCTGAGCCAAAGGAACAGTGCAGCGCCGTCCAATTTGAGGATCCCGAGTCCAGGGACCTTGAAGCATACGACGGTGCTGATTTCACTGCACAGGGGAATGATGGCACCGAAGAGGAAGGAGAGGGCCCTGTACTGACGTAGGGTCCCGAAGGTAAACCTGATCTCCCACTATCCATTTCTAGCAAACTACTCCCTTCCGTTGAATGTCCACCAGAGCTTGAACTTAAAACACTACCCGATCATCTCAAGTATGCGTTTCTCGCAGAACATAAAAAATTACTTGTGATTGTTTCGGCTAAGCTCTCCCAAGAGCAAGAAAATGCTCTGGTGCTCGTTCTTAAGAAACATGTACATGCAATAGGTTGGACCATTTCTGACATAAAAGGAATAAGCCCTTCTATTTGCATGCACATGATTTTAATGGAAGAAGAGTATAAGCCCTCCCATCAGCCTCAGAGGCGTTTGAACCCCCTCATGCAAGAAGTGGTAAGGAAAGAAGTTATCAAGCTCTTAGATGCTGATATAATCTATCCTATATCTGACAGCAAATGGGTTAGCCCAGTGCAGGTCGTGCCAAAATGAGGAGGGATGTGCATAACCAGGAATGAGCAAGGAGAAGAGGTTGCAACCAGGCCAGTGACCGGATGGAGAGTTTGTATCGACTACCGGAAACTGAACGAGGCCACCCGTAAAGACCATTTTCCATTGTCATTTATTGATCAAATGCTTGAGAGGTTGGCAGGGAGAGAGTTTTATTGCTTTTTGGATGGGTATTCTGGATACAATCAGATTGTTATTTCTAGTGAAGACCATAATAAAACCACTTTTACTTGCCCGTACGACACTTTTGCCTATAGACGGATGTCATTTAGTTTATGCAATGCACCTGCTACTTTTCAAAGATGCATGATGTCTATTTTCTCTGAATTTATCGAAAAATGCATAGAAGTCTTCATGGATGACTTCTCTGTGTATGGAGATACGTTCGAAGATTGTTTGACCAATCTTGCAAAGATTTTAAAGAGATGTGAGGACACTAACCTTGTTTTAAATTGGGAAAACTGCCATTTCATGGTCACTGAGGGCATAGTGTTAGGTCACCGCATTTCTCGTGCAGGCATCGAGGTTGATCCAACCAAAGTTTCTGTAATTTCCAATCTTCCTCTCCCCAACTCAATAAAAACAGTTAGGAGCTTCTTAGGGCATGCCGGTTTTTACCGGAAAGATTGCCAAGCCGCTCACTAATCTGCTTTGTAAAGAAAATTCTTTCTTAATAAATGAAGCGTGTGTCCAAGCCTTTGACACGCTCAAGAAGATGTTGGTTTCTGCACCGATAGTGCAACCACCCGATTGTTCAATACCTTTCGAGGTAATGTGCGATGCTAGTGATCTCGCCGTAGGTGCAGTCCTCGGGCAACATAAGGACGGGAGACACTGTGTAATTCATTACGCAAGTCATGCCCTGAATGAGGCCCAGGTAAACTACACCACAACGGATCATTCTGCATTAAGATACTTGTTTAGCAAACAAGATGCCAAACCTCGATTAATCAGGTGGGTACTTCTGTTGCAAGAATTCGACATTATAATAAAAGATAGGCGAGGTCGAGATAATGGTGCTGCTGACCACTTATCTCGATTAGAAAATGATAAAAAGGAAAAAGCCGTCAACGAAGACTTCACGGACGAACAGTTGTTCGCATTATATCTGCACAATCAAGCGTGTCCATGGTTTTCCGACATCGCTAACTTCTTGGCATGCGGAATAACCCCACCATTTTCGAACTATCATCAGAAGAATAAGTTCAACCGAGATGTATTAAACTATTTCTGGGAAGAACCCTATCTCTTCAGACACTGCGCCGATTCAATAATCAGGCGATGTGTGACCGAGCATGAAGCTTATCAAGCATGAAGCCTAACAAATTGTCAAAAAATGCCATGAATCAGAATATGGAGATCACCACGGTCCCGCTCGAACGGCCCATAAGGTCCTCGAATGTGGATTTTATTGGCCTCGCATCTATGAGGATTGCAAGACATTTGTGAAGGGTTGCGACAAGTGCCAGAGATTAGGAAACATCTCCAAGAGAGATGAAATGCCTCAGAAAGGGATTCTCACTCTTGAGATTTTCGATGTCTGGGGTAATGACTTCATGGGACCGTTTCCACCATCTGGTGGAAACTACTACATCTTGGTAGTTGTCGATTACGTGTCCAAATGGGTCGAGGCTGTCGCATTACCAACCAATGATGGTAGCCAAGTTATCAAGTTCCTCAAGAACAACATTTTCAATCGATCCGGCATACCTAGGGTGGTGATATCGGATGGAGGAACACACTTTATTAATAAAGCTTTTGAAACCTTAATGAGTAAAAATGGGATCCTCCATAAGATAGGCACGCCTTATCATCCCCAAACTAGTGGTCAAGTCGAAGTATCCAATCGCGAAATCAAACACATATTCGAAGCCACAGTTGGGATAACCCGTAAGGATTGGGCACGTAAGCTCAATGATGCTCTATGGGCATACCGCACAACATATAAGACGCCCATTGGGATGTCTCCATATAGGCTTATCTTCGGAAAAGCCTGTCATTTACCTGTAGAGCTAGAGCATAAAGCTTACTGGGCCGTCAAAACGCTCAACTTCGATCCGAAAGTTGCCTAGAGCAAACGTAAGTTGGACCTCAATGAAATTGAGGAAATACGAGCACAAGCTTATGAAAGCTCTCGAATTTACAAGGAGCGGACCCAGAAGTTACACGATCGCCGGATTAAGCCTAAGCACTTTTATGTTGGTCAAAATGTATTATTATTCAATTCTAGGTTGAAGTTGTTCCCTGGAAAGCTCAAATCCAGATGGGAAGGACCACATGAAGTGCTAGAGGTGTTTAAAGAAAGAGTACATCGGACAGTTTGATCCGGAAAAAGAAAGCCAATCAGTGGAAGATCCGGCGTACACCTAATAAGAAACAGCATTAAAACACCAAAAATTTCATTTCGTATATAGATATATATATATATATATATTACTTTATTTCACAACAAGAGAGTACCCAAAAATCAATTAAACATTTAGAGTACTAAGACTCTAAATGTGAGGATGTTGATATTTGGAGAAAATCTGATGCGTTTTATTTATCTGTCTTGCAGGAATTTCGAAACCAACAAAAAGAAGGAGCAGAAAGTAACACGGAAACCAGGTTCTCCGTTGGATTAGTTCCATGAATTTAAAAAGATATTTCCGGAATTTAAAGCAACTTAAAATCCGGAATAAATTTCACAGATAAATGGAATTGATCCAACCTAATTTTATGCAAGTGGATTATTTAATTTTCAGCCCAGCATTTTGAATTCATTTGGACTGAATTTATTCAGATCCAAATCAAATAAAATGGACTCAGGCCCAACATCACACTCGGGCCCAGTTCAAGGAAATTTGAAAATTCAAATTCCGTGTCACGGAACCCCTCCTGTGTCGCTAGGCAATGCCTCACGCCAGGGGAAGGACAGCGACACGCTGCTATGATACAGTGAGAACCCTGTCGCGGAACAGAACCGTGTCGCGAGGCGTTGCCTCGCGACCAGGCCAGTCCCGCGACACACTCTCATCTGTCCCCAACTCTCTCTGTCGCTGTCGCTGTCGCGAGACCCTTAGTCGCGAGGCACTACCTCGCGACTGGCTCCAATCCCGCGACACGACCCGCACTTGGCCCTATTTTTCTTAGTAACTTGGTCGCAATACCCTTAGTCACGAGGCACTGCCTCACGACCGGACTCCAGGTTTGCGACACTTCTAATGTCGTTAGGCGCTGGTCGTGAAACCTTGTCTCGCGACACGCTCTAGGATCCCGCGACCAGCCTTTTTAGTATTTATACCCCCCCCCAACCCGTCTTCCCCCCACACTCTCAGCATTTACTCAACTTTTCAACTTTCCCCCCTCAACCAATTCTCTCCCGAGGAACACCACTGTGTTCATCGCACTACCTGATCATTTTTCAAGAGGAAACTATGGCCAGATTTTTCCGAGTCTTCCCAAACTTGGGACCATCATCCCCACCCAGACCAAGGAGGTCAGGGTAACAGCCTGCATTCCCCCATTGTTCAGGATTTCGGTCGAGTTTTCGGTTTCTTGAAACTGTGTTTTTGGTTTTTAAATGGCATAATGTGTTTTGTGTGCACTCTTGTTTTTCTGTTTTGTGTCTAGAAAGATCTCGGTTTTGAAAAATGTTTTGAAGTCTTTCTGAAACCCGTAAGATTATTGCGTTATAACTGTCAAGATTTAAAAGATTTTTGAAGTTTAAAACTTGAAAGGATAAACTGATGAAGATTAGGGTGTTATTTTGAGCACCATGATGTTATTGGTTTATCTATTCTTGAGATCTTGACAGAAACATGAGTGATGATTTGGTGTTTCTTTTTGTTGTTCAAACTCGGTTAAGGGCATGATTTGGTGTAATGCTCACTGGATCCTTTGGAATGATTTGTATTTGCTAATATGGACACAGAGAGCATAGAGCATTCAAGTGGGTGTTCTTTTTGGGCATATCTGCTTCTACATGTCAGGGATCTTGTGGGAATAAATGCTTGTTTGTTTTTAGAAACATAGTACAAACACCCAATGGGAATTCACCACTTTTTAATAAAAGTGACCTTTAGAAAAAGACAAAAGTGGTAGGAAGACTCTTTCTTTTTAAAAGATTGACCAACTTGTTTTTGTTCCCAATGGAACTAGAGTGTGAGTAAATAGCAGTATTTTTGTCACCCAACTGCTATCCTTTTCAAAAATCCAAAATGGGACCACACACATCCCACTTTTCATTAAATAAAAGCAAGTCAACCATTTTTAAATTAAAAATAGTGTTTGCAAATTTTTGGGAATGCCTTAACTGTCCAATACAGTCCAAGCAATCCGAGAATAGCAAATCCATTGTGTCACGTCTCCACTGCACATTCCAATGTTCGAGCATTTCATCTCTATTTTTCCATCTCATTCCATCTTCAACAAGCGCCTCGAGCTTGTTTAATAATACTGAAAAATCAAACTTTTGGGCCCAATGGCCCATTAAAAATATTTAGGGGCCCAATGACCCCTAATCTTTTCATAATAACTCACTACTTTGAAATTATCTCAAGAGTAAAGAGTAAAAAGAAAACATATTTTACCTATGCTTTATATTAAAATTCAAGTTGAAAATTTGGTAACCTCACATCTAGAGCAAAGCTCTAAATGTTAGGATATTGGTTTCCAAACTTGAATGACTTTGAGGAAATTATAAAAATTGGATTCATTACTTCTTATCTTTTCAGGGACAACATCCTTCCGATCCCAGATCAGGCACCCGAAGGAACCCAACTGCTAGACTTGCCAGAGGAGCTTCTAGGAGAAAAATCTTCTCCCGAATAGGAGAGGATGACATGAAGGAAGAATTCACGGCTCAGGAAACGTGCAAAAAGCTTAGGGACGCAGGGAACCTCACCATCGTCTACAAGCGATGCGAACTGGAAACCGCCACGGTAAAAACGTGGCAACAAAGAGTGCGGAGGCATAAGGAGGAATTCCTGCAAACATGCATGGAGGCAGGAAATTTCAACCTTCAAATCATCCCAGCACTGGAAGCATTTACAGGAGGGGATGAAGATCTAGCCTGCGAGATGCTGCGACAAGGGATAGAGGACAATCACAAAGCGTCAATCTTCACGCGTGGACTGATGTTGCTAAGCAAGCTGGATGAGAGCCAAGTTCTCCTAGGACTCAAAATGATAGAAGAGATGGTGAGCGAGATCAATCTTGGTCTACACGGCCACCAACACCATCTCATGGCTGGCAAACAACCAGGACACCCCAGGTCTATTTAGTGGCCAGGAAGACCAGATCTACTGCCCAAGGATACGGGAAACCCTGAGAGAACATAGCGGCTGGTGCCTGCGCTGTGACTTAACAAGCATCATCCACTGGAGCAGAATCATCTTTCCCTAGGAGAGGAGGAATGAAGGAAGAATGAATCTTTAAAATGCTTTATTTTATTTTAATTTTAAGTGTTAGCATCATATGAGGGAATTCTTCTTTTGTGTGCAGGTTCGTACTAACTGCGTAAGAATCTCTTGTAATTGATGTAATTTATCGCTTTCCCTAAATGGAACTCAACTTTTGAGATCCTCAAACAATTTTTTTTGTCTCCTTTTTGAAAAGATATCTGTACAGTCCGAGATGAATAAGTGACTGTCAGGCCAAAAATATACTGTTGACATATTCCGTATGTCAGCAGTGCCTCTTTTGCCGCTTTAAATTAAATAACCGGCAAAAATGTGCATAAACCTGCTCTAAATTCACATGTTGAATTTAGGCTTGTGATTAAATCTTGTTGGGATAATACAATTGAAGATATGCATGAAATGAGTTCCTAAGGTTTTGAGCTATAAAAGTTTAATGATGCGATCATCTTGTTGGGTAATGAATCTTCATGTTAGAAACTTTGATTGAATAAATTGTTAGAATTAAACTTTGATTAAATTTCAGAATACTGTATGACATGAATCAATCCAACCTGTGAAGTTTGAGCCATGAGTCACTTTTACTCATTCATTCTTTGATGTGTGAATCATTTTGATTAAAGGAAACTAGAACTTGCAATTGGGACCGATTCAAGACCATGCCATACTCCAAAAGTCAAGCATATGATCGAGGCACTTAGAAAACCCAAATTTTGGCCTTCGTTTGAAATCCAAACCAAAAAATATTTTCCCTTTAGGATTAACCAATTTGAGCCTTTAAGCCTAATTTTTCTTTGAAGCCCTCTATATTATTCTTAGCCTTACAAAAAGACCAAGAAAATCAAACCCAAGTGTGCTATAATGAATTCTATCAAAAGGCATTGAATTGATGATCATCAAAAATATCAATCGGTGTTCCAAAAACCGATTCAAAAAATAAAAAAATAAAAAAATTGAGTACTTGTCAACATAAATAAATTGCAAATGACAAAGCAAATTAGACTCAGTCTAATGTCATGCAATAGAAAAAGAGAAAAACAAAAGAAAAATAGTGATGATCATAAATTTTTAAATAAAAATATGCCATGATTATGATAGAATTAATTCTTGCCACTTCTAGCCCAATAATTCCCTTTCCTACCAAATGTTACAACCGTATGCCCCGCTATAACCTTGAATAAGACCTCATGATCTCGATTTGAAGAAATGAGCCGGTGGCGAGTTGGTCTGATTGCAAGCCTATGGTATAATTTAATTAAAATTGATGCTGAGCGTTCAATGATTTAACCTATTTGAGAGTGAGTGAATTTTCCGATTCTCTTATATGTGAGGCTCTGTTTCATTGAAAATGTTCATGTCATGCCCTAATTCTAATTCTTAATCGTGGCATCTTTCTAACATGATATTCATGAAGGGTTGATAATAATGTTTGATTTGTAGGCCCAATGTAGTGAGCAAGTATCCTTTTATTAAACACTGCAATCAAGGGGATTTAATACTTATAGTCTTTGATTGTCTTATCCCAATCCGAAAAGAATGTAATTTATGAAGCCACGAAAATGAATTGTATATGCAGAGTCCGTGTTCTTTAGAACATCGACTCTGACTGCTCAGGGACGATCAGTATTAAATGTGAGGATGTTGATAATGGCCATAAATGACCATTATTTTCAATCAATTTCCGTGTCTAAAACGGGTATTTGATCGCACTCCGATCTTTTATTAAATAAGAAAGCATTTGAATTGGACTGATTTATGCATAATTGTAAAAACATTGAGCTGGTACGAAAAATACATAAATATGTAATTTTATTACACATTTATATTAGAAAAATCCAAAAAACATGAGAAAAAGAAAAAGAAAAGAAAAAGGAACAAAAAGATGGGCAAAAAGAATAAAGCAAGCCCACAAAATACAAAAAGATGGAGAAGAAAGAAAAGCCCACAAATTCCAGCTTTGGCCCATCTGGCCCAACTCGGTAGTGTCCAGGAATACTCTGTCGCTAGAGCCCCTGTGTCGCGGTCCATGACCTAGCGACACGGGAGGGATTAGCGACACAACAGCTCAAATGAAGAAAAGGGCAGTCCAGGAAGACTGTGTCGCTAGACCTGTGTCGCGAGGCATTCTAGCGACACGGATGATTAGCGCCACCAACAGCCTTTGGAAGAGGAAGCCATGTCTCCAGACCCGTGTCGCGATGCCCCGGTCGCGATACATGACCTCGCGACATAGGCATGGTTAGCGACACAGACGCACAAATTAAGGACCAAGACCCAGTCGAGAAGCCTTGCTACATGCAGTGTTGTTTCGCGACCGACCTCCAGTTCCGCGACACAGTGTGTTGTGTGTGATTTCTTGAGACACAATGGGCCTCAGATCAACGCCCATGGGCTTAGGGTTTCACTTCTATAAATATGAGGTGATCCCCTTGAGCTCAGGGTTAGAAATTCATTCTTGAAGACAAGCTTTGGAGATCAGCTTTTAGGTAGCTTTTAGTTTAGTTTAATTTTTTTGTATTATTTAATTTTTGCACTAGTCTAGTTTAGATTAGCTTAAATTATTTTGTTGTTTTCTATTTTTAGTAGCTTAAGTTAGCCAGTTTAACATGTTGTTTCTTTTCAAACTTCGTTTTTAGGGTTTTGTGATATCCAAAGTGATGGGTATTAACAAACCCATTAATAATATGGGAGAATATTCAACAAAATGTGTCCCAAAACCATGAAATGGGTCTCACAACCCGTGGATTTATTGTTTTCACTTTTCTTTTGGGGTCATTTGACCCCCATTTATTATTATTATGCTTACTGTGTATGTTATTGTGGATATGATGCATGCTTTTGTGTGGTTGAACCCTAGATTAGGATTTGCTTTATTTTAAATATTGTTTTAGGTAGATTTATTTCTGTTCAAGCATGTTCTTGCACATTTCAAATTATGTTTGGTTGTTTTTAGCTTAGAATAGCTTTTTAATCTGAAATGGGGTGAGATCACGCTGTTTGCATGCCACTGTTTACTTTTGCTTTTACTGACTCGTGTCCTGAACCATCTATGTCACTAACCTCTTCCTGTCGCGAGACCACGTCTGGCGACAGGAAGGCTGTTTCGTGACATGGGTGACAAGGGACATTTGTCTTAATATTCTGAAACCATCGGTCGTGAGGCACTCTTGTCGCGAACCCACGGTTCGCGACACAATCCCTGCTTAGCGACGGAGGACCAAACTCTTGCATTTTTCTCTATGTGGCTCCTGTCGCGATACACCCTTGTCATGAACCCACGGTTCGTGACACACTCTTGTCTCGAGACAGGAAATTATGCCTTGTCAATTTTTGAAAACCCAGTCGCTAGACCATCCTGTCGCGAGGCCACGTCTCGCGACACACTTTCCAAATCTAGCGATTGGGAACCAAATACTTTGAAAATTCTCAGAAAACCTTGTGTCGCTAGACTCCTGTCGCGAGGCCATGTCTCGCGACACACTTTTTGCTTAGCAACACAAGGTGAAGTTCTGCCCAAATTTCTAAAAACCTGTCGAGATACCCATGTCGCGAGCTTTGTCCGCGACACAATTTATGGTTTCACGCCAGGACCCTTCTTTCTGTTTACCCCCAAAAAATTCTGATTTCTAATCCTCCATTATATTGCATCACTCACATCTTAACCCCACGGGTTGAGGTGTAATATTCCAAAATTGCAATATAAGGCGTTATGCTGCCAAAATTTTGATTCTCCATTTCCCTCACTTAATTAATTGAATCCTCTAGTCATTAATGATTAGGGATTGTAATTGGCAATGATTAAATCAATAATTATCATGACTACAGGATCTTTATTCAATTGTCATTAAAACATTTATCTATAAACAAAATCGTGATGCCTTAAGTAGATAATCCAGACTGTAATTAATTATGGTAGGAGAGATTATTTAAGCCATCAATTATGGATTAAATTCATAACCTTGCATGAGAAACCAATGTCTCTCATACAAGGCCTCTTCTTTTATTTTATTTTATTTTACTATCATTTTTGTCTTTTACGTGTTGTGTGTAATAACTAGTAAAGAATACACCAGACTAATGTTGGCGGGTATTCCCTCACGGATAAACTAGCTCGTATTCTGGGTATTAATTATTAAGTGTTATTTTGCATGGTCTGGATAGCAGTCAGTGGAAGCCTTGGCGGTTCGTCCATCCGGGATTATAATAGCTGCTCAGCTGACTCCTATTCGGATACAGTTTTCTTTTCTTTATCTTAATTTCCAAACCCAAATTCCGATCTGTAGTGTGAATTAGTTAACATCTGTCAATGCTAACTGATGATCATTGCAGAAAAGAAGCATGTAGGTTTTTATCTGAATTTACTGTAACACCCCGGTTTTTGGTCACCCAGGTCGGGATGTCACCGCCACATCTCCCTAGTAAGACACGGTTTCTCCGAACTTACTAAAGAGATGCAAGGCTAGGTATTGCAGTATTTAAAAACATTTAAAGCATTCAAAATAGCCCATTCAATATAATTCGAAAATAATAATAGCATAGCGCAGCGGAAATGTTTAGTTTAGTACAGTATCGCAGCGGAAAATATAAAAAGGGCCGACATGGCCAAAACACGGGTTAAACAGGCCCGTTCATAATATAGTCTAAGTGCGAAATTTAAAAGCAACATAACAATCCCCAAAAATCCCATGCATGGTTCGTGCTCACACATGCTCATTCCACATATTCTGTAAGGAAAGGAGTAAAAATGGTTTTGGTCAGCAAAATTGCTGAGTAAGTTAACGCATGCATGATCGTAGGGTTTAAAAGCCATAAATTTAATAATTTAACAAAAGCATGATAATAACATAATATTTAGTTTCATCTAATCCATATCCAATAGCATAATTTATCTCAGGGCTCTATTTAATAACACATATCACATGGTTCAAGATAATAGTCATAATTTAAATAAAGCATTTAAATTATTTAATTGGACAACAACATAATTTAATCTAATTTAATTTAATTTAGAATCCCCATTACATTCCCGATTTGGTATTTCAAAGTTTCACGATAGCATCGCGATGTCAACAAGTTTAGCCGGTAGCCCGGCAGCCGCAACCGTATCAGCCATACCCAGTACCACTCCGGAGCCTCGGGAAACCCATACGGATATTCACGAGAGTGTAGGCTCTAAGTTTCGCCATATAGGCAATCCATATCTCAAATTTAGCGCGCGGGGTCACCATCGTCCATTACGGCACGAAGTGAATCGTTAGGGGGCACCCCGCAGAGCACTCACCCCTAATTTTAATTTATCAAGTTTGTAAGGGGGTTTAGTTTTTAAAATCTGCCTTCCATTGTATTTATTTAGAAGTAATATCTCAATTCGTTTCAACCATAACGGTTAATTCCATGTTTCAACAAGATTTCAAGATTTCGTTTCGGTAAATCACAGTTTACTCCAAAATTCGTCTAAAATCATATTTAATTCCAAAAATTCCAAAATTTCATATCTGACTCGGAAACATCAAGATCTACAACTTTCGTGTTTTAACTTTTTCAATCCGAGATACCTAAGTAGGTCAAAATCGCCAATTTTCGCTTAAGAGCAAATCTGTCCGAGTTCAAAGTGTCACAGTTTAAAGATTTCAAATTCTACCATATTAATTCAACACCAAATTTAATGAAATTTGACAGGGATCATCTTAAGACATTTATCTACAACTTTCATGTTCGGCCAACGATCTAAAACAGCCTAGATCCTATGTTGAAATCGTGATCAAGATCATTCCTAAGTTCTGTCCAAGATTTCAAGATCTAGATTCAAACAGTTCGGTTTCAACGGGTTTTCACATATCTAAGTCTTAGGAACGTTTTTCGTGTTTTAAGTTTCTCCGTTTGAGTTCGTTTTAAAGGTCGGAAAAATTCAACAAATCTCTTGCGTCGGTAGAAAAACAAAAGTGGACAGATTTATGGTTCTGGTCAAATCTTTTAGGTTTCGAATGTTTTAAAATCTTCCAAAACCATGTAAGGTTAACTTACAGTGTCTGTAGAGAAACTCGTCCAACAGCGTTCGTCTTGGTTTCGTGCCTCCGACGACTCCGGATTTAGGGTTTCGAACGTATAGAATGTTGTAGGGTTTTGTAAACTTGTTCGGGGCTCCCAAGGGGCTTATTTATAGAATTCTCAATCCCTAGGGCGTCCACAACCGACCTAAAGGTCTGGAGTCGAGAGATGTTCAACCGAAAGTCGAAAAATCCGCGTTCGGGTGAGAGATTCACGCAACCAACGAATCTGTGGGGTGGCGCGGTCGTGGCGCGCTAAAGCCACTTCACCGCGCGGCCACCGCGCCGACTTCGCCTGGACTTCGGTCCGGGCGGGTCATGCGATCCGTCGTGCTTTTCCGCCTCTCTTTCGGGTTTCTATCCCTCTATGCTCCCGAATTCCGATTTCCGGGGTATATTCGGGTTCATACTTTCTCTCTAATTTTATTCTCAGTCTAATTGGATGTTTTGGACTCGAATACTCGAGTTCATTAGTGTCGGGTTTTGGTGTACCATTTATCCATCTTTTTATTGAATTAAATTCCTTTAATTCCTTTTTAAGTAAAAATCTCATTTCTCATTTCCTTATCTTTATTTATTTCTTTTATTTGCTGGATTTATTTATTTATTTATAGTATTTATTTTATTTATTATTTATTTATTTAATTATTGTTTTATTTTATGTTGGAAAATTCCCGGGTATTACAGTCTACCCTCCTTAAGAATCAACTTCGTCCTCGAAGTTGTGTTTCGGCTTTTCTCGTCTCGTGTTCGGCTTTTCTCGTCTCGTGCTAAGGTCTTGTGTTTGTTTTATTATGTTGTGACTGAACTTAGAATTAAAACTTCTAAGCTGCCTACGTACCCGGTAAAGGGATCAAGCCATAACGTAGTTCAAAAGTTTACAAAAATGCACGAAAAATTAGGGGGTATGACATCCTCTCCCCCTTAAGATTGCAGTTATGTCCCATAACTGTGTCGGAATCGGTTTGGAACAATGTCGGGTATCGTTCCCTCATATCGGATTCTACTTCCCAAGTTGCCGTCTCACTTTCGTGATTTGACCAAAGAACCTTGATCATTTTGATGGTTTTGTTCCTCGTTACTCGTTCCTTAGTATCGAGAATACGCACTGGGACTTCTTCGTAAGTCAAATCTTCATCGAGCTCGATTATCTCCGGTTGAAGTACATGTGTCGGGTCAGGCACATACTTCTTTAGTTGCGAGACATGGAAGACATTATGAACTCGATCTAAGTGTGGCGGTAAAGCCAATCGGTAGGCTAGAGTTCCGACTCGTTCTAGAATCTCGTAAGGTCCTATGTATCGAGGACTTAACTTCCCTCATTTGCCAAAGCGCATCACCCCTTTCATGGGTGATATCTTTAGCATGACCCTATCTCCCACTTGAAATTCTAGGTCTCGTCATCTCACGTCGGCATAACTCTTTTGACGGTCTTGTGCGGCTTTCATCTTCCCTTGAATCACTTTGATTTGTTGAGCCATGTCTTCGATAAGTTGTGGTCCCACTACCACGGACTTATCATTTTCTTCCCAGCTCAAAGGGCTTCGGCACTTTCGTCCATACAATGCCTCGAAAGGTGCCATGCCGATACTAGCATGGTAGCTATTATTATAGGAAAACTCAATCAAGGGTAAATGAGATTCCCAATTTCCTTTGAATTCCAACACGCATGCTCTCAGCATGTCTTCTAGTGTTTGGATTGTTCTCTCGGTTTGACTATCCGTCATCGGGTGGAATGCGGTGCTCATTTTGATTTGAGTACCGAGAGCTTTTTGTAACTCCGTCCAGAAATGAGAGACAAATCTACTGTCTCTATCGGAAATGATATCGTGTGGTACTCCATGTCGTCGTACCACGTTATCAATGTAGGCTCGGGCCAATTGGTCCATAGTCCACGTGTCTTTCATTGGGATAAATATGGTTGTCTTCGTTAGCCTATCCACAATCACCCAAATCTTGTTCAGGCCTTTAGGTGATCGGGGTAATCCCGAGACAAAGTCCATCGAGATGCTATCCCACTTCCAACTTGGAATCTCTAGTGGTTGCATCAATCCTAAGGGTTTATGTCGCACTGCCTTAACCTTTTGGCAGGTGAGACATCTCGCCACGAAATTTGCCACTTCCTTCTTCATTCCCGGCCACCAATAGATCTTCTTCAGATCTTTGTATAGCTTGTCACCTCCGGGATGTACGGAATATGGCGTGTTGTGCCCTTCCTCCATCAACCTTTGCTTCAACTCGGCACATTTAAGAGGCACACACCATCTACCTTTAAAACGGATGCTTCCATCCTCGTGGACAGCAAATCCTACTGCCTTTCCTTCGGCAATATACCCTTTTATCTTCTCGAGTTTCGGATCGCCCGGTTGAGCGAGTCGAATCTCGTCCAATATTGGAGTTTCTACGACCATGGCATTGACCGTTTCTCTCACTGTGCCAGGATGCACAAGTTCTAACTCCAATCTTGCCAAATCCATGTACAATGCCGGCGGAATTACCAACGAGTTTGTCACGTGTTGGGTTTTCCGACTTAGGGCATCGGCTACCACATTCGCATTCCCCTCGTGGTATGCTATCTCTAAATCGTAGTCTTTAATAAGTTCCAACCACCTTCGCTGTCTCAAATTCAACTCCTTCTGAGTGAATATATATTTCAAGCTCTTGTGGTCGGTGAACATTCGACACTTCCGCCCATAAAGATAATGTCTCCATATCTTTAGAGCGAAAACGACCGCTGCCAACTCCAGGTCGTGTGTCGGATAATTTTCCTCGTGAGGTTTTAGTTGGCGTGATGCATAGGCTACGACTCTCGAGTCTTGCATCAAGACACAACCTAAACCTTCCTTCGAAGCATCGCTATATACTTCGAAGTCACCATTCTCTGATGGTAATGTTAATACGGGTGTGGTTGTGAGTCGTTTCTTCAGCTCTTGAAACGATGTCTCACATGCTTCGGTCCACTCGTATTTTGCTCCTTTCTTAAGTAGCTGGGTCAAAGGACGTGCAATCCTTGAAAAGTCTTTCACGAATCGTCTATAATATCCGGCTAATCCAAGGAAACTCCTTATTTCCGTTGGACTTTTCGGAGTTGCCCATTCAGTCACGGCAGAGACTTTTGTCGGATCCACTGATACTCCATCAGCGGACACTATGTGTCCGAGAAATGCCACTTCTTTCAGCCAGAAGTCACGTTTCGACAGCTTGCCGTATAGCTGATTTCTTCGCAAGATTTCCAACACTTGATGTAAGTGTTTTGCATGCTCCTCCTCGCTCTTCGAGTAGATCAGGATGTCGTCGATGAACACTACGACGCACTGATCTAACAATTCTCGGAACACGTTGTTCATGAGATTCATGAACATGGCCGGAGCGTTTGTTAACCCGAAGGATAACACTGTGAACTCGTAATGGCCATATCGTGTTCGGAACGCTGTTTTTGGAATGTCCTTCTCGGCGATCCTCAATTGATGACACCCAGATCGCAAATCGATCTTCGAGAATACTGAAGCTCCCTTCAGTTGATCAAACAGATCCTCTATTCTCGGTAGGGGGTATTTATTTTTAATGGTCACTTGGTTTAGTCCTCGGTAATCTATGCAAAGACGTAGTCCTCCGTCTTTCTTCTTGACAAATAAAACCGGTGCTCCCCAAGGGGATGTACTCGGTCTTATGTAGCCTTTTCCCAATAGTTCCTCGAGTTGTTCCTTTAACTCCTTCATTTCCAGTGGTGCCATCCGGTATGGAGCTTTTGAGACTGGCTCTGTCCCCGGAATGAGATCTATCGTGAATTCAAGATCTCTCTCAGGTGGCATGCCCGGAACGTCTTCAGGGAACACGTCCGGGTATTCTCTTACCACTGGTATGCTATCAACCTTGTTCTCTTCCGCCTCAAGGTTGTGCACATAGCACGCATATAGTTCATACCCCTTACGCATCAAGTTACTTAGTTTAAGTGCACTAACGATTTTGTTACTTTTCTTAGGGGGCTGAGAGTAAAAGATAACTCTCTTTCCCCTACTTTTTGACAAGGTGATCTTTTGCTTTTGGCATTCGATCACCGCTTTATACTGGGATAGCCAATCCATCCCCAGTATGATGTCAAAGTCTCTTAAGTTAAATTCTACCAAGTTCGCGAAGAATTCTACGTTCTTTATCACTATAGGAATTCCGTTATATCGTTTAGAGCAAGACACTACTTCTCCAGAAGGCAATTGAATTCCTAAGCTAATTCTCTCGCACTTAGGTAGATCTAACTCAGGCACTATCCTTGATGCTATAATTGAGCAACTAGCTCCAGAATCAAACAGAATTCTAAGGGGCGTATTCAACACATAAAATGTACCTGCCATCACTTCTCCTTGCGCAGGCACGTCCGCTTGGTTTACCACATTGAGCCTCCCCACAGGGCGTCCTTGGTTGCCCTGCTGATTCGCGTTCTGCTGCTGGTTTTGCTGTTGGTTTTGATTCTGCGGGGGCGGAGGTCGTTGGTTCTGGTTCTGGTTCTGCGGTCTATTTTGAGGGGGTCTGTACCCTTGGTTATTCCCGTTTCGCCCGTTTTGGTTTTGAGGCTGTTCTTGCCCCGCGACCAAATCGTCCCTCTTCGTTATGTTCTCGAGCCTAGTTCGGCAATCCCGTCGAACGTGACCCATTCGACCGCATCGGTAACAAGCGCCTTGTTGCGGGCATCCCCTTGCCAGATGTGGTCGTCCACATCGCGGGAAAGGTGGTACCGGATCTTCTTGATTGAACCTCCTCCCAGTGTTGTTTTGCTGGGGCCTATTCGACCCTCTGCGCTGCTCGTTCCTTCCAGTGTTGTTCTCGTTTCTTGAGTCTCGACTTCTCTTGTCTTGAGGACCCCTGCTGGACTCCCCACTCACCCTTCTCTTCAGCTGCTGCACGCGTGCTACCGCTACAGCGCGATCGTATACGGCTTGCAAATCGGGGTAGTGTACCCCCGCGATCACCTCGCGCACAGACAGGTTCAGTCCCATCTCGAACTTCTGTGCCTTTTCCGCATCAGTAGGCACTAGCCTTGGTGCGAACCTCACCAGCTCCTTGAAGCGGGTGTAGTATTCTTGTACCGTTTGGCTTCCTTGCTTCAGTGACAGGAATTCCTCGTACATGGCAGCTTTGGTACTCAAGGGATAGAATCGATCCCTGAGTAGTTCCATCATCTCCATCCACGAATAAGGCTCGTCATCCTCCGTCAGTTTGGCTTGCGTTGCTTGCCACCAGTCATCAGCTTCGCCTCCCAAGTAGTATGAAGCGACATGTACCCTCTCTCCTTCCGGACATTTGACCGCTCCCAGCAGCTTGTCAAAAGTCCGGATCCATTCCTCCAGTTTAGCTGGATCCTCCTCACCAGCGTAGTGGGGCGGCTGGTAAGGATTCACCATCGCCAGGTAGTTAGGGCGAGCTTGGGGCGGAGGTACCGCCGCAGCTTGACCCTGGTTGACTTGCGCGTTCCCGAGCGCAATCAACACTTCCTCTATCGTCCTAAGACGATCGCCCACATTGTTCGGTGCGGGGGCGTCCTGCGCACCTTGGGGCTGTTCCTCATCAAGTTGGCTTGGTTCAGTGACGTTTGGTGGTGTTTCAGTAGGTGTTTCAGTAGTGGTTTGGGGAGCAGGTTGGGCTCTGCCTCTTCCTCTTCCTCTGGGTGCCATTCTGGTACAAATAGGATAGATTAGGACCTTGTGAATTTGGTATATAGTCTAAGCGACTTATATAAATGTATATGTGTATTGCCATTAGCACGTGGCGCTTTGTTTGAATTAAGAAGCATCGCATGCTTCGGGGTTTTATTTTATTTTGTTTTGTTTTGTTTTGATTTAAAAAAATAAATCGGGCATTTTATTTCCTCAAAAGAAATTTTAGTACAAAAGTAGAAATATTTTTCTAGCAAAACAATGTCTAACAATAGAATCTCTAGTGCCTCATGACGTCTCTCGGCGGGGTAGCAGGATCTTCCTCGGATCTTCCTCCTCCGAACTCGGCGGTAGTAGGTCGTCAAAGATAGTGTTTAAGTCTTGCCCGTGGGCATCGATGTATTCCTTTAGTATTAAGTTTTGTGTAGTGAGGGTTTGGACTTGGCGTTCGAGTTGGTTTATGCGGTGATGATCCGCCTCTCTCAAGTTGCCCATGTGATGTAAATTGGCCTCCAACTGAGCCATACGGTACTTCATTTGCTCTAGGGTTTGGTGGGAATCGAGATGTACACTCATCATCCTGACCATCAACTGCATCATGTCTTGACTAGCCATCTAGCGCAAGCAAGAGATCTAAGTTAATATTCGTCAAGATTCTAAGTTCAATTCGCCAAGATTCTAGGTTCAATTCGCCAAGATTCTAAGTTCAAGTTTCCAAGATTCTAAGTTCAAGTTTCGCCAAGTTTCTAAGTTCAAGTTTCCAAGATTCTACGTTCATAGCAGAGATGCAACATGCTTATGCAAATGATATTTCCCCCCCAATAATAATTTAATGCACCATATATATATATATATATATTTTTTTCCCATGGGTTTTTAAAAAAAATTTCTCCATGGAAATAATAATTTAAAATTTAAAATAATAGTCAAAATATTACGAATAGTTTAAAAATAGTAATGGTTTGAAAATAATATTTTAAAAATAGTCGGGCTCTGATACCAACTTGTAACACCCCGGTTTTTGGTCACCCAGGTCGGGATGTCACCGCCACATCTCCCTAGTAAGACACGGTTTCTCCGAACTTACTAAAGAGATGCAAGGCTAGGTATTGCAGTATTTAAAAACATTTAAAGCATTCAAAATAGCCCATTCAATATAATTCGAAAATAATAATAGCATAGCGCAGTGGAAATGTTTAGTTTAGTACAGTATCGCAGCGGAAAATATAAAAAGGGCCGACATGGCCAAAACACGGGTTAAACAGGCCCGTTCTTAATATAGTCTAAGTGCGAAATTTAAAAGCAAAATAACAATCCCCAAAAATCCCATGCATGGTTCGTGCTCACACATGCTCATTCCACATATTCTGTAAGGAAAGGAGTAAAAATGGTTTTGGTCAGCAAAATTGCTGAGTAAGTTAACGCATGCATGATCGTAGGGTTTAAAAGCCATAAATTTAATAATTTAACAAAAGCATGATAATAACATAATATTTAGTTTCATCTAATCCATATCCAATAGCATAATTTATCTCAGGGCTCTATTTAATAACACATATCACATGGTTCAAGATAATAGCCATAATTTAAATAAAGCATTTAAATAATTTAATTGGACAACAACATAATTTAATCTAATTTAATTTAATTTAGAATCCCCATTACATTCCCGATTTGGTATTTCAAAGTTTCACGATAGCATCGCGATGTCAACAAGTTTAGCCGGTAGCCCGGCGGCCGCAACCGTATCAGCCATACCCAGTACCACTCCGGAGCCTCGGGAAACCCATACGGATATTCACGAGAGTGTAGGCTCTAAGTTTCGCCATATAGGCAATCCATATCTCAAATTTAGCGCGCGGGGTCACCATCGTCCATTACGGCACGAAGTGAATCGTTAGGGGGCACCCTGCAGAGCACTCACCCCTAATTTTAATTTATCAAGTTTGTAAGGGGATTTAGTTTTTAAAATCTGCCTTCCATTGTATTTATTTAGAAGTAATATCTCAATTCGTTTCAACCCTAACGGTTAATTCCATGTTTCAACAAGATTTCAAGATTTCGTTTCGGTAAATCACAGTTTACTCCAAAATTCGTCTAAAATCAGATTTAATTCCAAAAATTCCAAAATTACATATCTGATTCGGAAACATCAAGATCTACAACTTTCGTGTTTTAACTTTTCCAATCCGAGATACCTAAGTAGGTCAAAATCGCCAATTTTCGCTTAAGAGCAAATCTGTCCGAGTTCAAAGTGTCACAGTTTAAAGATTTCAAATTCTACCATATTAATTCAACTCCAAATTTAATGAAATTTGACAGGGATCATCTTAAGACATTTATCTACAACTTTCATGTTCGGCCAACGATCTAAAACAGCCTAGATCCTATGTTGAAAACGTGATCAAGATCATTCCTAAGTTCTGTCCAAGATTTCAAGATCTAGATTCAAACAGTTTGGTTTCAACGGGTTTTCACATATCAAATCAACTCCAACAATTCTCAAATTTTTACAGTAGCTAGGTCTAAGTCTTAGGAACGTTTTTCGTGTTTTAAGTTTCTCCGTTTGAGTTCATTTTAAAGGTCGGAAAAATTCAACAAATCTGTTGCGTCGGTAGAAAAACAAAAGTGGACAGATTTATGGTTCTTGTCAAATCTTTTAGGTTTCGAATGTTTTAAAATCTCCCAAAACCATGTAAGGTTAACTTACAGTGTCTATGAACGTCGGGGATGTCTAGTTCGGAGGCGTGGCTTCCAGATCACCGTTTCTCCTCTCCGTTCGTCGGGTTCTACGATCTAGATTCGATACGGGGTGTAGAAAGAAAAAGGAGATGATTAGGATTCGTTTTCGAATCGTTTATTGAATAAAGATTGGACCGAGACTTACCACGACTATGGAGATCTGTAGAGAAACTCGTCCAACAGCGTTCGTCTTGGTTTCGTGCCTCCGACGACTCCGGATTTAGGGTTTCGAACGTATAGAATGTTGTAGGGTTTTGTAAACTTGTTCGGGGCTCCCAAGGGGCTTATTTATAGAATTCTCAATCCCTAGGGCGTCCACAACCGACCTAAAGGTCTGGAGTCGAGAGATGTTCAACCGAAAGTCGAAAAATCCGCGTTCGGGTGAGAGATTCACGCAACCAACGAATCTGTGGGGTGGCGCGGTCGTGGCGCGCTAAAGCCACTTCACCGCGCGGCCACCGCGCCGACTTCGCCTGGAGTTCGGTCCGGGCGGGTCGTGCGATCCGTCGTGCTTTTCCGCCTCTCTTTCGGGTTTCTATCCCTCTATGCTCCCGAATTCCGATTTCCGGGGTATATTCGGGTTCACACTTTCTCTCTAATTTTATTCTCAGTCTAATTGGATGTTTTGGACTCGAATACTCGAGTTCATTAGTGTCGGGTTTTGGTGTACCATTTATCCATCTTTTTATTGAATTAAATTCCTTTAATTCCTTTTTAAGTAAAAATCTCATTTCTCATTTCCTTATCTTTATTTATTTCTTTTATTTGCTGGATTTATTTATTTATTTATAGTATTTATTTTATTTATTATTTATTTATTTAATTATTGTTTTATTTTATGTTGGAAAATTCCCGGGTATTACATTTACAGACAGTGGAGGCCCAACTGGTATTGACACTGCCATTATAGGGTTTAAGATGTCTAAATTCGTTCCATCCGAGCCATTGGGAAATTGAATAGCAGATGTTTGCAATTCACCCGATCACTCTTGTAACACCCCGGTTTTTGGTCACCCAGGTCGGGATGTCACCGCCACATCTCCCTAGTAAGACACGGTTTCTCCGAGCTTACTAAAGAGATGCAAGGCTAGGTATTGCAGTATTTAAAAACACTTAAAGCATTCACAATAGCCCATACAATATAATTCGAAAATAATAATAGCATAGCGCAGCGGAAATATTTAGTTTAGTACAGTATCGCAGCGGAAAATATAAAAAGGGCCGACATGGCCAAAACACGGGTTAAACAGGCCCGTTCATAATGTAGTCTACGTACGAAATTTAAAAGCAAAATAAAAATTCCCAAAATCCCATGCATGATTCGTGCTCACACATGCTCATTCCACATATTCTGTAAAGAAAGGAATAAAAAATGGTTTTGATCAGCAAAATTGCTGAGTAAGTTAACACATGCATGATCGTAGGGTTTAAAAGCAATAAATTTAATAATTTAACAAAAGCATGATAATAACATAATATTTGATTTCATATAACCCATGTCCTATAGCATAATCTATCTCAGGCTCTATTTAATCACACATATCACACGGTTTAATCATAAAAGCCATAATTTAAATAAAGCATTTAAATAATTTAATTGGACAACAATATAATTTAATCTAGTTTAATTTAATTTAGAATCCCCATTACATTCCCGATTTGGTATCTCAAGTTTCACGATAGAAATCGCGATGTCAACAAGTTTAGCCGGTAGCCCGGCGGCCACAACCGTATCAGCCATACCCAGTACCACTCCGGAGCCTCGGGAAACCCATACGGATATTCACAAGAGTGTAGGCTCTAAGTTTCGCCATATAGGCAATCCATATCTCAAATTTAGCGCGCGGGGTCACCATCGTCCATTACGGCACGAAGTGAATCGTTAGAGGGCACCCTGCAGAGCACTCACCCCTAATTTTATTTTATCAAGTTTGTAAGGGGATTTAGTTTTTAAAATCTGCCTTCCAATGTATTAATTTAGAAATAATATCTCAATTCGTTTCAACCCTAAAGGTTAATCCCATGTTTCAACAAGATTTCAAGATTTCGTTCGGTAAATCACAGTTTACTCCAAAATTCGTCTAAAATCAGATTTAACTCCAAAAATTCCAAAATTTCATATCTGACTCGGAAACATCAAGATCTACAACTTTCATGTTTTAACTTTTTCAATCCGAGATACCTAAGTAGGTCAAAATCGCCAATTTTCGCATAAGAAGAAATCTGTCCGAGTTTAATACATCACAGATCAAAGATTTCAATTTCTACCATATCAATTCAACTCCAAATTTAATGAAATTTGACAGGGATCATCTTAAGACATTTATCTACAACTTTCATGTTCGGCCAAAGATCTAAAACAGCCTAGATCCTATCTCAAAAACGTGATCAAGATCATTCCTAAGTTCTGTCCAAGATTTCAAGAACTAGGTTCAAACAGTTCGGTTTCAACGGGTTTTCACATATCAAATCAACTCCAAAAATTCCCAAATTTTTACAGTAGCTAGGTCTAAGTCTTAGGAACGTTTTTCGTGTTTTAAGTTTTTCCGTTTGAGTTCGTTTTAAGGGTCGGAAAAATTCAACAATTCTGTTGCGTCGGTAGGAAAACAAAAGTGGACAGATTTATGGTTCTTGTCAAATCTTTTAGGTTTCGAATGTTTTAAAATCTCCCAAAACCATGTAAGGTTAACTTACAGTGTCTATGAACGTCGGGAATGTCCAATTCGGAGGCGTGGCTTCCAGATCACCGTTTCTCCTCTCCGTTCGTCGGGTTCTACGATCTAGATTCGATACGGGGGTGTAGAAAGAAAAGGAGATGATTAGGATTCGTTTTCGAATCGTTTATTGAATAAAGATTGGACCGAGACTTACCACGACTATGGAGATCTGTAGAGAAACTCGTCCAACAGCGTTCGTCTTGGTTTCGTGCCTCCGACGACTCCGAATTTAGGGTTTCGAACGTATAGAATGTTGTAGGATTTTGTAAACTTGTTCGGGGCTCCCAAGGGGCTTATTTATAGAATTCTCAATCCCTAGGGCGTCCACAACCGACCTAAAGGTCTGGAGTCGAGAGATGTTCAACCGAAAGTCGAAAAATCCGCGTTCGGGTGAGAGATTCACGCAACAAACGAATCTGTGGGGTGGCGCGGTCGTGGCGCGCTGAAGCCACTTCACCGCGCGGCCACCGCGCCGACTTCGCCTGGACTTCGGTCCGGGCGGGTCGTGCGATCCGTCGTGCTTTTCCGCCTCTCTTTCGGGTTTCTATCCCTCTATGCTCCCGAATTCCGATTTCCGGGGTATATTCGGGTTCATACTTTCTCTCTAATTTTATTCTCAGTCTAATTGGATGTTTTGGATTCGAATTCTCGAGTTCATTAGTGTCGGGTTTTGGTGTACCATTTATCCATCCTTTTATTGAATTAAATTCCTTTAATTCCTTTTTAAGTAAAAATCTCATTTCTCATTTCCTTATCTTTATTTATTTTATTTATTTGCTGGATTTGTTTATTTATTTATAGTATTTATTTTATTTATTATTTATTTATTTAATTATTGTTTTATTTTATGTTGGAAAATTCTCGGGTATTACAGTCTACCCTCCTTAAGAATCAACTTCGTCCTCGAAGTTGTGTTTCGGCTTTTCTCGTCTCGTGCTAAGGTCTTGTGTTTGTTTTATTATGTTGTGACTGAACTTAGAATTAAAACTTCTAAGCTGCCTACGTACCCGGTAAAGGGATCAAGCCATAACGTAGTTCAAAATTTACAAAAATGCACGAAAAATTAGGGGGTATGACATCCTCTCCCCCTTAAGATTGCAGTTATGTCCCCATAACTGTGTCGGAATCGGTTTGGAACAATGTCGGGTATCGTTCCCTCATATCGGATTCTACTTCCCAAGTTGCCGTCTCACTTTCGTGATTTGACCAAAGAACCTTGATCATGATGGTTTTGTTCCTCGTTACTCGTTCCTTAGTATCGAGAATACGCACTGGGACTTCCTCGTAAGTCAAATCTTCGTCTAGCTCAATTGTCTCCGGTTGAAGTACATGTGTCGGGTCCGGCACATACTTCTTTAGTTGCGAGACATGGAAGACATTATGAACTCTATCTAAATGTGGCGGTAAAGCCAATCGGTAGGCTAGAGTTCCGACTCGTTCTAGAATCTCGTAAGGTCCTATGTATCGAGGACTTAACTTCCCTCGTTTGCCAAAGCGCATCACCCCCTTCATGGGTGATATCCTTAGCATGACCTTATCTCCCACTTGAAATTCTAGGTCTCGTCGTCTCACGTCGGCATAACTCTTTTGACGGTCTTGTGCGGCTTTCATCTTCCCTTGAATCACTTTGATTTGTTGAGCCATGTCTTCGATAAGTTGTGGTCCCACTACCACAGACTTATCGTTTTCTTCCCAGCTCAAAGGGCTTCGGCACTTTCGTCCATACAACGCCTCGAAAGGTGCCATGCCGATACTAGCATGGTAGCTATTATTATAGGAAAACTCAATCAAGGGTAAATGAGATTCCCAATTCCCTTTGAAATCCAACACACATGCTCTCAGCATGTCTTCTAGTGTTTGGATTGTTCTCTCAGTTTGACCATCCGTCATCGGGTGGAATGCGGTGCTCATTTTGATTTGAGTACCGAGAGCTTTTTGTAATTCCGTCCAGAAATGAGAGACAAATCTACTGTCTCTATCGGAAATGATATCGTGTGGTACTCCATGTCGTCGTACCACGTTATCAATGTAGGCTCGGGCCAATTGGTCCATAGTCCACGTGTCTTTCATTGGGATAAATATGGCTGTCTTCGTTAGCCTATCCACAATCACCCAAATCTTGTTCATGCCTTTAGGTGATCGGGGTAATCCCGAGACAAAGTCCATTGAGATGCTATCCCACTTCCAACTTGGAATCTCTAGTGGTTGCATCAATCCTAAGGGTTTATGTCGCACTGCCTTAACCTTTTGGCAGGTGAGACATCTCGCCATGAAATTTGCCACTTCCTTCTTCATTCCCGGCCACCAATAGATCTTCTTCAGATCTTTGTATAGCTTGTCACCTCCGGGATGTACGGAATATGGCGTGTTGTGCCCTTCCTCCATCAACCTTCGCTTCAATTCGGCACATTTAAGAGGCACACACCATCTACCCTTAAAACGGATGCTTCCATCCTCGTGGACAGCGAATCCTACTGCCTTTCCTTCGGCAATATACCCTTTTATCTTTTCGAGTTTCGGGTCGCCCGGTTGAGCGAGTCGAATCTCGTCTAATATTGGAGTTTCTACGACCATGGCATTGACCGTTTCTCTCACTGTGCCAGGATGCACAAGTTCCAACTCCAATCTTGCCAACTCCATGTACAATGCCGGCGGAATTACCAACGAGTTTGTCACGTGTCGGGTTTTCCGACTTAGGGCATCGGCTACCACATTCACCTTCCCCTCGTGGTATGCTATCTCTAAATCGTAGTCTTTAATGAGTTCCAACCACCCTCGCTGTCTCAAATTCAACTCCTTCTGAGTGAATATATATTTCAAGCTTTTGTGGTCGGTGAACATTCGACACTTCCGCCCGTAAAGATAATGTCTCCATATCTTTAGAGCACAAACGACCGCTGCCAACTCCAGGTCATGTGTCGGATAATTTTCCTCGTGAGGTTTTAGTTGGCGTGATGCATAGGCTACGACTCTCGAGTCTTGCATCAAAACACAACCTAAACCTTCCTTCGAAGCATCGCTATATACTTCGAAGTCACCATTCTCTGATGGTAGTGTTAATACGGGTGTGGTTGTGAGTCGTTTCTTCAGCTCTTGAAACGATGTCTCACATGCTTTGGTCCACTCGTATTTTGCTCCTTTCTTAAGTAGCTGGGTCAAAGGACGTGCAATCCTTGAAAAGTCCTTCACAAATCGTCTATAATATCCGGCTAATCCAAGGAAACTCCTTATTTCCGTTGGACTTTTCGGAGTTGCCCATTCAGTTACGGCAGAGACTTTTGCCGGATCCACTGATACTCCATCAGCGGATACTATGTGTCCGAGAAATGCCACTTCTTTCAGCCAGAAGTCACATTTCGACAGCTTGCCGTATAGCTGGTTCCTTCGCAAGATTTCTAACACTTGATGTAAGTGCTTCGCATGCTCCTCCTCGCTCTTCGAGTAGATCAGGATGCCGTCGATGAACACTACGACACACTGGTCTAATAATTCTCGAAACACGTTGTTCATGAGATTCATGAACATGGCCGGAGCATTTGTTAACCCGAAGGATAACACTGTGAACTCGTAATGGCCATATCGCGTTCGAAATGCCGTCTTCGGAATGTCCTTCTCGGCGATCCTCAATTGATGATACCCAGATCGCAAATCGATCTTCGAGAATACTGAAGCTCCCTTCAGTTGATCAAACAGATCCTCTATTCTCGGTAGGGGGTATTTATTCTTAATGGTCACTTGGTTTAGTCCTCGGTAATCTATGCAAAGACGTAGTCCTCCGTCTTTCTTCTTGACAAACAAAACCGGTTCTCCCCAAGGGGACGTACTCGGTCTTATGTAACCTTTTCCCAATAGCTCCTCGAGTTGTTCCTTTAACTCCTTCATTTCCAGTGGTGCCATCCGGTACGGAGCTTTCGAGACAGGCTCTGTTCCCGGAATGAGATCTATCGTGAATTCAAGATCTCTCTCAGGTGGCATGCCCGGAACGTCTTCAGGGAACACGTCCGGGTATTCTCTTACCACTGGTATGCTATCAACCTTGTTCTCTTCCGCCTCAAGGTTGTGCACATAGCACGCATATAGTTCATACCCCTTACGTATCAAGTTACTTAGTTTAAGTGCACTAACGATTTTGTTACTTTTCTTAGGGGGCTGAGAGTAAAAGATAACTCTCTTTCCCCTACTTTTTGACAAGGTGATCTTTTGCTTTTGGCATTCGATCACCGCTTTATACTGGGATAGCCAATCCATCCCCAGTATGATGTCAAAGTCTCTTAAGTTAAATTCTACCAAGTTCGCGAACAATTCTACGTTCTTTATCACTATAGGAATTCCGTTATATCGTTTAGAGCAAGACACTACTTCTCCAGAAGGCAATTGAATTCCTAAGCTAATTCTCTCGCACTTAGGTAGATCTAACTCAGGCACTATCCTTGATGCAATAATTGAGCAACTAGCTCCAGAATCAAATAGAATTCTAAGGGGCGTATTCAAAACGTGAAATGTACCTGCCATCACTTCTCCTTGCGCAGGCACGTCCGCTTGGTTTACCACATTGAGCCTCCCCACAGGGCGTCCTTGGTTGCCCTGCTGATTCGCGTTCTGCTGCTGGTTCGGCTGTTGGTTTTGATTCTGCGGGGGCGGAGGTCGTTGGTTCTGGTTCTGGTTTTGCGGCCTATTTTGAGGGGGTCGGTACCCTTGGTTATTGCCGTTTCGCCCGTTTTGGTTTTGAGGCTGTTCTTGCCCCGCGACTAAGTCGTCCCTCTTTGTTATGTTCTCGAGCCTAGTTCGGCATTCCCGTCGAACGTGACCCATTCGACCGCATCGGTAACAGGCGCCTTGTTGCGGGCATCCCCTTGCCAGATGTGGTCGTCCACATCGCGGGCAAGGCGGTACCGGATCTTCTTGATTGAACCTCCTCCCAGTGTTGTTTTTTTGGGGCCTATTCGACCCTCTGCGCTGCTCGTTCCTTCCAGTGTTGTTCTCGTTTCGTGAATCTCGACTTCTCTTGTCTTGAGGACCCCTGCTGGACTCCCCACTCACCCTTCTTTTCAGCTGCTGCACGCGTGCTACCGCTACGGCGCGATCGTATACGGCTTGCAAATCGGGGTAGTGTACCCCTGCGATCACCTCGCGCACAGACAGGTTCAGTCCCATCTCGAACTTCTGTGCCTTTTCCGCATCAGTAGGCACTAGCCTTGGTGCGAACCTCACCAGCTCCTTGAAGCGTGTGTAGTATTCTTGCACCGTTTGGCTTCCTTGCTTCAGTGACAGGAATTCTTCGTACATGGCGGCTTTGGTACTCAAGGGATAGAATCGATCCCTGAGTAGTTCCATCATCTCCATCCACGAGTAAGGCTCGTCATCTTCAGTCAGTTTGGCTTGCGTTGCTTGCCACCAGTCATCAGCTTCGCCTCCCAAGTAGTATGAAGCGACATGTACCCTCTCTCCTTCCGGACATTTGACCGCTCCTAGCAGCTTGTCAAAAGTCCGGATCCATTCCTCCAGTTTAGCTGGATCCTCCTCACCAGCATAGTGGGGCGGCTGGTAGGGATTCACCATCGCCAGGTAGTTAGGGCGAGCTTGGGGCGGAGGTACCGCCGCAGCTTGACCCTGGTTGACTTGCGCGTTTCCGAGCGCAATCAACACTTCCTCTATCGTCCTAAGACGATCGCCCACATTGTTCGGTGCGGGGGCGTCCTGCGCACCTTGGGGTTGTTCCATTTCAGGTTGAATCGGTTCAGTGACGTTTGGTAGTGTCTCCGTAGGAGTTTCAGTGGTGGTTTGGGGAGCGGTTTGAGTCCTTCCTCTTCCTCTGGGTGCCATTCTGGTACAAACAGGATAGTTTAGGACTGATGAATTTAGCATATAGTCTAAGCAATTTCTATGAATGTATATGTGTGTAGTAATTTAGCACGTGGTGCTTTGTTCGAATTAAGAAGCATCGTCTGCTTTGGGGTTTCATTTTATTTTGTTTTGTTTTGTTTTGTTTTGATTTAAAAAAAATCGGCATTTTATTTCCTCAAAAGAAATTTTAGTACAAAGGTAGAAATATTTTCTAGCAAAACAATGTCTAACAATATAATCTCTAGTGCCTCATGACGTCTCCCGGTGGGGTAGCAGGATCTTCCTCCGGATCTTCCTCCTCCGAACTCGGCGGTAGTAGGTCGTCAAAGATAGTGTTTAAGTCTTGCCCGTGGGCATCGATGTATTCCGTTAGTATTAAGTTTTGTGTAGTGAGGGTTTGGACTTGGCGCTCGAGTTGGTTTATGCGGTGATGATCCGCCTCTCTCAAGTTGCCCATGTGATGTAAATTGGCCTCCAATTGAGCCATACGGTACTTCATCTGCTCTAGGGTCTGGTGGGAATCGAGATGAACACTCATCATCCTGACCATCAACTGCATCATGTCTTGACTAGCCATCTAGCGCACGCAAGAGATCTAAGTTAATATTCGCCAAGATTCTAAGTTCAATTCGCCAAGATTCTAGGTTCGAGTTTCCAAGATTCTAAGTTCAAGTTTCGCCAAGATGCTAAGTTCAAGTTTCGCAAAGATTCTAAGTTCATAGCAGAGATGCAACATGCATATGCAAATGATATTTTCCCCCCAATAATAATTTAATGCACCATATATATATATATTTTCCCATGGGTTTTAAAAAAAAAAAATTTCTCCATGGAGATAATAATTTAAAATTTAAGATAATAGTCAAAATACTAATAGTAGTTTAAAAGTAATAATGGTTTAAAAATAATAGTTTAAAAATAGCCGGGCTCTGATACCAACTTGTAACACCCCGGTTTTTGGTCACCCAGGTCGGGATGTCACCGCCACACCTCCCTAGTAAGACACGGTTTCTCCGGGCTTACTAAAGAGATGCAAGGCTAGGTATTGCAGTATTTAAAAACACTTAAAGCATTCACAATAGCCCATAAAATATAATTCGAAAATAATAATAGCATAGCGCAGCGGAAATATTTAGTTTAGTACAGTATCGCAGCGGAAAATATAAAAAGGGCCGACATGGCCAAAACACGGGTTAAACAGGCCCGTTCATAATGTAGTCTACGTACGAAATTTAAAAGCAAGATAAAAATTCCCAAAATCCCATGCATGATTCGTGCTCACACATGCTCATTCCACATATTCTGTAAAGAAAGGAATAAAAAATGGTTTTGATCAGCAAAATTGCTGAGTAAGTTAACACATGCATGATCGTAGGGTTTAAAAGCCATAAATTTAATAATTTAACAAAAGCATGATAATAACATAATATTTGATTTCATATAACCCATGTCCTATAGCATAATCTATCTCAGGCTCTATTTAATCACACATATCACACGGTTTAATCATAAAAGCCATAATTTAAATAAAGCATTTAAATAATTTAATTGGACAACAATATAATTTAATCTAGTTTAATTTAATTTAGAATCCCCATTACATTCCCGATTTGGTATCTCAAGTTTCACGATAGAAATCGCGATGTCAACAAGTTTAGCCGGTAGCCCGGCGGCCGCAGCCGTATCAGCCATACCCAGTACCACTCCGGAGCCTCGGGAAACCCATACGGATATTCACGAGAGTGTAGGCTCTAAGTTTCGCCATATAGGCAATCCATATCTCAAATTTAGCGCGCGGGGTCACCATCGTCCATTACGGCACGAAGTGAATCGTTAGGGGGCACCCTGCAGAGCACTCACCCCTAATTTTATTTTATCAAGTTTGTAAGGGGATTTAGTTTTTAAAATTTGCCTTCCAATGTATTAATTTAGAAATAATATCTCAATTTGTTTCAACCCTAAAGGTTAATCCCATGTTTCAACAAGATTTCAAGATTTCGTTCGGTAAATCACAGTTTACTCCAAAATTCGTCTAAAATCAGATTTAACTCCAAAAATTCCAAATTTCATATCTGACTCGGAAACATCAAGATCTACAACTTTCATGTTTTAACTTTTTCAATCCGAGATACCTAAGTAGGTCAAAATCGCCAATTTTCGCATAAGAAGAAATCTGTCCGAGTTTAATACATCACAGATCAAAGATTTCAATTTCTACCATATCAATTCAACTCCAAATTTAATGAAATTTGACAGGAATCATCTTACGACATTTATCTACAACTTTCATGTTCGGCCAAAGATCTAAAACAGCCTAGATCCTATCTCAAAAACGTGATCAAGATCATTCCTAAGTTCTGTCCAAGATTTCAAGAACTAGGTTCAAACAGTTCGGTTTCAATGGGTTTTCACATAACAAATCAACTCCCAAAATTCCTAAATTTTTACAGTAGCTAGGTCTAAGTCTTAGGAACGTTTTTCATGTTTTAAGTTTTTCCGTTTGAGTTCGTTTTAAGGGTCGGAAAAATTCAACAATTCTGTTGCGTCGGTAGGAAAACAAAAGTGGACAGATTTATGGTTCTTGTCAAATCTTTTAGGTTTCGAATGTTTTAAAATCTCCCAAAACCATGTAAGGTTAACTTACAGTGTCTATGAACGTCGGGAATGTCCAATTCGGAGGCGTGGCTTCCAGATCACCGTTTCTCCTCTCCGTTCGTCGGGTTCTACGATCTAGATTCGATACGGGGGTGTAGAAAGAAAAGGAGATGATTAGGATTCGTTTTCGAATCGTTTATTGAATAAAGATTGGACCGAGACTTACCACGACTATGGAGATCTGTAGAGAAACTCGTCCAACAGCGTTCGTCTTGGTTTCGTGCCTCCGACGACTCCGGATTTAGGGTTTCGAACGTATAGAATGTTGTAGGGTTTTGTAAACTTGTTCGGGGCTCCCAAGGGGCTTATTTATAGAATTCTCAATCCCTAGGGCGTCCACAACCGACCTAAAGGTCTGGAGTCGAGAGATGTTCAACCGAAAGTCGAAAAATCCGCGTTCGGGTGAGAGATTCACGCAACAAACGAATCTGTGGGGTGGCGCGGGCGTGGCGCGCTGAAGCCACTTCACCGCGCGGCCACCGCGCCGACTTCGCCTGGACTTCGGTCCGGGCGGGTCGTGCGATCCGTCGTGCTTTTCCGCCTCTCTTTCGGGTTTCTATCCCTCTATGCTCCCGAATTCCGATTTCCGGGGTATATTCGGGTTCATACTTTCTCTCTAATTTTATTCTCAGTCTAATTGGATGTTTTGGATTCGAATTCTCGAGTTCATTAGTGTCGGGTTTTGGTGTACCATTTATCCATCCTTTTATTGAATTAAATTCCTTTAATTCCTTTTTAAGTAAAAATCTCATTTCTCATTTCCTTATCTTTATTTATTTTATTTATTTGCTGGATTTGTTTATTTATTTATAGTATTTATTTTATTTATTATTTATTTATTTAATTATTGTTTTATTTTATGTTGGAAAATTCTCGGGTATTACAACTCTGCCATTACTTTGGTCTTCTGACCACTTCACGACCGTGTTTCATCTTCTGTCTAGATCCGCCATTATATTTTGGGTCAATTCATTTTACACTTTAATATATCCTTATGCATGCTAATATTACATAACTAATGTGGTTTATAATATTTTGGGATCCTTCCCTTGGACATCAGAAGTCTAGATTCAAACAGATATCGCATATTAAATTTCCAACAAAAATTCATTTATAAAATCCGGATCTGAGTAAGGGATGAATTCCTCAGTTATGACTAGTTCATATTCTGTCAAGGGTTAAACTTTGGGAAATTAGAAGCAGAATCAGCGATTAGGTCTCACCTAGACTGAAAGGATCTGTGTTTTCATTGAGAGTCTAGTACCAGTTTAGGGAACGGTTTTCAAATTCATTATTTTCCAAAATTGTTGTGTGTTGGGAATCTGGGATTAAATATTACACCGAGATGGGATCCACTTGGATTCAAATACAGTGTAGTAAATAGCCCTAGAGGAATAACACTCAGGCCTTGGTTATTTTCTAAGATGGGGTTGAGTTCCTCTCAACTGCTATCTTCTTCTGCCAAAGCCTATTTTTGAGTCCTGAGTGAGTGCATCCGGAATAAACTAATTTATTAGTTTATTTCATTAGTTTGTATCTCATAACCATCCGAAGGGAAGTGAACACTGCGAGCGGTTCACTGAGATTAGGGAGTTCTTGATCCACATCCGGTCATCCTGACTGGGGGCTGTCTTTTACTACCAGGGTCAGACCTTCAAAACCTCCGAGTGATAGGATTTTAAATGCTTTTTTTATCGCTTTCTTTTAATGCTTTCGTTAGAGGTCACTCGGTTGTATTGAGAGTTGCGTAACTGCTACTAGGACTGATAGTTAAGGGATAGTTCAGGCTCGATTAGAATCTTTGGGTGTGACATGGGAGAATGATAGTAGTACTTGGCACTTCAACTAATGATTTGTCAGGTTTTGCTTGTCCACCACAGATGAAATAACATACCCAGGCCAGGGCAGTTACAAATCTGTGGTATTTTAGAATCTGCGGTCTTAATAACATGTAAACTCATGTTGTAAGTACCTGTCTATTAAAGGGAACTCAATACTGAGAGCGTGAGAATTAGCTATCTGACAGGATTATCCCAAACAAAGATCTGTGTATTAAAATGGAAGTTTAATTATGTTTTATCTAAATCTTGTCCAATTTTTATTCTTTTCTTCCTGTCCCTTCTGTCCACTCTGTGAAGCAGCTTCGTAGTTAGCATAGTGTAAATTTTCATTGCTTTCATAGATATAATTTAACTGCATTCCTAAATTATAATTTTACCTGCTTTTTAGTATAAATCTACCCGCTTCCTAGAATAGATTTAAATGCTTTCGTAGTTTAGTTTAAATTCAGTCAAGTAGATGATAGTCATTCCTCAAACCGATTGGAGCAATACGAATGGAAAATCTAGTAAAACGACGTGGGCCCTGCTTCTATCGCACATCCTCCAGTGAACGATCCGGTCTTACTATAAATTACTGCAATTTTTGACACCGTGCGCTTTCGGGCCACAATTTCATAACACGAGTAATAAAAACGTGACAACCTATAAATATATCCCTAGTCCCAACTCCATCGTCATAATGCGGTTTCTTTAATAAAACCTAAACTGGGATTCATTTCATTTATTTATTTTATTTATTTTGAAAATACTCGTGGTAGGAAATTGTCAAAAGTTTCAGCCAACATGGCCAAAACTCGGGTTTAACAGGCCCGATTTAAAACAGTACTGAAGTGCAAGAAATAAAAGTGTCTATGAAATAGTTTACCCAAATGCATGAGCATGCGTCACTCGACATACTCTGTAAAAGAAAAATAACAACGGGTTTATCAGTGTAAAAATATACCGAGTAAGTTAATCCCTAACTAAACAATTTAAGGGGTTACATGTATTTAATTAAAATTACACTTTTCAGGCATTACGAAAATTAATTCAAAATGCATAGTTACTTGCAGCGGAAGAACACGATTAATTTACTCAAGACGAGAATACATAATTTAAAGACTTAATTTAAAAGCGTAATTTAAAAGCATAATTTAAAGACGTAATTTAGAAACATAATTTAAAACGTGATAAATAAATTTCAGCATAATTAAATACGCACAAAAGTCTTTTATATTTTTATCCCGCAAACTAAGAAGAGGACACCATACCGGGGAGATCACTAACGAGGCAATCTCAAATTGTAGGACCATTAACGAGGCAGTCCAAAATGATGGGAGACCACTAACGAGGCAGTCTCAAAGATAGTAGGACCTCTAACGAGGCAGACCCAAATAAATACAGCGCGCGAGATCACTAACGAGGCAATCTTAGATAGTAGGGAGACCACTAACGAGGCAGTCTCAAAGATAATAGCATCAAGATCGGCTCAGCCTAGTGAACGGGATTTTTCGAAAGTTTATGTTTCGTCGTATATAAAGGATTCAATATCGCATTTCATAATTCGAGTTTTCACAAGTTCAAAAAATCCAATTCGTCACAGTAGCTCAAGTACACTCATATGAACAAATTTCATGTTTTAAGTTTTTGGAAATAAGGTTTCGAAGTGAGTCAAATTTCGAGTTCTTTACAAAAGAAGATTTCTGCCCAGAGGACTGATTCTGACACAGTTTCGTGCAATGCTGATTAAAAATTCTTTTGAAATCCAATAGGTCCGAAATTTTTACAGGATGTAGATAACACCTTAATGAACAACTTTCATGTTTTAAGATTTTGGAAATAATGAGTTTTAGATGTTCAAAAATCGACACCAACACACTGCTTACGCGCGGATTCAAAAATCGGTTTGGAACAGGTTCTAAAATGGTCCGTTTTGACATATCAAATGAACTCCAAAATTCATGAAATTTTATATGCAAACTCTAGACACAATTATCTACAACTTTTGTTTAGAAATCAGAGTTGAATCTGTAATACCCGAGAATTTTACAACATAAATAAATAAATAAATACAATAAATAAATAAATAAATAAATAAGTAAATACATTAAATAAATAAATATAGACGAAATGAGAAATGAAATTAATTAAAGAGATTAAATTAAACAAAAAAAATTGAATAAAGTTAAGTAAGTCGTTACACGGAAACCCGATACCAATGAACTCGATAATCCGAGTCCAAACGTAAATTTAGATCCGAAAGAAATGACGACACGAAATAGGAGCCCGAAGAGAGTCCGGAAATTGGAATCCGAGAGCATAGAGGGATAGAAACCCGAAAGAGAGGCGGAAGAGCACGACGGATCGCACGACAAGCCCGGACCGAAGTCCAGGCGTGAGTCGCGCGCTGGCCGCGCGCTAAAGGGGGAAAAACCGCGCCAACCCCGCGCCAGAAGGCAGATTCGCCCGTTGCGTGAATCTCTCGCCCGAACGCGGATTTTCCGACTTCGGTTGCACCCCTTGGGGCTCAAGACTTTTAGAGGCAGTCTTGGACGTCCCCTAGGTCCTAATCTCTATAAATAACCCTCTTGACTGACCCGAAACCCTTTTCAAAAACCCTACAATACTCTCTATACACAAAGTTGTAATTCCGGAGTCTTTGAAGGCATTAAACACCAAGGCAGCAGCTTTTGGACGAAAATCGAAGGATCTCCGACGTGTGGTAAGTTCTACTCCATCAGATTCTTCTTAGTTTCAATCCGAAAACGGATTCTAACCCCGTCTCTTTCCTTTCTACACCTCGAATTGGATCTAGAACGTAGAAACCGACGAACGGAGAGGAGAAACGGTGGACTGGAAGCCACGCCTTCGATATAGACGATCCTGGACGTTCAAAAATCTGTAAGTTAGCCTTACATAGTTTTGGGATGAATTAAAACGTTCGAAACTAAAAGATTAAACAAGAAATCGAAAATCTGTCAACATGGTGTTTTTACCGGCGCAACAGTTTTGTCCAATTTTTCCGAACCTTAAAACGACTTCAAAGTGAAAAACTTAAAACACAAAAAACATTCCTAAGGCGTAGATCTATCTATGGTAAAATTTTCAGAATTTTTAGAGATGTTTTGATATCTGAAATCCGCTCGAAACAGGACTGTTTAGATTTGAATCTTGAATTTCTTGACAGAATTTAGGTCTGATCTTGATCGCGTTTTTGACATTAGTTATAGACTGAATTAGATCTTTTGCCGAACATAAAAGTTGTAGATAATCGTCTTAAGATGGTCTCTGTAAAATTTCATTAAATATGGAGTTGATTTGCTATGGTAAAATTTGAAATCTCTAAACTGTGACATATGAAATTCGGACAGATTGGTGTTTCTGCGAAAATTGACGTTTTTGACATGTTTCGGTATCTAGGATTGAAAAAGTTAAAAGACAAACGTTGTTCATCTCGATGTTTCTGAGTCAGTCATGAAATTTCGGAATTTTTGGAATTAATCTGATTTTAGAAGAATTTTAGAGTAAACTGGTTTACCGGAAATCAAATCTTGATATCTTGTTGAAACATGAAATTAACCTTTAGGGTTGAAATAAATTGAAATATTATTTTTAAATAAATTAAATTGAGATCAGATTTTGAAATTAAATCCCCTTACAAACTTGATAAATTAAAATTAGGGGTGAGTGCTCTGCATGGTGCCCCCCTAACGATTCACTTCGTGCCTTTATGGACAATGGTGACCCCGCGCGAAATTGAAATACGATATTGCCAAAACGGCACGAGATATAGAGCCTACACTCTCGAGAATATCCACATGGGTTTCCCGAGGCTCCGGAGTGGTACTGGGTATGGCTGATACGGTTGCAGCCGCCGGGCTACCGGCTAGACTTGTTGAGATTGCGATACAATCGTGAAATACTTGAAATACTAAATTTGGAATGTAATGGGGAAATTAAATTAAATTAAATTGTGTATTAAATTATTTAAATGCTTTATTATGGCTGTTATTCTGAATTATGTGAAATGTGCTGTGAAATAGAGCCCTGGATTAAATTATGCGAATTAAATAATTGTTTAAATTAAATTGAGTTGTTATATATATTATCATGCTTTTATTTAATTATTAAATTGATGGCTTTTAAACCCTACGATCATGTCTGTGTTACCTTACTCAGCAAGTTGTGCTGACCAAACCGTTTATTTCTTTTTCTCACAGAGTATGTAGAATGAACATGAGCACGTTCATGCATGGGAACGTTATTTTGGGAAAAACATTATTTTATTTAATTTCGTACATTAGACTATATTATGAGCGGGCCTGTTTAACCCGTGTTTTGGCCGTGTTGGCCCTATTTACATTTCTGCTGCAATATTATACTTAGATATTAATTCCGCTGCATTATGATATTACTATTTTCGAACTATATTGTATGGGCTGTTTGTGAATGCTTTTAAATATTTTTAAACACTGCAATACCTAGCCTTGCATCTCTTTAGTAAGCTCGGAAAAACCTGTCTTACTAGGGAGGTGTGGCGGTGACACCCCGACCTGGGTGACCAAAAACCGGGGTGTTACAAGTTGGTATCAGAGCCCGGCTTATTTTTAAACTATTATTATTATTATTATTTTTAAATTATTAGATTATTATTTTTAAACCATTATGATTTTTAAATTATTATAAACATGGAAGCCCAAATTATTATTTTTAAGTTCCTAGTCCCAAATTTTATTTTGAGCCAAAAGATAATTATTTTTGACCCAACATAGTGGTCCAAGAAATTTAAACTAATAATTTTTTTAAATCATTAAATCCATGGAATAATTTTTTTTTACTTTTAAAATCCATGGAAATTAGAAAATATATATATACTCAGTGCGTTAAATTATTTTGGGGGGGAAATCATTATTTGCATGTGCATATTGCATTTCCCTTAGTTAGAGAACATAGAATCTTGGCGAATTTAACTTGGAATCTTGGCGAAATTAACTTAGATCTTTTGCTTGCGCTAGATGGCTAGTCAAGATATGATAAACTTGATGATCAAAATGATGAGCGCGCATTTCGACTCCAAACAAACCCTAGACCAAATGAAACATCGCATAGCGCAATTGGAGGCAAATCTGCACCACATGGGTAACCTAAGAGAGGCGGACCACCATCGTATAAACCAACTCGAACATCAAGTCAAATCCTCACTACACAAAATTTAATATTGAAAGAACATGTCGATGCCCATGGCGAGGACCTGAACCGCATCTTTGACGACCTGATGCCGCCAAGTTCGGAGGAGGAAGATCCGGAGGAGGATCCTACCACCGTGCCGGAGGACGTTTAGAGACGATAGGAACTTCTATTTGTAATAGTACTATTTTTGCTAAGGAAACATTACTATTTTTGTATATCCTATCACTTGTACTAAAAAATTTCTTTTAAAGAAATAAAATACAAGATTTATTTATTTAAATATTTTTAAATTCGAAAAAAAAAATATGGACAGACTGTCCGGAAAAAAAAATCGAAATTCAGAACCCTAAACCCTGAACCCTAACCCGAAAAAAAAGGGATATTTTTACATTTCAAATTAGCTCAATCGAGCATTATGTGAGAAGATAGAAATGAATTTGAAATTTCTTTGCTTAAACAAAACACTACCATGCCCTAATCTATACCATTTGTAACAGAATGGCACCCAGAGGAAGACCGAGAGCCCAACCTGTTCCCCAAACTCCTACTGAGACACCACCAAATGTCACGGAACCGATTCAACCTGAGGAGGAACAACCCGAGGAACAACCCCAAGGTGCGCAGGACGCCCCCGCACCGAACAATGTGGGCGATCGTCTTCGGACGATAGAGGAGGTGTTGATTGGGCTAGGGAACGCGCAAGTCAACCAGGGCCAAGCTGCGGCGGTGCCTCCGCCCCAAGCTCGCCCTAACTACTTGGCGATGGTGAATCCTTACCAGCCGCCCCACTATTCTGGTGAGGAGGACCCAGCAAAACTGGAGGAATGGATCCGGACCTTTGACAAGCTGCTGGGTGCGGTCAAGTGTCCGGAACGAGAAAGAGTGCACGTCGCCTCGTACTACTTAGGAGGCGAAGCGGACGACTGGTGGCAAGCGACACAAGCCAAACTGACGGAGGATGAAGAGCCCTACTCTTGGGCGGAAATGATGGAACTGCTCAGGGAACGATTCTACCCCCTGAGTACCAAGTCAGCGATGTATGAGGAATTCTTGTCGCTGAAGCAAGGAGGCCACACTGTGCAGGAGTATTATACTCGCTTCAAGGAGTTGGTGAGGTTCGCACCAAGATTAGTGCCCACCGATGCAGAAAAGGCACAAAAGTTCGAGATGGGACTGAACCTGTCTGTTCGCGAGGTGATCGCGGGGGTACACTACCCCGACTTGCAAGCTGTGTATGACCGCGCTGTGGCAGTGGCGCGTGTGCAGCAACTGAAGAGAAGGGTGAGTGGGGAGTCCAGCAGGGGACCCCAAGACAAGAGAAACCGGGACTCGAGAAGCCAGAACAACACTGGAAGAAACGAACAGTGGAGAGGGTCGAATATTCCCTAACAAAACAACAATGGGAGGAGGTTCAACCAAGAAGATCCGGTACCACCTTGCCCGCAATGTGGACGACCCCATCTGGCAAGGGGATGCCCGTAACAGGGCGTCTGCTTCCGATGTGGTCAAATGGGTCACGTTCGACGGGATTGCCGAACCAGGGTCGAGAACATAACGAAAAGGGACGATTTGGTCACGGGGCAAGAGCAGCCTCAAAATCAAAACGGGCGGAACGGGAATAACCAGGGGTAAAGACCCCCTCAAAATAGGCCGAGAATCAGAACCAGAACCAACGACCTCAGCCCCCTCAGAATCAAAACCAGCAGCAAAATCAGCAGCTGAATGCTAATCAGCAGGGCAATCAGGGATGCCCTATGGGGAGGCTTAACGTGGTTAATCAAGCGGACGTTCCTGCTCAAGGAGAAGTCATGGCAGGTACATTTTACATTTTGAATACGCCCCTTAGAGTTCTTTCTGATTCTGGAGCTAGTTGCTCAATCATAGCATCAAGAATAGTGCCTGAGTTAGATCTACCTAAGTGCGAGAGAATTAGTTTAGGAATTCAACTGCCTTTAGGAATTCCTATAGTGATAAAGAACGTAGAATTCTTCGCGAACTTAGTAGAATTTAACTTAAGAGACTTTGACATTATACTGGGGATGGATTGGTTATCCCAGTATAAGGCGGTGATCGAATGCCAAAAGCAAAAGATCACCTTGTCAAAAAGTAGGGGAAAGAGAGTTATCTTCTACTCTCAGCCCCCTAAGAAGAGTAACAAGATCGTTAGTGCACTAAAACTAAGTAACTTGATGCGTAAGGGGTAGAACTTGTATGCGTGTTACGTAAACAACCTTGAGGCGGAAGAGAACAAGGTTGACAGCATCCCAGTGGTAAGAGAATTCCCGGACGTGTTCCCTGAGGACGTTTCGGGCATGCCACCCGAGAGAGATCTTGAATTCACTATAGATCTCATTCCGGGAACCGAGCCTGTCTCAAAAGCTCCGTACCGGATGGCACCATTGGAAATGAAGGAGTTAAAGGAACAACTCGAAGAGCTGTTAGGAAAAGGATATATAAGGCCGAGTACTTCCCCCTGGGGGAGCACCGGTTTTATTTGTCAAGAAGAAAGACGGAGGACTACGTCTTTGCATAGACTACCGAGGATTGAACCAAGTAACCATCAAGAATAAATACCCCCTTCCGAGAATTGAGGATCTATTTGATCAACTGAAGGGAGCTTCAGTATTCTCGAAGATCGACTTGCGATCTGGGTATCATCAATTGAGAATCGCCGAGAAGGATATTCCAAAGACGGCGTTTCGAACACGATATGGCCATTACGAGTTCACAGTGTTATCCTTCGGGTTAACAAATGCTTCGGCCATGTTCATGAACCTAATGAACAACGTGTTCCGAGAATTGTTAGATCAGTGCGTCGTAGTGTTCATCGACGACATCCTGATCTACTCGAAGAGCGAGGAAGAGCATGCCCAACACTTACATCAAGTGTTAGAAATCCTGCGAAGAAATCAGCTATATGGCAAGTTGTCAAAATGCGATTTCTGGTTGAAAGAAGTGGCATTTCTCGGACACATAGTATCTGCTGATGGAGTATCAGTAGATCCGGCAAAAGTTTCTGCCGTGACGGAGTGGGCAACTCCGACGAGTCCAACGGAAATAAGGAGTTTCCTTGGATTAGCTGAGTATTATAGACGGTTTGTGCAGGACTTTTCAAGGATTGCACGTCCTTTGACCCAGCTACTGAAGAATGGAGCAAAATACGAGTGGACCGAGGCATGTGAGACTGCGTTTCAAGAGCTGAAGAAACGACTCACAACCACACGCGTATTAACACTACCATCAGAGAATGGTGACTTCGAAGTCTATAGCGATGCTTCGAAGGAAGGTCTAGGTTGCATTTTGATGCAAGATTCGAGAGTCGTGGCATATGCATCGCGCCAACTAAAACCTCACGAGGAGAATTACCCGACACATGACCTGGAGTTGGCAGCGGTCGTTTTCGCTCTAAAGATATGGAGACATTATCTTTATGGGCGGAAGTGTCGAATGTTCACCGACCACAAGAGTTTGAAGTATATATTCACTCAGAAGGAGTTGAATTTAAGACAGCGAAGGTGGTTGGAACTTATTAAGGACTACGATTTAGAGATATCTTACCACGAGGGGAAGGCGAATGTGGTAGCCGATGCCCTAAGTCGGAAAACCCAACACGTGACAAACTTCTTGGTCATTCCGCCGGCATTGTACATGGACTTAGCAAGATTGGATTTAGAACTTGTGCATCCGGGCACTGTGAGTGAAACGATCAACGCGATGGTTGTAGAAACTCCAATATTGGACGAGATTCGACTCGCTCAACCGGGCGACGCGAAATTGGAGAAGATAAAGGGGTACATTGCCGAAAGAATGGCAATCGGATTTGCCATCCACGAGGATGGAAGCATCCGTTTTAAAGGGAGATGGTGTGTACCGCAGAAGTGTGCCGAATTGAAGCAAAAGTTGATGGAGAAAGGGCACCACACGCCATATTCCGTACATCCCGGAGGTGATAAATTGTACAAAGATTTGAAGAAGATCTATTGGTGGCCGGGAATGAAGAAGGAAGTGGCAAACTTCGTGGCGAAATGTCTCACCTGCCAAAGGGTTAAGGCAGTGCGACATAAACCCCTAGGATTGATGCAACCACTAGAAATTCCAAGTTGGAAATGGGACAGCATCTCGATGGACTTTGTCTCGGGATTACCACGATCACCTAAAGGCATGAACAAGATTTGGGTGATTGTGGATAGGCTAACGAAGACGGCCTTATTTATCCCAATGAAAGACACGTGGAGTATGGACCAATTGGTCCGAGCCTACATTGATAATGTGGTACGACGACATGGAGTACCACACGATATCATTTCTGATAGAGACAGTAGATTTGTCTCTCATTTTTGGACGGAGTTACAAAAAGCTCTCGGTATTCAAATCAAAATGAGCACCGCATTCCACCCGATGACGGATGGACAAACCGAGAGGACAATCCAAACACTAGAAGACATGCTGAGAGCATGTGTGTTGGAATTCAAAAGAAATTGGGAGTCTCATTTACCATTAATTGAGTTTTCCTACAATAATAGCTACCATGCTAGCATCGGCATGGCACCATTAGAGGCGTTGTACGGACGAAGGTGCCGAAGTCCGTTGAGCTGGGAAGAAAACGATAAGTCCGTGGTGGTGGGACCACAACTTATCGAAGACATGGCTCAACAAATCAAGGTGATTCAAGGAAAAATGAAAGCCGCCCAAGACCGTCAAAAGAGTCATGCCGACGTGAGACGACGAGACCTAGAATTTCAAGTGGGAGATAGGGTTATGCTAAAGATATCACCCATGAAGGGGGTGATGCGCTTTGGCAAACGAGGAAAGTTGAGTCCTCGATACATAGGACCTTACGAAATTCTAGAACGAGTCAGAACTCTAGCCTACCGATTGGCTTTACTGCCACAATTAGATCGAGTTCATAACGTCTTCCATGTTTCACAACTAAAGAAGTATGTGCCGGACCCGACACATGTACTGCAAAATGGGATAATTGAACTCGACGAAGATTTGACTTATGAAGAAGTCCCAGTGAGAATTTTAGATGTAAAGGAGCGAGTAACAAGGAATAAAACCGTCAAGATGGTCAAGGTTCTTTGGTCAAACCACGAAAGTGAGACGGCAACTTGGGAAGTAGAATCCGACATGCGAGAACGCTACCCGACACTGTTCCAAACCGATGCCGACACAGTTATGGGGACATAACTGCAATCTTAAGGGGGAGAGGATGTCATACCATGTATTTTTCGTACATCCTTGTAATCAACCAAACAAATTCAAATTGTTTTGAACTACGTCATGGCTTGATCCCTTCACAAGGTACGTAGGCAGCTTAGAAGTTTTAATTCTAAGTTCAGTCACAAAATAATAAAATAAACAAAAGACCTTAGCACGAGAAAAGCCGAAACACAACTTCGAGGACGAAGTTGATTCTTAAGGAGGGTAGACTGTAATACCCGAGAATTTTACAACATAAATAAATACAATAAATAAATAAATAAATAAATAAATAAATAAGTAAATACATTAAATAAATAAATATAGACGAAATGAGAAATGAAATTAATTAAAGAGATTAAATTAAACAAAAGAAATTAAATAAAGTTAAGTAAGTCCTTACACGGAAACCCGATACCAATGAACTCGATAATCCGAGTCCAAACGTAAATTTAGATCCGAAAGAAATGACGACACGAAATAGGAACCCGAAGAGAGTCCGGAAATTGGAATCCGAGAGCATAGAGGGATAGAAACCCGAAAGAGAGGCGGAAGAGCACGACGGATCGCACGACACGCCCGGACCGAAGTCCGGGCGTGAGTCGCGCGCTGGCCGCGCGCTAAAGGGGGAAAAACCACGCCAACCCCGCGCCAGAAGGCAGATTCGTCCGTTGCGTGAATCTCTCGCCCGAACATGGATTTTCCGACTTCGGTTGCACCCCTTGCGGCTCAAGACTCTTAGAGGCAGTCTTGGACGTCCCCCTAGGTCCTAATCTCTATAAATAACCCTCTTGACTGACCCGAAACCCTTTTCAAAAACCCTACAATACTCTCTATATACAAAGTCATAATTCCGGAGTCTACGAAGGCATTAAACACCAAGGCAGCAGCTTTTGGACGAAAATCGAAGGATCTCCAACGTGTGCTAAGTTCTACTCCATCAGATTCTTCTTAGTTTCAATCCGAAAACGGATTCTAACCCCGTCTCTTTCCTTTCTACACCTCGAATTGGATCTAGAACGTAGAAACCGACGAACGGAGAGGAGAAACGGTGGACTGGAAGCCACGCCTTCGAAATAGACGATCCCGGATGTTCAAAAATCTTTAAGTTAGCCTTACATGGTTTTGGGATGAATTAAAACGTTCGAAACTAAAAGATTAAACAAGAAATCGAAAATCTGTCAACATGGTATTTTTACCGGTGCAACTGTTTTGTCTAATTTTTTCGAACCTTAAAACGACTTCAAACGGAAAAACTTAAAACACAAAAAACGTTCCTAAGGCGTAGATCTATCTATGGTAAAATGTTCAGAATTTTTAGAGACGTTTTGATATCTGAAATCTGCTCGAAACAGGACTGTTTAGATTTGAATCTTGAATTTCTTGACAGAATTTAGGTCTGAGCTTGATCGCGTTTTTGACATTAGTTCTAGACTGAACTAGATCTTTTGCCGAACATGAAAGTTGTAGATTATCTTCTTAAGATGATCTCTGTAAAATTTCATTAAATTTGGAGTTGATTTGCTATGGTAAATTTCGAAATCTCTAAACTGTGACATATGAAATTCGGACAGATTGGTGTTTCTGCGAAAATTGACGTTTTGGACATGTTTCGGTATCTAGGATTGAAAAAGTTAAAACACGAAAGTTGTTCATCTCGATGTTCTTGAGTCAGTCGTGAAATTTTGGAATTTTTGAAATTAAATCTGATTTTAGACGAATTTTAGAGTAAACTGTGGTTTACCGGAAATCAAATCTTGAAATCTTGTTTAAACATGAAATTAACCTTTAGGGTTGAAATAAATTGAAATATTGTTTTTAAATAAATTAAATTGAGATCAGATTTTGAAATTAAATCCCCTTACAAACTTGATAAATTAAAATTAGGGGTGAGTGCTCTGCATGGTGCCCCTAACGATTCACTTCGTGCCTTTATGGACGATGGTGACCCCGCGCGAAATTGAAATACGATATTGCCAAAACGGCACGATATATAGAGCCTACACTCTCGAGAATATCCACATGGGTTTTCCGAGGCTCCGGAGTGGTACTGGGTATGGCTGATACGGTTGCGGCCGCCGGGCTACCGGCTAGACTTGTTGAGATTGCGATGCAATCGTGAAATACTTGAAATACTAAATCTGCGATGCAATGGGGAAATTAAATTAATTTAAATTAAATTGTGTATTAAATTATTTAAATGCTTTATTATGGTTGTTATTCTGAATTATGTGAAATGTGCTGTGAAATAGAGCCCTGGATTAAATTATGCGAATTAAATAATTGTTTAAATTAAATTGAGTTGTTATATTTATTATCATGCTTTTATTTAATTATTAAATTGATGGCTTTTAAACCCTACGATCATGTCTGTGTTAACTTACTCAGCAAGTTGTGCTGACCAAACCGTTTATTTTTTTTCTTACAGAGTATGTAAAATGAACATGAGCACGTTCATGCATGGGAACGTTATTTTGGGAAAAACATTATTTTATTTAATTTCGTACATTAGACTATATTATGAGCGGGCCTGTTTAACCCGTGTTTTGGCCGTGTTGGCCCTATTTATATTTCCGCTGCAATATTATACTTAGATATTAATTCCGCTCCATTATGATATTATTATTTTCGAACTATATTGTATGGGCTGTTTGTGAATGCTTTTAAATATTTTTAAACACTGCAATACCTAGCCTTGCATCTCTTTAGTAAGCTCGGAGAAACCTGTCTTACTAGGGAGGTGTGGCGGTGACACCCCGACCTGGGTGACCAAAAACCGGGGTGTTACAGAATCGATCTAGAAACGGGTGAAAAATATACATCAAGTCGAGACAATGAAACTGTCCAGATTTCAAACGTACGATTTTTATACAGAAACTTTACGGTACGATTTGGGGAATCAAACCTTTACGAAAATGGCTGAAATTTTGACACAAGATAGATTAAAGTCTTATGAACAAAATCTATGTTGAAATGTTTTCGGTTTGAATTCTTGAAGGTCGGGTTTTAAGCGAGTTTCTGAAATTGGTCGAAAGTAGGGTTTTTGAAAACCGATTTTAGTTACGGGCATAGATCGTAAGTTTTAAACGACAATAAACCACAAAGATTGTAGAGTAAGGTCTTAACTTACTTAGTTAGAGGATGAGATTGTTGTGGGGGCTTTTCGGACGTCCTAGGGTCGCGACGAACGGCCAACTCCTCCGATCTCTTCTTGTTCGCCCCCCGACGAGAAATTGTATCAAGGAATAGATTGTTAGATTTCGAGTATTTGGGGTCCAAGGACGAATTCAAAACTGTAATACGACTCACCAAAGTCTTAGAAAGCAGATGCCACGCTCCGATCGTCCCGTCTTCGCCGGAATCCTTGCCGGGAAGTGAAGTCGAAGGAGTTTTGGCTTAGAGGGGAGAATTTGAGAGGGTGGAACTTTTGTTTTCTGTCCAAATGGGATTGGGGGTGCCCTAATCCGCCCTTAAGCCTTTCCCAAAGGCTTTGATCCGCTTGCCCTCGATAGGGAACGGATTTTTGGCAAGAAAATCGCCATAGAAGGAAAGTTTACACCTCCTGCACCTCTGGCGCGGTGGTGGCGCGCACATAGAGCTTTGTCCGCACGGAGTACGTGCAAGCAGTCTTCGGACGCATCTCGCTCACGTCGCGCGGTGGCCGCGCGCGGGGCGCGCGGAGGCCGCGTGACGGCCGGACCGGCCGGTTCGGCGGTTTGTGTGGTCCGTCGGGTCTTTTCTTCTTTTCTCTATCGGTTTTCTATCCTCTACGTGTTTGGCTCGACTCCTCGGGTCGTTTCCGGTTTGAAATCTCTATCTTAAATTCGTTACGAAGTCGGGTTAACACTCGTAACATTTCCGTGCCATAATTAATCTAGTTAAATTAGTTCCGATTCCTCTTAATGTTTTTCCCGGGTATTACAAGCTTGTCGTACAGTTGATTTACTCATAAGATCCCTAACACTTTGTGTAAGTGCTCGGAATGTTCTTCGCTTTTCGAGTAGATAAGTGAAACTTTTGACAAATTTCATTAACACGAGTATTTTTATAAAATAAATTAAGTTTGAATTTATTAAATGAAGGAGTTATGATTTATGGAATGGGTTTAGGGATATATTAAGAGTGCCACTTTTTATTACTCATGTGGGATGCTTTAATTTCAAATGGCGCTGTAGTCCTCTCATGTCATGAAACTTTTCACAAGTCTCATGGTACAACCGGGATAGATTGACCTTCAGCCTGTCACACTGAGGGTCCCCGGCATATGTGCCATGATACTTCTCATGATTTCATGTCATGAGATTCCCTGCCATGAAACTTTCGGCAGATTCCCACTACATGAGTATTTTCCAAAAAATCACGTTTTTATTTACTCGTGTTAAGAAACTGTGCCCCCGAAAGCGCACGGAGTCAAAAATTGCAGTATTTATAGTAAGTACCGGATCGTTCACTGGAGGATGTGCGATGGAAGCAGGGCCCACGCCGTTTACTAAGATTTTCCACTCGGTTACTCGATTCAAGTTTGTGATTGACTATCAACTACTTGACATAATTTAAACTAAGCTATGAAAGCAATTAAAATAAAGCAGATAAAATTATTCTAGAAACCGAATTAAATTTAATCTAAGAAAGCAAAAAAATTATTCTAAGAAAGCGATTAAAATTATCTAAGAAAGCCGATTTAAATTATGACAGAAGGGACAGGAAGAAAAGAATAAAGATTGGACAAGATTCAGGTGAAACACAATTAAACTTCCATTTTAATTACACAGATCTTTGTTTGGGATAATCCATCAGTTAGCTAATTCTCATGTTCTCTATACCATGTTCCCTTTAACAGACAGGTACTTACAGTAAGAGTTTACACGCTCTTAATGACAACCAATTCTAAGGTACCACAGACTCACAACTGCCCTCACACGGCCGTGTAGAGACATGTTATTCATCTGTGGTGGACAAGCAACACCTGACAAATCATTTATTGAAGTGTCAAATACTTCTATCATTCCCCCGGTCACACCCAAAGATTCTAATCAAGCCCTGAACTATCCCTTAGCTATCAATCCTAGTAGCAGTTACGCAACTCTCAATACAACCGAGTGACCTCTAATGAAAGCATTTAAAAGAAAGCGATAAAGAAAGCATTTAAAATCCTATCGCTCGGAGGTTTTTGAAAGTCTGACCCTGGTAATAAAAGAAAGCCCCCAGTCAGAATGACCGGATGTGGATCAAGAATTCCCTATTCTCGGTGAACCGCTCGCAGTGTTCACTTCTCGTCGGGTGGTTATGAGATACAAACTAATGAAACGAACTAATAAATTAGTTCGTTCCGGATGCACTCACTCAGGACTCAAAAATAGGCTTTGGCAGAAGAGGATAGCAGTTGAAAGAATACTCAACCCTACCTTAGAAAATAACCAAGGCCCGAATGTTGTTCCTCTAGTATTATCTATCACACCTTGTCGGAACCCAAGTGGAATCTGACCCAGTGTAATATTTAATACAAGATTTCCAACAAACAACAATTTTGGAAAATAATAAATCTGAAAATCATTCCCTATCAGGTACTAGACCCTCAATTAAAACACAGATCCTTTCAGTCTAGGTGAGACCTAATCGCTGACTCTGCTTCTAATTTCCCAAAATCAACCCCCAATCGGATATGAATTAGTCATAACTGTCGAATTTATCCCTTACTCAGATCCGGATTTTATAAAGGAATTTTTGTTGGAAATTTATTATGAAACATCTGATTTAAATCAAGACTTCTATGTCCAAGGGAAGGATCCCAAAATAATATTGACCACAATATCCACATAATAATATCATGCATAATTTTATAAAGAAGTGTAAAATTAAATAACCCAAAATATAAGGTGGGTTTAGACAGAAGTTGACACACAGAGATGAAATAGCCGGAGATGAGAAGAATTTATTATTGGCTAAAAAGGATGACTGAAATAGTTGGGATTGTCCGGATTGCAAACATCTGCTATCCGGGTTCCAACTATTCCAGGTGGAACGGTTTTAGACAGTGAATTGATCAAAATGACAGTGGTCGCTTTCATTCAGACCACTCACTGTCTGTGAATCGGATAAAAACCTACATGTTCTTTCGCTGTCTTAATTACTAGACAACATTGACCTATGTCGTCTAGTGTTGGCACAGTTTGAGATTCGGGTTTGAAATTGAGAAAAAGAAAAAGAAACTGTATCCGGGTAGGAGTCAGCTGAGCAGCTATTATAATCCCGGATGGACGAACCGCCAAGGCTTTCTCCGACCACTATCCGGACCATGCAAAATAACAACTAGTAATTAATATACAGACCACGAGCTAGTTATCCGTGTGGGAATACCCGCCAACATTAATCTGATATATTCTTTATTAGCTGTTTCACACACTACGGGAAAAGACAAAATAAATGAAAGAAAAATATTTTTGGGTCATCTTGTATGAGAGACATTGGTTTCTCATGCAAGGATATGGAAATGATTCCATAATTACTCTTCATGTCTAAATAATCACTCATTCCATAATTAATTAATTACAGTCCGGATTATATACTTAGATCATTAGAGTTTAATCATTTGTAGAAGAATCTTTTAATGGGAAATTGAACAAAGTTCTTTATATCAAATTAATCATGGGTTCAGATCATTGGATTTCAACCTCAAAATATTAATATAAAGGTTCAATTAATTAATGGGGTGAGATGAAGAATAAAAATTTGGCAAAAAGGTGCCACTTTGTCGCGGAATAGAGTTTGTGTCGCGGACCATGGGTCCGCGACAAGGGTTTCGCGACAAAGGGGTGGGAAATAAGAGGGATGGAATTTTGAAAATTAGGGTTTGCTTTGTCGCTAAGCAAAAATTTTGTCGCGGAACATGGTTCCGCGACAAGGGATATAGCGACAAGGGTTTGAAAATTGGTAAGGACATAATTCCTGGTCGCGGAACACGGACTTTGTCGCGGACCGTGGTTCCGCGACAAAGGTTCCGCGACAGAGTCCTCCCAGAATAAAATTACAAGTATTTGGGTCCTTGGTCGCTAATCAAGGGTTTTGTCGCGGAACGTGGGTCCGCGACAAAAGTTGCATCGCGACCAGGAGGTTTTAAAATTAATGGGAAGGCATAATTTTCTGTCTCGGAATAAAATTTTGTCGCGGAGCATGGTTCCGCGACAGAAGCCATGCAGACAAAATGCAAGAATTTGGTCCCCTGTCGCTAAACAAGGGTTATGTCGCGGACCGTGGGTCCGCGACAAAGTGTATGGCGACAAAGGGTTTTAAAAATTTATAAATATTTCGGCAGCATAACCCCTTATATTGGAAACTCGGGGTTTGCGTCTTAATCCGTGGGATTAAGACGGGAATGATGCAACACAAAAGATATACATAAATAAATAAAAATTAAAAATTTATCTAAAACATAAAAATAAATTGGTCAAGTGACCAAAAATGCAAATAAAACAGAAAACCATCCAAGGGTTAGTCACATGACATATTTTAGGGAATCATTTTCTCAATATTACCAAAAACCAAAAATGGGTTAAACACACCCATTGATTAAATGTTTTCAACCCAAAAATACAAAATATAAAACTGGGAAATGAAATGAACACTAGCTACACTTATTTATTACAAAGCATAAGTTAAAACTAAGCTAAAATCTACATCTACATTGCATAAAAATAAACTGAACTACCTAATCTAACATATTTTTGGAGAGCACAGTGGTGCCTCCAAGAACAGTGAAAATAAACTAAAGTGTAGCTAGGTTATTGTTCAAGGTGGTGGAAGGATATATTTATAGATGAGCAAAATTAGCCCTAGGCCCATTAGGCCCACTGTGTCGCTAAACAATTATGCCTTGTTGCGGAACAAATTCTGCTTCAGGACACACTTTTTAGCTCCAGGATGGCGCCCAGGAGGGGGCGGGAGTTGAAGTCCCAGGGGAGAAGACAAAACTCCTTGTGCTTGTGGGAGCTGGGCTCCCAGGACTTCGTGTGTATTTTGACATGTGGGAAATTTTGAAAGAGCATGTCACGTGAGGGAGCAGTTGCTTGTCGCAGAAGAGGCACTCTGTCGCGGAGCATTTTGTCGCGGAACATGGTTCCGCGACACAATTTTTGTGTCTTGATACTCCTCTCACAGTCGCGGAGCAATATTTGATCGTGGAGCATTTGTCGCGGAGCACTCTATCGCGACCAAGGTCCCGGAAGGTCCGGATAATATTTTCTCTCTCTCCCCTCTTTTCTCTTTCCTCATTTTCTTCTCTTTCCTTCTCTCTTCCAAATTTCGTTCTCTTCCTCTTCTCCATTTTTTCTTCTTCTCAAATGGGTTTTCCTCATTTGCCCCAAATCAGTGATGGAGATGGGGTTTCGCCGGAGTTGTGGTGGAGTGCTCGCTGGAGTGGTGGAGAGAGCTGCTGGTCCGATTGGAGTTGCCGGCGTTGGTAGGCGGAGGTGTTGGAAACGGTGGTGCTCGGGATGGCAGCAGCGACTGTGGTAGTGGTGCGAGCGTTGCGGTGGTCGGAGAAGGAAACGGAGGAGATGGAGGGACGGAGGTAGCGGGTGGACTGCAGATCTGGACGAGGGAGACCGGAGGAGGCGGTGGTGTGGTGAGGCAGTGGGAGGCTGCGGGCTGGATCTGAGACTGGTGGAGATGGCGGTGCGAGAGCGGCGGCCGGCGGCGGCAGGGTGGCGGCGGCGCTGGTGCTAGGGTTAGGGTTAGGGTTAGGTTGTATGGATTGGGCTTGGGGTGATTGGGCTTGTATTGGGCCAATTCAGATCTTGGGCTTGTGGAGTTGATGGGCTAAATCCTTCCTGTTGGGCCAAATTCATATTGGACTGGACTTAAAAACTCTTTGGACTAAATTAAATCAAATCTCCTGCAATTAATTGAAATCAAAAGTGATTAGTGGATCAATTAATTTTTAATTATACCTCAAAACAGAAATAGAAATAAACAAACATAAAAATTAAAAATATATACATCAAAATGTAATAATATAAATATAATATTTATTCACTTGATTATTTGGTTTGTATTCTATTTAATGAATCCGAGTTTCACCGAATAGACAACACTGAACCAAAATTAATCAAGTATATGGTTTTTAATATTTTTCTCATGTTTTTGGAGTTTTTAACACAAATTTAATAAAAATAACAATATTTTTGTATTTTTCAATGCCAGCTTATTATTTATACAAACTTGCATAAATCTGTTAAATTCAACTGCGTTCTTATTAAAATAAGACCGGAATGCGATCAAATGTCCGTATTAGACACGGAAATAGATTAAAAATAATGGTCAATTTTGGCCATTATCAACATCCTCACATTTAATACTGATCGTCCCCGAGCAGTCAGAGTCAGTGCTCCTAAGAGCATAGACGCTGCATATTCAATCTATTTGCGTGGCTTCAAAAATTTCATTCTTTTTATATTGGGATAAGACAATCGAAAACTACAAGTATTAAATTCTCTTGATTGTAGTGTTTAATAAAATGATACTTCTCACTAAATCAGGCCTACAAATCAGTCATTATTGATAATTCTTCATGAATATCATGTTTAGAAAAATTCATTGATTTAATTCGAGAATTAAAGCATTACATGAACATAAATTAAAAGCAGAGTAGAAACGGAAATTTCACTCACTCTCAAATTTGGGTTTTATCATAATCGCTCATAATCAAATTTAATTAAATTATCCCATAAGCTTGCAATTGGACCAACTCGCCACCGGCTCATTTCTTTAAATCGAGATCATGAGGTCTTATTCAAGGGTTATAATGGGGCTTACGGTTGTAACTTTTGGTATGGAAGGAAATTGTTGGGCTAATAGTGGCAAGAATTTATTTTATCATAATATGGCATATTTTTATTTAAAACTTATGATCATCAATAATTTTCTTTTTCTTTTGTTTTTCTTTTTCTATTGCATGACATTTAGACTATGTCTAATTGCTTTGTCCTTTGCAAATTATTTTTGTTGAATGAAACTCAACATTTTTCTCTTTTTTTTTAAAATCGGATTTTGAATACCGATTAATACATTTTTGATGATCATAAATTGTAATGCCTTGATAAAATTTATTCTTGCACACTTGGGTTTGATTTTTTTGGTCTTTTTATGAGGCTTGGAATAATATAGAAGGCGTCAAAGAAAAATTAGGCTTAAGGCTCAAATTGGTTAATCCTAAAGGGAAAATATATTTTTTTTTTGGGTTTGGAATTCAAAAGAAGGCCAAAATTTGGGTTTTTCTAAGTGCCTCGATCATATGTTCGATTTTTGGAATATGACATGGTCTTGAATCGGTCCCAATCGCAAGTTCTAGTTTCCTTTAATTAAAATGATTTTCACACATCAAAGAGAATAAAATGAGTAATTGTGACTCATGGCTCAAATCTCACATGGAATGATTCATTCATGTCATACAATATTCTTAAATGAAATCTTTGAAAAATTCACACAATCTATTCAATTAAATTCTCAACATGAAAATTCATTACCCAACAAGATGATTATATCATTAAATTAAATTTTTATAACTCAAAACCTCAAAAATTCATATCATGCATGTATTCAATTATATTATCCCAATTTAAAAGTTTGAAAATTCAATCATAAACCAAAAGCAAATATGCGAATTCATTTGACAGATTTGTACATGCTTTATACTGGGTTTAAATATAAAATAATAATAATAAAAATAAGCAAAAAGAAAAATAACACACTTTTTTTTTGAGATATTTAAGTAAAGAATCAACATCCTCACATTTTGAGCCTTGCTCGAAATGTGAGTCAATCAGTTCTCACTCAAACAAATTTTCAAAATCGAAATGAAATAAAAGAGGAGGGAGGGAGGGAGAAAATATTTAAATAAAAACTAAGAACATACTTCCGATAGCCTTTTTCATCAAACCAATTAAGTATTTGACGATCTTGGCTATGTGTGATCGTTTGGTTCATCGAACAAGGCGATTGTTCGATGCCCAATACTTAGAAAGATTCTGATTTTCATCAAAATCGATCAATCACATTTTTGGATTTTCTAGACATAAATAAAATTTAATCTACTTGCAAAAATTAGGTTGGATTAATCTTGTTCTTATAAAAGTTATCCGGATTTTAAATTGCTTTAAATTCCAAGAATACTTTCAATTAATCACAGAATCGATCCAACCGGGAACCTGTTTTGCAGCTTTAATTTTCTTTTTGGTAGTTCCACAAATTCCTGCAAAGCAAACACAGAAAAAGTTATCGGGTTTTCTCAAAAATATCAACATCCTCACATTTAGAGTCTTAGTACTCTAAATGTGATTCAATTGACTAACACCCAAATTATTTAATAATACGCACAAGAGATATACATAAATAAATAAATAAATATATATATATATATATATGGTTTTGACTTGCAGAAATTTAGGTTGGATCAATTCTGTGCTTGTGAAAATTATTCCGGATTTTATATTTCTTTAAATTTCGGATATAATCTTCGGTCAATTACAGAACTAATCCAACCGGGAACCTCTTTAGATGCTCAGTCGGGACAGGGGCGACGGAAAATGAGATGATGGTCGTGGCTTGTCCGATGGTGGTGAGCAATTGATAGTCCGAAGATCTGCTGCTCCATTTGTTGTTTCACCAGTGATGAGGGTTTCCTCAGCGCAGTGGTGGTGATGAGGTGGATGGGCGATGGAGCAGCGGTGGAGCTTCGTGGTCCGGATGTGGTGGAGATGACAAACACGTGAGTCTCACGTGTTGTGCAATTTACAATTGCAAATTAGTGTAGCCCCAATGCTACACTTCTCCATTTCTTTGATTTCTCGTTTAATTAACCTAGATTTTGCAATTGGCGAAGTGTAATTAAACGAAAAATCAAAGTAGTGTAGCCCCAATGCTACACTTCCACATTTAACTCCTTACACCAATTTTTGTGGCTCCATGATTCCTGCAAGCAAAAATACAAAATTGGTTAGGTTTTCCCCTCAAATCAACATCCTCACATTTAGAGTCTTAGTACTCTAAATGTTTAATTGATTTGAGGGTACTTCTCTGTTCTGAAATACATACAAAACTAACTACACAAAACTAACAATGAGTAATCAGGAGTATAATTCTCTTAATAAACGACGCTGCATCCTCCCCGGCAACGGCGCCATGAAACTTTTGACAAATTTCATTAACACGAGTATTTTTATAAAATAAATTAAGTTTGAATTTATTAAATGAAGGAGTTATGATTTATGGAATGGGTTTAGGGATATATTAAGAGTGCCACTTTTTATTACTCATGTGGGATGCTTTAATTTCAAATGGCGCTGCAGTCCTCTCATGTCATGAAACTTTTGACAAGTCTCATGGTACAACCGGGATAGATTGACCTTCAGCCTGTCACACTGAGGGTCCCCGGCATATGTGCCATGATACTTCTCATGATTTCATATCATGAGATTCCCTGCCATGAAACTTTCGGCAGATTCCCACTACATGAGTATTTTCCAAAAAATCACGTTTTTATTTACTCATGTTAAGAAACTGTGCCCCCGAAAGCGCACGGAGTCAAAAATTGCAGTATTTATAGTAAGTACCGGATCGTTCACTAGAGGATGTGCGATGGAAGCAGGGCCCACGCCGTTTACTAAGATTTTCCACTCGGTTACTCGATTCAAGTTTGTGATTGACTATCAACTACTTGACATAATTTAAACTAAGCTATGAAAGCAATTAAAATAAAGCAGATAAAATTATTCTAGCAACCGAATTAAATTTAATCTAAGAAAGCAATAAAATTATTCTAAGAAAGCGATTAAAATTATCTAAGAAAGCCGATTTAAATTATGACAGAAGGGACAGGAAGAAAAGAATAAAGATTGGACAAGATTTAGGTGAAACACAATTAAACTTCCATTTTAATTACACAGATCTTTGTTTGGAATAATCCATCAGTTAGCTAATTCTCATGTTCTCTATACCATGTTCCCTTTAACAGACAGGTACTTACAGTAAGAGTTACACGCTCTTAATGACAACAAATTCTAAGGTACCACAGACTCACAACTGCCCTCACACGGCCGTGTAGAAACATGTTATTCATCTGTGGTGGACAAGCAACACCTGACAAATCATTTATTGAAGTGTCAAGTACTTCTATCATTCCCCCGGTCACACCCAAAGATTCTAATCAAGCCCTGAACTATCCGTTAGCTATCAATCCTAGTAGCAGTTACGCAACTCTCAATACAACCGAGTGACCTCTAATGAAAGCATTTAAAAGAAAGCGATAAAGAAAGCATTTAAAATCCTATCGCTCGGAGGTTTTTGAAAGTCTGACCTTGGTAGTAAAAGAAAGCCCCCAGTCAGAATGACCGGATGTGGATCAAGAATTCCCTATTCTCGGTGAACCGCTCGCAGTGTTCACTTCTCGTCGGGCGGTTATGAGATACAAACTAATGAAACGAACTAATAAATTAGTTCGTTCCGGATGCACTCACTCAGGACTCAAAAATAGGCTTTGGCAGAAGATGATAGCAGTTGAAAGAATACTCAACCCTACCTTAGAAAATAACCAAGGCCCGGATGTTGTTCCTCTAGTATTATCTATCACACCATGTCGGAACCCAAGTGGAATCTGACCCAATGTAATATTTAATACAAAATTTCCAACAAACAGCAATTTTGGAAAATAATAAATCTGAAAATCATTCCCTATCAGGTACTAGACTCTCAATTAAAACACAGATCCTTTCAGTCTAGGTGAGACCTAATCGCTGACTCTGCTTCTAATTTCCCAAAATCAACCCCCAGTCGGATATGAATTAGTCATAACTGTCGAATTTATCCCTTACTCAGATCCGGATTTTATAAAGGAATTTTTGTTGGAAATTTATTATGAAACATCTGATTTAAATCAAGACTTCTATGTCCAAGGGAAGGATCCCAAAATAATATTGACCACAATATCCACATAATAATATCATGCATAATTTTATAAAGAAGTGTAAAATTAAATAACCCAAAATATAAGGTGGGTTTAGACAGAAGTTGACACACAGAGATGAAATAGCCGGAGATGAGAAGAATTTATTATTGGCTAAAAAGGATGACTGAAATAGTTGGGATTGTCCGGATTGCAAACATCTGCTATCCGGGTTCCAACTATTCCAGGTGGAACGGTTTTAGACAGTGAATTGATCAAAATGACAGTGGTCGCTTTCATTCAGACCACTCACTGTCTGTGAATCGGATAAAAACCTACATGTTCTTTCGCTGTCTTAATTACTAGACAACATTGACCTATGTCGTCTAGTGTTGGCACAGTTTGAGATTCGGGTTTGAAATTGAGATAAAGAAAAAGAAACTGTATCCGGGTAGGAGTCAGCTGAGCAGCTATTATAATCCCGGATGGACGAACCGCCAAGGCTTTCTCCGACCACTATCCGGACCATGCAAAATAACAACTAGTAATTAATATACAGACCACGAGCTAGTTATCCGTGTGGGAATACCCGCCAACATTAATCTGATATATTCTTTATTAGTTGTTTCACACATTACGGGAAAAGACAAAATAAATGAAAGAAAAATATTTTTGGGTCATCTTGTATGAGAGACATTGGTTTCTCATGCAAGGATATGGAAATGATTCCATAATTACTCTTCATGTCTAAATAATCACTCATTCCATAATTAATTAATTACAGTCCGGATTATATACTTAGATCATTAGAGTTTAATCATTTGTAGAAGAATCTTTTAATGGGAAATTGAACAAAGTTCTTTATATCAAATTAATCATGGGTTGAGATCATTGGATTTCAACCTCAAAATATTAATATAAAGGTTCAATTAATTAATGGGGTGAGATGAAGAATAAAAATTTGGCAAAAAGGTGCCACTTTGTCGCGGAATAGAGTTTGTGTCGCGGACCATGGGTCCGCGACAAGGGTTTCGCGACAAAGGGGTGGGAAATAAGAGGGATGGAATTTTGAAAATTAGGGTTTGCTTTGTCGCTAAGCAAAAATTTTTGTCGCGGAACATGGTTCCGCGACAAGGGATATAGCGACAAGGGTTTGAAAATTGGTAAGGACATAATTCCTGGTCGCGGAACACGGACTTTGTCGCGGACCGTGGTTCCGCGACAAAGGTTCCGCGACAGAGTCCTCCCACAATAAAATTACAAGTATTTGGGTCCTTGGTCGCTAATCAAGGGTTTTGTCGCGGAACGTGGGTCCGCGACAAAAGTTGCATCACGACCACGAGGTTTTAAAATTAATGACAAGGCATAATTTTCTGTCTCGGAATAAAATTTTGTGGCGGAGCATGGTTCCGCGACAGAAGCCATGCAGACAAAATGCAAGAATTTGGTCCCCTGTCGCTAAACAAGGGTTATGTCGCGGACCGTGGGTCCGCGACAAAGTGTATGGCGACAAAGGGTTTTAAAAATTTATAAAAATTTTGGCAGCATAACCCCTTATATTGGAAACTCGGGGTTTGCGTCTTAATCCGTGGGATTAAGACGGGAATGATGCAACACAAAAGATATGCATAAATAAATAAAAATTAAAAATCTATCTAAAACATAAAAATAAATTGGTCAAGTGACCAAAAATGCAAATAAAACAGAAAACCATCCAAGGGTTAGTCACATGACATATTTTTGGGAATCATTTTCTCAATATTACCAAAAACCAAAAATGGGTTAAACACACCCATTGATTAAGTGTTTTCAACCCAAAAATACAAAATATAAAACTGAGAATGAAATGAACACTAGCTATACTTATTTATTACAAAGCATAAGTTAAAACTAAGCTAAAATCTATATCTACATTGCATAAAAATAAACTAAACTACCTAATCTAACATATTTTTGGAGAGCACAGTGGTGCCTTCAAGAACAGTGAAAATAAACTAAAGTGTAGCTAGGTTACTGTTCAAGGGGGTGGAAGGATATATTTATAGATGAGCAAAATTAGCCCTAGGCCCATTAGGCCCACTGTGTCGCTAAACAATTATGCCTTGTCGCGGAACAAATTCTGCTTCAGGACACACTTTTTAGCTCCAGGATGGCGCCCAGGAGGGGGCGGGAGTTGAAGTCCCAGGGGAGAAGACAAAACTCCTTGTGCTTGTGGGAGCTGGGGTCCCAGGACTTCGTGTGTATTTTGACATGTGGGAAATTTTGAAAGAGCATGTCACGTGAGGGAGCAGTTGCTTGTCGCGGAAGAGGCACTCTGTCGCGGAGCATTTTGTCGCGGAACATGGTTCCGCGACACAATTTTTGTGTCTTGATACTCCTCTCACAGTCGCGGAGCAATATTTGGTCGCGGAGCACTCTATCGCGACCAAGGTCCCGGAAGGTCCGGATAATATTTTCACTCTCTCCCCTCTTTTCTCTTTCCTCATTTTCTTCTCTTTCCTTCTCTCTTCCAAATTTCGTTCTCTTCCTCTTCTCCATTTTTTCTTCTTCTCAAATGGGTTTTCCTCATTTGCCCAAAATCAGTGATGGAGATGGGGTTTCGCCGGAGTTGTGGTGGAGTGCTCGCTGGAGTGGTGGAGAGAGCTGCTGGTCCGATTGGAGTTGCCGGCGTTGGTAGGCGGAGGTGTTGGAAACGGTGGTGCTCGGGATGACAGCAGCGACTGTGGTAGTGGTGCGAGCGCTGCGGTGGTCGGAGAAGGAAACGGAGGAGATGGAGGGACGGAGGTAGCGGGTGGACTGCAGATCTGGACGAGGGAGACCGGAGGAGGCGGTGGTGTGGTGAGGCAGTGGGAGGCTGCGGGCTGGATCTGAGACTGGTGGAGATGGTGGTGCGAGAGCGGCGGCCGGCGGCGGCAGGGTGGCGGCGGGGCTGGTGCTAGGGTTAGGGTTAGGGTTAGGGTTAGGTTGTATGGATTGGGCTTGGGGTGATTGGGCTTGTATTGGGCCAATTCAGATCTTGGGCTTGTGGAGTTGATGGGCTAAATCCTTCCTGTTGGGCCAAATTCATATTGGACTGGACTTAAAAACTCTTTGGACTAAATTAAATCAAATATCCTGCAATTAATTGAAATCAAAAGCGATTAGTGGATCAATTAATTTTTAATTATACCTCAAAACAGAAATAGAAATAAACAAACATAAAAATTAAAAATATATACATCAAAATGTAATAATATAAATATAATATTTATTCACTTGATTATTTGGTTTGTATTCTATTTAATGAATCCGAGTTTCACCGAATAGACAGCACTGAACCAAAATTAATCAAGTATATGGTTTTTAATATTTTTCTCATGTTTTTGAAGTTTTTAACACAAATTTAATAAAAATAACAATATTTTTGTATTTTTCAATGCCAGCTTATTATTTATACAAACTTGCATAAATCTGTTAAATTCAACTGCGTTCTTATTAAAATAAGACCGGAATGCGATCAAATGTCCGTATTAGACACGGAAATAGATTGAAAATAATGGTCAATTTTGGCCATTATCAATAAGGATGTCATCTATGAACACCACCACGCACTGATCTAATAATTCTCGAAATACGTTGTTCATGAGATTCATGAACATTGCTGTAGCGTTCGTTAGCCCGAATGATAAGACCGTGAACTCGTAATGTCCGTAGCGAGTTCCGAATGCCGTCTTTGGAATGTCCTTTTCGGCGATCCTCAACTGGTGATATCCAGATCGCATGTCAATCTTTGAGAATACTGAAGCTCCCTTCAGTTGGTCGAATAAATCTTCGATCCTGGGCAATGGGTACTTGTTCTTGACGGTGACTTGATTAAGTCCTCTATAATCAATGCATAGTCGTAGACCTCTGTCTTTCTTCTTAACGAATAAAACCGGGGCTCCCCATGGGGACGTGCTCGGCCTTATGTATCCCTTCTCCAACAACTCCTCGAGTTGTTCCTTTAGTTCCTTCATTTCTAGTGGCGCCATGCGGTAAGGAGCCTTTGAGATAGGTTCCGTTCCCGGGATGAGATCTATGGTGAATTCAAGATCTCTCTCAGGTGGCATGCCGGGAACGTCCTCAGGGAACACATCTGGGTATTCTCTCACCACCGGAATGTTATCTACCCTGACTCCTTCAGCCTCAAGGTTATGAATGTAGCATGCATATAACGCGTAACCCTTGCGCATTAAGCTACATAACTTGAGGGAGTTAACTATCTTGTTAGACTTCTTAGGGGGCTGGGAGTAAAAGATGACTCTCCTCCCCTTACTCTTTGACAGCGTGATCTTTTGCTTTTGGCATTCGATCACGGCCTTATATTGGGTTAACCAATCCATCCCTATTATGACGTCAAAATCCCTTAAATTGAATTCTACCAAGTTCGTGAAAAACTCTATGTTCTTTATAACTATCGGAATTCCATTAAAACGCCTAGAGCATGATACTACTTCTCCTGACGACAGTTGAATTCCTAAGTTAATCAGCTCGCACTTAGGTAGATCTAGTTCAGGTAAGACTCTTGATGATATTATTGAACAACTAGCTCCTGAGTCAAACAGAACATTAAGGGGTGTACTTAAAACATGGAACGTACCTCCCATCACGTCACCCTGTATCGACATGTCCGCTTGGTTGATAACATTCAACCGCCCCATTGGCCGTCCCTGATTGGCATGTTGATCCCGGTTCGGGTTCTGATTCTGTTGCTGGTTTGGGTTCTGTGGAGGGCGTTGATTTTGGTTGAAATTCTGATTTTGAGGGGGTCTATACCCCTGGTTGTTTCCATTCCGCCCATCTTGATTACGAGGTTGCGCTGGTCCCGTGCCTAAGTCTTCCCTCTTGGTGATGTTTTCCACGGCACTCATTCACCCGGTGGCCGTTGCGACCGCACCGGTAGCATGCGCCCTGTTGGGGGCATCCTCTAGCCAAGTGAGGCTTGCCACATCTCGGGCATGGTGGCACCGGGTTACCCTAGAAAAAGGTTCTCCCATCATTTCCCCTATTGTTGTTCGGGAGGGGTCTGTTCAAGCCTCCCCGAAAGTTGTCTCCCCCAGAATTGTTATCGGATCGGTTATCCCTATTCCTTTTATCTTGTCCTTGAGATACCCGACTGGGCTCTTCACTCACTTTCCTCTTGGTGCCATGCTGTTGCAAGAACAAGAGATTTTTAGATTTTCTTGTTGAAGTATTATATAATGCTTGTAAAGTGATTTATTAAATAGAGGATGGTATTAACAGGTATCGATCCACTAGAACCTGTTAGTAGAGGTTGTTTGGAGTTTAGTGTACTATTTGTTGTCGTTGGGGGTTGTTTACTACTTGTTGTTTTGTTTTCGTTTTCGTTTGTGTTCGTTTTTTTTTTCGTGAACAGTAACCTGTTCAGGGTTTTTTTCCGAGACCCTAGGGTCTAGGGTTTCAGGGTTTAGGGTTGGAGGTACCCTTGTTTGATTATTATCTCTCTATATATATTTATGTTATTTATTTATTAATACTTGTATTTTTGTTTGGTTGGGCATCCATAAGGTATTTGAGAAAATAATGTAATAAAATGTAAAGAATAAATTTAAATATATTTATAAAATAATGCTTGTAATTTATTGCTTAATAAAATACTTTATTGGGTTAAAAGCTATTGGGTTACAAGCAATAGAATCGGGAATAGTGCTGACAATAGTTTGGAAAGGGAAATATAACTAAAATAGTGCATATCTAGATCTAGAGTGAATAGGTAGGCGCGTCCTCGATGGGATCGTCCTCATCGCTCGATGCGTCAATGGGTGCAGCAACATTGGGGTCAGGCCCTGGGTTCTGAAGGACCCCTCCGTCAACTTCGTTGGCTAAGGTAGTCAACTCCCAGCCCAGGGTCCCTACTTATTCCTCCAAGTCATCACTCTTGTCTTGGAGCTGAGCCACTTGGGCTTGGAGCTGCGTGACTTGATTTTGCAGCTGGGTTATGTTGTGATGGTCTGTCTCCCTAAGATGTCCAATATGGGCCATGTTAGCCTCTAGTTGCTGGACTCAAGTCTTGAAATAGTTGATATGCTGTTGGGACTCTAGGTACGCGTTAGTCAGTTTCATCATCAGATTGATCATATTTGCGTCGGGTTCGGCCATCTAATGTCAACAAGGGAGGTTAGAGTTAGGACATGTTTCAAGCAAAGTCAAAATATGCAGGAATTTAAATCTATATGAAATATGCATATGCAATCCCCCCAAATAAAATTTAATTTAATGTGTTTTTAATTTAAATTTAATTCATGGATAGTAATTAAAAAGTTGGGCCTCTATATTGGGCTAAGGTAAGAAAACATGGGTATTTGGGCCAAAATTATTGGGCTTAACATAATAATTAAATATCAGCTAAAAATAATTAATCTTTGGGTTTAAAAATGTTACACTAAGTAAATAAAACTTTGGGCTAAAGTTTTTGGGCTCAAAATAATACTAGTAGTTTTAAAGATAATAAATTTAAAAATAATACTAGGTTTAAAATAATGGTTTAAAATAATAATAGTAGCTTTAAAATATTCCGGGCTTTGATACCAACTTGTAACACCTAGGATTTGATAACCCAGGCCGGGATGTCACCGCCACACCTCCCTAGCAAGACGCGGATTCTTCGAGCTTGCTAAAGAGATGCAAGGCTATAGGTATTGCAAAGAGTTTAAAAGAAGTCCGGAAATTATTTAAAAATAATAATGTAGTCTCATCCACACATAATAATAATAATAATAGTATATCGCAGCGGAAATATTAAAATGGGCCGACATGGCCAAAACTCGGGTTATACAGGCCCGATATGCAAGTATCATAAAAACGACAATTTAATGTTTTAAAAGTGTCCCCCAAATGCACATCTTATGCATTTTCTCCGTACTTTGAAAAAAAAAAGAAAACAACAATTTTATCAGTATTATAAAATACTGAGTAAGTCGATCCTAACATAGCAATAAAGGGGTTTAATTGAATAATTAAATTTTTCTCCTAATCATGCATACAACAATTCATTTACCAAATTAAAAATTTGAATTTAATTGTACACTTTTTTGGTGACACAGCCTAAGAAGGCGAGCAAAAAAAAGAAAAATAAAAAGAAAACAAACAACTACCTAATGAAAACAATCAAAACCGCAGGAAACCAGTATCCGCTGCATCGAGCTCTAAAAAAGTCGTGACGTCATCCGGAGGGAAAGCCCAAGTCGTAAAAAATTCTTCTAAGCGCGCCGCCTTGCGAGCCAAAGCATCGGCCACCTGGTTACCTTCACGGAATACATGACGAACCACACAACCCTCCAAAGTTCTCAACCCGCGACGAATATCCTCTATGATGTGCCCATAAGAATGGCGACGATAGGCCCCATCAGTAACCAATCGGACCACCTCAAGCGAATCCACATAGCAGCACGTCACTTGAATATCATGCCGACATGCCATATCAATACCAAACTTCAACGCTAAGAGCTCCACCTCTAGGGTGGTTCGACCCCTCAACTGTCCACTACAACCGATCCGCCATCCTCCTTCAGCATCACGTATGACCGCACCATAACCCGAGACACCTTCATCCAGTAACACTCCGAAGCCTCGGGAAACTCATACGGATACTCCCGAGAGTGTGGCCATGTATCTCATGCCGTTTTGGCGTAGTTTTTCATACAAGTATCTCACGTCCATTATAGGCATGCCGAAAAAGGCTAGAGGGGCACCCTGCAGAGCACTCACCCTCTACCTAAGTATCCGATATCATTTCGATTTAGTGTAACGGGATCTTTTAGAAAGTATAGATTTATCGTATTTCAAGGTTTCGACCGTTTGTTTCGAAATTTCAAAATCTCATCAATTTAAAATCGTTTGACGTCACAGTTTAAGCCTTTTTAATTTAAAAATTCATTTCAAGTCCGAAAATCTGAAATTTTTACAGTATATCAAAAACACCCTAACGAACAACTTTTATGTTTTAACGACTTCGAAATAAGGTGTCAAAAATCGAGTTTACTACACAACCAATGCACTGTCAGGATTCAGTTTGACACAGTTCAGAAATTTGAATTTTTGACATACCAAATGGACTCCAAAAATTCTGAAATTTGGTGGACATAGTGTAGACATGATTACCTACAATTTATGTTTACATTGCAAAGACTAGATCAGACCAGAAATTATAGAAACATGCTCATCAAGTTCGTACATATGTGCTGTCAGTTTTTCGGAAAAGTTTGAAAATACAGTTTATGTTCGACGCGATTTGAGGTAGTAAATGTTGATGAAAATCTCTGAAATTTTTACACAAAATAGATTAAGGTGTTAGGATCAAAATTCTAGTTTTGAGTTTTCCGGTTTGAACTCTCGAAATAGGGGTTTAAATCCGATTTCAGAAATTGCACAAGTTGGGATTTTTAGGTTCGGTTTTTACGTTTCATTACAAAGTCACTAATTCGGACGCCCCTAAGCCACTCGTATTGATATTAAAGGAGTCAACTTACTGTAATGAAGTTCTTGGTCATCCTAGGGTCGCTCGATTCGTCCAAAATCACCACGAACGGATCTACGCACACGTTCTCCTTCTCCTTCGGCCACCAATGTGTTCGCAAGTCAAAGATACGAAAGTTAGATTGAGGATTGAGATTAAAAACGAGAAAGGGACCTAATATAATCCTTACCAATGATCCAAAGACTGTAATCCTTGATCTACACCCTTCCTCGATCGTCGTCGGCTGCCGGAAACTCGTCGGAAGGTCGTCGGAAAGGTGTTTTGGCTTTGGGAGAGTTTGGGAGTGAAGAGAAGGGTTTGGAGGCTGATTATGGGGTGGAAATTCATCCCCCATCATCCTAATACCCTTACCTCCGACTGGGATTGACTTTCCTTAGTCGGGGGTTGAATTTTTCGCAACAAATCGCTATGATCGCGTGATCTGCCGCGTTCAGGGCGACGACGCGGGGTTGGCACGGTGAAAGAAGGAACCCCGCGCGGACACCGCGTGGTCAACTCATGGACTTCGGTCCGGGCGGGTCTTGCGATCCGTCGAGCCTTTCCTCCTCTCTTTCGGACTTCTATCCCTCTATGTTCTTGGATTCCGATTTTCCGGGTCATTCTCGGATTACGATTCCCATCCTAAATTTATTCCGACTTAAACTGATTTCGTGTTTGAAATCTTAAGTCCGTCGGTTTTGGATTCGTCGGCTTCTAAATCGTCGTCTTTTGATTTCCGAGCATTTCCGATTTTACGGGTTCTCGGAAATTAAACTTCTTTTCTCATCGGATTAACTTCTATTTTCTATCCTAAAAATTACGGGTATTACACCAAGTTCCCTACTTGTGTCTCTATGTCATTACTCTTGGCCCGGAGTTCAGCCTCGCGGGCTTGGACTTGGACCTTGAGTTGGGTCAGGTCGGGTTGATCCGCTTCCCTCAGATTCGCTAGGTGGGCCATGTTAGCCTCCATTTGTTCTAACCCGCAATTTGTAATTGTTTACATTTTGTGGTGTGTCGAGATATGCGTCGATCAATCTCATCATAAGGTTGATCATGTTCGTGTTTTGTCCGGCCATCTAATGTCACCAAGGGAGGTTAGAGTTAGACATATTTCAGCAAGGTTAGGATATGCAGGAATTTAAATCTATATGAAATGCATATGCAATCCCCCCAACAATATTTAATTAATGTGTTTTTAAATTTAGTTCATGGATAATAGTAATTAAAAAGTTGGGCCTCTATATTGGGCCAAAAATAATTAATCTTTGGGCTTAGAATATTGCACTACGTAAGTAAAAATTTTGGGCTCAAAATAATACTATTAGTTTTAATAATAGTAGCTTTAAAAAATTCCGGGCTCTGATACCAACTTGTAACACCCCGGATTTGATAACCCAAGCCGGGATGCCACCGCCACACCTCCCTAGCGAGACACGGATTCTCCGAGCTTGCTAAAGAGATGCAAGGCTATGGGTATTGCAAAGATTTTTAAAACAAGTCCGGAAATTACTTAAAAATAATAATGTAGTCTCATCCACACATAATAATAATAATAATAATCAGTTGCAGCGGAAATATTAAAATGGGGCCGACATGGCCAAAACTCGGGTTATACAGGCCCGATATGCAAGTATCATAAAAACGAATATTTAATGTTTAAAAAATTTCCCCTTAATGCACATGCTCATGCATTTTCTCCATACTCTGAAAAATACTGAGTATAAAATACTAAGTAAGTCGATCCTAACATAGCAATAAAGGGGTTTAATTTGATAATTAGAATTTTACTCCTAACCATGCATACAAGACACTCCATTTATCAATTTAAAAATAAGAATTTAATTTGTATACTTGGACATGCATTTAAATTGATAAATAATAATTTAAGCATGGTATAAAATTTAAGACATACTTTTAAATGCATAATTAAAAACATAATTAAATAATTACATAAAAGAAAAGGATTAAGTCTTTTAATTTCTCCCGTTACGTCACCATCTCAACAATATTTAGTATAGCCGGTAGTCCGGCGGCCGCAGCCATTTCGTAAGTTTTCGTGTAACCGGTGGTCCGGCGGCCGCAGCCGTATCTGCCATACCCAGTAACACTCCGAAGCCTCGGGAAACCCATACGGATACTCCCAAGAGTGTAGGCCATATATCTCATGCCGTTTTGGCGTAGATTTCATCCAAGTATCTTGCGTCCATTATAGGCACCCGAAAAATGCTAGAGGGGCACCCTGCAGAGCACTCACTCCCTACCTAAGTATCCGATATTGTTTCAACTTAGTGTAACAGGATTTTTGAAATTATAGCTTTATCGTATTTTAAGGTTTCGATCGTTTGTTTAGAAATTTCAAAAATCTCATGATTTTAAAATCGTTCGATGTCACAGTTTACGCCTTTTTAATTTAAAAATTCAATTCAAGTCAGAAAAATCTGAAATTTTTAAAGTATATCAAAGACACCCTAACGAACAACTTTCATGTTTTAATAATTTCGAAATAAGGTGAGGAAACATGTCAAAAATCGAGTTTATTACACAAACAGTTTGTTGTCCGGATTCAGTTTTGACACAGTTCAGAAATTCGACTTTTTGACATATCAAATGGACTCCAAAAATTCTGAAATTTGGTGTACATATACTAGACATGATTATCTACAACTTTTGTTTACATTGGAAAGATTAATTCGGACTAGAAATTATAGAAACATGCTCATCAAGTTCGGACACATATGCTGTCAGCTTTTCAAAAACGTTTGAAAATACAGTTTATGTTCGACGCGATTTGAGGTAGTAAACATTGATGAAAATCTCTGAAATATTTACACAACATAAATTAAAGTGTTAGGATCAAAAATCTTGGTTTAAGTTTTTCGGTTTGAACTCTCGAAATAGGGGTTTTAAACGGATTTCAGAAAACGCGCGAGTTGGGGTTTTTAGGTTCGATTTTACGTTTCGTTACAAAACCACTAATTCAGACGCCCCTAGACCACCCGTATTGATATGAAAGGTATCAACTTACTGTAATAGAGTTCTTGGTCATCCTAGGGTCGCTCGAATCGTCCAAAATCACCACGAACGGATCTACGCACACGTCCTCCTTCTCCTTCGGCCACATTCTTTAAAAACGAGAAAGGAACCTAATCTAACTCTTACCAACGACCCAAAGAATGTAATCCTTGATCTACACCCTTCCTCGGTCGTCGTTGGTTGCCGGAAACTCGTCGGAAGGTCGTCGGAAAGGTGTTTTGTCTTTGGGAGAGTTTTGGAGTGAAGAGGGCATGTGGATGGCTGATTATGGGGTGGGAATTAGCCCTAAGTCGTCCCTAAAGGTTTCCCCACGGCCAAAATTGACTTACCTTAATCGGGGGTCGAATTTTTGGCAAGAAATCGCCATGATCGCACGATCTCCCGCATTCTGTGTTGGTCCGCGGGTAGGCGAGCGCGCGGACAGCGCGCGGCACCGGTTCGGACTGCGGTCCAGACCGGGTCGTGCGATTCGTCGGGTCTTTTCCTCCTCTCTTTCGGACTTCTATCCTTCCACGTTTTCGGGCTAGATTTTTCGGGTCATTCTCGGATTACGATTCCTATCCTAAATTTATTCCGACTTAAATTGATTTCACGTTTGAAATCTTAAGTCCGTCGGTTTTGGATTCGTCGGCTTCCAAATCGTCGTCTTTTGACTTCCGTGCATTTCCAATTTTACTGGTTCTCGAAACAAAACCTCTTCGCTCATCGGATTAAATTTTATTTTATATCATCAAATTTACGGGTATTACATTCACTAATTGTCGCATCATGATACTTTTCACCAACTTCTTGAATGTTGTTGTTGTTAGTTCCTTGGTAAACATCTGCAAGATTATCAGCTGAACGGATTTGTTGCACATCTATTTCACCATTTTTCTGAAAATCATGATTAAATAAAAATTTTGGTGAAATATGTTTCGTTCTATCTCCTTTAATATCCCCTCCATTCAATTGTGCTATACAAGTTGTAACACCCCAGCCCGCTATGGAGCCGGAGGTGCATTCAAGCTTCTTTCGGAATTGAAGTCTGGCCCCACAGGTCAACAGAACTCTTTCCAGTGCGCTTTGGCGTCATTCGGGCACACCCTGGGAGACTTCCCAAGAGGTCACCCATCCTTAAAACTACTCCACAGTAAGCACGCTTAACTGTGGAGTTCTTATGGGATGGTCACCAGAAAAGAAAGGTGCACCTTGTTGACATGAGTAGATTTTTCAATCCTTTTAAGCTATTCTTCCATACACTCTTTCGGGGTATTACACAAGCTGAATTATCTTCATATAGTATTGTTGGGGGTATTTTTTCTTCAGTAGCTATGCCACAATTCTTCAATATATGGTGCATCAAAGATTGCAACCATACACACTCTCGACAGACTTCATGTATTGCTAAAATTTCATTATGATTTGAGGAAGTAGCAGTCAAAGTCTATTTCATTGATTTCCATGAAATTGCAGTACCACCACATGTAAAAACTAGCCCGTTTGAGATTTGACTTCATGTGGATCTGACAAATATCTAGCATCAGCAAAGCCGCTTATTTCATGTCGAAAATCATTTGGGTAAAATAACCCATGATCAATAGTTCCTTGGAGATTGCGAAATTTGTGTTTAATTCCATTCCAATGTCGTCTTGTAGGAGATGAACTAAATCTCGCTAATAAATTTACTTAGGGATGGCAATGGGTCGGGTCCAGTCAGACCCAAGACCCGAACCGAGAAAAATTTCAGGACCCAAGAACCGACCTAGACCCGAAGTTAGTTCTTGGACCCGAGCAGAACCGAACCGACATGAACCGAACCCAGACTCGTGGACCCGAGAAACAAACAAATGATTTTTTGATGGATAATGCGCAGAACTAGCAGCCGAAACAAAAGTTGAAAGCTACACAGTATAGATTTAATAGTATCACTTTAATTAATACAAAAAAAAAAACAGGAATTTACCAAATGAGAATCAGCAGAAGAGAAGAAAAACTAAACTAAAAATTATTAACAAATAAACTACATAAAAGGAGACAACACACCTAAAAATCGATTCGCAGAGTGAAGGATTGAACAAAAATTCACAATTTGTTAAATATAAACATTATTCATTCACACAGAAATGAGAAAACAACACTACATACATTGACACGCAGACACAACCAAACGGTTAGGCGAGGACGAGCAGCCAACACTCCACAGACGAACGCCGACAGAAATACGAATTATCAAGACGAGGCATAGAGGAATAGTGACGCCAGCAGATACACGCGGGACCGCCGAGGCGACGCCGGACGGTCGGAGTGGTTGGGGGGGGGGGTCGGAGGGAGTGGAGGTGTGAAAGGGCGAGACTTCGATGAGGGGAGGGAGGCTGTGTTGGGTGCTGTGAATTGTTATAAAATTGAATTAATAATACATATTAGGGTTTCTACTCATTTAAATTTATTCGGGTCGGTTTGGGTCGGGTCCATCCATAAACCCAAGACTCGACCCAACCCGAAAAATTTACTTTGGACCCGAACCAAACCCGAAAAGTCGGAACCTAACTGAGTTAAACGGGTTGGGTCTGGGTCGGTTCTCGAGTTGACCGGGTCCGATTGCCATCCCTAAATTTACTGCAAATGATATATCTGGTCTAGTGCAATTTGCAAGATATATTATAGCACCTATGGCACTTAAATATGGGACCTCTGGTCCAAGAATTTCTTCATCTTCCTCTTGTGGTCTAAATGGATCCTTTTATGGATCAAGTGACCTTACGACCATTGGAGTACTCAATGGATGTGCTTTATCCATATAAAATCGCTTTAATACTCTTTGAGTATAAGCTGTTTGATGGATAAAAGTTCCATTATTTAAATATTCAATTTGCAGACCCAACATGATTTGGTTTTACCGAAATCTCTGATTTCAAACTCCTTTTTCAGGTAGTCAACATCCTTTTGGAGCTCCTTTGGAGTTCCAATCAAGTTGAGATCATCAACCTAAACTGCAATGATTACAAACTCTTGTCCATTTTTCTTAATGAAAATACATGGACAGATTGGGTCATTTGTATAACCCTCTTGTACCAAAGACTCACTAAGTCGGTTATACAGCATTCTCCCGGACTGTTTCAGTCTATATAGGGATTTCTGTAATTTGATGGAATACATATATTTAGGATTTGATTCATATGTCTCTGACATTTTTAATCCCTCTGGGATCTTCGTATAGATATCTGTATCTAAATTTCCATATAGATATGCAGTAATAACATCCATCAGTCTCATTTGAAGATTTTGATGGACTGCTAAACTGATAAGAACCTAAATGTTATTCTATCCATTATAGGGGAATATGTTTCATTATAATCAAATCCGGGTCTCTGTGAGAATCCTTGGGTGACTAATCTCGCTTTGTATCTGACAATTTCATTTTTGTCATTTTCTTTTCTTACAAAAACCCATCTGTATCCAACTGACTTTATATTTTTGGGTGTTTTGACAATCGGTCCAAACACATTTCATCTAGTCGTGAATCCAATTCAGATTGGATTGCATCTTTCCATTTTGGCCAATCTTTTCTTTTCTGACATTCATCAACCGATTTTGGTTCATGATCCTCGTCATCATTTATGATGTCAAGTGCTATGTGGTATGAGAATACATTATCTATGATAATTGTATCTCAATTCCAAACATTTCTGCTTGTAAAAAAATTGATTGATATTTCATTATTTTCAAGTTCATGCTCCTTTGGAGCTGTAAGTTCTTGCTCCTCTGAAGTTATTTGCGCTTCAGGAGCTTCTTTTTTCTATGTAATATTTTATGTAATTTTGTCACTTTCAATGATTTTTGATCTCTTTTCTTTCGAGGATTTTTATCTTTGGAACCTGGTGGTCTACCACGCTTCAAGCGTGCACTAGATTCATCTTTAGCACTTGTAATTGGTCCCTCTGGGACATTAATTTTGATTGGAACATTTGTTGCCGGTATAAGAGATTTTGTTACTCTTTTAGAGTCGCATAATGCGTCCGGCAATTGATTTGCAATATTTTGCAAATGTACAATTCTTTGTACTTCTAGTTCACAATCACTTGTACGAGGATCAAAGAGATCTAACGGCGTTTTCCAATTTATTTCATTTTCTTTCTTTGGTTGATTTTTATCTCTTCCTAATATCGGGAAATTAGATTCGTCAAAATGACAATCTTTAAATTTCGCAGTAAATAAATCACCAGTTAATGGTTCAAGATATCGAATAATCGATGGTAATTCATACTCGACATATATTCCCAATCTACGTTGGGGACCCATCTTTGTGGCTGAGGTGGTGCAATTGGGACATATACAATGCAACCAAATATTCTGAGATGTGATATATCGGGTCCATGCCCAAATGTTAATTGTATAAGGGAGTATTCGTGATAATGTGTCGGTCTTATCCGCACCAATTTTGTTGCATGTAATATTGTATGCCCCTAAGCTGTCAATGGCAATCCAGATCTCATTAATAATGGTCTGGCAATTAATTGTAAACGCTTTATAAGTGATTCAGCAAGTCCATGAGCAATGGTATGCTCTACTGTTATGCCAATTGACATGCAGTATTCATCAAACCCCTGGGATGAATATTCACTAGCATTATCCAATCGGATATTTTTTTTTATTGTATAATCAGGGAACTGTGCTCGTAATTTAATAATTTGAGCAAGTAACTTTGCAAACGCATGGTTGCGAGATGATAACAATGTTACATTGGATCATCGTGTTGATGCATCAATTAGCATCATAAAATATTTAAATGGTCCACATGGTGGATTTATAGGTCCACATATATCACCCTGAATTCTTTCAAGAAAACTAGGGCTTTCAGTTCCCACTTTTTTTGGTGAATGTTTGGAAATCAATTTTCCTTGGGAGCAAATTAACATATATAATCATTATGTTGCAGCAATTTTTTTCCCTTTAATGAATGACCATGACTATTTGTAATAATTCGCCTCATCATTGTAGAGTCAGGATGGCCTAGGCGATCATGCCATATCATATAATCATCAGTAAGCTTATGGCTTCCAATAGACCTCTAGCCTATTTTGGGATGATATTCATTAATGGGCCTTTGGCCTTCAATAAACCTCTGGTTTATTTTGGGAATATTAGACCTGTGGTCTAAGTGATAATTTTCAGTTGTATTTATCTTTGAAAAATACAATCCAGAAGACAGAGCTGGTAATTTTTCCAATACATATTTCTTACCATGAGTGGTATTTGTAATTAATAAATATTCGACATTCTCTGAAGTCGATGTCTCGAGATGATACCCATTTTCTCGGATATCTTTAAAACTCAATAAATTTCTTTGAGACTTGGAAGATAGGAGTACATTTTTCATAATTAATTTTGTTCCCTCTGTGAAAATAAGGTTGGCTGTGCCAATTCCTTGTATAATATTTGCACTACCACATATTGTGTTTATGCTTGTATCTCCCATTTTTAAATTGGAAAAATAGCTTATGTCTTTTAGTATCGTGTGCGTTGAAGCACTATCAATAAGACATATATTATCACTTTTATATTTCCCATTTTGCTGTAATTAAAACAAGATATAATTAATACTAAAATAATGTTAAATATAAGTAAGACAACACAATGCATAGATAATAATATAGCAGAAAATAAAAAAAAATTCAAAGCGTAATAAAAGCAATATTATAAAATGTAATGCAGTATTTAAATAAGACTGTATCATTGAAGAATTTGCACAACTTTAGATGGCATAGTTAGCATATCAATAATGGCCTTTTGTAATATCAATAGTGTCGTCAGCATTTTTTTTTTCTTTTCAACAAGGTATATTTCAACCTATTTGTATCAAGTATTTTTGGTAAACTTGTACCAAATATTTTTCTGAACGACCAATTTTGGGACAATGTCTCCTGCCATATTGATAGCATTTTTTTTCAATTTCTTGGCCTTTTAGAGGCACAATTTCTGGCAATTATTTTGCATTGTAAGAATCTGACTCTGTCAGTACACACGACCAAACTAAAGACCCACGAAATCTGTTTATATAACCAAACTAAGATTTATGGACTCTGTTGGTATTCATGTCATTTTCATTAATATCTTGTCACATATCTCAATTGTGATATTATTCTGAACATGACTGATTTATATCATTTACAGACTTATAGTCTTGCAGTCATTATGATACCTCGCATTTGGGATTTCAGCCAAAAATCTCTATTTTATTAAAGAGCTGCCATTTGCCCCCACATTAAGGGAACTGTCACTATCTCTTATAAAAATAAGAAATGGCAAGATGCTTATTTCCCATATATAGATCAATATGATCTTTTAACCGCTTTTTTTTCGAGGTCTTGGCCTGTGGCCGTATATTTTTTCTTTTTTCTGCGGTCTAGGCCTGTGGTCATATTTTCTTTTATAATGGTCCTTTTTTTAAAGACCCATTGTTTGCAAATAACTTGCAACATCCATTTTTCAGAACAATTAATCCCGTATCTTTCCAACGGCATAGATTCATGTTTTGACAAATTAGTCATAATTGATATTGAAAATAGTTGGAATATATTACCTCAAGTGACTTTCTTCTGGATCTAAAAATTTTTGGCGAACCCCAGTATGAATTAGATTTTTCAACAGAACCTTGGTAAAATTGGCAAACTCCAACATGGCTCGTGTTGATAACGTGTTGTGAATATAATATATTTGTATTACCTATCTGCTCTATAATATAAACTCAATCGGTATATATGTGTGTTATATATATACTGCTCAAGTGAAACAAAAAATGCAAGAAAGAGAGATGAAGGGAGCAGTGGTGATTGAAGGAAAAAATATAATACAGAAGAAAGAGAAAGCAGAGAGAAAGAATGATAAATATACAAAAAATCAATGAGTCATCCTTATTGATTCAATGTATACATATTTATATTCAATTGAGTAGGCCACCTTTGTTGAATATAAGAATGATATCTGCATACAGTGCTTCCTAATTACATCCACCTACTATGTACTCCCTCGTTCCTAATTAAATGTTACGTGTTGACTTTTTTTACTGTTCATTGTAGTACTTGACTTATATTTTTGTTATAGTTATAGAAGATAAAATATAGTACTTTGACTCATCTTCTAATTTTTAAATATCAAATTTTAAGAATTTTTACTTATACCGAATTTGAGTTATTATTCGTTGAAAATGTGCGTTGGCATACGTGCAAATGAGAAGTGTAACCTTTAAAAAGAAACGGAGGGAGTATATAACAACAATCAATTATTTTTTTAATTTTTCTTTTGCTGGAAACAACAATCAATTATTTAGGCATTAACACTAGTATAAAGAGCTAGGAACAGTCCGAGTACCACCACTACCCATAAACTGAACATGGCCGTGCTATTGAACCCCTATCTCTTCTTCTACAATTTCTTTCAGGCCTTGGGATGGTACCAAAACTTCTTTCTCAAACAACGAGTACTACTTTAAACACCTTCAAATTCAATTCAAATGTTAATTTCCTGATTTTCAGGTCCTTATCACTGTTGAGGATTTCGAATAATCTCGTCTCCACCGAATCAGTTTCTGGGGCATATTCCTCCGCTGGAGACTTAATATGTGAGTACCCAGAAGCTTTAATTTAGTGGTGTAATTGCACTTACGCGTTGTTTTAAGTGTGGGTTCTGTTGTTGAATGTTGATTGGTGGTTGTGTTTAGGCTTTCTGCAAGTTCTTGCATTCTTGGAAGTAATTCATGGAGCTACAGGTAAATTTCGCGTTGAATGGGCTTCCATTTGGAATAAAGATGTGTTTCTCTTGATTCTAATTTTTGGTGTATTCAAACTTTTTCAAGGAGTTGTTCCAAGTGGTGCCCTTTTCCCCTTTATGCAGTGGGGTGGAAGGACACACTTTTTACTTGCAGTTGTTCGCGGAATTCCCGAGGTCTGTGCTTCGAAATTGAATAAAATAGATTGCATTCTTCCAATTGTTTACACACTATGTGGAGATTTTATATTATCCAATGATGAGAATGTTTTCGAACGCCTTTGTTCAGGTCCAGGAATTGCCATCCGTCTTCATAACTTTTGTGGTTTGGAGCTTGTCTGAAGTAAGTTGGGGCTATTTATTGTTTGCATTCATTGGTGTAAACTTTTGCAATGAATTGAATACAAACAGCTGTAAGTGGACCAATAATATCATTATTGTTTTGCATTGTGTGGTTGTTATTGATAGAAATAAGATGGACTAGAATCTAACCCAAAAACAATGAAGAGTGACTCATGTCCATATAAACGTATATCCCACATGTAAGCGATTTGGGACATCATATCTCGGAAACAATGAGATACCCAAATGAATACCCATGACTCTGATACTATGATAGAAATAAGATGGACCTAGGGGCTCTAACCCAAAACCAATTGGTGATAGGTAGAGTGGCCCATGTCCATATAAACAAACGGATATCCGAACATATAAGCGATGTTGGACATTATAACAGTTTTGATAAGGAATATCCTTTTCAAATCAACTGTATTGTCTTCGATAGCATTAGTGAAACTTGTCAGGAATATAGATGCTGTAACTTTATGTAATTGAATTAGAAGAGGCTGCAATTAGAGCAACTTAACTGAGCATTATGATTTGTGTTAGGGTGCAATCCTGATTTCTTCATTTTGTACTTACTGATTAAGTTATTTATAAAATTATACAAATTGCGGAATATATTGAAATTCGTTGAGATGGTGTCAATGCTGGGCATTTTGTGAGCTCTTCCCACATATCTGATCATGTTTAACCCATTCTTTTGTGGAATAATTAATGTGACTGATAATTTGAATTCCACTTCTCAATTATTTTTAGTGCAATTTGCTCAATTACATTGCATAAAGCAATGTTCAGCTTATTAAGATCGTGTTTTGGTTGAAATGACAGTCTTTTCTTACTGTGTTTTTATTCACTATTACGTTGTCTGGTTACATGTTGTCTTACTTCGGGTGCATGTAAATGATGTAGGTGATAAGGTATTCGCATTATGCACTGAGCTGCATGGGCAGTTCACCAAAATGGATCACTTTCATCAGGTGTGATTTATATGTAATCTGTCATAGTACATGATTGAAGCAATTGATGGTGGTAATCTGATTAACTATGGTTGCATTATCAATTGGTTTTTTGTAGGTATAATGCTTTCATCTTTTTGTACCCGATTGGAGTTTTTCCTGGTGAAAGTAAGCCTTTTAAGGAATAAAGACAAGCTCTTGCTACATTGTTTTCATTCTTTTGCCATTAGTATATTGCCTATGTGGACTAAAATGGATATCCGTACTTATATAGTGTGGCTAATGTACCAAGCGCTGCCGATTATTAAGGAGCGAAACCTCTATGCAGATAGCCTCCCTTTCAGCTACGATAAATTCATCAAGGTATAGCACACTTGTTGAAATGAATCTGTTAGATATTCTAAATCTGTACCTAATATATCTGATTGAAATGTGATCAGATTCATAGGTTTTTCTGATTCCAATGAAAGCTGCAACAAGTCAATTTATTATTAGAATTCGGAAATAATTGAAGCACTTTCTCCTACATCTTATATACTCAAATAAGGAGACGTATTGTCCATTTGCATATACATTTCTTGCTGTCCGCCTACCCCTTCTGTATATTTCATGCATCATATTGTTGCTTACTACACCGTACTTTGAGTATTCTATTAAGTTTCCTGTTGTCGTATGGTTATCCACTGTCCAAACTGATCGTAGCAACACAAATTTTCTACAACAGTACCATCTCAGTATTCATTTAGGTACTAAATTGTTCTGGAAAGTTTTTTTTATTTACTTTTTAACCTAGAGGTACCGTTCCTCATACAGGCTTTGCTTCTCGTATATCCAGTTCTGTGGATGAAACTTTACCTACATTTATTAAAGCAGCGAGCTTCAAAATTGAGGAAACAACAGAACAAGAAGTTGAATTGAAGATGGACCTGCACTACGCCATCAAAATGGACTGTAAGCATGTTTTACATAACAGAACTCATTTGCCAAGAAAACAGAATATATTTTCAATTGGGATGCATAAGGGTACAAATTGTTTTGATATACTTAGCCTGGATTTCGAGGTTGCACAGAAAGAAACAAAAAAATTTAAGATCGCTGGAAATCGAATTTGTTACCATCCATTTTTGTAGTCTTTAGTTTCTGATTCGAGACAAGATTTCGGTTGTCAAACAATGTGGTTAAAAATGGTGCTCTTTAAATTGAGTTAAACTATCTTGGTTGTTATGCCAAAAGTAAGAATGGAAACAGAACGCAACAATTAACTTTTCGATCAAATTGATCTACATCCACGGGAGCCAACAGCAGAAAATCCACTCACACAAATCACCCCAATATTACAATGACAATATCTCACTCAATTAGCTAGAATTCTCCCAAGGATCTATCACTAGTTGATCTCTCACTTGTAATCATCAAACTTGTGTGCAAAAATGCTCCCTGAATCAATACTGAAAACCTAGAGTATTGATCTCCCAGCTGCAACTTGCCTGTCCTGACATGAAATCCAAACCAATTGACCTTCACTAGGTTAACTTTATCAATAGAAGCCAACCGAGCCAATAAGTGTTACCAAGTTGGATTTTTATATTATATTGTTTTCCATGTATACCAACCCTGGATTGCTTGCGAGTTGTGAACTTCATTATTATACTTGCCTGCTATGTATGCAGAATTTGCTTACTTTGATTTCTGCACACTTGTGGGACAAGCAAAGACTTTCAGGAACATCGTTCACTTTTATTTGTATTCATATTTTATCATGTTTGAAAAAACATGATAAAATATAATTTGAAAACAATGATTTTAAATTTTTTTTTTCTTACCTATCCTGTACGGGTTGTTCAGTCAAAAAAAAAAATAAAACTTTAATTGAATTTTCTAAAATTAAACATCAATTTTTATAATTTTCAGAACACAAAAAATATCATATTTATCTAAACTTATAAATTTATAAAGTAAAGCCAGTATGAAAATTTATAAATCATGAGTTCCAACCACCCATTTCTTAGTCTGTCTAGGTTGTTCAGTAAATCTATATAATAAATCCTGAATACTTTTTGGTCTGTGCAGACTCTTTGTTCTTATTAAATTTAATTCATCCTTCTTAATTTTAAAGGGTTAATCAGTCATTATATGCTCATTTATAGATCAATGGTTCTTAAGTTTACACGTAATCTGCTGACTAATTCCACGTCATTGGACACATCGTCAAAACCTATATTTAGAAAATAAATCTATGTATTAATAATATAACAAAATCTTAAGAAAATCTTCCTATATATTTTAAAAATATATAATTGATTGCAAATATATATATATATATATGTAAACACGTGAAATTTATTCGCCATTAAAAATGCGACACGTGTAAATTTAAATATTAATTTAATTATTTTTAGGCATTTTAAATAAATTAAATGCTTGAGATAATTATTAATATTTATTGGGCCAATGTGGACAAGTCCAAATGAAAGACCCACAGGCCTATGATCCAATGGACACTTAAAGCAGGCCAGTCCATGGAAATCAGTCGATGTGAACAAGCCCAGATGAAAGGCCCACACTCACTGACCCGATAGAAATGTGGATTGGACCAGCCCACCGATTGGCCCATCATTCACAAACCCTAGGGTTTTCCTCTATAAATAGAGGCACCCTGTCACATATTGGGGTCACTTTTCACTTCCAGATACTCACTCTCAAGACTCAAGCACTTGAGATCTACAGCAACAAAACGCTGCAGAAATTCCAAGAAGCCGAAGAGGAAGCACAAAAGCATCTTGACGTCTTCAAGGTTGGAGGAATCAAAGGAGTAACAGAAGTCGAACACTCATATCGTTTGATCTTCACATATTTCTTTTAAATTCATTCAAATTCTCTGTAATTGTAGACATTTTATTGTGAAATTAATAAAAGTATTTTGCAGTTTCTGTCTACGCATTTTTTTTGCACCTACAGATTTTGGCACGCCCAGTGGGACACTTCTGCCTTTCATCTCCTCCAGATGTCGTCAACGAAATCCAATGGCTTCAAGGAACACCTCCAAGAGCAACTCTTCAATATCCGGTGCCGCTATGCCCAACGTCACCACAAGGAACATGAAGAAAGCAATGGAGACCGCTGATGTTGCGCGTGAAAAAGAAGTTGATGCGGATATGCCGCTGCTGGAAGAAGGAAACGACCATAGATCGGGATCTTCCACGCCGTTGTCAAGCCCGCGGGGAGATCAAGAACAAACATCCGCCCTGCGTCATGCTGCTGCAATGACAACCCAAGCCAGCACTCTTGAAGAGCAAATGTCCAACCTGACAAAGATTGTGGAAATGCTTGTGAAGAGATCCGAGTTGCAAGATGCACGCATGGAGCAAATGATGAACAGACTGGATGGCTCTAACGGCGGCCAAGCGGTGAACAAACCCGTGGAGATCCGCGACGATGGAGAGACTTCCCGGCAAGGCGCTTCGGCAAAAGGAAAAGCAACCGCTGACGTCCAAGTCACTCCTGACGGCTTCATCTCGGCTGATCAACTGAAAGAGTTCATCACGGGAACGCTGAAAGAAGAGGTCTCGGCAGGATCAAAATCCTCCTTGACGTATCTCAAGCCATACAGCGCCCGCATCGACTCACTGAGGATGCCGGCAGGCTATCAACCGCCCAAGTTCCAACAGTTCGACGGCAAAGGGAATCCCAAGCAACATATCGCCCATTTCGTAGAGACATGCAACGAAGCGGGTACGTTTGGAGATCACCTCGTCAAACAGTTCATTCGTTCACTAAAGGGGAATGCGTTCGAATGGTATACCGACTTGGAACATGGCAGCATCGACAGTTGGGATCAACTTGAGCAAGAGTTTCTGAACCGTTTTTACAGCACACGGCGTACCGTCAGCATGATAGAATTGACGAACACGCAACAATCAAAGGGCGAGCCGGTGATCGACTACATCAACCGCTGGAGAAGCCTGAGCCTCAACTGCAAGGATCGCTTGTCTGAGACGTCGGCAATTGAGATGTGCATCCAAGGCATGCAATGGGGCCTACGATACATCCTGCAAGGCATTCGTCCCCGGACATTCGAGGAGCTTGCAACTCGTGCCCACGATATGGAGCTGAGCTTGGCGTCAAGTGGAGCCCATGGTCCACCCGTTCAACAAACTCGTACAAACAACCGAGTCGAATGGAAGAAGGGAGGCAAGCCACAATCGAAGCCACCCACAAAGGATGCGATGGCAACAAGCGCCGCCTTCGTAAAAGTACGTGGGAAGGAGCCGGTGACAAACGACAAGCCAAAGTCACCACAAGCTCAACGTCAAAATTCGTCATTGGAAGATAGACGGGCTAAGACGTACCCATTCCTCGATTCCGATCTACCGGGCATCTTCGATGACTTGATGAAAGAAAACCTCATCGAGCTACCAAGGATGAAACGTCCCGAGCAAGCAGGGATGACCAACGACCCATTATACTGCAAGTACCACCGTTTGGTGAGCCACACGATCCAAGATTGCTTCGTTTTCAAAGACAAAGTCATGGATCTCGTCAAACAAGGCAAAATCACCTTGGCAGACGAAGCAGAGACGGCCAACACCATTTCCATCCAAGTTGGATCGATTGAGATCAAAGTTCCCGACAAGTCCACGACGTGCAACACCGTCTTCGAAGTTGGGAGCACATCGCAGCAAGACCACACCAAACAAGTTGTGGACCATTCTCATCTCAACGAATGCATGCTGTCCATCACGTTCAATGACGACGACATGCCGATGGAGCTGGAAAAGTCGAAGGCTCATAACCGACCATTGTTCGTCGTTGGATACGTAGACAACAAAAGAGTCAATCGGATTCTAATAGATGGAGGTTCCGCCGTTAACATCATGCCACTTCACACCCTGAAGGAATTGGGCATCTCGGAAGAAGAACTGTCCAACAACAAGATGTTGATCCAAGGCTTCAACCAAGGGGGGCAAAAATCCCTTGGTGCAATCCGAGTCCGGCTGCAAATTGATGACATGGCTGCAAGCACGTACTTCCACGTCATTGACACAAGGACATCATACAACATGCTTCTTGGTCGGACATGGATCCACGAGAACGGCGTCGTCCCTTCAACATGGCACCAATGCTTCAAGTATGTGCACAACGGCGTCGTCAAAAGGGTTATCGCCGATGACAAACCATTTGCGGTGGCTGAGTCTTATTATGGGGATGCTAAGTACTACCTTGAGGCGTCCAAAGCTAAGGTACCTTCGTTGGAGGAAGAAGAACGTAAAGAAGGTCGACCAACCCGTGAAGACAAAGGAAAATCCATCTTGGAAGAAGCATTCGGAGGACTTACACTCCCGCTAACGCCCATTGATCCCGGCACATCGCAGAAAGTGTTGAAGATTCAACTCAAAGGCAGTGAGGCATGTCGACTGAAGAATGACAAAGAATTCGGTCCGAAGGCATTCAAGTTGCTCACCAAGTCTGGCTTCAACCCAAATGAGCCATCGCCGTTGGGAAAGCTCCCAGACAACAATCGGAGAAAAGGTGATCGGAGTGGACTTGGGTATATTGCGGAATTCGACACGGCGCCCCAAGCGTCGAAGGCACCCATATTCGTCAAAGCTGAACAAACAGTGAAGGCACCGGTTCGTATCATCATAAAACGAGCTACGGCCAATTACATCACCGAAGAAGCAAATCAAGAGGATCATGCTCCAAAGGACCAACCTACACGAAAGTCAGCATTTGATCGCATCGGTAGTCCGTCAAAAGGAGAGCCAAAACAGAGTGTCTACGATAGACTTGGGTCAACGGAGACGGCCGAACGCAAAGAATTCGTCTTCCGCCGGTTGGAGCAAACGAAGAAGTGAAGCCACGTGTTTTCGATAGACTCGGGGCTGTTGCCAAAGAGGACTCTGCAAAATCCGTCTTCAAAAGGCTAGGTTCTACAAAATGCCAATCACAAAACAAAGCATCGGCAAGCGAAGAGCGGTCTCTAGTAAAGCAAGGAATATTGGACGACCCGAACTACGACAACGATGTGAGAAGCACGATACCTTCCCGTATGAAACGTCAAGTTGAATGGTCCGTCTCATCCGACGGATGGTTGAGGCTCAAGAAACGAACTATCGTCTTCACAAAGCATGACGAAGATGATCAAACCGACACCGTTGAATCCGTCAATCATATTACCATTGATTGCAGTGAGCCAAATGAAGAAGACGCCAACGCAACACCGATGCAACTTGAAGATAAAATCAAGGTCACTGTGGATGAAATGCGTGAAGTAAACTTAGGCGATGAGAAAGAACCCCGCCCAACGTTATCAGCACCCTACTGAAGCGGAAAAGTACGTGACACTCATCCAAGAGTTCAAAGCCGTCTTCATATGGCCCTATAAAGGAATGCCCGGGCTGGACCCCAAGATAGTCGTCCATCGTCTCACAGTCTTTCAAATCTTCAAGTTTTTGAACTCTTCACGAGGATCAAGCTCAAAGCTCCTCTTGAAGTCCTTCAATTCTTCAAGTCTTCAAATCCTTCAAGATGATCAAGCTCAAAGTCCATCCTGAAGCAGTCAAATCTCCAAGTCTCTAAACCTTCACGAGGATCAAGCTCAAAGCCCCTCCTGAAGTCCTTCAAGTCTTCAAACCTTCACGAGGATCAAGCTCGAAGCCCCTCCTGAAGTCCTTCGAAGTCCTTAAGCCCATCAAGAGGATCAAGCTCGAAAGCCCCTCTCAAAGTTCTTCAAAATTTTATGCCTTCAACAGGATTAAGCCCAAAAGCCCCTATTGAAGTAAGGAAATGCATTCTTGGAGAGTCAAATCACCTCCAAAGATGTCGAAAGATCATCTCAAAGTTCTTCATGGTCCATGTCAAACGTGTCTTGCGCGGATCTTCATCAAAATGAGGCCATTCACCAACCTCCTGAGCCGTTGCATCCAACTGTGGCATCATGGCCGTTTGACGCATGGGGCATGGACATCGTTGGACCGCTGCCAAAGTCTTCCGGGGGGCATGGCTATATCCTTGCTGCTACGGATTACTTCTCCAAGTGGGCTGAAGCTGCACCCTTTAGAGAAGTCAAAGGGGAACATGTTGCTAGTTTCATCCGAATCAATATCATCTACCGTTATGGCGTCCCGCGTTACATCATGACAGACAACGGACGATCATTTGTCAACAGCACCATCACCAAGTTGTGTGAGAAGTTTGGATTTACTCAGCGGAAGAGTTCTGCATATTACCCGCCGGCAAATGGACTAGCAGAGGCCTTCAACAAAACCTTATGCGGTTTATTGAAGAAAGTTGTCTCCAAGTCAAAACGAGACTGGCATGAGAAAATCAACGAAGCTTTATGGGCATATCGAACAACTTTCCGCACACCTACCAAGGCAACGCCATACTCGTTGGTCTATGGAGTGGAAGCCGTGTTGCCGCTGGAAACGCAAATCCCGTCGTTAAGAGTCGCCATCCAAGAAGGACTCACTGAAGAAGACAACGCCCGACTGCGGTTGGAAGAATTGGAAGCCCTTGATGAAAGAAGGCTCGAAGCACAACAAAGGTTGGAATGCTACCAAGCCCGCCTCTCGAAGTTCTACAACAAGAAAGTCAAGGCACGCTCGTTCCAAGTTGGAGATCTCGTCCTCGCCATCCGGAGACCCATTGTCATCAACTACCGCAGTGGGAACAAGTTCACCTCCAAATGGGATGGACCATACGTCATCACGGAAGTCTTCACAAACGGAGCCTACATGATGATTGATAACGATGGAGTGAGCATCGGACCGATAAATGGCCGGTTCTTGAAGAAGTTCTACGCTTGAAGAGTAGACAAGGAAAATGCTCCTTGACGCACGAGCCTAAACTGCACGTCACAAAAAAAAAATGCAAAAAAAAATGTAATACTCCTGGCCCGCAAGAGTATAAACTGTGTACGGCTCAAAATAAACAAATTCAATTTGTTTTGAACTACGTAATGGCTTGATCCCTTCACAGGGTACGTAGGCAACTTGGAAATCATTTTTCTAAGTTCAGTCATAAACAAAAAAAAATCAATCAAGTAATTGGATTAATTATGTTGGTTCACTACTTGATGAAAAAAAGATGTAGTTGGGTTAAGTTAATCCATTACAAAAAAAATAAATAAATAAATAAATAAACAAAAAAAAAATCAATCAAGTAATTGGATTAATTATGTTGGTTCATTACTTGATGAACAAAATGTAGTTGGATTAAATTTAATCCATTACTTGCAAAAAATTAAGTAAATGGGTTGATTAAATTTAATCCATTACTTGCAAAAAATTAAGTAAATGGGTTGATTAAATTTAATCCATTACTTGCAAAAAATTAAGTAAATGGGTTGATTAAATTTAATCCATTACTTGCAAAAAATTAAGTAAATGGGTTGATTAAATTTAATCCATTACTTGCAAAAAATTAAGTAAATGGGTTGATTAAATTTAATCCATTACTTGCAAAAAATTAAGTAAATGGGTTGATTAAATTTAATCCATTACTTGCAAAAAATTAAGTAAATGGGTTGATTAAATTTAATCCATTACTTGCAAAAAATTAAGTAAATGGGTTGATTAAATTTAATCCATTACTTGCAAAAAAAATTTAGGTAAATGGGTTGATCAAATTTAATCCATTACTTGCAAAGGAAGAAGAGTTTTGGTGTAAAGTTTTGCATCGGGGCTTGCAAGTGCATTCATGATGTAAATAATGAAGAAATGAGAGCTTTATTTCACTAGGGGATCAAGATACAAATTCCATGTGAACTAAGCAATGAAGAATGCGAAAAACAAAGAATAAAGAACAAAAGAATGAAGAAGCTAGTAAGGTTGTAGATGTAGCAACTCCTTTCGGGACCTCTCGAAAGCCGTTTCCATCATCTTCAAGTTGGCGGAATCTTCGGCGGATGGGCCTGGGGAATTCTTGATCTTCAAAACAACCGTCTCTTGAGATGCGCGAGCCTCGCTAAGAACTTGCTCCTCTCCTGTAGCTCGCTGAAGAGATGACTCCATTTCGGCCATTTGTTTCTTCAACTCTTCTAATTTGACACCCAACACTTTAACTTCTTCCGTCTTGGCTTGCAACTCACTATCTCTCTTGGCCAGCTCCGCTTCGGCTAGTTGCAACGACTCTTGCGACTCCACCCTCGTACGCAAATCCAGAAGCATCTCAGCTCCATCGAAGAAACGGTGCAATGATAACTCCAGCCGAGAGGTGTCCTGCTTGCAATTCCTCATGGAGCCAAGAAACTCATCCGCTGCAGCTCGACCCCTCGCAAGCTTCTCCAAAGGCGCCTCCTTAATTATGTCTCTCACTATCTCCCAAAAATAGTCCATTACCTTCCAGTTTGCTCGCCTCTTCATTTCATCAGGGGTAATAATAGTTGCTGCAGGAGTAGCCTCCTCCAAGGGACGCACTGCCGGAGATGCTGAGTGGACAATAGGATCGGCCATCGCTAAAGGAAGGGCGGGTGATGGCACTACATCTGCTCGGGGGACGCGCGGGGCACGTGTCAAGGGTATAGGAACACTGGCACTGCTTCCTGCATCATCATCATCGCCATCATCGGGCGCCGATGTACTGCCCAAGCCCACAACCTGAAAGGAAACAGGGAAAGCATAAGTACAAGCGAAGAAACCAAAGAAAGACAAAATCAAGGAATAGAACAAAGACATCAAAACTTTCATTTAAAAGTCCTGTTAAAGGTGCTTCTTCCTCAAAAATGCATGAAGGGATACTAAGATGGTCTAAGTTAAAAACCTCATCCCTCCCTTCATCAGAAAAAGATAAAGCGGAAATTACTTCTTTGTTTTTCAACAGAGGTTGTGCAGGCGAACGCACTACGTTTAGGGCAAAGTTAGGCGATAGTGCTTCATCATTGCTAACACGGACGGCGGAGTTCGAATTGTTGCTAGGCGGATCATGACAGCGGGACCACCACTTGGCATAATCACGGGTTGTCGAAAGAATGGAACCCGATACACCAGGATATGTAAGAGACGCCTTCGTGAGAAATTGGGTGCTCACCAACCATAACCGGTATAACTCGCTCGGATCTCCAGAAAGGATCTCTTCCTTCAATGGCCCCGGGATATGCTGACAAAACCCGAATCTCCGGCTAAAACGATGTGGACTGTATGCCTCAACAATGCAAGAAGAACCACATCTAAATGTCAAGTAAGCCGAACGCACACAAATGAGAAGATCCCTTCTAGAGGAATTGATAAGGAACTCATTATCATGAAAAGTGAAAGGAGCCGTCGCAGTGGTGAACCGAAAGCACAGTAAAGAAGAAGATGAGATGTTGGTAAACAATCTCTGAGCGGCAGTATAACTGATACGTCTAAAGGCATCTACACCCGAAAACCCCACCATGGGCGGGTTCCCCGCAACCTCCATCCAATCATGGGTCGGAAAGTGTCCCGCAAGCCACAGATAAACAAAGTGGAGAGGAAAAACCGCATTGCACTGCTTCAAGTCAGTGGACGTGCATATCATCCTCAAGCCTCGGTATATGCTCGCCAACACGGGGATAGCCAAGGAAAACTGTGTGCCACGCGCCATGCGGCTGGCAACTCGAAAGACAGATGGCCGAATCATGCCTACACGGCCATGGGGAAACGCAAATCCACAAATCCAAGCAGAAATGAATGCTGCTAGATAAAGCTCATCACGGTAAGCAACGTCTACGCCTAGAAAATCCATATTGCCACTAACAGGCTCTTGCAGTTGCGTTCTGCTTATAGTCCCACTTGGGATGGACGGCTCCTTAGGTGCCCTCGCCCTCTTCTTTTGAGGCTGAAGTGTCGGGCTAGAATATTTCCTGCCTTTCCCGAACCAAAACTCCACCCACGCCGCAATGGAGACCGCTTTATCCTTCTTGCAGATCGAGTGGTATGCCAAAAACAGATATCTGCAAGCAAAGGAAAATTAGTCAAAAAAAAAAAGAGGAAGGAAGACGGAAACAAAATAAAAAAAGAAGAGAGACCGAAATGATAATTGGACCGTACTTGCAGCTAACTGGGGTTTGGTCGTTCCCATAGCTCAAAATCTTGTCACTCGGTACAGCTTCGTCATAAAACTCACCCTGTAGGGGAAGCCTAACCAGCTCATGGAGATCCCACAACGAAGGTGAAAGCTCACCAATAGGAGTACATAAGGTGTTCGTGCTCGGACGCCACCGTTCAAGAAATGCGCGAAGTACTCCTTTGCTGCAGTAATACATGAAGAGTGAAGCCTGTACACCGTCATAGATATGTGCACGCCTCAACTGCTGCTTGTGGTGCCAGAGCACATGCTCAGTCCACTCCCAATAGCCCGGGCAGAAACAAAACATGCCGAACATAGAGTCTGGGAAATTGGCATCAGCGCTAAGATCCGGGACCACGTTCGGGTGAAATGGCTCGAGCTCACGGCTACCCAATCTGTGAAGAGTAGATCGAAGTGAGAGGGCAGTCTCCTCGCCTTCTGATCCGTCCGCTCGCACAATTTTCCATACAGACCTGCGAGTCCAATGCTCCGGGTGTTCAACATTAACCCTTGAACGAGGCGGTATCACTGGAGTGTCGATAAGGATACGAGTCTGGGCATCCTTATCACGACCAACTATAAGATGATTCCCGTCACTCCGGATAAATTGTTTAGCCATGACGCCACTGCAAAACAAAAATCAGGAAAATTGGTTATCTTCCAAGAAAATGGGGTTATTTCCACGAAAAAGAAAAGGCGAAAAAAAAAAGAAAAAGAAAGAAAGAAAAAAAAACATTTGCAAGATAAATGCGATGATATTTTTTTGAATGACATGGAAAAAATATTGCAAGATGAAGGCAATGAAAAAAAATATGTCAATTTTGGGAATTAATTTTAAGTTCATTTTAAATTTTTGGACTTAGAGTTAAATTTCTATGAAATCAAATTTTGGGCACTACAAAAAAAAAGGGGTATTTACATGTAAACAAAAAATACATGGTAAATATTGTTCAAAATTAATTTTAAGTTCATTACTAAATTGTGGGCTTAAAATTAAATATTTTGGGACCTAGCCTCAAATACTTAATATGTTGGGGTTAAAAGTTGGTCTTCCAAAAAAATCCAGTGGGGCAAAATCTAATTACCAAAATATTGGGAATTAGAACACTAGGGTTTGAAAAATTTGGGGGCAAAATTCTAGGGTTTGAAAACTTAGGGGTTAAAGTGGAATAACAAAAAAAATTGTCTTCTTCCCCCACAAAAAAACCAAAAAAGACGCAGCCCCCCATTCTTTTCTTCTTCCCCAAATCTGCTAAGAGAACAAAAAAACACAGCCTTTTTTTTGTTTTAACGACGACAGCGCCTTTCCCCCTCTCCCTCCGGCGGCTCCAGCGGCGGCGGGACGACAAGGCAGCGACGAAGCAGCGGCGGGTGCGGGCAGGCGGGCAGCGGCGGCGCCTCTCTCCCCCTCTTGCTGTCTCCGACCATGGCTCTCTCCTCCGGCAGCGATTCAGGCGTCCCGGCTCCTCCACCCGACGCCACAGCGGCGGCGACGGCGGCAGTTCCACCCCTACAGGCCTTCTCCTCCCTCCGGCGGCGGCTGGAAAGCAGCGGCGGCTCCTCCTCCTTCACGACGAGCGACGGCAGCCCCAGCGGCGACTCCGGACAGTGGTGACCTCTCCCCTCCGGCGGTCTCTCTCTCTCTCTCTCTCGCTCTCTTCTCGGCGACACTTTCCATCAGCGGTGGCAGCGGCGTGGCGGCGTTCTCCGGACGCGAGTGGCGGCGGCGTGGAGCGGACCAGCAAGCTGAGCGGCGGACGGCGTCTCTCTCTCTTTCGGATAGCAGCGGCGGCGGCGACTCCCCTTTCCGGCGACGCGAGCGAGATCCGACAGGGACAGGCGTGGCAGCGATGGGCTCCGGGATGCGGGCAAGCAGCGGTTTGCTCTCCTTACAGCGGGACGAATACGGAAACAGATAGTCTCCCAGTCGCGCGCGAGATCCGACGAACGGCGACCCTCCGGCAAGGCAGAATATGGTGGCAGAACTCCGGCGACGGCATTGGGCCTTTTGAACAAATAACGGATGAGGCGAACGGCAGCGCCGTGTCGCCAAACACCGCCATTGTCAAAGGCTTCTTGATGGCGGGTAGGTTAGGGTAGAGGCCAACGGCAGCGCCGTGTGACCAAACATCCCGTCTACCATGACGACGACCAGGTACCCTCTCTCGCTTTGAATTGTGATCCGGTTGGAGACGAACTTTATTTTGACGTTGATGAGTTGGTCGATCGGGGGTTGAAGCATTGAACGCAGTGGCTAAGAAAAAATACACAAACAGAAAACAAAAAGAAGAAAAAAACACGAGCAAAGAAAAACAAGGAAGCAAGAAGAATGCACGGTAAACAAAAATGAGCAGAAAGGCGTTAGTCAAAAAAAATAATAATAGAACAGGACCGAGACCTGTTAAGCAAGGTTGAATAAAAACACATTAGTATACTACTATACATTCATGTGGATATTGACATGTGGAAAGCTAGGGGAATGTGTGTGTGACGTCCTTAGCTAGGTTCAAAATTAGTGCATTGACGTGGAAAACAGAGAAAAAAAAATATCGAACAAAAGGGCAACGAAAAAAAACAGGAAACGCATATAAGAGTTGATATGTTTGGTGTTTACCTTGATGGTCTCTGAAGTTGGATGATCACAGAACTGCTCGCTGGTTGCTTGGCGTCTAAAGTTTAGACTAATTTCTTGTGGTGGATTTATAGAAGCCAGATTAAGTCGAATGGATGTGTGAAGATTCAATCTTGGGCGGTTATGAAAAATCTTTGAGAAATTATTTGAATCAAGTTGGAATTGGATTATGGATTTGGGAGTTTGAAATCTTTAAATCATGTGTGACTGTGGAATTCGAGAAATTGTTTATCAAATCCATTCGAATTATTTGCAGAAGATTTAAGATTTGAATCTTCACAAATATTTGGAGCATCCATAATACCAAATTTGAATTGGATATGAATCAAGTCATATGTGAATCATAATCTGATTGCGATATATTACTTGATATTCGGAGCATACAATATTTGGTGCATCATATATCTGGCATTGATGTGCATACAAGATCAGATATTGGGCGAATTCAAAGGAAGGAACCCAAGAGAAAAAAAAAAAAGGGAAAAACGTTTGAAGAAAAACGAGAAAGAAGGGAAAAAAAGGAGACCAAAAAAAAAGAAGAAAAGGATGAAATAAAAAAAAAAAAAAAAGGTCATGAGCCCAACGGGTACAGCATAAGATGGCAATGAGTGAAAAAAATATTCCAAAGCCCAACAAAACGGGTAGGCATAAAAGAAAAAAATATTTCGAGACTCGTTCACGTCTCAAATATTCTATTTCGCCCTAAACAAGTCTCGAGGGGGCATCTGTAAACACGTGAAATTTATTCGCCATTAAAAATGCGACACGTGTAAATTTAAATATTAATTTAATTATTTTTAGGCATTTTAAATAAATTAAATGCTTGAGATAATTATTAATATTTATTGGGCCAATGTGGACAAGTCCAAATGAAAGACCCACAGGCCTATGATCCAATGGACACTTAAAGCAGGCCAGTCCATGGAAATCAGTCGATGTGAACAAGCCCAGATGAAAGGCCCACACTCACTGACCCGATAGAAATGTGGATTGGACCAGCCCACCGATTGGCCCATCATTCACAAACCCTAGGGTTTTCCTCTATAAATAGAGGCACCCTGTCACATATTGGGGTCACTTTTCACTTCCAGATACTCACTCTCAAGACTCAAGCACTTGAGATCTACAGCAACAAAACGCTGCAGAAATTCCAAGAAGCCGAAGAAGAAGCACAAAAGCATCTTGACGTCTTCAAGGTTGGAGGAATCAAAGGAGTAACAGAAGTCGAACACTCATATCGTTTGATCTTCACATATTTCTTTTAAATTCATTCAAATTCTCTGTAATTGTAGACATTTTATTGTGAAATTAATAAAAGTATTTTGCAGTTTCTGTCTACGCATTTTTTTTGCACCTACAATATATATATTTGATTATATACATAATATTTTTAAAAATATTAATACTTAATATTATTAAATAAATTTAATTAGGTTACAAATTTATGTCTGAAAAATATATAATCATATATCAATATAAGGAATATAGTAACTATATTTTAAATAAAAATATTCATTGAAAATATGGTGTAAACATTAATTAACCCTAAAAATATTGATTAAAGTAAAATGACTAATAACCTACAAAATTTTATACCATTCTAAACAAATTCTACATATATTTTTTTTCTTTTTAAAGAAGAAAATAAAGAAAAGGAAAAATAGACTAAAACACATTATAGTTTAATTATTAAACATAATATCCTTAATCCAGTAATCTTCATCTATTTCAGTATAAAATAAAAATGTATATGAGATTTGGAGTAAATTGTTATACAATTTTTTTTAAAATAATTTGTACTGTAAAAGAATATAAGGAGTATACTCCTAAGGCCGGGTGTATTATGCCTCACAGTACTATTGGTTTGCGAAAGAATAATACAGACGCATGTTTGATGCATTTGAAAGTTTGTACAGGTATAATTTTAATGCGGATTTCAATGTATTATTTAATCCCGAAGGAAAGGTGGGTTTAGCCTGTACATCACTATTTTTCTCTTTCTCCCTCTTTAATCCCGACCTATCCCCTTCCCCAGACTTCCCTGCTCCTGCGAATTCCTTAGACACAAGTACTCCACATTCCATTGACTAATTAATTTATCTAAATTAGTTAAGAAAATAATTAGATTAATTTTAATTTTTGAAATAATATATTTTCTATGAATCATAAATATTTGAAAAATAAGCATTGCAATATTTAAATAATTTAAACCATTCAATAATACCGTAACAATAATACAAGTACAATACATTATATTAGCATCAAATACTATATAATTATAATACAGTGTGCCACCAAACACTGTATAACATTAATTTAATACAATACATCATAGTACAATACATCTGGATTAAATAATACAATACACCTTTGTAATACCCTAGATCAACATATTGTTATTGTGTGCAACCATTTAATTATTTGTGTAATTATTTGTATGCATACTAATTCACATTTGATTTTATATATTGAAAAAAAATAATATTAGTACATATAAATATATCTTATAATTAAATAAGGGATATTGGCAATCAAATCTTGCCTAATTAAATCAAATCTTATTTGAATTTGATATGTGATACTAAATTAGATTAGGAGTTGATTTGGAAGATTTTTGGATCTCAAAAATCACGTCCAATACTCCTTTTAACGTCCAAACATCCATAAAAAGATTAGATTGCACAGTTGCTCTTCCATAAGAAAATACCGATCAAAAACTAAAGAAAAAGAGAGAGAGAGAGAGAGAGAGAGAGAGAGAGAGAGAGAGAGAGAGAGAGAGAAACCCTAGAGCGTTCTTCGTGGAGACGAGATTGCGGGCGATTTTTCCCTCAAATCAATCCATCAAATTCATGTTTTTCAATCCAAATCTGGTGTAAGGTAAGTCAACACACCCCTTACCATGTTTTGGGTCGAAATTAGTCTTTGTTTGAGTCGTAGATATTGAAATTAAGAATTTTTAAATTCTGACAGCTTTTGAGTTATGCAAAAATCGAATTGTTTCATTATTTTAAAGATAGAATTGCAAAAAGTGTTCAACATGAAAGTTTTAGATCTAGATGTTTAGGATATCATGTTAAAGTTTCATAATTTTTGGAGCAACGGTTCGCTGTCAGTGTTGGTTTCACTAAAACTGCTCCATAGGCTCCCCTAATCTGTCGATTGTACTTTTTATAAAAACCATCCAAAAGAATTAACCTCGAGTCAGATTTTGCGAAACCATTCTTCATAAAAATTGTAGATCTATGTGTCTAGAATCATCCTGTAAAATTTTATTATTTTTGGTTGTGTGACGAGTTCTCAGAAAGTTAATCTTTAAAATGTGTTTGCTGAATTCGCGAAAAGAATATGTCTTCTGTTGAACCGCCAATTTCACCTAGTTAGGAGTCGAATTTGACAAAAGTATATTTCACGAAAAATGTTTATTTTTGTCTTTTCTACGTCCTGTAAAAATTTCATAATATTTGGCCAAGTAAATCATGCCCAGATGGTCTGCCTTCGACTGACTCACTGTTAGTCATGTACTGATTTGAATGTGGGGGATCTATTAATTTTTGGCTATCCTAGTTGTGTTTCAAACATGATATGGACCCTATGGCGATGTGTACCACTTATTTTATGTATGATATGGATAAATATGATATCTTGATGAGTTTATAATGACAAAAATCGATTTTGGGAAAGAAATTGATAAATGGTTACTTGTGAGTTAAATGTTGAAACCATTGTGTGTAGAATTTGGGTAGGTATGCCCACATTTAGGCTCCGGAGAGCGAGTGCACTAGGGTGGAGCCATGCGTGGCCGCCCCTCTCCTTATGTTGAATTATTATGATTTTGTCTATATACCTAAATAATACTTGCGAGTGTTATTTATGGGCCCCGGGTGCGTGTCGATATAGGCTGCCGTTGGCATTGTTGAGGAATGAATTCCCATTATTATTGGAGCTCTTTTGGTGTCCCCACGTTCTAGGCACAATGGTGAAAACGTGATTTTTCTTATTAGCTTAATTGGTAAAATAATGTGTAATCTTTTAACTTGACTGCTAAAGTAGTGTCTTTTCTAAATAAAAGAATATTTTTATTTAGGTCAATCCTTTTTTTTTCGGAGAAAGGGAGGGCCGAAGCCTATTATAGGAGGACTTGCCTCAAATTATACAAGCCAATCAAGACATGTGCAAAAACGCATTGGCAATACAATCCGTAAGGTGCTAAACACCAAAAAATGAAAATACTATACTACTCCAGGACAAAGGAAAACTATAGGACCAAAAGCCATTGCTTGATATCCCTAAACCTGGTGAAAATGGGTTCACAATCACCAACAACATCCACATCCTCATAGATATGGTGAAGATAGAGAGACAAATGAGACAAAGCTAAACTCGAGCAGGAAGGCTTGATGCACGGAGTGAGGCAGAGGAGGGAAGATCACCTTCCAGGTCCATCGGATCCAGATTGACATTAATCTGGTCAGGGGGTCTTCCTTGCCAACTTTTGGAATTGGCTTTTATGTTTCTCGACAAAGAAGGATCCACTACGGACACTACTTTGTGGTGAGAAGGCGGCAGAGACGTGCGCACTGCAAAAACACTGGCCCCGGAAGGTTGCAGGACACCAAGCGTTGGAGGGTCGAGGGCATTGGGAGCAGCTTGAGTGGAAGGACGAGCGGGGATAGGAGCTCTGCGAATGGATGTGTCCGGGGATCTAGGACTAGGAGTGGCATGAGAGGGAGATGGTGGCACTCGAGGATAGACAGCGCCATTGGAGGGAGATCTTCTGTGAGCTCTGGATCTAGGGCTAGGCGGGTGCCGAATAGAGGGACTGACGTCCTCATGCATTAAATCTCTAGGGCTGGCAGGGTCAATGGCATGATCTGGAGATTCCTCCTGATCCTCAAGAAGCGATGAAAAACGGTTTCGGGCAACAGGAAAGGCAGCCTGGGGATTGCGATTAGCATTAGGATTTCTGGACCTCCTGTTTTTAGCAAGCATCCATGGGCCAAAAGAAGGTGTAGGAGGATGGCCATCAGGTGTGCATGCAGCCGGATTAGGATGCTCACGGGAAGGGATATCTTCTTTGGAAGGTTGGCAATGATCTTGAGAATGGCCGTATTTCCCGCATTTAAAACAAACAGCCTTAACATTTTCATACTCCACATTGAGGATGCAATCCTCCACTATGAGTTGTGGGGTTAAAGGTTGATTGATGTCAACACGGATAGCCAGTCTCGCATATTGCGCTCGGGAGGTTTTATCGGTGTTGAAATCAACACTAATCACCTGTCCAATTTCAGAACCAGCCTGGGAAAGGATTCGCCGATTGTAAAGAAAGATCGGTAGAAAAGGAAGACGGACCCAAACCACAATCGAGTTTATGACATTCGTTCTTGGATTGAACTTTTCCTCCCAACGTTGAACGTGGAGAAAATGACCTGAAATCATCCATGGGCCGCCCGTAATAGCGTGGATTGCTTCATCCTCAGTTTTAAAACGCATAATATAATAGTCGTTTCCAAGATCAATCAATGAAGAAGAGGGAGCCGATGGCCAGATATGATCGAGCCTATTCTTGAGAACATTGTATGAAACCTGTCTACCTACCACCTTAAGGACGACGGCATTAACCCAAGGCCGGAGGAGAGACGCTTTGAAACTGGGGGATAGAGAGATCCGGGGAATTCCGCCTTCCCGAGTAACGACGATGTCGGTTGGATCACTATCTTGGTCATCTAAATATTCATCCATTGGAACGTGAATGAAGCCGGCCGCCGGCCGAGCAACGTCGCTGTACAAGGAACGCTGTCTCTTATTGGAGTGGGAATCAGGCGGATCAGGCGGAACCCCGCCGTGATCGGGGGAGCCGTCCTCAGCCATCAGAAGGGGCGGTTAGGGAGATGAAGAAGAATCTTGACGCCAATAAATTTTCCAGAGAGCGAGGGAGAGTTCCAGTCAATCCTTTTTAAAACCCCCATAACTTGATATGGGATGGGTTGGCTTACTCAGTAATTTATTTACTGATGTGTGTTGTTTTTCCTTTTTCTTACAGACTCTGACGATCACATGCGAGCACGCCATTCATTGGGATCATGGGATATTTTTTGAATTCATTGTATTTAGCTTCCGCATTTTAATTTACGCACTTACAAAACTATTTTGGCCATGTTGGCCCTATTTTAAACTACAATATTTATCTTTCCATTGTAAAGTATTCTACAATGGATTTTAAAGTTTTATATGAGTTAGCCTTAACATTTTCTAGTTAAGTTAGCCTAGGGCGAGCTTAATTGGGAGATGTGGCGGTAGCATCTCGGTCCTTTTGGAGTTTTTAAAAACCGGGGTGTTACAACCTTAATACTATACACCATGCCAAACATGCCCAAAAAACTTGGTATCGGAGTATAAATTCGATTTTAAGGCTTATAATAATAATGAATTAAAAAATAATAAAAATTTAATTAAATTAAATGAAAATATTAACTATCAAATTTTTTTCATCAATATAGAAAAGAAAAAATTGAGAAGATGTTATGGAATTAAATTAATCAAAACGTAATTATAATTAAAATTTATTTTATGAAATTATGGATTAGTCCATAAAAATTAATCACAATAAAAATTTAAAATACATTACATAATAAAATATAAGTTTTAAATAATGAAAAGATAACTAAAAGGTATAAATAATATTTTTTTTAAAAAAACTTTAGGGATAATAGTGAAAATGTACAACATATTGGGGAGTAAAACTAATATTTTTTTTAGAACCTTAGTAATGCAAAATATACTCAATCAGTTCCGGTAACACTGTCCAAAATTTTTGGAAACGGTATTTTAGGTATAATAGGTTATTGTGATAAAGTGGAGTAATTAGTTAATGCGATGTTTTAGTTGATGTTTATGAAGTAAGTTTTTTAAAAAGTGAAATGTGCCAATTGTAGTGGGACGGACTAAAAAAGAAAGTGAGACAGAATTAGTGACGAATGGAGTAATTTCTTCTAATTTTGAATAGTTAAGGGGTATTTATTTTGCACTTGCTCTCATCATTTTAGAATGAAAAGAAAACTATATATATATAATTTTTTAACAGTAAAAATAATTTATTTTATATTATTTCCACATGGGTTCGAATTTCTTTCATTCATCTTATTATCTCTTTTATTTTTCTTTTAATTTTTCGTTGCATGCATTTCAACCACTATTTAAGCAAAAGATTTTGAATATCATGTAATTCAAATAAAACACTATATTCTCATTTATATCGTCATATTAATTTAACACCCGTGCGTAGCGGGCGAAAAAATCTAGTTTATAAAGTAAAGACAGTATGTAAAGCAATAGTACAAAAGATAATTTTCTTTGGCGTGTAATACAAAAGATAATTTAAAATAAAAGGATGTGAAAGATGGCCGGTGATGGTGTATTCATTTGGGATTTTATCTATTTTTTTTAAAAAAAAACTTTAAAAGTCGATGGATTTAGAGAATTCATAGACACCATGTAGCTTTAATGATTTCGTATGATTCTATGTATGGGGTGACTTTGTATAATCCGTAGAAATATTTGGTTGTTAGGAGATATTTGGAGAGAATCCATTAAAAAGCCATATTCAATACCCAAAAAATAGTATACTCTAAGGCCCCGTTCTCTAGGACTTATTACTATTTTTTAAAAAAATTAATCAGACCAGATCAGATAAGAAATATTAAGATCAGACCAGACTCATTCAGACCAGATAAGATCAGATCAAATCATTATTAAATAATAATATAGATAAGATAAGATAAGATCAGACCAGACAAGATCAGAAACAATCATCTCAGACCAGACAAATTCAGATCAGATCAGACCAGCCAAATTTAGGCATAGAGAACAGGGCGTAAATACACGTTAAAATTGGTCAATGGTTGAGATGCCACAGTAGATCAGGTTAAAACCCTCCATAGAGCCCTAACAATTTTCTATAAACTCCGTGCACTTTCAAGCAACGAGTTTTGGAATAGAATCGGTATTGTGAAGTTAATTGGAGGATACATCGATATATATTGGAATCAATAAATTTCAACAAAGAAAATAGAGGTTGCTCCATTAAAACGGCTGCATTCTAGAAGTACTTTTTTTTTTCGCTAGAGATTGATGTTGTTAATACATTGCTTGAACATCTTAACTTGTACTTTTCATTTAGATGATGTTACAGGTGTTAGCACATCCCTTTAACGACGACAGTTACAGTTATCTACTCTGTTGGAAATTATTTTGAGTTGTACTTATTTACTTATGCGGAGTCTGTAATCGATTAGTTAGAGTATTATTCATTGTATTATATTACAGAGAATGTGATTGTATGTTCTTCAAGAATTGAGTTGTAAATCTTTAGAAGAACGTAGAATCAAGAAAGAGTCTACATCGAAGATATCTGAAGATATTGTGTGATCTACAAATGAAAAGAAGTCTGGAGCAATTCAGGGATTAGATGAAGATCATGGTGAATGACAGACTAAGATCGTGCCTTGGATATTTCAATTAGGGTGGTTTTCCCTACAGACGGAGTTGAGGGGAGTCCTAACGACGTCTGCTCGTCTAGAATTATTCGTCTAGAGTTAGTGAGGTTGGTCTTGGGTTTTAGGCATTGGATAGAAAGTATGTGTTCTTGATTTTCAGTCTAGTTGAGTCGCCTGGATTGGTATCCCCCAGATGTAGGTTGCAAAACTGAACTGGGTCAACAAATCCCTTGCATTCTTTACTCCTTTCCAAACGACGTTACAACAGTGCACTAACGACGATAACTGAATCTTGAAGTAAAAGGGACCTTTAATTTGGTATCAGAGTTGATCCTCTAACGCATCTGAGGAAATCCATTCTTTCTGGGCAGAAGCAATTCATACAGCATGCCATATCATCAATCGTGTGTTGTTGAGACCTCACACTAACAACACTCCATATCAAATCTGGAATGGTAACACTCATACTGTTAAATATTTTCATATTTTTGGATGTAAATGTTTTGTTTACAGGGATAGGGAACAAATTAGGAAGTTTGATGCTAGAGCTGAAGAAGGATGGTTTTTGGTTTATTCCAATAACTCAAGAGCTTATTGGGTTTATCTGATTCAATCCAGAAAGCTCACTGAAACAGTAAATGTTCTATTTGAGGATAAATATACTTTACCTAGAAGAGAGGATGATGATACAGTTCCTAGTGTTGCTACTACCTCAGACAATCCTATTTTTGGAACATCCACCCAACAACAGCCAGAAGGAGTAGATATTGATGATGATGAAGAAGCTGACTATGAGCAAAACCCAGAAGCTACTGAGTCAAGCTTTAAAGAAGTTGTACATAATAAGAGGAAAGGTTGATTAACAAACATCATTGAAGATCCCAATGCTCAACAACAAACAAGGAATCAGAAGGATGATTATAGAGAATTGGCAGGGAAGAACTGTTTTGTTTCAAAGATAGAGCCAAAGAATGTTTCAGAAGCCCTAACAGATGAGTACTGGATAGCAGCTATGCAAGATGAGCTAATTCAATTTCAAAGAAATGATGTTTGAGAGTTGGTAGAACAACCTCAAAATATCAATGTGATTGGCACAAAGTGGGTTTTCCAAAACAAGACAGATGAACATGGGAACATTATTAGGAATAAAGCACGTCTTGTTGCTCAAGGTTTCACTCAGATCGAATGAATTGATTATGGTGAGATATTTGCCCCAGTTGCTAGGATGGAAGCTGTTCGAATTTTACTAGCTTTTGCTTGTTCAATGGACTTCAAGCTATATCAATTTGACATCAAGACAGCTTTTCTCAACGGGAAAGTAAAGGAGGAGATCTATGTTGCTCAGCCTGCTGGCTTTGAGAATCCATCGAGACCTAATTATGTTTATCGGGTAAATGGAGCTTTATATGGTCTCAAAAAAGCTCCAAGAGCCTGGTATGATAGGTTGTCTTCATTTCTCATCAACAACGGATACAAAAGAGGAAATGGAGACAAGACAATGTTTGTCAAACATCAGAACAACGATCTGATAGTTGCACAAATGTACGTAGATGATATTATTTTTGGAGCAACGTCAGAACGACTTTATCAAAGCAATGCAGTCTGAGTTCGAGATGAGTATGATAGGAGAACGTACTTACTTTTTATGTTTACAAGTGAAGCAACAGGATGATGAAATCTTCTTAAGTCAAGAGAAGTATGCTCTCAACATGCTTAAGAGATTTAGTCTTCATGATAGCAAGGTTGCCAGAACACCTCAAGGACAACATCAGAAGCTCACTAAGGATGAGCAAAGAAACAATGTAGATCAGAAGCTGTATCAAAGTATGATTGGAAGTTTACTCTACTTAACAGCTACTCGACTTGATATTTCTTTTAGCACTGGAGTGTGTGCAAGGTTTCAATCTAATCCAAAGGAGACACATCTAAAAGCAGTCAAGCGCATTATGAGATATATCAAAGGAACTATTGGAATGGGAATATGGTTCTCTAAGAGATCAAATTTGGAGTTGATAGGATATACGGATTCTGATTGGGCAGGATGTAGTGATGACAGATGATAGACAACCGGAGGCTGTTTTTATCTTGGGAACAATCTAGTTTCATGGTTTTCAGAAAACAGAATATAGTAGCACTCTCAACAACAAAAGCTGAATACATTGCAACTGCTTGTTGTTGTTGTGGATGAGGCAAATGCTTGATGACTATGGTGTTAAGAAAGATGATTTCAAGGTCTACTGTGATAATACCAGCGCGATTAACATTTCAAAGAATCATGTTTTTCATAATCACAGTAAACATATCGACATTAGGTATCATTTCATAAGAGATTTGGTAGAAGATAGTGTGTGCAACATTGAACACATTGGGACGTTAGAACAACGTGCTGACATCCTCACTAAGGCCCTCGACGGTGAAAGGTTTGAAATTCTTAGATCAATTATGGGCCTTTGCTATTCTAGTTAATTCATTTAAGATCATTTTTTATCTATATATATTTACACTTGATCTAATCCATTAGAATTTTCCAGCCCAACTCTTAATTCCAATAAACTTGCAAGAAACCGTCGTCTACCGAGTAATGATGACTGTAGAACTGATAGCCATCATCTTTCACATCGCACATCAGGGGAAACTGTCATCCTCTTTCTCTCGCCTCTTCGTCTTCTCTCTTTTCTCTTTAAGTCAGTTTGTTTGGGTTTGATTCTTCACTACACTTCATTTTCAAGTTTAAGTTTTTACAGATTTCACTTTTCTAAGTCATGGCATCGTCTTCTTCAACCAACCATCCGGAGAAAGTTGCTGAGCAAACTCCAGCCACTTTGGAACCCCCCATTACCTCTGAAATTCCAATTCCTACTGAGAATACTACTGAAGAAGCCATTGCCACTGCCGAAAATGTTGCTCAAACACTGAAACTACCGAAACCCAAATCATTCCATTCACAGAACCCTCGAATGATTTACCTCCTCATCCTCCACAAAATCCTTCTGAGAATCCTACTGATCAACTTACTGTTGAAGCCGAAAATGTTACTTTGGAGGCTGAAATTCTTCCACACGATGAACCAGAAGTTCCTAATCTACTCAGAAAAAGAAGAGAAGCTCATCTACTAGCGATGTTGGCACAGCAGCAAAACGACGTCGAACACGGAGGACTCCGACAGATCCAAAATCTCAAAGAGCGTTCAATCCAACTTATTTCACTAAAGAGATGATGCAGTTTGGCACTAAGGATCTTGTCAACAGGAAGTTTCAGAAGAAATTTTTGTTCACACCACCTACACTGAAATAGGGTTTGATGAGTTCTTGGAAGAGAGGCATCTATTGAAATGGGCACGAGCTTTCAAAGCCTACTCTTTGATGACACTCTATTTTGATATTTTGATGGTCTTTCTGTTTTGTTTGTTTTTGGATGAATTGTCGTCTTTGATGTTGATGCTTTACATTGATGATATTTTGCTATTTTGTTGATGTGTTTGGCTATCATGTTCTTATATGCTTAATGCTTACATTATAGATATTTTTGATAGACACCTTTTGATGGATCATCATCTCCATAAAATGTGGGGGAGATTGTTAATACATTGCTTGAACATCTTAACTTGTACTTTTCATTTAGATGATGTTACAGGTGTTAACACATCCCTTTAACGACGACAGTTACAGTTATATGCTCTGCTGGAAGTTATTTTGAGTTGTACTTATTACTTATGCAGAGTTTGTGATCGATTAGTTAGAGTATTATTTATTGCATTAGATTATAGAGAAAGTGATTGTGTGTTCTTCAAGAATTGAGTTGTAAATCTTTAGAAGAACGTAGAATCAAGAAAGAGTCTACATCGAAGATATCTGAAGATATTGTGTGATCTTCAAACGAAAAGAAGTCTGAAGCAATTCAGGGATTAGATGAAGATCATGGTGAATGACAGACTGAGATCGTGCCTTGGAGATTTCAATTAGGGTGGTTTTCCCTACAGACGGAGTTGAGGGGGAATCCTAACGACGTCTGCTCGTCCAGATCTGTTCGTCTAGAGTTAGTGAGGTTGGTCTAGGGTTTTAGGCATTGGATAGAGAGTCTGTGTTCTTGATTTTCAGTCTAGTTGACTCGCCTGGATAGGTATCCCCCAGATGTAGGTTGCAAAACCGAATTGGGTCAACAAATCCCTTGCGTTCTTTACTGCTTTCCAAACGACGTTACAACATTGCACTAACGACGATAACTGAATCTTGAAGTAAAAGGGCCTTCAGATGTAGGTAACGAGATCTGATCAATTTTGATGTTATGCATTGCTTCCTTTCTTCCACGAGAGGGTAGGAAAGATTGAGACATCATGGACAAATGTTAATTCTGATCGAAGGTTTTATGAATATCTAAAGCGCAAATGTAGAATTTTCTTTCAGAAAGAGCGTGAATGTAGAATTTTTATTCACAAAGAGCGAGATATGCGGAAAGAGAAATAACATCATGTCATGGTTATTGCACCAGAAGAATGAGCTTGAAGAAGAAATTTGTTAATATGTGATATGTAATGATGCTTGTGTGTGTGTGCATTGGTGAGGGTGGATTGCAATAATAAAGTTGCTCCCATCGTTGTGAATTGTGGGTTGGGGAATTATTATTTTATTATGGGTTTATTTCGGCAGTGTAACCGAACCATTATTCTTGGATCTACAATAACAACCGCAAAAAATTTAATTCTATTTAATTTTACCAAAAGTAATTATCTGTCGGTGTCAGTATTTTTGAGAATTATTCAATCAATTTAATTAACCAGTGGTTGCTTCTCCGTGACAAGGGAATTGCTAACCGTAGAACCTTTTGGTAAAGGAAAATGATAGAGTTATTCAATACCAACGGAACGGCTATAGGTAAAAGCCATTAGAATATCTAAAGTTTTAGTTATTACCATCAATGGCAATAAGTGTGGGTAATGTCATTTGTATTCCAAGTAAAATTTACTATAAGTGTATTATAGAATATCTATCTATAAGTGTATGAAACGTATGAAACCAGGAAAACATCATCAATATCCGAAAGATATAGGTAATAACCATTAAAAGAAAAAAAAGAAAAAAATGTGACGATTGATCCGAAATTCGGGAAACAATGGGTATGTTTGAGAAATTATTAGAGTTTAGCGTCTGAAGTTTGGTATTTAGAGTCCGGAGTTTGAAATTAACGGTGAAAAATAGTTTTAAATTTGAATAATGGTGTTCGGTAATGAAATTTTAAATTAGAATTTAGAGTCTGAAGTTTGGAAAGCTAAAAGCTGGGGGAGATGAGCGTTCAGAGTTTAGAGATTAGAGATTAAAATTTGGCGGTTATATTTCTATATAGGATTTTAGGATATTTTTAGTATGTATTTTAAAATCTAAACACTAATGACTAGCGTTTGTTCCCAAACGCAGATCCTCTAAGGAGCCCAACTGCTCCACCACGTTGATTTAACAAATAAATATTATTAAAATATCAAAATTAAATAATAAATAGCGTTATCATATTAAACATACACTAATTAAGCAATCGTCAACACGGTTGAAAAATATGGTTGATGAACCACAAGTGAAAATTGGTGGGAATAATAAACAGTAGGGTTTAGTACGATTCTATCCACTTTAAATATGAAAAAGCTGTTTTGCCCGCATTATAAAAGTATATCTTTTTTTGCCCAGATACAAACCGACAGATAGGGCTTTCAGAGTTCTAATCGAAAACTTGCGAGTCCCAATCGATAGTATTCGAGTGTTTTTCGAGTGGCGCTCAAGTGATAGCGCGAATGGCCATTCCAGTGGCAGTTCTGCACGCGATTTTTCTGTTTTCTCTCGCGTTTTTCTGTTCTCTCCTCGCGATTTGGACGGGATTTGGACGAGATTTTCTGTTTTTGTTAAATGAGCTGCGATTTGGACGGTTTATCCTCCAATTCAAATTTGTAAATGTGATTATTACCTTCCGGATTGTTGTATAAATGGTAGAACTCATATTGTAAACAATCGAAAAACTAAAAATCTCTACTGTTGCATTGAGAAATATGTTCCCGTCATCGGAAAAAAATATTTTCAGTGTAGGAGATAAGGAGGAAAAGAAGATTGATAATGATAATAGTGGAAGAGAGTGCAATGAGGATATATTTAAGAACGATGAAGTTGTTGCCGATGGTTGTGAAGATATATTTTTGAATGATGAAGTCGTTGCCGATGATAGTGATGATGCCGGTGGTTGTGAAGATATATTTATGAATGATGAAGTTGTTGACGATGGTAGTGATGATGTAGAGGAAGAAAATATTCATGTTGATGATAATGATAGCAACAGTGATCCAGAATATATTGTTGAAGAGAAGGACAATGCAGAAGATGTAGATGAGGAAGTAGAAGATTTGGAGGACGATGAAACAATTTGGTGGGAGGAGATACAGGACTTTTATGATTCTTTCGCATTCATATGCCGATCGAGAGGACTCAATGTCCCGATGAGAAAATCGGAACACCCCTCACAAATTCCTGAAGTAAAACCGTGCAAATATTATACTGGAGAAGATGGGAACGCATGAATTAGCTCCCAACATGATAGGTGGATATTGCCCGAGCAGCCTGATTTTGAACCTCCGATAGATGTAAAGGACGAAAAATTTGATCCGTATAAGTCTCAAGGTTTGGGCATCGGATCACTCTTTCCCACGAAGGATAAATTGAAGAATAAAGTGGTGCAATATCTACTTGGAAACAATCAAGGGTTTCGGACGGAGAAATCTGAACCGTCAAGGTATTGGCTGAAGTGTCGACATGATGATTGTCTATTCAGAGTCCGAGCATCAGGATCATCTTCTACTTGGAGAGTGTATCAGTTTGTGGAGCATACCTGCGAGTTCAACCCAACTACGGGCGCATCCCACACATTACCAGCCCGGCAGGTAGGTGAGATAATTGCAAATAAAATAGTGACGAAAGGGCAATTTATGATCCCAGAAACAGTGCGAAAGGAACTTTTGAATTCATATGGATTACAGGTTAGAAATACCTTCATATATATTCGATTTTCAATTTTAAATTTTTTTAGTTTATTTTAATATTGAGCAATTTCCAAAAAAATGTACCTAAACTATTTAAAAATTTTCAAGTATATACCTAAACTTTTTTCTTGGAAAAAAAATAGACCTCAACTTTTAATTTCTGAAAAAGCTACACTTTTTAGTTTTCAAAAATATCTTTTAGACATCATTACTTTTGGAATACTACATTTTGGGCTCTAATACTTGTTCAACATTTTAATTTAATCCTTAAAGTTCCATACATAATACATTTAATATTTGATATAGCATAATTTTTCATTTAAGAATATTAAAATGTTAGTGATCACAACCAATGTTTTTGCTACATTGGCCCGGACAAATTTTTTATACATATTTAATATTTAAATAATTAATTATCTCAAAATAAATATTATTCAAAAAATAGTCAAAATTACAAACAATGATCATAGTTTTACCTATTTAATATTTATTTATCACTTTCCTTATTATCTTTTATTTTCTCATTTTTAAATTAAATATCCATTTTTGATCCAAAGAAAATTAAACCCATAAGATATGAAAGAACCCTTAATGCTTTTTTATTTTTCATTTTTTAAATAAGGATTCAAACGTTCCAAAAAATTAAAAAATTCAAACCCAACAAAAACTTAGAGAATGATAATTAATATGTTTTTCAATAGGTGTAGTCATAATTTTTAAAAAACTTTATTCAATCGAAGTATTAAATGTAAGGGCCTTTAAGTACCAAAATAAAATCTTTAAAAATTATTAGGGCCAAAATGTAGTATCCCGAAAGTAGAAATGGTCTAAAAAGATAATTGTGAAAACCAAAAATGTAGTTTTTTCAGAAATTAAAAGTTCACATCTAATTTTCAACAAAAATAAAGTTTAGATATATGTATGAAAAATTTGGAAAAGTTGGGTATATATTTTGGGAATTGCTCTTTAATATATAACATTATTTAAAAATTTGGGGATTTGTTGTTACATGTTAGCTATGCAATGGGCCGCAGAATAAGAGACTACGGAATTGAAGCCACATATAGTTCCGAGGACGAGTCTTTTAAGGATCTGCCTAAGTACCTCTTCATGCTGAAGCAAGCTAATCCCAATTCAATTGTTGATGTAATGGTTGACAGAAAAACTAATAAGTTTAAGTTCGCATTTATGGCGCTGGGGGGTTCAATTGCGGGATTTTCCAATGCAAGACCATACTTCGCAGTAGACGCAACACACTTGAAATCAAGGTATCGGGGAGTATTATTTGTTGCTGTTACTAAGGATGCTAACAACCAATTATTTCCACTTGCATTCGGTGTTGGAGGCGTGGAGGATTTAGAATCGTGGACATGGTTCATGCAACATTTGAAGCAATCACTGCCCCGTCGCAGTGGGATGTTGATAGTATCTGATGGATCCGCCTCCATAAATGGAGCGGTTGCAGAGGTGTTCCCAGAAGCGCATCATGCTCTGTGCGTATATCACATTCAGAAAAACCTTTCGAAGTATGGGAAACATGTGGTTGAACTGTTCAATCGTGCAGCAAGAACCTACAATGAATCTGAGTACAACAAAATAATGGCAGATTTGGAAGGATACTGCCCAGCTGCAGCACGACACCTAAAGTTTTCAGTTGGTGAAGAACGATTTGCTCGCGTCCGATGTCCGGTACAAATATTTTAACCTTTATGATATTTCTTCACAGTATTACTCCTTTTAAAATTAAAAATAAAAAAATATACCATCGAATATCAAGATTACAATATTTAAATTTTTATAGTGAGTTGTTTTTTAAAAAGTTTGAATTTTTAAGCTTTATTTTTTCAAAATAGAATTATTTATTTACGTTGTGTTATTTTTCTAAGTGGTGTATCATTCACATTATATTTTAAGAAAATTGAATGTTGCAAGTTTACATTATTTTGGCAGTTTGAAGTCTGAAAGTTCACTATATTTTTAAAATTTTAAATATATATTTTTGTTTATACATCATAAATTTTTAAAGTGAGAGTTTTTAAATTTGATATCTTGTTAAATTGTGTCATTCTAATATGTTAATTTCTAGGTACGTCGATATGACATCATGACAACAAACATAGTGGAAAGCATGAACCATGTATTACTGTGGGCAAGGAGGTTTCCTATATGTTCATGTCTAGAAGCTGCTAGGTGTATTGTCGAGAAATGGTTCGCCTATCGGTATGCTCAAGCTGTTGGGAGCGAAACATATCTGACGGAATACGCTATGGTTAAACTGCGCGCATCAATGAACACTGGATCAAGACTACAGGTGAATCGACTCTCAAATGCAGAGTATCGAGTACTGCATCAGCACAACAGATTCAAGGTTAATTTGGATGAAAAATGTGTTCTTGCAATGTTTACCAACACGAGTTGGTTCCATGTGTACACGCTGCTGCAGTCATAAGGTATGATTTAAAAATTATAGTTAATTGTTATTCAAAATAATTTATGATGTTGTCATTCCCATATTGCAGCATGCTGAGACATACACCACACATATATGTGGATGAACATTATAAGTTGGAGAACTTGCGTGAAATGTGGAGTGGTACCATTTCTCCAGTTCCATGCAAAGATGAATGGTCAGTGCCAAGTGCAGTAAGTGTCGTGAAATGCTTACCCCCAGACAATCCAAGGCAGGCAGGCAGGAAGGCCAAAGATGAAGAGATACCCCAGCGGTCCGGAAACATCGAATCGTGGACGTAAGGCACAGAAGTGTCGCAGGTGTGGAGCGAAAGGTCACAACTCAAAGAAATGCACTGTCGAGATGCCACCGAGCGTGGATCCACCTAAGGAGAATACGGTTAAAAGAAGACGTAGACCGAAGAAGTGTAGAATTTGTAAAATAGAAGGCCACACCGCACCAAAATGTCCGATGCGAAGGGATTTTGATTTGAATGAAGAACCTACTTTTTAGATTACAAAAACATGTATTTCTTCTTTTTTATATGGGTAAAAGTTGAGGTTAGTAATTAGTCAATTAGTTAACTTAAAAATATTCAACTAAAGATTAAACTTGAATATAAAGTTTGAGTCGAGCTGTTCGTATTAATTTAAAGGCAAGTACAAGTGTTAGAATGTAGTAATAATTGTTAAGTTATACAACTACTTGACAAAATTTTTAAATATAAATTTTAATAATTTTGTTAATATTAAAATAGTTTTAAATTGTAAAATATGAATTTTAATGCAGCCGATAATTAAAACATTTATGTACCACAAATAACAATTATAATATTTAATCATTTTACTTTCAAGTTAAACCATTTTATTTTACCAAGTTATATTTAACTTTGTTTTTTTTTAGTATCAATCTAAGCCGTGAAAATGATTGGAGAGCCACAAATTAAATCTCCTGAGGAATTAAAAAGCTTATTCTAAAATTGGATGTGTCTTTACTCCAAGTTTCAAACCTACCCCCAAAAATATCTTTTCTACGCTATCTTATGCTTGAAAATGCTCAGAGTGTTGGTGGTAAAAAAGGAACTGTAAAATGACATCCTACTGCATTTGGCTGAAAAAGAGTCTAAATTAAAGGGCCTTAATTACCAATTAAAGTTGCTGACCATGTCTTATTTTATTTTAAGGCCTAAATAATTTTCCTCCAGTTTGTTACATTTTCCATTTTATATATAGAAATTAAATATTTTTCATACCTTAACAGAGATTTCACATTCAAAATTTCAAAGTAGACTACAATTTGACAGAAAAATAAATTTTTTAGACCTAATTCCTTCTCAAACCCCATGCCCTGAGTAGGAATTGACCCTGCAATCAGACAGCCACTGCTTGTGGCCATACCAATCAAGCGTGCATAATATCCAAAACATGAAATGTCTTAGCCCAGGGAGACAAAATAGTATTCCTATTAATCATACACATTGTTTAATTATACTTTTGATTCAAAGCTTCCATTCCGATGAAATGATTGAAACACGAGATCTCTGTTGAATGTAACGATGGATCAATCAATTACAAATACTAATTATCAAGAATTCTGTATGCCTCCATCAACAGAAGTCTGTTTGTGTTTCTTATGATTAACAAAACTGTCTATTCTTGTATTCTATGATGATTAACAAAATGAGGACATAATGCATACGCAACTGCTCCATAACAAAGAAGCACAGAAGTTCCCCTGGGGAAGATCACATAAGAGAAATAGATACCATTCTAAATCATGCCACACAGCAACAAATGTGAAGATGACCCAAATATTCAGCAACTTCTTTTGAGAACCCCCAAGTGGGATATAAAGATACCTAATGGAAAATCATATAGTCGACTGTTGTTAATCTAATTTATCCACATTTAGAACGAAGAGATCCTGAAAGAAGCCAATGCATAAGCTAGCTAAAATTAAGAGATGAAAGAATAACATGATATAAGTTTGAACCACAATATATTGGCATCATTATATACAATAAGAATACTAAGTTACAAATGAATAATGATGTAAACTGGGACTCCTTTCTCTTGCAGAACAGAGGGATTTACCATGGTTGTGCTTCAAAGAACTCAGGCTGACTACTTCGCATAACCTGCAGAGAAGGAGTATTTAAAGCAAGGGAATGCAATTAATCATAACGCCCATTCTCAATCAAATATACTTCAGTAGCATACATTATGTAATTTTTAAGAACTAAATATCCATAGTCACAACAACATCATGGAACAGAAAAATGGATACAGTAAATATGTTGTACCAGCCTTCATTAGATGAATTGAATCATGGATCAATTAGTACATAATCAAATCTCAGCGCATTAAATATTGCCAATCTGGTTAAATTGAGACAGATAATGAATAATTGGTATAAAAGTAACTGTATAACCTGAGAGAATCAGAGAAAACATAATAATCACCTTTTTCTGCTTCACTTTAATTTTAAAATTAAACACATTTTGCTGATGCTTCCCAAACACTTTGTAAATATTCAGAAATTAGTTAAAAGGATGTTTTAATTTGTAATATGTAGAACACATGAGTCTTTTGTGTTTAGTACTGCAAGTAGTAGAAACTTAGCAATCAAGTGCCTACATTCATTCAGTGTCTAGAATCAAATACTCTGCCACATGGACTTTATGCTTTTAGTCATCAACAAAAAGTGTTAAAAGATTATTCATATCAATCCAGAAGTTAATTGGACTGGAAAGGGAAAAAAAAAATTCTATTGTCTATCTGAATCTCTCAATCTTTCACCTACTCTTGATGTCAATAAGTTAACATCATAATGCTTATTTAGTAAAACAAACTAATTGAACGGAGTAAACCCATTGTTCCTGTTGTGAACACCTGCCCTGTGGCTGGCAATTAATTTCCAACCTTAGAAATAGAGATGAGGATCAAGCTGAAGGATTTGGGAGGTATGTAATACAAGAGAATAATTTCAAACTCACCTGAACGTGTCATGTTAGAGAATGAAACCTACTTTTTCAAACCTGGTACGAAATCATTTTTACTTTTCTCCATCGGCATAATAATATGAACGGAATAGCACCAACACCATCCCGGAGACTTCTATGAGACCAAGATGACACAGTACTCCAAGTTCTGCATGCTACAAAGTACCGAGATGAATATTAAGAGACAATACTACATGAAAAGGCCAGGCATATACAAAATGAAAAAATGGATAGACAAGTTCCGATGTGGAGAAAGAAACCATAACTGAAACCTGGACTGACATCATTATTCGGGACCTCCATCGGCATCTGTCAGCCAATAATGAAATCGTAAATGAAATGAATAAGACCTGAACCCAATTGATGCCAATTTCAACGGTCACATACCTGTACCAGCCTCACCATTCCACTCCATGAAGTATTCTTTTACGCCCGCTTTATCCCCACTATATCGCCACACAGCTAGAGCCTGGGAGAAGCGAAGAGCACCTATATCATCGATGGTGGGTAGCTTACCTTGAAGCATCCCGTGAATGGTATGGACTGATAAAGGGCCACATGATGAACCATCCGTCTGCGGGTAACGCCATTTTCCTTCTGGACGCGTCAACGAAAAAGATTTCTTCCGCTTAGCATCGTGACGGAGATCATAAAAACCGGCACGGCGGAGTACGGATGGTAGCACCACCCGTAGTTTGGATGTCAGGTTCCTCGTACGCTTAGTCCATTCATCAGTACCAGTATCTCTTAATGTATCGTGCAGTGCAACTGTTCCAGCTTTAAATTCTATTCGCGCAGCAATCCAGTGGGCGCCCCTCCCTGTATCCGTGTTCCACACCGAAAGTAACTGCAATCCATGTACAAGTTTATAGTTGTCCTCAACCAATCAGTTTGTTAAATCTATTTACGATAAAATACTAACCCCATCCAGCTCCCACCATGGCACCTGATTGTCCCATCTTGGCCGAAGCCCTCTAACATAATCCATTGCTGTTTGCAGCTTACGTGGGTCCACATAGCCAGCTTTATCTTCCTTACTTGACCACATATCTGTGCATAGATGCTGGTGTTTCAAAAGAATACAAGTAGTTAAAAATCTACAGTTTCAATTTTTCGGCTAAGGGGACGAAGACAAACCAAAGAAATTATGCACCGACCATGAAATATATGTCAACAATGGCATACTTCTTAAACTTGCTTATTCTTTTGAGATTCAAAAAACCGGGGTCGGATTGGATGATGCCCAAGTATGCATCGATATGCTGAATTAGGAATAAAATAGTCATACATTTAGTTAACGGCCACGTTCATTAAAATGTACATATTTATAAGGGAGTTGACATTTAGTAAAAATCACTAAAAAATAATAATTCAACAAATTGCACATACCCCAATCTCATACCACGCGTTCTTGTCAACCATGGTGTTGAACCATATGGGACCAACCTCCTCACCCGTGCCCGCATTCACGCTGTATCAAAGTAATTAATTAAATTTAACCGCCAAGGAGAAATTGGGTATTCACATAATCCAAACAATTTGCAACACTTACCCTTCTACATTACTCCCACTGCGTAGGTATTCCAGGAAATCCTTTCGTTGCGTGTCCTGTTGGGTCTACTGAGCGTACTTATGAATGGTTGTATTACAAATACCGATGATTTGCGCTTCTTGCATGGGAATTCATCGGTGACCAAAAAATCACTGTCGTTACCCACTGCACTGGGAGTACAGGGGGTGCCGCGTGCGGGACCAATCGGGACGTTTGTGGTCCTGTGGTCACCCGATCAATGCTCGGCTGCCGTTAGATACCGTGAACATATTGATAACTGTAAAAAATTTACAATTTAAATGTAATAAATCCAAAATGACAATTGTTTGCATAGATGGAATTACAACAAATACTTCTCACATGACAACACAATAATAATAATAACAGACCCCACAATAAACTACCAGAATAGTAGTGTAAAAAAACAGATGGAAAACAAATTCACACCTTTATTTCTAAATTACATTTCATAAATTAATGTGAGTAAAGAACCTTAAAGTAATCACAAAATGAGAACATTATGGCGTAAATTTCGAGACAAGTGGATGAATCATACACTTCTCCGAAAAACAATTATGAAATGAAATAGCGGTATATAATGGAACTTAAGCAGACTATATTTAAAAGACTAGTAATTATTCCTTGGAATCATATTCTACTTATTTTATTCTTTTCATCTGAATTCCAATTCGGTTACGGTACAAATCTGAGAAAAACATATTTTGTACTGATTTCCGACCCCATTAAATGTATAGGTTTTTTTCTCAACGGGATCAACTAACTTTCGACCCCCATCTATCCATAGCCTGCCTTCTCCTTACCAGGTGCTGATACAAATATATATAAAACTAACTATATCTGAGATATGAGCTACCTAAACCCATGGACATACAGTTTAACCACCGAATATTTAAAATAATTAAAATAAAATATTTAAAGAGGATTAATCTTGCATTTTGAATGAATATCTACAAGCCACGAAGCCCTTCAGTTTAGGATTAATTAAATTAAAATTCAACAAACTCACCTAATATATTACTCCATGTAACACCTGATTAATTTATTGGATATTTTCTAATATAACCTTTACCCGAAAACCACACACCTAAAATTATGGTTCTTCTTTCATTCCACATTTTAAAAGTTACTCGTTCTTTGTCTCTGAAAAAATTAACTTGTTCTTACAACGTACTCTACGATTTAATTTTTTTTACTTTTCCATTTGTCTAAATGGAAAGAGATATTGTTTCCTACCATTGGAAGTGTGTCATCCAACAACTATACAGAGGTTGTCATTAATATACATTCTAACATTCAAAATAATAATAATAATAATTACGACAATAGAAGTCGAAGACTGAAGGCTGGGTTATGTTATAAAGTTTAAAACTTGCCCATATCAATAATTTACTTTATCCATGTATGATATCAATTAAAAAACGAGAAATGGCCAGGATGATGAGCAGGATTACCATATGACATTAATAAAAGCATTAATTGTGCAATCAGCCACTGTACAAGCTGTAAAGAGCAGGGGTGGAGCATCTCCAACGACTAAGAGTTATAAATCAGAAATAAACAGGCTTTTAAACTGGCTTTCATCAACATAAAGATAAAGAAATTTAATTGGTATTCAAAGCCTACACTCAAACCAAGTAATCATTATGGACGAATCATTTGTTCATTCTACATCTTCTTTTCCTTTTAATATGAACAGATGTGTCACTATTTCATTATCAACGAATCATTTGTTCATTCAACAATTCTGGCTAGATATCTCTATCCGATTAGATAATGAGTTCATTACTTGATCAATGTACACAAAAGGAGGTGCTACAACATCTGTAATGAGCATATTTGAAATTAGATATATTTTCCATCAAATCAAAAACTATGAACCATAAAGGACAAGAAGCAGGATGATGATAGTTTACAATTTGGTTTTTGACAAAAGAATTGATTTCAAGGTATGGTGTATATAGAAAGTTAGAAACCCTATCTGGATAGCATAAAAATTTCATTAGTAGAACTATGTATGGCTTGATCCGTGTTCATTCAGTGTTTTGATGAAGTGTACATAAGCAAATTTGGAGATCAACCTATTTTTGTATAAATTTCATTTTTTTGAAGAAATAACGCATCTGAGTGACAATACTTTTTTCATAAAATTACTATATAGGAGTAGTAATTTATTTCACACATAAACCACTCACAGAGGCAACTTTGATAATTGTTCTTTGAAGGTTTAGTGCTCTGGAACTGCTTGCTCTGTTAGTTTCATTATCTGTCTGCTCATTTATTTCATTCTTTTCAGGAGGTTGACAATATGTGGGCAGTAAAGGAATAGATATTTCTTAATGACTTGGATTGAAAAATTCAGTGCGACAATCATTCAAAAGTCAAAACAGTGTGGTATCAATTTGCTGTAAAAAAAAATACCTATGCGGGAATCTTCTGCTAATCATTAATCCTATTGTCCACTTTCACTAACTACAAACAAATCCTCTAATTCATTTTCTCAAGTTGTTCAAACATTTACACCTTAACTTCAAATAAACCCTGTTTCATATACAGTCCTCAGATGTCATATATGTGCAGCAATATATGCAATAGGCAAACTGAAATCTCTAGTAATCTGCTGCCAATTGAACTTAACAAACAGGTTACCACTTAAAAAGAGTATCCAAAGCCAAATTAAGAACCAGAATCTCACAGAATACTGAAACCATAAGTGAACGTATAGAGCCCTAATCAATCGAATTAATCTAGAATCAGAAACTCGTCAACCATGAGTTCTTTCAAGCGAATCAAACAACTCAAATAAAGAATTCGACAAAATTAAACACTGTATAGTGATTCGATCAGAAGTATTTCAATTCGATAAAATTAAACTCTGATGATGCTAGCCAAAGATGTAGAAGGAATTCATTCAGAACTTTTTTATGTGCAAAATCGAAACCAAATATTGAGACCAACAGAACAAAAAATCCGCCTGATGTGTAACAGATACGCAAAAAATCGAACAAAGAAAGCAATTTATATCAAAACCGAACAGAGACGGAAAAAATATTCTTATACCACTAACCTCTCCAGATGGGGATGCGGCGATAGCGGTCGTTTTGGTGTTGCGCTCCATGTCAAGGCTCCAGCGGCGGCTTTGGTGAAGACGGGAAACAGGAGTGTGGCGGTGAAAAGAGGAAACAGACCCGACGAAGGTGGTGGACTGCAACGACGAGACCAGAGAGCAGCGGCGCCGCGGCAATGGGGGACGTCCAAATCGCTTCCGGAATCACCGAGAGGGAGATTTACAGATGGAATCGCTCCACAATATCAACTCGCGACACATTAGAGATCTAAATCGAGGCCCAATCGAGATCAAGCGAGGCCCAATTGTAATATCACCGGCCCAAACGAAAACCAAACGAGGCCCGCTAAAGTTTTCATTTTTTCAGACTTCCACAAGTTTTCCATTCGAATCGGATCCAACCGATTGGTACTCAACTATATCCGATTGGCATGAGAATTAGATTTGAGCGGTTAGGGCAAAAAAAGACTTTTAATTAAAATGAGTGTAGGAAAGAATTTCCAAATACTTAATGGGGTATTCTTCTAAACAGTATACATATAGGTAATAAAATAAGTCATCCAAGCAATGATCATTTCATGTTGTGCCATGAAAGACGGATCCCGACCAAAAAAAAAAAAAAAAAAAAAAATTAAGAAGAAAATGTGCAAATTGTTACGTTCATCATCATTTTATTTTCCTTCCTTTATTCTTTATGCTTTTTTCACCATAGAGAATCACGACAATATTATTGCCAAAATCGTCACTGTATGACAAGTGTATCGACCACTACAATGGCTGGTGCTTTTATGTAAGTGACTTGTCCCACATCGTAAAATTGGAAGAGTATGGAATGCTTTATTTAGTATGCCATACTACATACTATGGCTGCGCATTGGAACAAAAGCTAGCGCTTAGCGTTTAGCTTTTAAAAGACTTAGCGTTTGTCTTTTAAAAGACATACTAAAAAATAACCTAAAATCCTATATATATAGTAAACACTGATTATAATAACCACCAAATTTAAATCTCTAAACTCTGAACGCTGCTCTCCTCCAACTTTTAGCTTTCCAAACTTCAGACTCTAAACTATAATTTTAAATTGTATTACCAAACCTCATTATTCAAATTAAACTAACTTTCACTATTAATTTCAAACTCCAGACTCTAAATTTCAAACTCAAGACACTAAACTCTAATTATTTCTCAAACATACCTATATCTTATTTATCTTTTTTAGCTGAACAACCTTAGCGATACAGACTAGCAAATGAGTGGTAGGACCCCATATCACACAAACTACAAAGGACAAAGGGGTGGGATAGGGGGCTGGATGGGGAATCGAACATCCAAACTAAAGATCGTTCTTGACAACTAGGTAAAGTCCTTATTCTCTATCTTATTTATTTATTTTTTTAAAATTTTTGGTAAATATTGACATTCAAGTGTCACAATATCTTATTTATCTTTTGATCTCTAATCAATATAATTAGTTTTATAAATTTTTGGATAAACCAAGAGATTTTTTAATTTCAACTATCTAGAAATTCTAGAGTAACCTCAGGATATGATGAACTTAGTAGGTATATTTTTCCAAAACAGTGTTGAATATTTAGAAGGGCTTGAACATTTTTTTTTTTTTAGGGAAAAGGGAATTTTTATTCCTTGCAAACCAACACAACTACAAAAAAAGCAGCATAGCCTCCATGACAGCTCTAAGGGCCCGTTTGGATTGGCTTTTGAAAAAAGCAGAAGCCAAAAGTAGAAGCAGAAGCAGAAGTCAAAAGCAAAAGCATGTAACTTTTGTGTTTGGATGGAATGTTTGAAAAGCGGCTTTTTCTAAAAAATATGTTTGGATGAATAAAAATGAAAAGTGCTTTTAGAGTGTGGTAATTACCAAAAAGGACATGCTACTTAATATGATAATAAGATATATTTATAGTGTAATTTATATTAAGTAGTGGGGGTATTTAAGTCATTGCACATTTTACGAGGTGCTTTTGGCTTCTGCTTTTGGGAGAAGCACCCTCTGGGCTGCTTCTCCCAGAAGCACTTTTTTCGCTTTTCGAGGTGCTTTTGCTTTTTCTTAAAAGCCAAAACAAACACCTAATTTCTACTAGAAGTGCTTTTGGCAGAAGCAAAAGCCAAAAGCACCTCCCTAGAAGCCAATCCAAACGGGCTCTAAAGACCGATCACAACCTAGGAATACATATAAAAAAATTATTGCAGCAATCAAAATGACACCAAAAATTTCAAAGTCTGCTATCCATAATTTGACAGACATCCTTACTAAACTTCAACCAACACATACCTTCCAGACGTCAGATCCCAGCTTCCTCGACTTTGCTGTCCCTTCAGTACCATTCCTCCACTGTGTCCACACCTCTTGCTGCAAGCCTAGCCCAATGGTCCGCATCGGAATTACGTTCCCTCAATATATGATTTACCTTCACATCCCCGGCAGAATTACAAACCTCTACTATTGGTCCCAACAGTTCTTGAGAACGCCACGGCAATAGCTTTGGATTGTTCACCCATTTCACCACATTGATTGAGTCACACTCAAAGATTAACCTTTGGAGTGGAAATTCTTGGTCGCGAATCAATGCCGAACACACTCGACTAATGGCAGTAATTTCAGCTTCAATCGAGTCCTTGTAACCAATGTAATCTGATAACACAAAAATTACCTTGCCTTCCTCATTGCGAATCACACCACCAATCCCTGCCGGCCCCGGGTTTCCAAGAGATGAGCCATCTGTGTTAATTTTCCACCAACCTTTTTCAAGCCGTTCCCAGACCAATCCCCTTCAAGGCTCCGTGCATTCTGCCCTCCTGTTTTTGGCAAAATCCATCAGGGAAACTGAGCATCATCCCCTCTACATTCCCTGCTCCATCGTTTGAAAATGAAGACCACCACATACATACCCGCCACTCTAATAAGTCTATAAGTGCCAAATATTTGCCATTTGTACAATTACCGGGTATCCCAGGTCTCATTGGAACCCAAGACTAATCTCTCGAGAATTTGGTGGGTATTGAAAGGGTGCCTCTCTCAAAGCAGGATTATGTTTGACTATAATATATACCATTTGTAAGTAAAAGTTATATAAAAATATATATTCTAAAATTACAAAGTTAAACGGATTTAATCTAATAAAATCATAGTTGACTATAATTTTCTTATATAATAAGTAGGGGTGAAAGCGGTACCGCAAATCTCCGACCGATCTGATGTCGTATCCGATTATATTCGAATTCGAATCCGAAAATGGCTATCCGGCAGGATTTTTCAATATTCGTATCCGAATCTGTATTTTAATATCCACATTCGTATTCGTATTCGAAAATATCCGACCGTATCCGGATCCGGAGGATATTCCGGATATTGATAGGATATTATCCGGATTTTATACCCGGATATTGATAGGATATTATCTGGATATCCGAAAATATTAATATCTTATTATTTATTAATTAAAAATTTTCAATAATTATAAAAAAATATCAAATTATGTGATAATTTTTATAAAATTGATCAAGTTTTTTTAAAAAAATATTAAAATTATCCAATAATTTGTATCTGATTAAATTAGTATTCGTTATATATCCGTCATGTATACCATTATTCGTATACCGAAAATATTCGAATTCGTATCCGTATTCGGCATATTTGTATTCGATCCGCGTCCGAGGGAAAAAAAAGAGATAATATCCATATCCGATACTATCCGATCGTATCCTTACTATTCATCCCTAATAATTAGCATATGAAAAGTCAACGGGGATATAAATAAGGGCAAAATGGGATCAATTATATGGAGGAGGTATCTGGAGGTGGTGATCTTATAAAATGACTTTTGAAGAAGGGAATGGTCACTAAATGACTCATGCATGAGTTAAAAAAATAAATAAATAAATAAATATATTCATAAAAAAACTCAATTTTCGAATAAATAATAAAATAAATAAATCTAATATATATAATAACTAAGAAAAGGTGCATGGGAAAAAATCCGAAAAAGAAACGGGGTGATTTCGAGTATGTTCGATTCCCTGTTTGAATCGAAAAGTGGGCGTGGAAAGAAAAGACGATGAATTCATTCATTGTGGTGTTACAGCCATTGTGTCGTCTCCATCATGACTCGTGAGTACATATTAAATTTTCTACTGTTGGCTGGTAAACTGTAGTGCAAAGTTACTATAGTACATGAGATTGGGGAAGAATAGTACAAATGGTTATCCTTTTCTCAAGGGATGAAGATTTCTTTGTGGGCATACTGTTGTCTATTTCTGACTTGATTTATGTACTGTACTAGTAATTTCTAGATTCGCATGCAATATTTCCTGACGATATTTTCAATATATATACATATGGTGGTTGTGTTGGATTTCCTTCTATATATGTATATATATACAAATTCTAGGTATATATATAGGGATTGGTTACGGTGCAATCACCAAATCCCGCAGCACATCAAGACACCAATCTCAACCGTTCGTTTAAGATCCAACGGTCCAAAATGTAAATGGGTAAAATTGTCCAAAAATTTTTTTAATGTCAAGTCGCTGAAAAATATACATAAGGTCATCGCTGAAGAACACTATGTATGTCGCTGAAATGAACACGGTCTGTCGCTGAAATATACTACAGTGTATCGCTGAAATATACTATAGTGCGTCGCTGAAATATATTAAACCAAAGAATTAGGGTTTCAACTTTTACGTACGAAGTCGCTGAAATGCACCATATATAGCTGAAAAATACTATACCTTGTTGCTGAAATATACTACGGACGAAGTCGCTGAAATGCACCATATATAGCTGAAAAATACTATAGCTTATTGCTGAAATATACTACGGAGCGTCGCTGAAATATACTATTCTCCATCCCTGAAAATACATGGAAGGCGCTCTGAAAACAATTATGTCGCTGAAAACAATATATTAATCAACACAATCGCTGAAAAGTACATATCTTATCGCTGAAATGTATTAAAATATACTCCCTCCTTTATCTAATAAATGTAACATTTGGAAAAATGACACTATTTACAAATGTACTTTGACTTAAGTTTTATCATAGTTATACAAGTTAAAATATAGCCAAGTGAGATCTTGTTAGATTCGTCTCGTCGAGTAATTTTTAAATATCGAACTTTTAGAATTTATACTTATACCGAAATTGAGTTATTAATGATTTAAAATGTGCATTAGAGTGCGTGCACTGTGGGTCCGTTTCAATTTTAGATAACGGAGGGAGTATTTTGGAGTAATATGACATAATTACCTTTTTACCCTCCCAGTTCATCTCAACCGTTGATTTAAAATGTTAATCAACGGTTGGAAAACGCCTAAGTACATCATGTCAAATCCCTTAGTTGCACCATAACGTCTCCCATATATATATATGTATCATTGTAAGCAACAACAGTGCATTGCAATGGTTTTGTTATCTATCTAGAGTTTAAATTTATGTGTTCCCTTTGGGTAAATTAAAGCTAGCTAGGGGTAATTTGCCTAGGGAAATGTTAAGATTGAACTCGATTTGAGCATGCATCAAATGTTGAGTTGAATACCTTATTTAAAAACGCACTCCAATAAATATAATGAATTTTTTTGGTGAACTTGATACTCGAGTGTCGGGGAAATGATGGTAGGAGCTCATGTAAAACAAATTACAAAGGGACAAAATTAATGAATAGGAGAACGGGTGGAGAATGGAACCACTTGCCAAAGTTTTCATCCCCAAATATAATGATTTTTCTTTTTTTTTTCTTTTTTTTCTTTTTTTTGTTGAACAAGCTCAACAAGTTAGGAGATATGTGGTGAGACTCATACTATGCAATTACAAAGAAACAAAAGAGTGGAATTGGAGGGCGAGTATGGAATCGAACCCCAACTTGTAATTTGAAAATTAAGGGCTTTGACCACTTAAATAAATAAATATATATATAATTATGTTATATATATGTTAATTTTGTGTTGTCTAAAAATTCCTAACTAGTAAATGGGTAGGCATTTAAATTTTGTGGGCAGAAAATCAAATTAGATAAGCTAGTAGACCTTAATTAAATATAATAATGTTGTAGATGAATTATAATTATTTATTTATTAAAATAATATAATTACGAAGTAGAAGTATAAACTAAAAAATACTTCCTCCGTTTTTTTATTTATTTGCCACATTGCGATTTTGTACACTATTCATCCACACACTATTATATTCATCCACACAGTTTCACTTTCACCCACACATTGGGATTTTATTCGAATATAGCCAAGTGAGATTCTGTTAGATTCGTCTCGTTTTATAGTTTTTAAATATCGAACTTTTAGAATTTTTACTTGTACCGAAATTGAGTTATTAATAATTTAAAATGTGTGTTGGACTGCGTGCTAGGTGGGTCCGTAGCAAATAAATAAGCACGGAGGAAGTAAGATTTTAATTTATTATAATTATTTTTTTAAAAAGAAAGTGTTCAACAAAGATACAATTCAACATGTATTGATTAACGGGGATGTGGACTTGACCTAGTAGTCAAGTCCTTGACTTTCAATCTTTAGGTTGTCGATTTGATTACCCACCCAACCCTCTATTCCTCCCCTTTGTCCTTTTATAATTTGTGTTTTATGAGCTTGCACCACTCATTTCTTAGTCGAACTGAAAACTTATTTATAATTAATTTTCTATAGGTGTTAATTACATTTATCAGCCGTTTGATAAATACTTTTGCCCACAATATCAATTGTTGTTTTGATCATAATGACAAGCTACACAATGACATTTTTAAGTTTTGTATCTAAATAATAAATTTTGTGCTTATACAAATTAAATTTACATCACAACTTCACAACCCTTTCAGACTTTAAAAATAAATAAAAAAATGTGGGCTTTAAGCTGAAAAATATAGTTTTTCAGAATTGGCTGTTCTACAGCAAAGAATATGCTGGCCAAGAGTATTTTGTTATGACAAACATGAGAATGTGATATGTCCGGGCATGATTTCATCATAGCACTTTCAACCTATTAAATAATTTCAATACATTCGGCATATACAGAAATGATTGAAGTTTTTCAACACCTTGATATAGTTACATAAAGTTTATATCGAGCAATTTTCCATTTTACAGGTGGCAACAAACGTGCCATTAATTAATTAATTAATATTTCCTTCAATGTCCTGGTTTCGCAAGGAATATATATATATATATATATATATATACTAGAAATCGGAACACGCGCGCTACGCGGCGCGGGACAATTTGTGGTTTGTACGTGATGATATATGATATAGGTGTTTATGGTTTTGGTGGAAGCATATATATGTTTGAATTGTTGAATTTTGTTTGGAATTAATCTTTGGAAATTGTCATGGTTCATTGAAAGCAGCTACTTTTAAGTTATTGGGGAGGCTAAAATGCTTAAATAATGTTCTCTATGTAATGTGTGAATAAGTATGGAGTGTCTTACGAAATAAGAGAAATGGTTTAGGATTTTTTTTGAGGTTCTTGTAAGAAAATATGTTACTTTGATATTTATTTGTAGCCCTGTATTTTAGAAGAACAAAGTTATCATGGTGTGCGCCATTGGGAACAGTAAATTGGAAAGAGACTAAAAAAATGTAAAGGAAACAAGATGAAATAGTTCTGGAGCGTAGGAATGTGTGGAGAGCAACATTTGAGGAAAATGGAAACAGATATTATAATGCATGAGACTGTATGCCCAAAAGCAAAGAACTTAAAGTCAAAAGTGCTGCATCGTCAAAAGGTTAGTCTTTAGTCCATTGTCAAAAGGTCAGGCAAGGAAAAGCTATGTTCTAGGCTTTAGTCCATTGTCAAAAGGTTAGGCAAAAGGTGTGCATAAATAGATGTTATCTTCAAAGCACACATATTGCTAGAACTCTTTTGGTAGGCATTGCAATTCAGTAGGCTTTGGAACAGCTGCTAATCCTGTTTTGGTGCCCTGGTTTTAGGTTTCTTGGTGTTGATCTTTGTTTTCTTTGATGGGCTCCCAGTGAGGTTGTCAGAGGCACTTTCAGAGGCAACCTGTGGTATGATTTCTTCAGCACTGAAAGCGGGCAGGAGGTCTTAGGCAGTGGTGGAGTTTCCAGAATGCTGTGCAGAGAGTTTGTGGAGGTCAGGTGTTATCCCGGAGCTTTGTGATGGTGTGATTTGTAATGGAGGAGGAGTGACTGGAAGACTCTCTCGTACAGCTGAAATGGTATATAATAAATTTAGATTGAAATGAAGAAACTATATTTTAGGAGTTTGGTTTGCATAATGGAAGGACCTTTGTTGGAAGAGTATTCTTCAATCCTTGCCATAATGTAATTATCTTGCTTGTAAGTTGTAGATGTGGGTGACTTTTTCTTGATTGTTACCCGGAACATTTGTTGGTAGATCTCACCATTACGGAATGTACAAAGGTCGGCCTTTTCCTGTGTTGGTGGTTTAGCAGAATTATATAATAAAAAAAAATTGTTCATAAGTGGTGTAGATTTTCAAACAATTGTCCATGAGAGGGATATCCTTGTCGAATGCACAGCCCCGTATTTTTGTTCCCTATCATTAAAAAGAAAGCAGTCATTGATTAGCAGAGCATGAAGAGGAAATCAGGGAAGTAAGAACACAGGAGCTCTAAGAGAAATGAAATAATGTATGTCTTATAGATTGTATCACCAATAATGTCATTTATAGAGCAGGAAATTGATGCGGTAGCTCTTAGAGGTGCATCGTTTCTGTGCGGGTGGCGTAGTTAACATCGTAAAGATGCAACTATAATCTATGTCTTATAGTCTGTATCAACCGAAATGTTATTTGTATGAGGGGTGGAAATCAATTGGAGAGTAAATCGATGAAAATAAGCAAAGTCCATCTAGTGCATTTAGAAAATTGCTATTTTTTCAATAGGAGAGTGTGTATTTGAGATGTAAGATATGAGAATGATGGAGTACAAATCCATGAAAATGATTTTAGAGTGTGTTCTTTAGGTAGTAGCTGTCATCATTAGTGATTGCTTGAATGAGATAAGAAATCTGCAGTCTGATGTAGTTGGTGGTATAGGCTATTTTAATACTTAATTGTCTATTTCAGATGTGCGAAGTGAGGGTGGTGGAGTATATAAAACTAAGAAAATTACTTTGCTCTATGTACTGTTGACATATAGTATTTTTTTTTTTGTGGTTTTTGTATGCTGATGAATAATCAATATATTGTGTTTTTTTAGAATTCGGAAGTTGCATTTCCCGAGAAAGTAGGTTTGTGGGTAGCATAAGAAGCTTGTACAGGCATAGTACCTGCATGGTATGTGTAATTCTTCTTAAGAATCTGGCCCATGTGTTGTAATGTGGATAGCATAATTTTCTCCATAAAAAAAATTAATTAATTAATTGAGGGCACAAAAAGAATAGTATCGAACATGTAGGAAGCAAGACATAATTTATAAGATAAATAACTCCGAAGAAGACATAAGTTACAAGTCCATGGTAAAATTTTGGTACATGCACAGGTACATAAGCAGGTTACCAAAAGTAGCTTAAAAGTAATATGACAGACCCAATTTGCTTCAACCCGTTATCTTGAAAGTCTTTGGAAAATGTGTATAAATTTGGAAAACCAAATTACAGTTTGAATAGATCAATGTGCCTATCTTCCCTTTTGTCCCTAACAGAGGTGTACAGAGGTACCACATAAATACAATATGTATTAGCTGTAACACAGTTTCTATTTTCCCAGTCCTACAAGGACAAAACTGGTAATGGCAGCAACACTTTGAAGAAGAAGGTCCAAGACTTTGAACACAGAAAATAGACGGATAACAACACCTAATAAAACCCTTTTGTTAGATTAATAAACTGTACATTGAATTCTTATGACACTTACGCTCACTGAGATTTTACAGAATCGGTGTCTTCATATTTAGAACATTGGCAGGAACAAGCAAAAACTTCACCCTCATTTGGCCTTTAGTTCCCTTACAATGACAATAAAATTCTTTTCAACCAAACACAGCCCAATTGTCATCCTGCAAAAGGCCACAATGATTTTTTAGGCGCCTCCTAACATTGAAGCTTTGAGAATGAGAGCAACCGTGAAGAGCATGCATAGTGAAATTTGAAATCAAATTAAAGGAAAATCAAAATGAAAAAGAAGCATTAAAAAAACCACAATTAAGCCTGTAGTCCTGTACATTCCAGACAAATGAAGTAAATAAAAAAAAAAGAAAGAAAAAAATAATGAATAGCAAAACCAAACACTTACATTGTGCAGCCATATATTGTATAGAATGTATACGATGTCCCAGATAAAACTTAACAATATACTAAATCATTCTAAAATATGCCTCCAAAAGAACGGAACGATATGCAAAAGAACCTGTCAATCCCACTCCATCCAAGAGACACAACAGTGGAGAACTTACATTGTGCAGCCAACCACTGAAACAATTTGAATTGTATGGCTCCACTTATGATATACAATCAAAAGGAATTGCCTACCAGTATATAGATTCTTTAGTTGACATGTAGAATGTAAAAGTTGATTGACAAAAAATTGTCAAATGAACATTTTATCTTGTCAATACACAAAATTAGAAATTAATCCTCAATCCAACACATAAAACCCCATTCACGAAAAGCAAAATTCTATAGCTATAATTCTCAATTGTACAAAAGTCCCCATGTTTCCCAGAATCACTAAATGAGTAAAGCCAATTTAACAAAGGCAACAGGCAGCAGGGTTTCCCCAAAGCGGTTGAAATGAAGTACTGATAAACATCTATCACCATTCACGTTCGTGTAATCCTCACATCAACAACCCCCAGAATTTAAACCCTAATCCTAAAACTCCACCAAACTACCGTGAGAAATGAAAACCAAAACAATTAGCCTCAATAGAAATATCAAATCTAACCTGTGCGTTGTCGGCAAGCTGAACCACAAGCCGTCCAACACTATAGAGCTAGTATGTTGTTCACAAAATCAGTCTGCAAACAGATCCGCCAGTATATATTAGCATCAAAATAATTATTTATGCAAGAAAGAGCTAACAACATTCATAGTAAGGCCAAGAGATATTTTTGTGCTAGATTTAAGAATGAAACTACCAGATATGTGCTAATAGAGAATAGAGATATATTTAGTCCACATCAATCAGCATTCTCAGGATACACATAAATCAACAGTGAACACATAATCTGTTCAATTATTACATCAGTTCATTATCTTCAATCCAAATTGAGGTCACTGAAACCAGGTTCAATATAGAGCACTAGATTTATTGCACAGTGCCATAAATTCAACTGCCACTGGCAGAAACAAAAATAAACTCCTTGCACCAAACATAATCTTTCTGTTCTCTTATTCGTCACTTGGAAATCTGCGAGCAATAATTGTACCAGGCCTTTTAAGCAATTAATAGTGATAAAAAAGAAAAAAAAATGAGCTTACCTGATGAATAGATGTTTCTTCAATATTAATATGCGACTAAATTTTGGCCTTCGCCAAGAAAGTTATATCACTGCGCCAAAATACAGCAGCTAATCAAAAGTATAAATGACATAATAATTGGGATACCAGCAGGCATGGATAACAGTGAATATGACTGACCATCGAGAATATACATCCAATAAAGAGTCATTGTCATCTCCAATCAGAATTGAACTAACTTGACCTGCAAAGGGTCAACATGTCACATGAACTAAAATAAAATTAAATAAAAACATGGCAAAGGCAAAGTCAGTAATTTTGACAACCTAGAGAACCAACATCTTCAACAAAGTAGCCTTAATTCACAAGCATCATATAGGAAAAAGCAATTAAAGCATGTCAACTTCAAATGCCTTATGATTCATGGCATATCTACTCCAAAACATACCAACTTCTGATTACATGTCTAAATTGCATTGTTTCAATAACGTGGGAACTTTTTATTTTTTATTTTTTTAGGCTATTTTCAAAATAAGCAGTAAGTGATGTCTTTATGGCTTATGTACCAAAATATGAACCCTCAAGTAAGTTGGAAAGTATTTTTTACTCTAGCTTTAACTCTAAAAACAGCAACATAGGCCAACCTGTAAATTGTTTAAATTTCAAAAACCAGTAAATAAAGAAACAAGCATTATCAAGAAAAATGGAGGATTCTAGAACAATTCACAGCAGCAACTCAATCCAGCATGAACATTATGAGGAAAGAACCAAATTTCAATTTGGTTTTTCAACGAAAGACATTTAGTGGGGAATCCCAACTCACTTCAACAGTTACAGTAGAGGTAGTGGAATGAGCAAAGTCCAATTTCTAAGAACAAAATCCCAAAAATTCCAAAAACAGGTACATCACCTGTTGCCATAAAGCAGCCTTCCTCCAAACGATGTTTAGAAACAAAAAATGATTGCCCTCAGAAGATACCTAACCAACATTTCTGTACCAAATCTAGTGTCAAATGAACAGTGCCCTGTCATCCAGATATGCGTATAAAACTAAAAGCATTGTTCATGCAAGAGTAATGCATGAAGTGGCAGCGAATGAGTCAACGTCTGCTGCAACAAGAACATGGCAATAGGCTCGAAGAAAAATTTGTTCACCGTACGGTAGTATGGACTTCGATTGACAAATGAATAAACCATATGTATGATTCATATCTTCAGTCATATGCATGATTCATATCTTCAGTCAGAAATTGGAGGCTTGAAAGTTCCCAAAATATGGAATTTCTAATTATTTAAACATTTGAGTACTCATTCAGTATACTCACATTCAAAACAAAATTCAATCTGGAATTAAAGTAATGGAAACAATATATAACATGAAAGTAATGGAAATAATATATAACAATATAAACGAATGCATGAACCTTACAACATAAAGCATAAATTTATTTGATTATAAGCTAATTTAAATTCCCTCAACTAACGCTAGGAGCAATAAGCATGACAGTCCATCAATGAAAATCTGGTGGGATGATATCAGAGTCCTAAATTCATAAAGCAACAAAACGAATAACTAAGATTGAAATCTCGACAGCAATGAGCAAACATTGGAAGGTTGAATGGAGGGGCTACAACTACAATTCCAGGAGCAAACCTGTTGTATGGAGGATGCAGTGCGACGCATAGTCCTTCGCTGTTGTTCATTGGTGGAATCTTCGTAAATCGGTTGTTTTTGTGCTGCATTTGCACGACACTTGAGAATGCGTTCTCGCTGAGTACTGGATTCAGATGGTGGCTCCGCGTGCGACTGCATTTCACTTTCTGACATAGGGGGGCCTGGAAAAAGTTGTGCGCAACAAAGAGCAAGGAAATTACTTAATCGGATAGCAAATAATTTTCTGGTGCATATCAATATTCACACGAGCCTGAAAACTCAGCTCAGAACAATTATAATCCCTTCTATGATAAATTCCATTTGCCTGACTTGTATATATCCACATACCAGGAAGCCACAAGTTATTATGTATAAGCAATGATTTCTACATTATTGAACCCAAACTATAATCAACCAAAACATTGCACATGAAAACTATGGTGACAATAAATATGTGCCTGAATGTTATCTGTTTCTGAATCATTGATTCATTCAATTGGGTACAGGGAGTCAGGGATTACTTTCATGATCGCGCTGTGTGAATGGATGCAGGATGAAAGTTCATTAACACGAATTTTCGTATTCAATTCTTGCGACTAAGGGCATCCCCATAATTTTATTTGCAAACCATCAAACTAGCAGAACAGCAACAGGCAATACGTTGTGGATGGCAACTGTGAAGAAGGAGGAATGCTGATTGGAGGAACGGACGGCGAAATAATTTGTGCAGATAATCATGTTAGGAAGGCGATTAGAGAAAGCTACATTGTCCACCAAGAGCCATCCCACAGAAAGTTACGATTCCATGTACAACACTTAAAATTAGAACACACCCATCCATACAATACGCCCACCCAGATTCAAAGCTGGAAACTGAAAAGTAGCACAAGATCCAAACTAACCCGTGGCCGATGAGGGGAAAAAATTCCGGACAATTGCGACAGGGAAATTTAGGAGGCCACCGGCAAGAGGCACGCAACGAGGGCGATGCAGCGAACCTGATTCATAACTGGAGAGTTTCTCCGGCCCTTTCCTAAGTGGGGCTAAAATCCACGCGGCCAGTTCCCCTGAAAGATGTCCAATTGGACGAGCGGCGGCGCCACCTGCAAGCGCCACGCACGGACGACGAGGCGGCGAGATGCGTTGGCGGTCCCGGGCTGGATGTACGATCCGACAAGAAACGGCGGGCAGGGGCAGAAATTTAGGAGGCGGACCTGCACGGGGGCAAATTGGCGGAGCAATGCAGACGACGAAATGGAGAAATAGGGTGGAGACGGAGATTTGGGAGAGATGGAATTAGGCAAATAGGGAAGTTAAGTAGATTAAGTAGATTGGGAGCTAAGGAATAGGGGAAAAGGGAAGGGTGGAAGCAGAAGTAAATGTGTGGAAAGCACTGTTACCAAAGCAGCGTTTTTTTTTAGGAAGATGGAAAAAGGGAAGCAGAAGTAAATGTGAGGCAAGCACTGTTACACTGTAGCGGTTTTTTTTTAATGTAGCAAAAAATCTACTATTGCAATGCTTGTAAGGCATTTATAAATAATAGATATATAAGTGTCAAACGTCCATCCCTCCTACTGAACCTCATTCCAAACCCAACCTGTCTCCAAACCTAACTCTCCCCGCCCGAGCCGCCTCCATTCATTCTACATCTCCACAAACCTTCCCTCACCCGTCCTTTCTCCCTCCAAAACCACTATCATCCATCTCTGTTTCTCGCCCTCCATTTCCGTCCAAGATCGCCGCCGTTAGCCTCCACCTTACGCCGCCATACCTGCGCCATTCCAGCGCCTCCACCACCGTCGCTTCGAAGCCGTTTGTTTCCTTCACCTTATTCTCTACGAGACTACGACTGCTGGTGGTTTCTTCGCAAATGAAATCTTCATTATTTGAAGCTTTGTGAAAATTTTTGATATTTTAAGCTAGGTTATTTATCTTACTTTTCCTAATCCCATCTGATCCTGAAAAATGGCCTCTGGGAGTACTGCCAAGAATAACATCCAATTGAAGTCACCAGCGACTGCCTCCCCATGGTGCTTTGTGGGGAAAAAGAATCTTGACAAATCAATAACCTCATCCAATGAAACAACACTTTCTAGGTGCAAAATTACTATTTATTGTGTTCTATTATTTGTACACTGGAACTCCAAATTTTTGCCTACCATTAACCCTTCTCTTCATATTCTTATCAGGTTTCCAACTCTCGATTGAACATAAAAGATCCAAGCTTCCAATCATTTTGGGTATATTTTAGCTTTATTTTTTTTTATTTTATTTCAGCTTTAGTTTCATTGATTCTGAGACAATTATTGCATGTTTGTTTGTTACTTTTGCCTCAATCAGGGATGTGATGTAAATGGCACACTGAATCGTATGGAAGATGATCAACAATATCTTGCAGTCACAGATTGTGATGCACTGATGCTACGGCCACATAAGTGGTGCCGGAAGAGGAAAATGAAAACTAAATGATGTAGCTGTCCATTATTGTGGGAGCTGAATTCATAGTTGTGCGCTCATGATCAAGCATTTTTTACTTTAATCTCACTTCTCACTATCCAGCTATAGAATAATTTTTTGAATGGAAAATGATAACAGGCAGCGCGAGGCATCGCGACCTTTGGCAAAAAGCTTCCAATTCAAACGGAAAGCTACGAATTCAAACGGACTCAAATGAAGAGCAGCAAATTCAAACGAATAGGTGCCTCTTAGCCAAACCAACACAACTCTCTGCCATCTATCTATAAAAGGAACCTGCCATGCTCCATTTCTATTCATTCGAAACACATCCAACAAACAGCAGCAGGTTCGAAAGCATAGTATTTTAAGGAAATCGTTGAAATAACAATTCTCAGATTCAACCAAACCCGCTACGTACGTTTGAAGTTAATAGCCCCATTTTCGTAACAGCATATAGTGAAACAGGTAGGCAATATAGTGCATAGTGCATAGGTGATTGATATTGAATATTGTGGAGATAGGCGGAATCTATATTTCTAATTGGTTTGAATTGCTTAAGTTTGTAATTTTGCTAAATCACTATTTTGGTTTGGATTGCTTGAGTTTGTAGTTTTGCTAATCCATTGTTTCTCATTGATTTGTTTTTTATGTATTTTATTTTTATTTTACTTTTAATTTTATTTTGAGCAAGTCTTGTTTCACTTTTAAGAATTGTGTCCTAAGTACAAAAGATCAGATGGTCAAAGATTAAATTCACACAACATCCCGCAGCGAAGCGCGGGGACAAGGTCTAGCCGTCTAGTATATATATACTTGGTATTATTGCATAAATTTGTTTAGAGTTATATATTATACTTTAGGCGAAAATTATATGTTAAAGCAATGAAGGAATTATAGAATTGTTTGTCCAGCTGGTTTAGTCAACAACAATAGAAAAGAGCAGTGGCAAGTGGCGAGTGGGAAGTGGGAATGGTCGGACCAACAAGTTGAAATGTCACACCATATTCAAGAAATTCAAGGCGGCGGACATGCAAACAACCTCCACCAAAGATGACCACCATCATCTATATTTTTATTTATTTAGTATTTACATAATCACTTTGACTTGAAGTTTTATCATAGTTATTCAAGTTAAAATATAGTCAATTGAGATCTTGTTAGATTCGTCTCGTCTTGTAGTTTTTAAATATCGAACTTTTAGAATTTTTACTTGTACCGAACTTGAGGTATTACTGATTTAAAATATACATTGGACTGCGTGCTACGTGGTTCCGTAGCAAACAAAAAAAAAACGGAGGGAGTATTATTTATTATTATTAGGGCTAAAAGAATTTTATATTGTTGGTTTCGCATCTAAACCGGACCCATTTTACATACAGAAAGGAGGCCAAACGAGTTAAAACCGGACTAGCTAGAATCAAGTACCGGTGATAAGAGAAATTGGAGATTACAACGCCAATAAAAAGGGAGGGGTAGATGTTTACTAAAATAGCCCCATAACTCTGTAGCTATTTCGATTTGTCAATTAATCATCGTCAATCAATCATGCCCTCAATCTCCCTCCAACTTAATATGTGGTTGGTGTTTAATTTGATATTTTAAGTGTATAATCTATCCTACTCCACATGCATGGTTAGTGTTATAAGTGACCAACTTGCTTTTACATTTATTATAATCTTCCTACTATTTTTTAATTTTTAATTTTTTTTTTAAAAATATATATATTTCTTCTTTTTTGATGATCTCTCTACTTGCAATTGGACCGAAGAGTCAGTATTACATTGCATCTGCGGACTGTGGTAGTGACTTGTACATGTATAGTACAAACTACAAACTTCATTTGATATACTTCCTCTTTTTATCTTTTAATTTGTTACGGATCTACTTTTCATGCAATCCAATATACTATATTTTAAACCATTAATAACTCAAGTTTGGTACAAATATGAATTATAAAGGTTGATATTTAAAAACTACAGGATGAGACGAATCTAATGTAAATAGAAACAGAACAAAGCAGACAAAATAATAGAGACAGAGTAATGTAAATAGGTTGTTAACCACCAATCAAAACAATCGGACAATCACCAACAATCATAAGGCAGTAATAAAACAATGCAGAAAGCATATCAAGATGAAAGAATTTGTTAACCTAGTTCGGATTTTTCATTAGCACGCCATGACTCATTGAATCAACATCAACACAATCCCTTACGTTCCACGCACTACTGGACTCAAAACAGCTCTAGACTCTCCCGTTCTCTAGACTGAATATGTGCTTTAAGCTCTCTCATTGTCTTAACACTCGTTCTCGTTGGAGAACGTTCCAACTCATGATCAGTCGAATATGCACTCATTCTCTCTATGTGTATCCTCTGTTTTCTCGACCAAAATGATTTTCAGCAAAGCTTTTAATTAATTTTGCACATAAGATATACACATAAAAGATTATCCACCGAATCTGTTGCAATAACCATTGCCATGTCATCAATCATTTTTGTCATTTAGCTCCAAACAACACGATTGCTTTTGCATAATCTCAACAATAGCTTCATAACATCGATCATCTGCAGAACTAGTCCGCTCAAAACTCCAACAATTGTAATATTTTCTAGTGATGAATCACTATTAGGAAAATTGTGAATTAGGTAGCTAAAATGGTGGTGACTAACAAATTTCGGACGCTAAAACTGTTGTAGCTAACGAATTTCCATCGCAAATTCGATAACGAACATCTTTCGTTACTAAATTTTACCAAAAAAAATTGGATTGCTAGAACAAAAATTGTTGTGGTGAAAATAGAATGTATGAATAGAACTATCATACTACTACATAATACAATAGAATAGTGGGAAACTGGAAAAGGGACAGGCACTTGTGAAATTTGAAACAACATATCAACCACTTATCTCAAAAGCAAAGAAGCCACTTTAAAATGGCTGACATCATATAGCCATATTCCCCTATCAAGATAAAATCACGCGTAGATAACAAATGTACGGCCACGATTCGCCAATCATACATATGCTAATCACATTATTACTCAAACCCCCACATACACAAAAAGGAAATATCTCTCTCTCTATATATATATATATATAAGCATGGAAAGGGCAGCCTGCCATAAAGTGATCATCAATTAAGAAGAAGGAGAGGTAGCTAGAATTTCTGAAATCCAAAGAGAGATATGGAGGAGAAGGGTGATGAGTTGAGAAAAGGTCCATGGACAGAACAAGAAGACGCCCAGCTGGTGTTGTACATCAACTTGTTCGGCGACCGGCGATGGGATTTCATCGCTAAAGTTTCAGGTTTGCAGGTGGCGGGAGATCTGCGCTACAGGTAGGCTTGTCTAGGGCATGGATGGCCAATCCCCTTGGCACCATTAAGTGACGACATGCCTTTTTGTTTGTTTGTTTGTTTGTTTGTTTTTTTTTTTTTTTTTTTTCTCTTCCCATATGGGTTTGCATTCAGGTTTGAAAAGATCAGGGAAGAGCTGCAGGCTGCGGTGGGTGAATTACCTTCAGCCGGGGCTCCGGCGGGGCAACATCACCCCTCACGAACAACACCTCGTTCTTCAACTGCACAACAAGTATGGAAATAGGTACTATGGATTACCGTACCCCTTTTAAACGGGCCGGGCCCCTTTACTGCTTTATATATATATATATATATATATATATATATATATATACACGTCTATAACCTCAAAAAAAGCAGCCAGCTTTTTGGAATACAGGCTGTTGTTTAAATCCTTAAGACCGTTGTTGAAAGGAGGGCATACATTAGCTATCCTGCTATATATCCCCTTTTTGAGAATAGGGGAAACACTACAATAAATATTTTGCTTCGAAGTTCTTGCTTTTCAGCTTGTGGTTATGTCCAAACTGCATACTGTGTCTTTTAGATATAATCTTGAATTCTTGATCGATATTTTGGGCAACACACTGTACATATTGTGTTTTTAAATATAACTAATAAGTACTATAAAGGTTTATGAATTTATTAATATGGAGTATATTATAAGGGCATTGAATTGTATATTTCACTATCGAAAGAGCAGAGCACATATATTCTCATACTCATTTGCTGATATTCGAGTGTCAATGTTTACCAAAAAAAGCATATATATGTAGTTACACGAAATAAGCTTGCAGGTGGTCAAAGATTGCCCAGAAATTACCCGGTCGTACGGACAACGAGATCAAGAACTACTGGAAGACTCACATGAGGAAGATGAAGAAGAGTCGAGAATGGAAAAGATGTGGTTCATCACCATCAATGTCATCATGCTCGTCTTCCTCGAGCTCAGCAAAGGAATTTAACCCCATGCCTACTCCGGGAGCTGAGGAGTTCACCACTCTCCCTGGGTCTGAAGAACGTAAATTCTGCGACACCGGGGGAGTGGATGTGGAGGCTTCTCTTCAAGCAAACAAGACATCCTTGGAAGTAGGAAATAGCGTGGATGATTACTCCATGGATGATATATGGAAAGATATCGAGTTCTCCGAAGATGGCAACAAGCATACACTTCCTCGAGGGGATCTTTTCCCAATTGAGTCATTAAATGAGTGGTCCATGAATAAAGACGTGAACAACATCAATATCCGTTTCTAGTCGCTCCCTTTCGAGCTACAAGACCACGTAATGATGAATTGAAGTTCATGGATTAAAACTATATAGGAAGTAGTATATAATTTATAGGGTATGACACTACAAGAATTTCGCCAGAAGAATGCCACAGTCGTCTAAAGCTTCGTTTTTTTGTCGAATTTCGTTGCTTTGTCCGTAACCTCGTACAATTTGTTGGTGAAATTTTTTTGTTGTGTGATGTGATAAATGATAATCGAGTTTTTTTTCCCAAATTTAGATATATTTGTTAAAAAAAGAAAAAATTGAACGACTCGACATCCTTTTATTATATAAAATCCATATTATGCTAGCTCGAATAGAGATGTTATTACGTACATTTTCCCTTTTAGTAGTGGAAGTTTTATATGTTAATTTGTATTTATTTTTTTGCATTATATGTGTTATCACCAAAAAAATAAATAAATAAAATAAACATATCAATTAAGTCTATCTGCCCGTTGGGCCAGGACCGAAGGGACAGTCACCTATCTGCCCGTCAGGCCCAAGGGACAGTCACTTATCTGCCCATCAGGCCAAGACCAAAGGGACACTCACCTATTCGCCCGTCAGGCCAAAAGGACAGTCACCTATTCGCCCGTCAGGCCAAAGGGACAGTCATCTATCTGCCCGTCAGGCCAGGACCAAAGGGACAGTCGCCTATTCACCCATCAGGCCAAAGGGACAGCCACCTATCCGCCCGTCAGGCCAAAGGGACAGTCACTTATCTGCCCATTAGGCCAAGACCAAAGGGACAGTCACCTATTCGCCCGTCATGCCAAAGGGACAGTCACCTATCTGCCCGTCAGGCCAGGACCAAAGGGACAGTAGCCTATCCGCCCATCAGGCCAAAGGGACGGTCACCCATCCGCCCGTTAGGCCAAAGGGACAGTCACCTATCTGGCCATTAGGCCAAGACCAAAGGGACAGTCATATATCTCCCGCTAGCCAAGACCATGAGACAGTCAACCAATTAGACCTGTTGGCCGGCCAAGCCAGGAACGACTAGATTTACTTGCCCGAACAGAGAGAAGCGGAACAACAGGTTAATACCACTCGATCGTAGTCGTCAACGGTGTCAAGCGGTTACCAGAAGCACGACCAAGGCAGTTCTCGAAGAGCGGTTACTGGATGGCCTATAAATACTAAGCAACTCAGCAGACGGAGGGAATCAACATCACATCAACACTCCTCAGGAGTTTTATTTTATCTTGTTCGTAGTTTAGTTGTAGTTTTGTAGTTTAGTTCGTAGTTGTAGTTGCTAGTTTCTTGTAATTCACAGTGGGCAAGGATTTCAATTCTTGTTCATTGACCCTAATTGTTGAAGGCGCAATCCAACGAAGGGAACTTTTCAGTTTCTATCGTCTCAGGCCTGTAAGAGCTTTACTATTTGTTGTTATCCAAATTTCTGCGATAACAAATTGGCGACCACAGTGGGAGACGATTGAAACGTTTACCATAGATCAATTATCTGATTTGGAAAGTTTGGATAGCTTGGTGTTAAGATCAAGAGTTATATCCCGGATAAATATGTCCATAGCAAGAGCATCCACTGGCACTACTACTGGCGGAATTCCGCCACCACCTGTGCCGCCCACAACAGGGCAAAGTGCTGGTGTGAATCCACCAATGGACTTACTACCCACGAACTTAATGACCCAACTTGGGGAAATGCTGGATAGACTCTTAGATAGCCGCTTCCAGGTTATGATGAATGAACTATCCGCACTGGTATCCCTAAATCAGGGTTTTTATGCCCCTGGGCCGTATACGGCCGGGATGGGCACTTTTTCAAATCACGCAAACAATGTCCCTGTGGGACAAGTTCCGTATATACCACCTTCACTTGGCCTTATGCCATCATTTAGGGGAGGGTATGTACAATCACAAAGTTTTGATATGCCTGATATTGGCAATCTTAATGTTAGGCATCAGAGGCCTATAATAACAAACCCAAGTAACATCACACAAGGGGAGCAACCTGCCTTTGTCCCTAGGGATGCCGATGCCTATCCAATGGACACATCCTCGATTAGGCCAATGAGCAATTTGGGGGAAAATTATGAGCATTTTAGGCCACCAATGATTAACCCAAATATACCCAATGTCCAATTCACCACACCAGTGATGCACGTTTACCCCCCAGATGCACAAAACCAATGGGCACCACTTGATGACGTTAGCTCTGACCACAACCGACCAATATGTGAGCAAGGCCCTGTGGTTGACCCAGATGTCCTGGCAAACATGTTACGGACCCAATTTGGTCTGAATGTCAGGCCGACTGGTCGTATGGCTTACCAAAAGCCGTACCCCGAGGCCATCACTCGTGATCATCCTCTTCCTAGGGCCTTCAAAGTGCCCGATTTTTCCACCTTCTCAGGTGAGGATGACTTGACTACTATCGAACATATAGGGCGGTTTACAGCCCAATTAGGGGAAAATGCAAGAAACCCCTATTACAAAATGCAGTTATTCTCATTATCCCTAACTAAAAGTGCATTTTCTTGGTTTGCCAACTTACCTCCTGGCCACTTCAGAACGTGGGAGGATATGGAGGGGGCATTCCACACCCGCTTCTTTAACCCAGTTCCATCAGTGTCAGTTATTGATATAGTGGACACCAAACAGTTGCCTAGAGAGCCAGTCATAATGTTCATAGAACGTGTACGACGGCTAAAGTCACGATGCTTAACTGCTCTTGATGAGTACGAATTGACCAAGATGGTGGTCAGGAATATGGCATCCAAATACAAGGAACAGTTAATTGCTCATGAGATTCCAAACTTGTCGGCTCTTGCATCAAAGGCCATACGTTTGGAAACTTTATTTAAAGAACAAGATGGCGACAATACGCAGTTAGTGTTGTTATCTCACCAACCAGATTGAGCAATACATGTTGCTTCTGATATATGGACATCCTTAGGGCCTAAGTAATAAGATGATGCAATGGCCAATTTTGTCTAAGGGAAAAACACGCCCACAGTAATAATAATAAAAAAGAGAGATGCCTACAATAACCCAATCGATGGGTCTTGATTAAAAAAAAAAAAAATCCACCACCGCATGCCAACCGATGGCATGGAATTCAAAAAATATATAAAATAAATAGTGGTGGCTATATAGCAACCAAACAAAAAAAAAATTGAAAAATTAGCACTACTAATGCCCAGTCGGTGGGCATGAATTACAAAAACCAATGCCTGGCTACAAGGGCATTAAAAAATAATGGCTTTAGAAATAAGAACTTATTCGTCCAGGTGATGTAAATTTGTTACCCATTGATGGGTAACAAGGGCATTAAAATTTCATAAAAAATTAAAAGATGAAAGATAGTGCCAAGCTGATGTGCACTTTAAAAAATAAAAAAAATAAAAAAAGGGGGAAGGGATTGTTCAATTACCGTGGCCTCGACAACGGACTCAGACAGCAATGGAGAGTGCCAAAAGATAAGCCTGAGGAAATATGAATAACGCTAATTGCCCGAGTTATTATTCAAAACATTCAAAAAGTTTCATTTTCACTTTTTGAATGTTTGAATAGGGGGGGCAACTGTTATCACCAAAAAAATAAATAAATAAAATAAACATATCAATTAAGTCTATCTGCCCGTTGGGCCAGGACCGAAGGGACAGTCACCTATCTGCCCGTCAGGCCCAAGGGACAGTCACTTATCTGCCCATCAGGCCAAGACCAAAGGGACACTCACCTATTCGCCCGTCAGGCCAAAAGGACAGTCACCTATTCGCCCGTCAGGCCAAAGGGACAGTCATCTATCTGTCCGTCAGGCCAGGACCAAAGGGACAGTCGCCTATTCACCCATCAGGCCAAAGGGACAGCCACCTATCCGCCCGTCAGGCCAAAGGGACAGTCACTTATCTGCCCATTAGGCCAAGACCAAAGGGACAGTCACCTATTCGCCCGTCATGCCAAAGGGACAGTCACCTATCTGCCCGTCAGGCCAGGACCAAAGGGACAGTAGCCTATCCGCCCATCAGGCCAAAGGGACGGTCACCCATCCGCCCGTTAGGCCAAAGGGACAGTCACCTATCTGGCCATTAGGCCAAGACCAAAGGGACAGTCATATATCTCCCGCTAGCCAAGACCATGAGACAGTCAACCAATTAGACCTGTTGGCCGGCCAAGCCAGGAACGACTAGATTTACTTGCCCGAACAGAGAGAAGCGGAACAACAGGTTAATACCACTCGATCGTAGTCGTCAACGGTGTCAAGCGGTTACCAGAAGCACGACCAAGGCAGTTCTCGAAGAGCGGTTACTGGATGGCCTATAAATACTAAGCAACTCAGCAGACGGAGGGAATCAACATCACATCAACACTCCTCAGGAGTTTTATTTTATCTTGTTCGTAGTTTAGTTGTAGTTTTGTAGTTTAGTTCGTAGTTGTAGTTGCTAGTTTCTTGTAATTCACAGTGGGCAAGGATTTCAATTCTTGTTCATTGACCCTAATTGTTGAAGGCGCAATCCAACGAAGGGAACTTTTCAGTTTCTATCGTCTCAGGCCTGTAAGAGCTTTACTATTTGTTGTTATCCAAATTTCTGCGATAACAATATGTTAATTAGAAATAACATGCCTTTAGTTCATTTCTTAAATTTATTTGATATCCAAGATTAAAGATTGAAATTCGATGTACTTGTGGGCTTGTGAGCTATAATAATGTGTAGACTTTTCGTAAAACAATTCTATAAATTCATATAGTTCAAATTTGAAATTTTATTTAATTAAATAAAAGGATGCAATTGAGAAAGGATACATATTTACATCACCTGCTGCTTCCCTTGGGGTCGGGACACTTTATGAGTCATGCAATTGGTCAATGCCATCTGTATTATGGAGCTCTAATTCAACACATCAATAGGGATCTTACAAGGTTTGGCATTCATGTTGAATTCCATCAAGTTATATGATTGACACAGATTTGGGGAAGAGATTTTAAAATCTATAATAACAAATCATTTCATCCTTCTTTTTTTAGGTGAATACCAGGGTATTCCAGGCCATATTGGACCCAATACTAATCCCTCGAGGGTCTGCAATGGCAATTAAGGGCGCCTCTCCCAAAGCAGTTTTTTGCATACACAAGGCTCGAACCCAAGACCTTGCTTAAGCGACTAAAGCCCCCATCCATTCAAGCCAACTGCTATTGGTCATTTCATCCTTCTTTTGATAAATAATTTGTTAAATACTGATTAAAATGTTTTATAATTAATCTTTGAGCCTTGGTGAATGGCCAACAACATGAAAGTACGAAACTATATATGGAATTAACTCAATTAAATGCAAATACAAGGCGTCGCGGCCTGGCCCGAACTATTCTTGGACAATTTTTCTAACATGAATGTAAATAGTGGTGGGAATATGTCAGGTCACGTTAGCAGGTTAGCATTGAACACCCAGACCTAGCTTAGGTTTATAAGGTTTAGATCAGGCCTATTACTTATTATAGGATTAGTTTATACGTATAAGCCTGGCCTTTTAATTAAATAGGTCAGGCTTTAAGCCTTTATGTAATCTATTTAATTTCACAAAATTTTTATTAAAAGAAATATTTAAGTATTAAATAAATAATAAATAATAATATGAATAAATTATTAAAAAATTATATAAAAAATTGAAACATGCCTGCCTACTAGGCTAAATAGGCTTTTTATAAGGACTAGCCTAGGACTTTCTAACGAAATAAGCCTTTAAAATTATCTAAATCTAGCCTATTGATAAAAAGGTCGGGCCAAGTCGTAGGTCCCTGTCCAGTACGTAGTCCAGCCTATTCCGATCCCACCCATAATTGGAAGATTATGGTTTAAAAGCCTTCTAAATGTGGGGCATCATCAAGTTTCCTAACTTATAACCTTTATGTTCGGAGTTTGATTCCTCACTCGGTCCCCTACACTCCACTTTGTTGTTTTATAATTTGTGTGACATGAACTCCCACCATTCATTTTCTAGCACATATAGGCTGTTCAACAAAATAAAAAAAAATGAAAAAAATTAAGTCTTCTAAGTGTATAAACACCTGATTGGATGAGTTTTTTTTTAATGCTTTTAACTTCTACTTAGAATACAAAATCACATTTTTTAAGTTAATTGTTTTTAAAAGTGGTAGCGTCATATAAATAAGCCAAAATTTTGTTTTCTCTTACATCAAAATGTTATCTCGGACATAAAAGTATTATTTAAAGAAATATTTGTTTTCAAGAAGCAAAACATAAGGGATTTGGCGGCGGATGCTTCCGGCGCATGGATCCCCAGGCTTTAATCTAGTGTCTTTTTCTTCCTTTTTGCGTTTATTTGTGTTTTGATTTTCCATTGTTCTTTCCTGACTTCGGTTATTTCCAAAATAAAAAAGAAGCAAAATATAAAAGTACCTTGAAAAAGTACCATCCAAACATAGGTTAAGCGGACAAAGGTAGAAAACTCAGAAGGGTGAGGATAGAGTCCAGGCATCTGCACTTGCATACTCCATGTATGTGATAGGAGAAATGTTCCGTACGATAGAAGAATCTATATAATAAATTCTGAATACTTTTTGATTTGTGCGGACTGTATTATCCTTATTCAATATAACTAAAACTTTTTAATCTATAGGGTTTTATCAGTAATTATACCATCATTTTTTAATCAATGGCTACAATTAATCCACATCAGCGTTGATTAATCATACATGATACACGTCAGCGCTGATTAATTATACTTGTCATGTCATCAACTTTTAATACTATATTTAGATCATAAATCTATAATATATTATAAACAAATCTTTAAAAAAATCTTTCTATATATTTTCAAAAGATATAAATTTTATAAATTATAATATATTTGATGGTTAATAAATATTTAATTAAACCCGTATATTATAACTTTTAATAATATATATTCAATATATTGTATTAGTTGTATTAAAATTTGAGCACAAAGTATTTTTTTGCTATGCACAACCTATACAGGCTAGAGAAGACTAAAATATTAATAAGTACTCATCTAAATCAATATAATAATTAAAAATGTAATTAATTCTAACCCTGCCTTAGTTAATTTATCGAAATATATACTTAAAAGAAATTATTCTTGTAATACCCGAGAATTTTCTAACATAAAATAAAACAATAATTAAATAAATAAATAATAAATAAAATAAATACTATAAATAAATAAACAAATCCAGCAAATAAATAAATAAATAAATATAAGGAAATGAGAAATGAGATTTTTACTTAAAAAAGAATTAAAGGAATTTAATTCAATAAAAGGATGGATAAATGGAACACCAAAACCCGACACTAATGAACTCGAGTATTCGAGTCCAAAACATCCAATTAGACTAAGAATAAAATTAGAGAGAAAGTATGAACCCGAATATACCCCGGAAATCGGAATTCGGGAGCATAGAGGGATAGAAACCCGAAAGAGAGGCGGAAAAGCACGACGGATCGCACGACCCGCCCGGACCGAAGTCCAGGCGTAGACGGTGCGGTGGCCGCGCGCCCAATGGGGAAAACCGCGCCACGACCGCGCCACCCCACAGATTCGGTCGTTGCGTGAATCTCTCGCCCGAACGCGGATTTTTCGACGTTCGGTTGAACATCTCTCGACTCCAGACGTCTAGGTCGGTCATGGACGCCCTAGGGACTGAGAATTCTATAAATAAGCCCCTTGGGAGCCCCGAACAAGTTTACGAAACCCTAAAGCATTCTATACGCTCGAAACCCTAAATCCGGAGTCGTCGGAGGCACGAAACTAAGACGAACGCTGTTGGACGAGTTTCTCAACAGATCTCCATAGTCGTGGTAAGTCTCGGTCCAATCTCTATTCAATAAACGATTCGAAAACGAATCCTAATCATCTTCTTTTTCTTTCTACACCCCCGTATCGAATCTAGATCGTAGAACCCGACGAACGGAGAGGAGAAACGGTGATCTGGAAGCCACGCCTCCGAATTGGACATTCCCGACGTTCATAGATACTGTAAGTTAACCTTACATGGTTTTGGGAGATTTTAAAACATTCGAAACCTAAAAGATTTGACAAGAATCATAAATCTGTCCACTTTTGTTTTCCTACCGACGCAACAGAATTTTTGAATTTTTCCGACCTTTAAAACGAACTCAAACGGAAAAACTTAAAACACGAAAAACGTTCCTAAGACTTAGACCTAGCTACTGTAAAAATTTGAGAATTTTTGGAGTTGATTTGTTAGGTGAAAACCCGGTGAAACCGAACTGGTTGATTTTAGATCTTGAAATCTTGGACAGAACTTAGGAATGATCTTGATCACGTTTTTGACATAGGATCTAGGCTGTTTTAGATCTTTGGCCGAACATGAAAGTTGTAAATAAATGTCTCAAGATGATCCCTGTCAAATTTCATTAAATTTGGAGTTGAATTGATATGGTAGATTGTGAAATTTGTAAACTGTGGCACTTTGAACTCGGACAGATTTCTTGATATGCGAAAATTGGCGATTTTAACCTACTTAGGTATCTCGGATTGAAAAAGTTAAAACACGAAAGTTGTAGATCTTGATGTTTCCGAGTCAGATATGAAATTTTGGAATTTTTGGAATTAAATCTGATTTTAGACGAATTTTGGAGTAAACTGTGATTTACCGAAACGAAATTTTGAAATCTTGTTGAAACATGGAATTAACCTTTAGGGTTGAAACGAATTGAGATATTGTTTCTAAATGAATACAATGGAAGTCAGATTTTTAAAAACTAAATCCCCTTACAAACTTGATAAATTAAAATTAGGGGTGAGTGCTCTGCAGGGTGCCCCCTAACGATTCACTTCGTGCCGTAATGGACGATGGTGACCCCGCGCGCTATACTTGAAATGTGATATTGCCAAAACGGCGAAACTTAGAGCCTACACTCTCGTGAATATCCGTATGGGTTTCCCGAGGCTCCGGAGTGGTACTGGGTATGGCTGATACGGCTGCGGCCGCCGGGCTACCGGCTAAACTTGTTGACATCGCGATTTCTATCGTGAAACTTGAAATACCAAATCGGGAATGTAATGGGGATTCTAAATTAAATTAAACTAGATTAAATGATATTGTTTTCCAATTAATTTATTAAATGCTTTATTTAAATTATGGTTATTATCTTGAACCATGTGATATGTGTTATTAAATAGAGCCTGAGATAGATTGTGCTATATGATATGGATTATATGAAATCAAATATTATGTTATTATCATGCTTTTGTTAAATTATTAAAGTTATGGCTTTTAAACCCTACGATCATGCATGTGTTAACTTACTCAGCAATTTTGCTGATCCAAAACCGTTTTTATTCCTTTCTTTACAGAATATGTGGAATGAGCATGTGTGAGCACGAATCATGCATGGGATTTTGGGAACTTTTATTTTGCTTTTAAGTTTCGTACTTAGACTATATTATGAACGGGCCTGTTTAACCCGTGTTTTGGCCATGTCGGCCCTTTTTATATTTTCCGCTGCGATACTGTACTAAACTAAATATTTCCGCTGCGCTATGCTATTATTATTTTCGATTTATATTGTATGGGCTATTTTGAATGCTTTAAATGTTTTAAACACTGCAATACCTAGCCTTGCATCTCTTTAGTAAGCTCGGAGAAACCGTGTCTTACTAGGGAGATGTGGCGGTGACATCCCGACCTGGGTTACCAAAAACCGGGGTGTTACAAGTTGGTATCAGAGCCCGGCTATTTTTAAATTATTATTTTTAAACCACTATTATTTTTAAACTATTATTTTTAAACCATTATTATTTTTAAGCTATTATTAATATTTTGACATATTTTAAATTTTAAATTTTTATTTCCATGGAGAAATTTTATTTTAAACCCCATGGGAAAAAAATATATGGGTATTAAATTATTATTGGGGGGAAATATCATTTGCATATGCATGTTGCATCTCTGCTATGAACTTAGCATCTTGGCGAAACTTGAACTTAGAATCTTTGCGAAACTTGAACTTAGAATCTTTGCGAAACTTGAACTTAGCATCTTGGCGAAACTTGAACTTAGAATCTTGGAAACTCGAACCTAGAATCTTGGCGAATATTAACTTAGATCTCTTGCTTGCGCTAGATGGCTAGTCAGGACATGATGCAGTTGATGGTCAGGATGATGAGCGTTCACCTCGATTCCCACCAAACCCTAGAGCAAATGAAGTACCGTATGGCTCAATTAGAGGCCAATTTACATCACATGGGCAACTTGAGAGAGGCGGATCATCACCGCATAAACCAACTCGAGCGCCAAGTCCAAACCCTCACTACACAAAACCTAATACTAAAGGAATACATCGATGCCCACGGGCAAGATTTAAACACTATCTTTGACGACCTACTACCGCCGAGTTCGGAGGAGGAAGATCCGGAGGAAGATCCTGCTACCCCGCCGAGAGACGTCATGAGGCACTAGAGATTCTATTGTTAGACGTTGTTTTGCTAGAAAAATATTTCTACTTTTGTACTAAAATTTCTTTTGAGGAAATAAAATGCCCGATTTATTTTCTTTTAAAAACGAAACAAAAAAATACAAAATAAAATAAAACCCCGAAGCATACGATGCTTCTTAATCCGAACAAAGCACCACGTGCTAAATTACTGCACACATATACAGAAATTGCTTAGACTATATGCTAAATTCATCAGTCCTAAACTATCCTATTTGTACCAAATGGCACCCAGAGGAAGAGGAAGGACTCAAACCGCTCCCCAAACCACCACTGAAACTCCTACTGAGACACTACCAAACGTCACTGAACCGATTCAACCTGAAATGGAACAACCCCAAGGTGCGCAGGACGCCCCCGCACCGAACAATGTGGGCGATCGTCTTAGGACGATAGAGGAAGTGTTGATTGCGCTCGGAAACGCGCAAGTCAACCAGGGTCAAGCTGCGGCGGTACCTCCGCCCCAAGCTCGCCCTAACTACCTGGCGATGGTGAATCCTTACCAGCCACCCCACTATGCTGGTGAGGAGGATCCAACTAAACTGGAGGAATGGATCCGGACTTTCGACAAGCTGCTGGGAGCGGTCAAATGTCCGGAAGGAGAGAGGGTACATGTCGCTTCATACTACTTGGGAGGCGAAGCTGATGACTGGTGGCAAGCAACGCAAGCCAAACTAACTGAAGATGACGAGCCTTACTCGTGGATGGAGATGATGGAACTACTCAGGGATCGATTCTATCCCTTGAGTACCAAAGCTGCCATGTACGAAGAATTCCTGTCGTTGAAGCAAGGAAGCCAAACGGTGCAGGAATACTACACCCGCTTCAAGGAGCTGGTGAGGTTCGCACCAAGGCTAGTACCTACTGATGCGGAAAAGGCACAGAAGTTCGAGATGGGACTGAACCTGTCTGTGCGTGAAGTGATCGCGGGAGTACACTACCCCGATTTGCAAGCCGTATACGATCGCGCTGTAGCGGTAGCACGCGTGCAGCAGCTGAAAAGAAGAGTGAGTGGGGAGTCCAGCAGGGGTCCTCAAGACAAGAGGAGCCGAGACTCGAGAAACGATAACAACACTGGAAGGAACGAGCAGCGCAGAGGGCCGAATAGGCCCCAACAAACCAACACGGGAAGGAGGTTTAATCAAGAAGATCCGGTACCGCCTTGCCCGCGATGTGGACGACCACATCTGGCAAGGGGATGCCCGCAACAAGGCGCTTGTTATCGATGCGGTCGAATGGGTCACGTTCGACGGGAATGTCGAACTAGGCTCGAGAACATAACAAAGAGGGACGACTTAGTCGCGGGGCAAGAACAGCCTCAAAACCAAAACAGTCGAAACGGGAATAACCAAGGTTACAGACCCCCTCAAAATAGGCCGCAAAACCAGAACCAGAACCAACGACCTCCGCCCCCACAGAATCAAAACCAGCAACAAAATCAGCAGCCGAATGCGAATCAGCAAGGCAATCAGGGACGCCCTATGGGGAGGCTGAACGTGGTGAACCAAGCGGACGTGCCTGCGTAAGGAGAAGTGATGGCAGGTACATTTCACGTTTTGAATACACCCCTTAGAATTTTATTTGATTCCGGAGCTAGTTGCTCAATTATTGCATCAAGGATAGTGCCTGAGTTAGATCTACCTAAGTGCGAGAGAATTAGCTTAGGAATTCAATTGCCTTCTGGAGAAGTAGTGTCTTGCTCTAAACGATATAACGGAATTCCTATAGTGATAAAGAACGTAGAATTCTTCGCGAACTTGGTAGAATTTAACTTAAGAGACTTTGACATCATACTGGGGATGGATTGGCTATCCCAGTATAAAGCGGTGATCGAATGCCAAAAGCAAAAGATCACCTTGTCAAAAAGTAGGGGAAAGAGAGTGATCTTTTACTTTCAGCCCCCTAAGAAAAGTAACAAAATCGTTAGTGCACTTAAACTAAGTAACTTGATGCGTAAGGGGTATGAACTATATGCGTGCTATGTGCACAACCTTGAGGCGGAAGAGAACAAGGTTGATAGCATACCAGTGGTAAGAGAATACCCGGACGTGTTCCCTGAAGACGTTCCGGGCATGCCACCTGAGAGAGATCTTGAATTCACCATAGATCTCATTCCGGGGACAGAGCCTGTCTCAAAAGCTCCGTACCGGATGGCACCACTGGAAATGAAGGAGTTAAAGGAACAACTCGAGGAGCTATTGGGAAAAGGTTACATAAGACCGAGTACGTCCCCTTGGGGAGCACCGGTTTTATTTGTCAAGAAGAAAGACGGAGGACTACGTCTTTGCATAGATTACCGAGGACTAAACCAAGTGACCATTAAGAACAAATACCCCCTACCGAGAATAGAGGATCTGTTTGATCAACTGAAGGGAGCTTCAGTATTCTCGAAGATCGATTTGCGATCTGGGTATCATCAATTGAGGATTGCCGAGAAGGACATTCCAAAGACGGCGTTTCGAACACGATATGGCCATTACGAGTTCACAGTGTTATCCTTCGGGCTAACAAATGCTCCGGCCATGTTCATGAATCTCATGAACAACGTGTTCCGAGAATTGTTAGATCAGTGCGTCGTAGTGTTCATCGACGACATCCTGATCTACTCGAAGAGCGAGGAGGAGCATGCGAAGCACTTACATCAAGTGTTGGAGATCCTGCGAAGAAATCAGCTATACGGCAAGCTGTCGAAATGTGACTTCTGGCTGAAAGAAGTGGCATTCCTCGGACACATAGTATCTGCTGATGGAGTATCGGTGGATCCGGCAAAAGTCTCTGCCGTAACTGAATGGGCAACTCCGAAAAGTCCAACGGAAATAAGGAGTTTCCTTGGATTAGCCGGATACTACAGACGATTTGTGAAGGACTTTTCAAGGATTGCACGTCCTTTGACCCAGCTACTTAAGAAAGGAGCAAAATACGAGTGGACCGAAGCATGTGAGATATCGTTTCAAGAGCTGAAGAAACGACTCACAACCACACCCGTATTAACATTACCATCAGAGAATGGTGACTTCGAAGTATATAGCGATGCTTCGAAGGAAGGTTTAGGTTGTGTTTTGATGCAAGACTCGAGAGTCGTAGCCTATGCATCACGCCAACTAAAACCTCACGAGGAAAATTATCCGACACATGACCTGGAGTTGGCAGCGGTCGTTTTCGCTCTAAAGATATGGAGACATTATCTTTATGGGCGGAAGTGTCGAATGTTCACCGACCACAAGAGCTTGAAATATATATTCACTCAGAAGGAGTTGAATCTGAGACAGCGAAGGTGGTTGGAACTTATTAAAGACTACGATTTAGAGATAGCATACCACGAGGGGAAGGCGAATGTGGTAGCCGATGCCCTAAGTCGGAAAACCCAACACGTGACAAACTCGTTGGTAATTCCGCCGGCATTGTACATGGATTTGGCAAGATTGGAGTTAGAACTTGTGCATCCTGGCACAGTGAGAGAAATGGTCAATGCCATGGTCGTAGAAACTCCAATATTGGACGAGATTCGACTCGCTCAACCGGGCGATCCGAAACTCGAGAAGATAAAAGAGTATATTGCCGAAGGAAAGGCAAAAGGATTTGCTGTCCACGAGGATGGAAGCATCCGTTTCAAAGGTAGATGGTGTGTACCTTTTAAATGTGCCGAATTGAAGCAAAGGTTGATGGAGGAAGGGCACAACACGCCATATTCCGTACATCCCGGAGGTGACAAACTATACAAAGATCTGAAGAAGATCTATTGGTGGCCGGGAATGAAGAAGGAAGTGGCAAATTTCGTAGCGAGATGTCTCACCTGCCAAAAGGTTAAGGCAGTGCGACATAAACCCTTAGGATTGATGCAACCGCTAGAGATTCCAAGTTGGAAGTGGGATAGCATCTCAATGGACTTTGTCTCGGGATTACCCCGATCACCTAAAGGCATGAACAAGATTTGGGTGATTGTGGATAGGCTAACGAAGACAGCCATATTTATCCCAATGAAAGACACGTGGACTATGGACCAATTGGCCCGAGCCTACATTGATAATGTGGTACGACGACATGGAGTACCCCACGATATCATTTCCGATAGAGACAGTAGATTTGTCTCTCATTTCTGGATGGAGTTACAAAAAGCTCTCGGTACTCAAATCAAAATGAGCACCGCATTCCACCCGATGACGGATGGACAAACCGAGAGAACAATCCAAACACTAGAAGACATGCTGAGAGCATGCGTGTTGGAATTCAAAGGAAATTGGGAATCTCATTTACCCTTGATTGAGTTTTCCTATAATAATAGTTACCATGCGAGTATTGGCATGGCACCTTTCGAGGCATTGTATGGACGAAAGTGCCGAAGCCCTTTGAGCTGGGAAGAAAACGATAAGTCCGTGGTAGTGGGACCACAACTTATCGAAGACATGGCTCAACAAATCAAAGTGATCCAAGGGAAGATGAAAGCCGCACAAGACCGTCAAAAGAGTTATGCCGACGTGAGACGACGAGACCTAGAATTTCAAGTGGGAGATAGGGTCATGCTAAAGATATCACCCATGAAGGGGGTGATGCGCTTTGGCAAACGAGGGAAGTTAAGTCCGCGATACATAGGACCTTACGAAATTCTAGAACGAGTCGGAACTCTAGCCTACCGATTGGCTTTACCGCCACACTTAGATAGAGTTCATAATGTCTTCCATGTCTCACAACTAAAGAAGTATGTGCCGGACCCGACACATGTACTTCAAACGGAGATAATTGAGCTCGATGAAGATTTGACTTACGAAGAAGTCCCAGTGCGTATTCTCGATACTAAGGAACGAGTAACGAGGAACAAAACCATCAAAATGATCAAGGTTCTTTGGTCAAACCACGAAAGTGAGACGGCAACTTGGGAAGTAGAATCCGACATGAGGGAACGATACCCGACATTGTTCCAAACCGATACCGACACAGTTATGGGGACATAACTGCAATCTTAAGGGGGAGAGGATGTCATACCCCCTAATTTTTCGGGCAATCTTGTAAACTTTTGAACTACGTTATGGCTTGATCCCTTTACCGGGTACGTAGGCAGCTTAGAAGTTTTAATTCTAAGTTCAGTCACAACATAATAAAACAAACACAAGACCTTAGCACGAGACGAGAAAGGCCGAAACACAACTTCGAGGACGAAGTTGATTCTTAAGGAGGGTAGACTGTAATACCCGAGAATTTTCTAACATAAAATAAAACAATAATTAAATAAATAAATAATAAATAAAATAAATACTATAAATAAATAAACAAATCCAGCAAATAAATAAATAAATAAATATAAGGAAATGAGAAATGAGATTTTTACTTAAAAAGGAATTAAAGGAATTTAATTCAATAAAAGGATGGATAAATGGAACACCAAAACCCGACACTAATGAACTCGAGTATTCGAGTCCAAAACATCCAATTAGACTAAGAATAAAATTAGAGAGAAAGTATGAACCCGAATATACCCCGGAAATCGGAATTCGGGAGCATAGAGGGATAGAAACCCGAAAGAGAGGCGGAAAAGCACGACGGATCGCACGACCCGCCCGGACCGAAGTCCAGGCGTAGACGGCGCGGTGGCCGCGCGCCCAATGGGGAAAACCGCGCCACGACCGCGCCACCCCACAGATTCGGTCGTTGCGTGAATCTCTCGCCCGAACGCGGATTTTTCGACGTTCGGTTGAACATCTCTCGACTCCAGACGTCTAGGTCGGTCATGGACGCCCTAGGGACTTAGAATTCTATAAATAAGCCCCTTGGGAGCCCCGAACAAGTTTACGAAACCCTAAAGCATTCTATACGCTCGAAACCCTAAATCCGGAGTCGTCGGAGGCACGAAACTAAGACGAACGCTGTTGGACGAGTTTCTCAACAGATCTCCATAGTCGTGGTAAGTCTCGGTCCAATCTCTATTCAATAAACGATTCGAAAACGAATCCTAATCATCTTCTTTTTCTTTCTACACCCCCGTATCGAATCTAGATCGTAGAACCCGACGAACGGAGAGGAGAAACGGTGATCTGGAAGCCACGCCTCCGAATTGGACATTCCCGACGTTCATAGATACTGTAAGTTAACCTTACATGGTTTTGGGAGATTTTAAAACATTCGAAACCTAAAAGATTTGACAAGAATCATAAATCTGTCCACTTTTGTTTTCCTACCGACGCAACAGAATTGTTGAATTTTTCCGACCTTTAAAACGAACTCAAATGGAAAAACTTAAAAACGAAAAACGTTCCTAAGACTTAGACCTAGCTACTGTAAAAATTTGAGAATTTTTGGAGTTGATTTGTTAGGTGAAAACCCGGTGAAACCGAACTGGTTGATTTTAGATCTTGAAATCTTGGACAGAACTTAGGAATGATCTTGATCACGTTTTTGACATAGGATCTAGGCTGTTTTAGATCTTTGGCCGAACATGAAAGTTGTAAATAAATGTCTCAAGATGATCCCTGTCAAATTTCATTAAATTTGGAGTTGAATTGATATGGTAGATTGTGAAATTTGTAAACTGTGGCACTTTGAACTCGGACAGATTTCTTGATATGCGAAAATTGGCGATTTTAACCTACTTAGGTATCTCGGATTGAAAAAGTTAAAACACGAAAGTTGTAGATCTTGATGTTTCCGAGTCAGATATGAAATTTTGGAATTTTTAGAATTAAATCTGATTTTAGACGAATTTTGGAGTAAACTGTGATTTACCGAAACGAAATTTTGAAATCTTGTTGAAACATGGAATTAACCTTTAGGGTTGAAACGAATTGAGATATTGTTTCTAAATGAATACAATGGAAGTCAGATTTTTAAAAACTAAATCCCCTTACAAACTTGATAAATTAAAATTAGGGGTGAGTGCTCTGCAGGGTGCCCCCTAACGATTCACTTCGTGCCGTAATGGACGATGGTGACCCCGCGCGCTATACTTGAAATGTGATATTGCCAAAACGGCGAAACTTAGAGCCTACACTCTCGTGAATATCCGTATGGGTTTCCCGAGGCTCCGGAGTGGTACTGGGTATGGCTGATACGGCTGCGGCCGCCGGGCTACCGGCTAAACTTGTTGACATCGCGATTTCTATCGTGAAACTTGAAATACCAAATCGGGAATGTAATGGGGATTCTAAATTAAATTAAACTAGATTAAATGATATTGTTGTCCAATTAAATTATTAAATGCTTTATTTAAATTATGGTTATTATCTTGAACCATGTGATATGTGTTATTAAATAGAGCCTGAGATAGATTGTGCTATATGATATGGATTATATGAAATCAAATATTATGTTATTATCATGCTTTTGTTAAATTATTAAAGTTATGGCTTTTAAACCCTACGATCATGCATGTGTTAACTTACTCAGCAATTTTGCTGATCCAAAACCGTTTTTATTCCTTTCTTTACAGAATATGTGGAATGAGCATGTGTGAGCACGAATCATGCATGGGATTTTGGGAACTTTTATTTTGCTTTTAAGTTTCGTACTTAGACTATATTATGAACGGGCCTGTTTAACCCGTGTTTTGGCCATGTCGGCCCTTTTTATATTTTCCGCTGCGATACTGTACTAAACTAAATATTTCCGCTGCGCTATGCTATTATTATTTTCGATTTATATTGTATGGGCTATTTTGAATGCTTTAAATGTTTTAAACACTGCAATACCTAGCCTTGCATCTCTTTAGTAAGCTCGGAGAAACCGTGTCTTACTAGGGAGATGTGGCGGTGACATCCCGACCTGGGTTACCAAAAACCGGGGTGTTACAATTCTGCTATAGAAAATTTTAATCAAATTTTAATCTTAATTTTTTTATTAGGTTTAATTTTTAATTTATTTCTTATCATAATAAAATAATTCTTGAACACTGAAGCTTTTAGGGAAGTCACCCGGTACCACTCTCTCAACTATCTTTAAACTATAATACTAATAGGATTGTTCGAGAGCTTGCCTAATTTTCCCTACCGAAAGCGCACGGTATCAAGCTGCAATATTTATTTTATTGTCGGGATCGTTCATTTGAGAGTTACACGATAGAAGTGCTTTAATAGAATCACAAATATCAGAACTAAACACCTTCCTTTTGGTTCATGCATGGTGTATAGATGAGTTATCACTATAGAAGTAAAAGTAAATTGCAAGAAAATGTAAAAGAATTGATAACAAACTGATATTAAAACGAATGCATGTAGATGGGATTATGATTCATGAGTTAATAATAGTGCGGACCAAAAGACAAACAAACAAAGTAAGAATATGATGAGACCATCACATTTCAATGATTTGAAAATGAATGAGAGCTCATTGAGACAAAATAAATCTCCTATAGAGATTAATCAAATCTTCATGTCTTAAATCACTTTCCCAAGACGAGTACTTGTGATCTGGTGTCATGACATTCTAAGCTCTGAAATCATTAGTTACCTTTACCACAGAATGATCGGTCAGACTCATTCTGTAATAAAAGCTCCTAGAATTATCACTTAATCTGTTTCTTCCGGATTCAGATTAAGCCTTTGAAAACTCAAGGTCACATCTAACTCATTTTATACTTATCTGAACTTGAAGTTGTCCTCTACATTTCTCTGAGGTTAGTAGGAATCATATGGCCCTATATTGGATGTCCTCTACAAGAAATGAAAAAGTATTTATTTAAATCTATCATCCAATGGTTGCATACAACTTAACTTCTCAGAGTAATTCCTTCAAGTAGTTGTAAGAAATAATAGTTCTGTAAGTTTATCAAGATGAGATTGCTAATCAAACTCCTTGACTTATCTTAACTACTCAGACTTATAAAGATGAGTTAGCATGAGAAATCTCTGTAAACAATTCTAGCTACTAATGATTTGACTCAGGACTAATGAGATTTAGTAAGAATTCATTCTCCTACTCATAGCATGTGATGATAGACCATAAGGCTATGACCCCTGGAAATTGATTCTTCAAAATTCTCATTAGTTATTGGGACAAAAGATGGTTTTTGAAATATCTTTCCCTTTTAAACGACAGGTACTAAATGCCCAACTAAAGAACAAGTTTGTTCTTAGTCATCCTGAGTAAATAATGTTTTGAGAAGTCTTATATCATTATTTCTCTCAATGCGCTGATGTAATATATCAGTATGAATTCCAAACATGTTTTATGAATTTGATAAATAAGAAGTACAAATGCTCATCATATTCTGGAAAATATCCCAAAATATCATAGATATAGGTAATAGTATATGTATAGAGAAACGTGGAGGACTCTGAGTCCTCTTAATCAAAATGCTAGGGTGCTCCAAGAATATAAGCAGGAGCTAGACAGAATTCGGAAATTGCTTTCCTATGAATAAGATTTGAGAAATAAGTCTGCAAAATAAATGTCCAAGACAGCTCGCAGTAACTATCTCAGGGTTTAAACTATGAACATTCTTATTTTCCGCGCGCTATGTTTGTACAGCATGGAGGGAGCTATTGTACAAATAATGTTCCTCATATTTGACTAATATAGAGAACTAAATCCCTCGCAATAATATCTGTGAAGAATGCAGCGAGGCCACTCAGTTCCCATTTATAGAATAGATGTTATATACTTATATTGAATACTTATTTGGTTTCCCAAAAGTAGGAACCAATTCCATTGTTATATCAGGTTTACTTCCTCGCTTTGTCAGAAAAACAAAGCGAGAATATTGACATAACTTGTTATTGAATAAAGTGTTGAGAAATCTCCTCGCATCATTCTTGTGAGAATGTAGCGAGGATAATTCCCTATAAGAAAGAAGACTGTCAAATATCATTACTCTTCCCTACTTTATTCCTTTAAGAATAAAGCGAGGAAAAGATTCTGAATCTCTTGAAAAGTCAAGTTTTTGTAAAGTTTAGTTCTCAAAGATTATCACACCATGATTGACACTGTGTGGGTCTTAAAGAACTTTAGTCAATGACTAGAATCAATCTTTAGCAGTTGCATTGAGAATTACGAACAAAGTATAATAACAGCCAGCTTCATTTTGGAATTAATAATTCTGCCAAGAATAAAACCTAACTCGATCATAACATTCAAGCTTCACAAAATCTTATGGTTGATCAATCAAAGATTTGAGAGAATACTTCCAACTCAATTCTAAAGATCTGACTGAACATTCTTGTTTTAATCTCCAAATTCTGAACACTAACATTGAGGATTATTCTATTCTAACAGAATGAACGAATTATGAATTCCAACTGTAACCATTCAAGATAACATCTCCAAAGATAAGAAAAACAAGAGATTCAAGAGTAAATCTTCTTTCATATATCATGATTTGCAAAGAAATTAAGAACAAGTACACCTGGTCGTCTGATTTGAATCAGAAAATTGCGAATTAGAGCGGAGAAGTCGAAGAAAATAATTGGTGATCGTCGTAATCGGATGAACAGAAGCATTCCGATAGCAAATCTTCCTTTCCAGAGTACTATTGAACTAATCTACCAACTAGAATTTGAAATCTAAGTACAGAATTGAAATTACAAATCTGAAGAACACAAAATACTTGCAGAAAAGTAACCCTAACTACCTACCTAAGAAAAACTCTAAAAACTGAACGGGAGAGTAAACTGAGCTAAACTATGTGTCCTTCCAAACGTTCTGAGCTAATTTCCCAAAATTCTTATTTATAGAGGTCCGCGGATAACTTCCGTCCTCCTGGAAAATAACCGCTCGCGTCAGAGTAGCTCTCCTCACGCTTAGTCCTTGTTCCTTCAAAGCGTGAGTTGAAATGAAATCATCCTTCTCATCTACGCGAGGCATCCTTGATCCTTCTTCAGTTGACCTTCTCTCGCCTTGACTCTTGCAACTTCTTGGGCTTGCATGGCTTTTCTCCCACGCGATGTTGGTTCAAGTCATTGCGTAGCCTTCAACTGTATATCTCTACTCGATCTTTGCGCTGATTCTTCCTTGAGATTCCCGCAACATTTCTATTCTTCCCTCGCGACATCTACCGCGAGCTTACACTTGTATCCTATTTGACAAACAGATGACGGATTATTGCGAATAAAAACATGGCGAGAATTTCTTATGGAAAAATCTACAACTTCCGAGCTATTTTATACAATTCCCAGATATTTCCTAAATCTCATATTTTCCAAAATCTTTCATGACTTTCCATTATTTATCAATAGTCTAGGAGAGAATATGATCAAAAAGTGTTCTTAAAGACACAAAATTGGACAAGAATGGCAGTTATAAGTGACTGTCATCATCATCCTCACATTTAGAACCACTTGTCCTCAAGTGGTAGGATACTCATAAAGTTTCAAAGAACAAGTCCAATTTGTAGCTCCAAAATTAGGTGTTTATAAAAGACTTATCCTGGATCATCACCTTCTCTTTTCCAACTATCTCAAGCTCAACCCTTTCAACTGATTGATGCTTCATACCTGACTTTTAACTCACCAGACTTTGTAAAAGCATTAGCAAGAGTGATTTGCATTTCTGTGTACTATATTTCTACTCCTTAATCAGTTGAATTCCTCCTCTCACGCTCAATCCTGTCCAACTTATGTGCATACCTTGCGCTTCTGAATCCTTAGCCAGAAAGTTAGGAGAATTATATATTTATTTATTTATTTATTTTTTTTTACACCAAGGGGTGGTTTTCCATGGCTTTCAGTAGCTTGGTTTCACATTATTAGGAGGAATCGCATGTTTTGACATTGAAAATGAAACTTCAACTCCCCTACCCTTGACTTTGCTCTTTTAGAGTTCTTCAACTCATAAGCCAGAGGGGCAGCTGTACCAGCTACTTATATCCACATTATTTTACCACGTTTGTTTCTGAATTATCCCTTGTTCTGCTTTGGACTCATACTTCACTCAATATGCACACTCATCTTCTAAGAGAGACTAGATTAGATTAATTCTACTAACATTAGTGCAGTTGTTGGTTATGGTATGCAAATCACTCGAATCAATACAATCACAAAGTCTTCAAATTATTTATCTAGTAATGACATCAATCAATCTCAAAGTTTACAGCTCTAAACAGTTGTCAAAAGCGGCTCTGCATGCAGTTAGAATTTAAAAAGTGAATGTTTCTGTGATCAGCCACTCAGACTCAGTCTTCTACTGCTTTGTTGATTTCCCTACCATCCTGAGATTCTAGTTCCAATTATCAAAGTATAAACTACATCATGCAATTCAGACCCAGAGAACAAACAAAGACTCTATCCTAAACAGATTTAAAACAAAGAAAATTCAAAGAATAAGAAAAACCAAAAGAGAACCAAGAAGAAAACTAGACAGAAAATAAAAGGTTCCAGAAAAAACTCCCCTGTGATCTCAGGATGGCCCTGTATCACTGCTCGGATCCTTTGGTGGAATTGAGAGTGGTTTCTTCAAATCTGAGACTAGATTGGCAAGGATGTCAACTAGTCTTGTGCTGTTTTGCTGCTTCTGCCTCCTCAACTCCATATCTCTTTCTCGTTCCTGTCTTCTCTCCTCAAGTTCTTCTTTTCTCAGTCTTTCAAATCTTTCCATTTCCTCCCTTCTCATTCTTTCTTGCCTATCCCATTCTTCCTTCCTTATTTTCTCCTGTCTGTCCATCTCCTCTTTCCTGAGTTTCTCCTCAGTTTGAATCCTGGTATGCTCAAGTTCAATTTTCTTCTGCTCAATCTCCCTTTGAATGTGCTTATCTTCTGACATAGTTTTCACCAACATCTCTATGGATTGTGCAAAACTTTGAATTGAAGTACTCATGTTCTGAGATTCATCCACAGATACTGTATTGCTTAGTGGTTCCTTAAAGGTTGAGATGGTGCAGAAGTGTTCTCATACTCTTCATCTTCAGGAATAGGATTCAATGCGGGAGATGCTGCTGAAATCTTCTTCCTCTTAACCGCAGCTCTAGATTGAGATGGTTTTAACTTTGAAGGAAGCTTAGTTTGTTTTGATCTTGATCCCTCCGAAAGTTGTTCCTCCAGATCCGGCATTTGGTAAACCAACTCTCCCCTTAGAGTGTCTAGTGGTAGTGGAATAGGAGGATCTATCCTTATGATTTCTGTTAAGAATGGTGTCATTGACACTCCTTGCTTTTCACAGAGCCTTCTTATGAGATTTGGATAGGCCAATGCTGCATCCTCCCCAACTCTGGACTTGATAACATTGAGTACATGATGTTCAGCACTACACATTCTTCCTGACCATAGTAGAGCAAATCCCTCAAAAGTTCCAGCAGATGGCCCTTGAAAATTTGTAGTGGGTCTGAGCTTTGAGTAGTAAAAATCAAGTGTTGGCAGATACTCAGGTTTCAAATTCTTCAAAGGAATCTTATTCTGTTCAGTTCCTCTGTATGTTGAACAGAATCGCAATGCCATTTTCCTTGCATTAGTCAGCTTAACCCCTTGAGTCTTTTTCCTTAGAAGAATTTCAGACCTGACTTCTGGTTGCTCCAGTAGAGGTGCCTGTACCAAATCATTCAGAGTTTCTACAGTCACTTGCACTGTTTTACCCCTGATCCATGTTGTCTCAGCCTCTACATCAAAATTAGCATAGAACTCCCTGGTCAACTCTACATAACCACATTTGTTGTTATGCCTCATGAAGATGTCCCATTCATTGATCCTTCTCCAGTAATTAATGCTTTTATGACTTAAGTACTTAGGATGAAATCCCTTGTCTGGAACAATCATCTTAGACATTGCCAGGTAGTTCTCCAATGCTTCTTTTCTTCCATTAAACTTAACCTTGATTTCTTCCTCAGTGAACTCAGTTTTCTTTTCAATACTATCAGGGATTGATAACCTCACTTTTGGACTATTCTTTCCCCAATAACTCAAAGGCAACAATTCTGGTACTTCCCTTCCTGGTGAAGATCCTTCAGAAGTGTCTGATTCACTTCCTTCAGACTCTTGTGCTCCTTCCTGATCATTTTACAACATTTTCATTATCCTCATCCTCAGATTGATTTTCTTCTTGGGCAGGTTCTGCATTATCATCCTGAGCATGTTCTGGATTTTCCTCTTGAATTTCCTCAGGTTCATTGTTTTGAGGATTACCCATGTCCGACTCAAGAAGTAATGTTGTGCTGGTGTCTATCTTCTCAGTGACCTCTAAACTTTGCTGGTTTAGAGTTTCTGTGGGCTCCTCCTGTGTGTTTCATTGAGTAAAAGTAAAATAGCAGAAGGCTCTGAGGCTCCAGCATTCTGAATTCCAAAATGCTCTTCTGCTTTCTTCCTCTGATCTTCTACCCATTCAGGATCGTACATTCTTGAAATTGCTCTTTGTAATACCTCATTTCTGATTTGAGATGGGAGAACCCATGGATTCATCTGATTCTCATCAATTGCTTGTGTGTCCCTCTATTGATTAAAAGTCTGCTCAACCAGGTACTCTTTTTGTTGTGTTTCTTTAATGTTTTCTTGAATCAAGACCATTTGCTTCCCTTTGTTTTCCTGAATCTCATTTCTCTGTATCTCTTCTCTATAAGCTTGGAGTGCTAATGGACTTGATTCCACTTCCTTCTCAGAGTTTATCTGCTGCTTCACTTTCTCTAATTCCAGCTCGAGCTTATCTGCATATTCATTTGCTTGCTCTGCTGTAGTGTGTACATTTCCCCCTTCCCTGGCCAGTTTTCTGAACTTCTTAATTGATCCTTCCAGAGATAGAGACATGTTCCCTACAGTAGTACCATGCAAATTCATATCCTCAAAGTCTTGGAGATCCTTGGAAAATCCTTCTTGAATTGTTCTCTCCACCATTTCATTAACTTGATCAAAAACTTCATTATTACTAAAATCTTGTGTTGGTGGTAAATTCTGTCCAGACTGATTTGCTGCCTCAGGAAGACTGTCCTTTTCCTTAGAAGGATCTTCAAAAGTTTGTTGTTCAATTCCTCTTTCTGGTGATCTTTCTAAGTTAAATTGACTTTGAATAAGGGTTTGATCGACCTGAGCTTGCGGATTTTCAGTCTGTTCCTCCAAGTCTTTTTCTGTAGCAGCCTGAGTCTGAAAAGGTTCAGTGGAAATAATTGATCCTTGTGCTTCAGGGTGATGTTGATCAGCACATGATTTCCAGCCCTCTGGATCAATGTCTCCCACCTCCAGATTACCATAAGAAGCAAGCTCTAACCCTCCTGAAAAAGGTACTACACCCAGGATTGGTTCAACCTTTTCTTCATCAGAACTAGTATCTTGTTCCACATACCTTGACTTTCTAGCCATCATCTTTATTCTGTATTTCTTAACAGGTTTCTCAGGCTCTTTTTCTTGTTGGAACACTTTCTCAGAATTAGGTCCTTGCTTTGCAGCTTCTCCTGTGACAGTTTCTTGATTTTTGGATTCCTCTGGAATAGGCTCTTGTTGCTTGGCACGCATCTTCCCTTTCCTTTGGTACATAACAATTTCCTTCTTATCCTGAGATGGCTGTGTCAATTCCTTATTCTCTTCCAACAATTTCTTTATTTCTGAAATTCCTTCAATTGCACCAATATCTTCCTTAAGTGCTGGTTCTTCATTGTGTTTCATCTTTTTAGAAGGCTAGCTAGCCTTCTCAGTCTCCTGTTCCTTAACCTTAATCTTACTCCCTCTTCTCCGCATAGCTATGGGTACTTCATCTGAAGAACTCGTATTAGGAGTAACTGGCTTCCTCTTGCGAGTAGAAACTTTCTTCTTACCCTTTTTCTTTTCTTCCTCAGCTTCCATAAATTCTGCCCATTCTTGATCTCTCTTTTTACAATCCTTTAAATAATGTTCAACATCAGCTTGAAGTTCATCATCCTTACCAATCTCTTCAGGTTCCTCCTTAATTTGGAAGTTCATACCCAAGCCTTCAAGTAGCATATTCATCCCCTCTCTGTTCAGGTATTTTTTATTCCAAGCATCCCAATTATCGATGATTACCTGCTGAATTTTTCCCTGAGCCTGATCAGTAGAAGGTCTATGCTCCTTATATGCATTTTCTCTACACATACTGTCATAACGCCTATACTTCTGGATGAATTCCTTCTTTCTCTCCTGGACAAATCCATGAACTTCTCGCTGGAGAGGTGGTGGTAATTTCTTCATGACCTTGTTTGGTCTATCAGTAATGAGAAGATCTGCATCTGCATCAGTTATTGTTGGGGCTGAAACCTTTCTGAAATTCTTTATAGGCTCCAAACCTTCATTAATAACAGATTCTCTGAAAATATTTCTCACTATGTTCTGAGGTGTTTGCTTTGCATCTGATCTCTGCTTCCTGTTCTTCCCTGATCTTTCAGCTTCTCTCTCTTGTGCATCCTTAACCCATGCCTGTTGTTCTGGTATTAAGTCAGCAAAATTTTCTAAGGGAAATTTTTCATCAGGTTTCCTTTCTAGCTCTGGTCTAAGAATTCTTCTTGTCAAATCTTCTCCCTTAGCCCATTTATTCATATTTCTGATCTAGCTATTCCTAACTTCTTGAATGGTTATGAGAACATCTGTCCACACCATTTCACCTTTCTTAGCTTTCTGAAAGTAAGGCTCAAGGGCATGTCTCAGATTGATCCGAGCATCAATAATCCTATCCAAAGCCAGATTCGTCAGGAAATTTTGTTCAACAGGACCCTTCTTATTCAAGAACGTTGGAGGCATGTATGCAGGAAGTGCCTGCTGAGGATCATAAACTCTAGCATTTCGAATTTCTTGGAGTTTGCAGCAGTACTTGGTGAGTCGTTTCACATATTTAGGCAATGGTTGAGGATCAAAATAATCCAGCTCCAACCCTATTTGATCTTTTGGATTGATGATTCTGTAGCAATCCTGATTCCATTCAGCCATGGCTTTCTTCTCTCTTTCCAAAAGTCTTTCAAGTCTGATTCCATTGGGCAGATGCTTATCATTAATAAGAAATACCATTTGGTCTTCCCAAAATTTACTCATCCTGTCCCAGAATGCTTCTTCTAAGTCAATTGTCAATGATTCATTTTCTTTATCTGGTATATGTTGAATCATCATTGGGTTGACATAAAAGATCGGAGGTGAGATTTCCATCCCCAGCCATCCACAGCTTCTCTGAATTTGCTTCACCATATCAGCTGTTCTCCTGCTTTTCATTATTGATTGATCCTTTTTATCTGACTCAATGCCTCGAGCTTTAAGTTCTTCATACGTCATCTTATGGATCCTTTTAAGAAAAAAAATGAAAGAAACTGATTAAATCAGGATCACCATCCTCACATTTAGAGTTTTGCTCTGAATGTGAAGGTGTGAAAAGAGAACTCAGTGTTAATCTTTAGTGTTTTCAATGCCTATATTCTTCTTTCAATATTACCATACTCACATTTAAAGATTTGCTCTAAATGTGAAAATTAAGGTGTTGACTGGATATTAAAACGAAATTATAGCAAAAATAGCATTGATTAAGCATTTCCAAAATGTAACACATTACAAAGCATTGTTCATCATGTTCTTGCAGAAATAAAGAAATTACAGAATTCAGCAATTCTTCAACTCCCTCTTGCTATTCAAAGGGGAGGAGCTTCTCCGTGAGCACCAAATCTGGTAAACAAATTACAGTGCTCAGCAGCTAAACACCTCATACAGTAAACCGAGGTAACTCCATAAAAAATTCTTGAACAACTATGACTGTTGTCATAGTATTTTCGGTAATTACAGAATCTTTTCTTGGGCTGCCCTTGAAATGGTGAAATGAATTCATCTTGGTTTGATAACCACTCTCTAACTTGGAGTTGGAGATCCTTCAGCCTTCGTCTATTCTTACAAAGAGTAGCAAAGAGCCAAATTCCTTTCTCCTGCTCTTCAGTTTCATCCTTGCTCAGAAGCATGAATGCTTTTATGTAAATTGATGGAGGATGATTATCAGTGATAGCAGGTTTTAAAAGATCAAAGGCTGCTTGTTCATTCTTTTCTTTGACAAACAGGCGTAATGCTTCATGCAATTGGAACATCCAATTCCCTGCATTTCTACAGCTTTCAATGAATTCTATCAGTGATTCCTCAAAACTTGCCCACCCCCAAGCAGAGAATTCTTCAAGAGTGGCCCTCTTTAGAACTAGGGGATGTTTGGAAGCCGCATTTAGCGCTTTACAAGTTAATTTGCAGTTGAACACGGTTTCAAGATGATCAAATGCTAATCTTGATAAAATATTCCCAAGAATCTCATAAGGAAGATTTGTGATCTGAGTTTCCCTGATCCAGATTCCTTCGATGAAGTCCTTGGTTTCTTTGAGGAGCTCCCAATTTCAAAGCTGAGTAATATTTCAAAAGGATAGTGCAATTATATTAAGCAGAATGTGAAGAAATGAAAATACAAGTATTATAAGCAAAGAGTATGATTGAAATATATCAGCAAGTAGTTCCAAAAGAAATTACACCCCAAAGTTACTAAAAACACAAAAGTTAACCATAGCAATTTTCCTATCTAGAAAAATACTGAACTACTTAAGGGTTGTCAATTTCTTCTTCATCAGAGTTACTCCACAGCACTTCATCCGGGAAAACTTCACCACAATACAATCTGAATTGTCTAACTATGTCAAAGAATTGACAAGGAATGCAATCCATCCTGACATATGGAGGTAAAGGTGCTCGTTCCTGCAATGTATGATCCTTGCAATAACTCCTTTCTTCGTGACCTTGGAAAGGATTTGGGATTCTCAAAAAGTGGATCAACCAATGGAAAAGATAAAGCTTAATGAAAACAACATCTAAGACATTCGAAGCTACTGTTTTGATCAAATTTAGACCCGCTTCATTTAGCTTATCATCTTGTTTTGACAGGAGGAGCAAAGTTCTGAAAAGGATAGTGGGTTGATGTTCATCATCTAGTCCTGGCTTGAGAAGTTCATAAGCTTTCTTCTCATCCCGTTCATCAACAAATGCTATGAGTGCAGGTTCAAAGTTGAACATGTAATTCCCTGCATTCTGACATTCTTGAATGAACCTTCTCTGATTATCAGGATAGACATTCTCCCTCCATCTCATACATGTCTCCAAAGTTACTCTCTTATACACAAGAAGAGTTTTGCTTGCTTGATAAAATAGTGGAGAAATTTCTGAAACTCTAAAAAGTTCTCTCACACTGATTTTTCCCAGTCTTGACATGATGTCCCCTAACAACTCAGTAGGTAAGTCAGAAATCTGAGTTTCCAAAAGTTGTGGATTTCTAGCATTTCTGCTTTCAGAAAAGAATACAATGAGGAATACAAAAGAAAACTTTTATTGAAAATGAGGGAACTGACAAGTTGAAAATAAGATTTTATTACTATAGCCAAAAGTGTCTTACAAAATACAGACCACTAAGGCCGTCTGATCATCATTAAGCTAACAACAAAATCATTCTTCTGCTTCTTCATCAGAAAAGTTTCCAGGATAGTTATGAATATACAAAGTTTCTTTTGCCCATAGCCTGAAATCTGCTGCTGTCCTGGTTACCTCACAACAAAGACAGTCAACCAGATTAGCATGATAGTTAAAGAAAGGTGGCCCATGTACAATTTCCCAGTGAAACTTTTGACAAGTTTCATTAACACGAGTAATTTTCTGAAATATCAGGTTTGGATTTATTAAAAGAAAGGAGTTATGATTTAGGGAAGGGGTTTAAGGATATATTAAGACTTCCCTTTTTATTACTCATGTGGGGTCTTTTGATTTCAAATGGCGCTATGGTCCTTCCCGCCATGAAACTTTTGACAAGTATCACGGTGCAACCGGGATTGACCTTCAGTCTGTCACCCTGAAAGTCTCTGGTATCTGCACCATGATGCTTCTCTTAATTTTCATGTCAAGAAGATTCCTGCCATGAAACTTTTTGAACATCTTCCCACTGCATGAGTATTTTCTAAAACGTTGTCTTTTTATTTACTCGTGTCAAGAAACTGTGCCCCCGAAAGCGCGCGGTGTCAAAAATTGCAGTAATTTATAGTAAGTACCGGATCGTTCACTGGAGGATGTGTGATGGAAGCAGGGCCCACGTCGTTTACTAAGATTTTCCACTCGGTTACTCGATTCAAGTTTTGCAAGGTTTTCTAACAACTACTTGACATAATTTAAACTAGATTATGAAAGTAATAAAATTATTCTACAAAGCATGATAAAATTCTATTCTAAGGGAGCAGTAAAGTTATGCTATGAAAGCGATTAAAATTATTCTAAGAAAGCGAGTTTAAAATGAGACAGAAGGGACAGGGAGAAAATAATAAAAATTGGACAAGATTCAGATGAGGCACAACTAAACTTCCATTTTTAATACACAGATCTTAGCTTGGGGTAGTTCGTCAGTTAGCTAATTCTCATGCTCTCTATACCATGTTCCCTTTAACAGACAGGTACTGACAGTAAGAGTTTACATGCTCTTAAGACAACAAAATCTAAGATACCACAGATTTACTAATAACTCCCCTCTCAGGCCTTGTTCCCAGGCCTTGCGAGGTTAGATTATTTATCTGTGGTGGATAAGCAACACCTAGCATACCATTAGTTGACATGCCAAGTACTCCTATCATTCCCCCATGTCACACCCAAAGTTTCAAATCAAGCCCCAAACCATTCCATAACTCTCAAACCTTTTAACAGATGGACAACCTTAAATTTCTTCCGAGTGACCTCTATGAAAGCATTTAAAAGAAAGCAGTAAAGAAAGCATTTAAAAATCCTATCACTCGGAAGTCTTAAAAAGCATCTCTTTCCGTTAGTATAAAAGAGCCCCTGGTCTTGGTGACCAGATGCAGATCAAGAACCCCCAAGATATCAATAAGCCACAGGGCTTACAACATCTGGGTAGTTATGAGATACAAACTAAATGAAGCAGATTCACAAAGGAATCTGTTCCGGATGTACTCACTCAAGACTCAATTTTTGACTTTGGCAGAAGAAGATAGTAGTCGAAGGAATACTCAACCCTATCTTAGAAATTCACCAAGGCCTATATGTTGTTCCACTAGTATTACTTATCACATCTCATCTATACCCAAGTGGATATGAAGTTAATGCAATATCTAATAGAAGATTTCCAACACACAGCAATTTTGAGAAACCAATTGATATTTGAAAATCATTCCCTAAGACAGGTACTAAACTCTCAATTAAAACACAGATCCTTTCAGTCTAGATGAGACCTAATCGCTGACTCTGCTTCTAAGCTCTCAAAATCAACCCCCAGTGGAATGTGAATTAGTCACAACTATCGAATTTACCCCTTACTCAGATCCGGATTTTATAAAGGAATTTTTGTTGGAAGTTTATTATGCAACATCAGGTTTAAATCAAGACTTCTGTGTCCAAGGGGAAGGATCCCCAAAATAATGATATGACTGCCACACTTACATAATAATATCATGCATACAAGTATATGAAAAGAAAAATAAAACACCCCAAAATATATGGTGGGGTTAGACAGAATATGATACACAGAGATGAAATAACCTGAGGTAAGAAGAATTTGGCTAAAAAGAATGCCAGAAATAGTTGGGGTTATCAGGACAGCAAACATCTGCCATTCGGTTCCCAAGTATTCTAGATGGAACGAGTTTAGACAGAAAGAATTCCAAATGACGGTGACCGCCGTCATTCAGCTCTCTTTTGTCTATGAGTGGAAGAAAAACCCACATATTTTCTTGCTGTAATATTTCTCAAATGATGTTGGTCGACATCATTTGATCGTATTGCAACTTGAATTCAGGTTTGAAATTAAGATAAAGAAAAGAAAACTGTATCTGATCAGGAATTGGCTGAGTGGCTAGTCGTATCTCGGTGAAGAGACCTTTCTCCGTATCTTCCACCAATCTCCAATCAGACCATGCAAAATAACAATTAATAATCAATACACAGAGGATGAGCTAATCGAATCCCTGTGAAGGGACCTTTCACCAACATTGATCTGTGATATTTCTCATTACTCATTCATGCACACAATGAAAGAGAAAACATGAAAGTAAGAAAATATTTTTTGGTATTGTGTGGGTATTAATCACACAATGGATAGACGCTAGAGGGCTGAAGTGTGTAATGGATAAAATTAGATGTAATGGGCCTAAGCCCAATATACCCATGCAACTTACACAAATCAGGGAAGAAAATATTTATGGAGTTTTCAAAATAAGAGAATAGTTCAATTCGAATTATTGGGGTAATTCGAATTGAGATTGCATGAAGAATGAAGTATGACCTCACCCAATTAATCCTTGCAAAGGAATGAGACATCATCTAATTCGAATTGTTGTCCAATTTGAATTGGCAACATCCTTTCCTTGCTCAAATTGACTAAGGTATTTACCTCAATAAAGGGGTGAATTCGAATTGTCCATGCAATTCGAATTAATTCGAATTGAACAATTCGAATTGAGTAAAAACAGAAAATCAACTAAGGCATGAGGGGATGACAATGGATACAATGTGGTTTTCAAGCCAATTCGAATTGTTGAGCAATTCGAATTAATTCGAATTAGATAATTCGAATTGGATGGAAAACACATGAAGGAAAATATTTGTTGTGCAATTCGAATTATTTGGGCAGTTCGAATTAATTCGAATTGCCTTAATTCGAATTGCATCCCATTTTCTCATAACAATTTTTGTGTCTCACAAGTATGGGTTAGGTATACACTGTGCGGGTAATGATGGGTTTAGATTCACCAAATCCCTCATCTCCCATCAGTGTCATTTCACAGCCACCCTAGTGAGATTTTTTAAAATAAAAATAAACACATGTCCAGTGGGTATTGATTGGATTCAACCCTATTTCTACAAACACAAGATTCAAAGATTAAAAACCCTAAAACTTCTAAATATCTAAGAACTACAAGCATAAGATAAGAACACCTATGTTATCAAGGCAACAAGGAAACACAAATAAAAAAAAAAAAGCATGAAAAGTAAATCCTAACAACATCTAAAAATATCTAAAACCTAAGAATAGTTGTTTGAAGCTATAAGGCACACAATCAAACCAAAAACCCACCAAACATGCATTTATTGTGTTTGAATGTCAACTAGAACATAATAAATGTAACCTAGTTGAAACAAACAAACATTCTAAGCATTTATTTCTAAAGAAAGCATTAAAGAGTGCCAAACACATGAACAACACCATTTCTGGAAATTTTTCTTGTATTGACACATTGAAAGCAAAATAAAGAACCCACAACCCTCATTAGCTTGAAGGTAGGGTTTATTCTATTTAGAAAGCATGTAAAAATTCTGGAAAATGACTACTCTAAGGGTTACAAGAACTGCTTCTAAACTAAACTAAGATTAAAGCATGTAAAACTATACTACTTGCAAGAAAAATAAACTAAACTAAACTAAACTACCTACCTAACCCTTGAGGGGTGTTGAAACTTCCTGCTATTCTTTTTGCCTCCAAGCTGCTTTTTGGAAAAGTTCCGGGATCCTTTGTTCTGTTGTGGAAGGTCTGCTTTTATAGACAAATTTCGAAACCCTTGGTCCACCAGTGTTGTGCTCATGCTCCACAGCTTCTTTTGGATGAATTTTGAGTGAAGTTCGAATTGTCTCAGCCAATTCGAATTAATTCGAATTGTGAGATCTCTTCCTTGAGCTGGGAATGTGGCCTTCAGTTATCAATTCGAATTGTTGAGAATAATTCGAATTGGTCTTTTTCTCGAATTGGATGATGGTTTCTGCTTGGCTTCCTTGCATCTGTTGGCAATTCGAATTGTTTGTGCCAATTCGAATTAATTCGAATTGGACAATTCGAATTGCGCCTTCTTCTTGCCTTTGGGTTCCTTCTCTTCATTGCCTAATTTGAATTATTCAAGCCAATTCGAATTAATTCGAATTGGCCATAGTAATTCGAATTAGCTCTTCTGCATCCCTTCCCAACACTTAACCATTCTTTGTTCTCTTCAGCAATTCGAATTTGTATGCAATTCGAATTAATTCGAATTGCACAATTCGAATTGTGCTTCAACACTTAACCAAATTTCAGTTGTGGGATTTTCAATCTTTTTCCCATCTTTTTGATTTTTGTGGGCTTTTTATTCTTTTGCCCATCTTTTCTTCCTTTTTCTTTTCTTTTTCCTTTTTTCATGTTTTTGGATTTTTCTAACACAAATACAATTAAAAATTGCATATTTTGTGTCTTTTTATCACCGGCTCAATATTTTCACAAACTCGCATTAATCTGTCGAATTCAACTGCTTTCTTATTAAAATAAGATGGAAACACGATCAAAATGTCCGTCTCAGACACGGAAATGGATTGAAAATAATGGTCAATTTTGGCCATTATCAACATCCTCACATTTAATACTGATCGTCCCCGAGCAGTCAGAGTCAGTGCTCCTAAGAGCTTGGACTCTGCATATTCAATCCATTTGCGTGGCCTCAAAAATTTCATTCTTTTTATATTGGGATAAGACAATCAAAATTACAAGTGTTAAACTCTCTTGATTGCAGTGTTTAATGGAATGATACTCCTCACTTGAGTAGAAATACAAACCAATCATTATTGTTAATTCTTCTTGGATATGTGTTTAGAAAATCTCATCGGCTTAATTCTTGAATTCAAGCATGACATGAACATTGATCAATTAAAACAGAGCCTCACATATAGTAGAATCGGAAAGTTCACTCACTCTCAAAGTTGGCTTTTATCATTAACGCTCATAATCAAATCCAATTAAAATCTCCCATAAGCTTGCAATTGGACCAACTCGCCACCTGCTCATTTCTTCAAATCAAGATCCCGAGGTCTTATTCAAGGTTGTAACGGGGCATACGGTTATAACTTTTGGTATGGAAGGGAATTATTGGGTTAAAAAGTGACACGAGTTCATTCCATCATGACTTAGCATATTTTCATTTAAAACTTATGATCATCAGCAATTCTTTCTTTCTTTTGCTTTTCTTTTCTATTGCATTACATTAGACTATGTCTAATTTGCATTGTCATTTGCAATTTATTCTTTGTTGAATGAATCTCAACATTTTTTTTTTGAATCGGTTCATTGAATATCGATTTATACATCTTTGATGATCATAAATTTAATGCCTTGATGGAATGGCTCGTGTACACTTGGGTTTGATTTTCTTGGTCTTTTCGTAGGGCTAGGAATAATATAGAGGGTTTCAAAGAAAAATTAGGCTTAAAGGCTCAAAGTGGTTGATCCTAAAGGGAAAATATTTTTGGGTTTGGATTTCAAACGAAGGCCAAAAATTTTGGTTTTTCTAAGTGCCTCGATCATATGCTTGATTTCGGGAATATGGCATGGTCTTGAATCGGTCCCAATCGCAAGTTCTAGTGTCCTTCAATAGAATTGATTTCCACACAACAAAGAAATGATGAGTAAAAGTGACTCATGGCTCAGATCTCACATGGTATGGATTGGTCATGTCATACATTTATTCTTGAATTTAGCCTTTGAAAAATTCATTACAACTTATTCAATCAAATTCTCAACATGAAAGTTCATTCTTCTTCCAAGTGATCATATCATTAAATTTTTATAGCTCAAAACCTCAAGAATTTATATCATGCATATTTTTAATTGTTTTATCCCAATGTAATAGTTTGAAAATTTCATCACTGGCCTAAATTCAACATGTGAATTTAGGTGACAGATTTATGCTTGTTTTATGCCGGTTATTTAATTGAAAGTAGTAAAGAGACATTGTGAACATGCAAGCATGTCACAGCTTTGTTTTTGGCGTGACAGTCACTTATTCATCTTGGACTGTCACACATCTTTTTCTGAATATTTTGAGAATTCAAAACGAAATTCTCTTTGTGGAAAGCAGTAAATACATCAGTTACAATAGATTTCCATGATATGGATGGGACGTGTACTACATGAATGGAAAATCTAATGCATGATGTTCACAATGGAGCTCGCATGAATATGATCAATCTAGCTCAATCCTTCTTCTCCAACTGCTGTTTTGAAGATTCCGAGTCATCTCTTGGGGGTGAGGGTAGCTTTCTGAGCAGAGTCTTCATCATTTTGGCTTGATTGTCGAACATTTTGGCTTGGCTGGCAAACACTGCTTCAAACATTTTTCTATTCTTTTCCTCGTTCGCTATCCTTTCCTGATGTTGCCTTGCCTCTCTTTCTGCCTGCCTCTCCTCTCTTTCAAGCATCTTCAACTTAAATTCCTCCTCCTTTTGGAAGTGTTTTTCTTGGGTCGACATGATGACATCGGCCAAGGATTTGACACTCTGCATCATTGACTCTCCCATTCGGCTCACAATCTCGATTGTCTGAGAATCAGCTGGAAATTGTGAGACATTTTGGCTTCTGTGAGAGGGTCTGACAGGATGTGCTCTTGATTGGCTCGGGGCGGAAACATCAGTTGCAGGATGACTGGGAGTGGGGGCAGGTTCTGTTGGTGTGACTGCAGCTTCTCCTGCTGAAGGTACCGCCTCATTACGGTCCTTTTTCTTGCGTCCTTTGCGTCCAGCTGGTGTTGTCCTAGGAGTGTATCTGGATTGAGCGTCTGATTCTTCCGGCATAATGTATGTAACTGGGTTAGTTATCCTTGTCTTCGGGACTGGGATCGGCCGGCTCATGTCAATACGATCGCTCTCTGCGAAAACTGTTAGATCTACTCCTTGGGCCTCACAAATTCTCCTGATGAGGTTGGGATAGCATAAAGCGGTAGCCCTGCTGCCAGTGACTTTTGAAGTCATGACATGGAAGATCTGTTCCCCTACATTGATCTTCAATCCATGCCAAATCTTGGCAAAACCCTTCAGCATTCGACCAGATGTTTCATGTGCATGGGGATTTGGCCTGATTTTTGACATGTAGAAGTCATATGATGGTTGAAACTCCAGCTTCAGGTGCTTTGCTTTGAAGGGGATTTCACCGGTGTAGCTTGCGGCAGTGAGGGATCTAGTGATGTTATCGTGGTATTGCCTGTCGGCTGCCCTGCTTGCTCCCTTCTCAAAATGCTCAGATGTCGGAATTTCTGACCTCCAGTTGGGTGTGCCAAGGAAGTTGTTCAAGTATTCTCCGGAGATGTTTACATCAACCCCTCGCACCCAACTCGTTTTTTGTGCGGCATTGATATTGCAATAGAATTCCCGAACTAATTCTGCTATCCCAGGTTCAGCATTATGCTTGAGGAATTCAGTCCATCCGTGATTTTCTTTCAACGTGAGTAGCATTGGATGATCTATCAATTCTGGACTGAATCCTTTATCAGGGACAAATACTCCACTTAGCGCCATGTATCGTCCCGCATTCTGCTCATTCCCGTTGAACCTCCTCATTATATCAGCATCATCCTTGATGCGGAATTTTCTGCACTTTTTGGTGGATACACCCAGCCTGCCCCTTGAGGTTGAGTTGGCCCAATACTCCGCCGATCGCACTAATCCGGTTGATTCTTGGGTTCCTTCAGTTCTTGCTTGTTCTCTATCAGAGTCCAAGTTCTCTCTTGGTTGTTCCCTCTGTTCAACCTGTGTATTCGGTTGTGGCTCCTCCTCATTTTGTTTCAACTCAGTTTCTTCACCTCCTTGAGCTGCTCCCTGCTCATGCGAAGTATAAGGATCTTCAGGGAATACAGAGTTTAGGAAATCCTCGGAAAGATAAGGATCACCCGCATTTTGGTATTCCCTTTGTGATGCCTCCACTTCCTTTCCGATGTTTAAATCGTCGAATTCCTCCCCCACATTCTCTCCTTGTTCCACAGGGATGTTGAGATCATACTGAAGAATTTGCTGAAATGTTTTGTTCTTGAAGATGTCATCCATGTTTTCCAGATCTGCTTGCTTACCATCACCGCTGCTTTCAGTTCGTACTGTTTCTTGCACTACGGGTTGAGCCTGAGCAATAGCTGCCACCAAAGATTGTGCAGCTATTTGATTCAGATCGTGTGCAAGCTCGGCTGACTTCTTCATTGACTCTTCAATCCTTACATTGCTCTCATGCACCATTTCCTGTATTTCCTCTGTAGGCTTAATTCCCTTCAATGCTTTCTCAACATTCGCCCCTGTGTCATTTCTGCGAGCAGTGGATTTCCTCACTTTTTTTCTCCTTATCTTTGGCACATTCTGCTGGCTCAGCTTTCACCTTTATAGGAACAATGTCGGTTCCGCTGATTATCTGACAATCATCGTCTCGGACATCGGCCTGTGTTTTCGTGTCATCTTTCTTCTTCCTCTCCAGCTCAGCCTGCAGTCTTTCAGCAGCTTTTCTGTTCTCCTCTTCCTCTCGGGCTTTTCTAATGTTTTTCTGCATTTCGGCTCTCTTCGCTTCTTCTTCAGCTTTCTTACCCTCTTCTTCGGCAAGCTTGGCCATGTGTTCTTTCCTCAATCGATTTTTCTCAACCCTCTTAGCTTACATTTTCTGCTTCCACTCCTCCGTTTCTTTTGCCATTTCGATCTCAGCCTCTTCCTTTTCCCTTCTTGCTATTTCAGCTTGTCGGGCATCGTACTCGGCTTTCCTCTGTGCCTCCATCCTATCCATTTCAGCTTCCTCTTGAGCTATCCTTGCTGCTTCTGCATCAGCCTCCTCTTGGACTTTCTTTGTCAATTCTGCATCGGCTTGCTCTTGGGCCTTACGCAGCTGTTCTTCCTTGGATATCTCAATGACTTGCTCCTTGCCCTTGTCTTTCGGCTTAGAGGGTTTACCATAATATTTGGGCACAGGGGGAATGATTTTTGGCTGACTCGGAGGTTCTTGGATTTTGATCTGAGGCTCAGCGGGTTTTTCTTTATCTGCCAACCTTATCAGTTTTCTCTTCTTCTTTGGTGGTTCTGGTTCGGTTTCAAGCTGAGAGTGTTCAGATTCAACAGGCCGAGGTTGCTCAGAGGTTGGGTCAGCATAATCATCAATGATTTGTTCTTCATTCTCAACATCCAATCCAAATTCCGGACCTTTGATCTTCAGAAATTTTTTGATGAATTCAGGCTCAGACATCGCTGTGAGATGCTGAGTCCACTTCAAAGTGAAATATCTGCCTAGGACACCCTGGAATCCCGTATTGTACTCCAGGCGAGGTCGGTGGTTTTGACAGTGTCTCAGACCCTCTGCATCCATTTCTCGTAGCAGGTCGAAGAACTTCTTTTTCATTTCTGTGTACAGGGTGTCCATGATGTCTGCTTCTTTTTCTTTTAAATAATGCAGATCTCGAACTGGTAGGATGTTAAGAAACTCCAAACACTTGTTTTTACCCATGACTGAAATCTGTTTCCTCTTTCTCCCCATTCTATCCCATGATCTGCTCTTAATCATTGCAATGCATTCAGCTCTCAATAGTTTGAAATTGGGCATCCCCTTCATTGTAGCTTCTCGGGGCTCAACTGCTGGAATTCTTTCTGGTAGAAAGACTGGAATAATTTCCACATTTTCCGGAGGTATTACTACCCCTGGGCTCAGTACAGATTTTCTGATGTCTTTTTCCCATTTCCCCCATGATACCATGTACTCTCCCCACAGCTGCCTAATTGCTCTTGTTTTCGCGATGATTGAATCCAACATTGGAGTGTGGTGGGCTTGTCCATAGTTCAGTACACCCTGGAGAGAGTCCCGGAAGTTGTACGTCATTTCAGTATGACGCTCCTTTGCACGCAATGTCAACCATAGCTACTCCTCTGGTCCGCAGATAGTTCCGTTGTCGAATAATTCTTTCTTGTACATGAATGGGAAGGCCTCTGTCATGGAGAGTACACCAGTTGACGCGACCAGTTGCGGTGGAGGAGTCTTGGGAGCATAAAACATCCTTACTTCCTTTGTGATGGGTGGTTGGATGAGGACTGGATCAAAAGCAGCTGCTCTCTTATCCCCAAAGTGGGCCTCAAGCATTCTGTTCCACAGGGCTTTCTGCTGTCTCATCCTCCAAACCATCCGCTCATAGTGGACTTTTGGTTCGTCGAACCTCTGATCATATCTTGCTTCTTCAAACTCTTGATTCCAGAAGTTCCATACGTGTTGACAGAAATCCCTTTCGAGACCCCTGACTTTTTCGTATCTATCTGCTTCTGGAATGGCATTCCACCAATGATCCTTTATCTCGAACCTCCACTCAATCTGGTGGTCCATGTTTAAATTGTACTCGTCCCGTATGGCCACTCTATTAGCTTCTATTTCCTTCTTCATCCTTTCGAGTGGTCGTTGGAAGAGCCATTATGGAGTCAATGATGTATTGGTCCCTGAAGAGGAGAAGTGGAAACTATTTTTAGCAAATTTTTAGATAAAACTATTGAAGTTGAAAATCAACATCCTCACATTTTGAGCTATGCTCTAAATGTGATTTAATTGGTTTTTACTTGAATTTATGGGGATTGGATTATTAAATCCAACACTTATTGCAACAAAGCTGGGAAAGCAAGAGAGAGATAAGGATATGGATCCTTAGAGTTTTTCTTAGACTAACAATAGTCTAAGATGTTTTTGGGTGGTTAAATGACCAAAAAGATAAAATTTCGTAGGTTATTGAGTCTACGAAAGAATTTTTGATTTTTAATCACTTAGAGAGCGATTGAAATCATGTGAGATAGGAGAGATAAGAAGTTAATGGTGAAGAGCAAATGCAAGTGACAAATCATGCATTTACTTAGTATGTAACAATGGACCATGAAAAATTAAAAATAAGATAGCATGCACACACACGAAAAAGGTAATTTTTGGCTTTTTATGAAAAGTGTTGACTTGTTTATTTAATGAAAGTGGGGGTGTAAGTGGTCCCCCATTTTGATTTTGTTTTGGGAAGTGGGTTTTTAAGGAATAAAACAAAATATTCCTCATGAAAATTCCCACTTGTCCCAAATTGACAAAGATCAAACACTTAAACAAAGAACATTCTAAAAATTTGTCTTTTTATACTTAAATGCCATGCCAAAAGTGTTGGAAAAATTTTGGCATGGTTTTGTCTGTACCATGTGTCCCGGATGTGCAAAAATCAACTTCTAGAGTTGAGTTTGCAAAATGTGGGTAGCATGTACCCGACAAAAAACATTTATTACAAAAGTACTCATCTAGCAAACTACATGCAAACTTCAAAGATCAACAAAAACAATTGGTCCATCTATACTTACTGTAATGCATAAAGTTGTCAACAAAAATTTATGCTTTAAAAAACATAGATTGCCGATGTCATTGGCATGCATTATCAGTCATCATCATCACTTATCTATCAAAGCAAATAGCATAGTGACTAAGAAACATAACCACTGTGTTACCCTTATCTTCACAGAATCACAAAAACAAGAGCAAAGCAACAAAACATTACCCAAAAACAAGCAAAAACAGATTTTTGAGGGTTTTGCAACCCTCATTTTCAAAATGAGCATACCACAGAAAACTTCGAACCTACCAAAAATGGCAGTTACAACAAAAGTCCTAAAAACCTAGGTTCTGCCCTAAACGTTTCTACCCTATTTCCCGAACAACCTAACACATTCTGGGCACATTCCGACCATCCCCATCATGAGAATCGAAACACACTCCCTCCCCAACCCAGATTTCGCAAGGAATACGAAGAGACAAAACTGAAACTGCGAAAACAGAGCGCGAAAAAAAATGCAAAAGAAATACTTACCCCCGACTTCCACTTGGATTGGACGAAGAAGACGCCATTTCCGACGAGTTTGAACGGAGGAAAGGTTGAAACGAACGACTTGTTTCGCGAGGAAGAATGGTTTCGCGAGAGAGAACACGGGGGGTTTTGGGAGAATGGAAAATGAAAGTGATGGAAGTGAGAGGGAAAGGGGGGTATAAATAAAGAATTTGGAAGGAGGTTCGAATTATGTACCAATTCGAATTAATTCGAATTGATGCATTCTGTGAGGGATGCGAATTATTCAGGCCAATTCGAATTAATTCGAATTGGCTTGAAAGACAAAGAAACCAAGCAAGTTCGAATTACTGAGACCAATTCGAATTAATTCGAATTGGCTCACAATTCGAACTTGAGAATGTGGGCAAAATCTGCACAAGGCCTAAATGAGCTAATTCGAATTATTGCGGCCAATTCGAATTAATTCGAATTGCTAGAATAACTCGAATTGCTCACTTGCTGAGGAAAATGCCTTGTGTATGCTAATTCGAATTAGTCAGGCAATTCGAATTAATTCGAATTGCCTTATAATTCGAATTGCACTACTTGGCCAATAATAAATTCCGAATACTCTGCCTTGGATGCCCATTCGAATTTTCATGGCAATTCGAATTAATTCGAATTGCCATGCATAATTCGAATTAACAAATCCGAGAGTAAAAATTTCCAAGGCAAAATGTCTTGAATGTGGTCTGCTCCAAGCAATTCGAATTAATTCGAATTACCTGGACTTTGAAAAATAGACAAATTTCAAGACTTTTAGGAAAAATTTTTAGGTTTTTTTTTTTTTTAAAAATTTATGTTCATAGAGATGAACTTACTGCAAACATATTTACACAGAAAAATAATCTGAAACATATTGCATGCATAAATTAGGTTGGGTTAACAATTTTATTCTATGAATTTATTCTGGATTTTAGATTTCTCTAATTTCCAAAATTAATTTTCATTAAATATAATGTTAACCCAACCGGGAACCTGGTTTTTGGAAGCTTTATCTTTCTTTTTGTTGGTTCCTCGAATTCCTGCAAAACAATAATAAAAAGAAATATTAGATTTTCTCCAAATATCAACATCCTCACATTTAGAGTGTTAGTACTCTAAATGTTCACTTGATTTTTGGATACTTTTTCCTAATAAAAATAAAAATAAATGGAAGAGGTAATGATAAAATAAGGAAGTATATGTATAATATTTATTGAGCATAATCCGGTTCTGTCGTCTTTTGAGCTTCTTTTTCGGGGTCGAACTGCCCAAGATACTCCTTCAATCTGCGTCCATTCACCACCAGTTCTCTTTTGTCAGTTCGGATCTTGACAGCTCCGCTTTCAAACACGTGCAGCACTTCGTAGGGCCCTTCCCATCTTGATTTAAGCTTTCCGGGGAACAGCTTTAACCTGGAATTGAATAACAAGACATTCTGGCCAACAAAGAAGTGTTTAGATTTAATACGACGATCGTGCAACTTCTGGGTCCGCTCTTTGTAAATCCTCGAGCTTTCATAAGCTTGCGCACGTATTTCCTCAATTTCATTGAGGTCCAACTTGCGCTTACTCTGAGCAACTCGTGAGTCAAAATTAAGCGTTTTTACGGCCCAGTAAGCCTTATGCTCTAGTTCCACGGGCAAATGACAGGCTTTTCCAAAGACGAGCCTGTATGGAGACATCCCTATGGGAGTCTTGAATGCAGTGCGGTATGCCCATAAAGCATCATTGAGCTTACGTGACCAATCTTTGCGGGTTATCCCCACAGTGGCCTCGAGTATGTGTTTGATTTCGCGGTTGGAAACTTCGACTTGGCCACTGGTTTGGGGATGATAAGGCGTGCCGATCTTGTGGAGAATCCCATTTTTGCTCATAAGATTTGCAAATGCTTTATTAACAAAATGGGTTCCTCCATCAGATATGATCACTCTAGGTACACCAAATCTATTGAAAATGTTACCTTTCAAAAATTTAATGACCCGGTTGCCATCATTGGTTGGCAGTGCAATGGCCTCAACCCATTTGGAAACGTAATCGACAGCTACCAAGATGTAATGGTTCCCATCAGAAGTCGGGAATGGTCCCATGAAGTCGATACCCCATACATCGAAAATCTCAAGGGTGAGAATTCCTTGTTGAGGCATCTCATCCCTCTTGGATATATTCCCTAATCTTTGGCATCTGTCGCAAGCTTTAACAAACGCTTTGCAATCCTCGTAGATGGTAGGCCAATAGAAACCACACTCGAGCACCTTATGAGCTGTTCGAGTGGGGCCATGGTGACCTCCATATTCCGATTCATGACATTTCTTAGCGATTTGATAAGCCTCGTGCTCAGTTACACATCGTCTAATAATCGAATCTGCACAATGCTTAAAAAGATAAGGATCTTCCCAAGAGTAGTTAACTACATCACGGTAGAACCTTGCTTTTTGGCTCTTGTTCTGAAATGGTGGAGTTATTCCGCATGCTAAAAAGTTAGCAATGTCAGAAAACCATGGGCAAGCTTGATCATGAAGGTGCAAGGCAAACAATTGTTCGTCCGGAAAATTCTCATTAACGGCTAGCTCATTTTTATCATTTTCTAGTCGAGACAGATGGTCAGCAGCACCATTGTCTCTACCTTTTCTATCTTTTATTACGATGTTGAACTCTTGCAACAAAAGTACCCACCTGATTAATCGAGGTTTGGCGTCTTGTTTGCTAAACAATTATCTCAGTGCAGAGTGATCTGTGTATACTGTGGTTTTCGTACCAATAAGATATTGTCTGAATTTATCAAACGCAAAAACCACAGCATACATCTCCTTCTCCGTGGTGGTGTAGTTGATTTGGGCCTCATTCAGGGCATGACTTGCGTAATGAATTACACAATGCTTCCCTTCCTTATATTGCCCAAGAACTGCACCCACGGCGAGATCACTTGCATCACACATGACCTCGAAAGGCATTGACCAATCGGGTGGTTGTACTATTGGGGCAGAAATCAACAACTTCTTGAGCGTGTCAAAGGCTTGAACACACGCTTCATTTATTACAAAAGCATTTTCTTTACAAAGCAAGTTAGTGAGCGGCTTGGCAATTTTAGAGAAGTCTTTAATGAATCTCCGGTAGAAACCGGCATGTCCTAAGAAACTCCTAACTGCTTTTATTGAATTAGGCAATGGAAGATTGGAGATGACTGAGACTTTGGCCCTATCGACTTCGATACCTGCGCGCGAGATGCGGTGACCCAACACTATTCCTTCGGTGACCATGAAATGGCACTTCTCCCAGTTCAAAACTAGGTTAGTGTCCTCACATCTTTTCAAAATTTGTGCAAGATTAGTCAAACATTCATCAAAAGTATCTCCATACACAGAGAAGTCATCCATGAAAACTTCAATGCATTTTTCGATAAATTCTGAGAAAATTGACATCATGCATCTTTGAAATGTGGCAGGCGCATTACAAAGTCCAAAAGGCATGCGCCTGTACGCAAAAGTTCCATATGGGCACGTGAATGTGGTCTTATCGTGATCCTCGCTAGCTATTACAATCTGATTATAGCCAGAGTACCCATCCAAAAAGCAATAGTACTCCCTTCCGGCCAACCGCTCCAGCATCTGATCAATGAATGGCAAGGGGAAATGGTCCTTCCTTGTAGCGGTATTGAGCTTCCGGTAGTCGATGCAAACTCTCCATCCGGTCACTGGACGCGTCGCCACTTCTTCTCCTTGCTCATTAGTCGTTACACATATCCCCCCACGTTTCGGTACGACCTGCACTGGGCTAACCCATTTGCTATCAGATATAGGATAGATGATACCAGCGTCTAAGAGCTTGATAACTTCTTTCCTTACCACTTCTTGCATATGGGGGTTCAGACGCCTTTGTGGTTGCCTTGAGGGCTTGTACTCCTCTTCCATTAAAATTCTGTGCATGCAAACAGAGGGGCTTATTCCTTTTATGTCAGAAATGGTCCATCCGATTGTATGTACATATTTCTTTAGAATGTCTACCAGAGCTTTTTCTTGTTCTTGTGTCAGCTTGGCTGACACAATTACCGGTAATCTTTTATGTTCAGCGAGAAAGACGTACTTAAGATGATCCGGGAGTATTTTAAGTTCAAGCTCTGGTGGGCATTCAACGGAAGGCAGTAATTTGCGAGAAATGGCTGGGAGAGAGAGATCAGATTTACCTTCAGGATCCTGTGTCAGTACAGGATCCACTTCCTCCTCCGTGGTGCTTTCCTCTTCCTCCGGAATGAACTCAACCCCATCGAATTGTTCAAGGTCCCCAGTGATAGGGTCCTCGAAGTGGACAGCATTGCAGCTCCTTGGTTGCTCGCACCTTCAGGCTTCAGTACCTGTTTTGAAACTTTGTTTGGCTCATCAGTCACAGAGTCTATGCTCTCATCCTTACTCCTACCATCTATTACAGAGAATGTGGAACAAGCTTCTTCAGACGGAAACTTCTGCAGCTTTCCCATGTTGAAATTTAGCTCTTCTTCTCCGACTCGGAGCTTGATGTGATTTGATCGCGCATCTATGAGTGCACCACCTGTTGAGAGAAAGGGGCGGCCTAAGATCAGTGGCATCTCGCAGTCTTCTTCTATGTCCAGAATGATGAAATCGACAGGGAAGAGGGTCCCTCCCGTCTTGACAATTACATCCTTCAGGATTCCGATTGGATGGGCAATTGATCGATCTGCCAGCTGCAATTTCATTGTGACCGGTTCAATTGTTCCTAGGTGAAGACGTTTTACCATAGCAAGTGGCATAACGTTGATGCTCGAACCCAGATCGCATAATCCTTTTCCAACATTAGTTTTCCCGATGTGGACCGGCAGTGTAATGCACCCTGGATCTTCCTTCTTCTCCGGTAGCATTCTTTGGATAATGGCACTGCAGCTGCTGTTCAAGATCACTAGTTTCTCCTGCTCAATTTTTCTCCTCCCTGAAATCATTTCTTTAAGAAATTTAGCATAGACGGGCATTTCTGAAATCATTTCAACCAGTGGGACAGTGATCTCGACAGCTTTCAATCTTTCTAAAAACTTTTTAAATTTTTCATCTTGTTCCTTATTTTTAAGACGTGCCGGGTATGGCACCCTTGGCATGTACTTATTATTATTTGTTTTTGGTGGTAAAGAGAAGGAAGTTGTACCTTCAACCCTACCCTTTTCAGCTTCCTGTGCAGCTTCAGCCTGCGAATTAGCTGCTTCTGATTTGTCCTTCCCCAGTCCAATACCGTCTCCTCCTTCAATCCTTTCATTTTCTTGTTCACTCTCCACCGGATCCTTTTCCTTTTCGGCCGTCCTTTTTCCAAGTCCAGTATTTCCTTCTAAAGTCTTGCCTCCCCGCAATGTGATTGCTTTACACTGCGGGTTTGCTTCAGTACTGCTTGGAAGTGTTCCTTTCCCCCTGTTCTGCAGTTCCTTAGCCAATTGGGTGACTTGTGTCTCCACATTCTTGATTGATGATTGCAGTTGTTGGTTTATATCTTTCTGGTTAGCTATAAACTCGGTCATCAGATTCTCCAAACGAGATGGTGGCCTTTGGTTGTACTGCTGATTCTGATCAGGTTGGGATTGGAAATTCTGGAAATTTTGGGCTTGATTCTGATTAGGCCTCTGTTGGATTTGAGGTTGGAAATTCTGATTCTGATTTTGGAAGTTCTGCACTCTTTGCTGAACGAATCCTTGGTTCTGAGGTCTGAAGTTTTGCTGTGGGTTTTGATTTGCGAACTGATTTGGCTGCAACAAATGCGCATTAAGTGCATTGTTGTTGGAATAGGAGAGGTTGGGATGGCGATTCTGGTAGTTCCCGGCATAATTACAACTCTCGGTAGCTATCTGTTGGCATGTGTCAGTTGGATGAGGCCCCTGACACAGTCCACAGACAACTCCTGATTGCTGTGTCTGAACTTGGTTTGACGAGGCTCCTGCCTGGGAAGTGTCTATTCCCTTCCCTTTATCCTGGCCCAGCTGTATCGCAGCTACCTGTTCTTGCAATTTCTCGAAATCTGTTTTACCTTCACTTACAGCAAAGACTTTTCTAGGAGGATCCTCTTTCCTATCGTCTGTGTTTAGGATGGATCTGTTGACAGACATTGTCTCAATCTTCTCCCAAGCTTGGTCCATAGGCAGGTGGAGTAAATGCCGTCCGCCTGCGGCGTCTAACATTGTTCTCCATGGATGGGTGAGTCCTCCGTAGAATTTCCTCAATTGCTCCCATGGTGCATATCCGTGTTGGGGACATCGCCTGATGAGGCCCAAGAATCTTTCATTTGCGTCATACAATGACTCATCTGGCTTCATTTTGAACTCCCCAATTTTTGCTCGTCCTTCCTCAATCTTTGATTCCGGAAAATATTTCAGCAAAAAGCTCTTCACCAAGTCTGCCCAAGTGCTTCTCTAATTTATAGGCAATGACTTATACCAGTCCCTGGCACCACTATACAAAGAAAATGGAAACAACATTAGCCTTATAGCATCAGGAGAGACTCTCTGGTTTTTAATCGTGTCGCAAAGCTCTAGGAAGGTCTGGAGGTGATCATGAGGGTCCTCATGATTTGCACCGCAGAACTGATTGTTTTGCACCAAGTTGATGAGTGCCGGTTTGAGCTCGAAGTTGTGTGCTGGAAATTGCACTCTTCCAGGTCTGTCCAGATAGGGCTCCACTATTGGTTGCATGAAGTCTGCTGCTGCTTGCTGCTGTTGTTGATTTCCTTGCTCAGCTTGGTTTTGGTACTGTTGGTGGTAGTTGGGGAATTGCTGGAAGTTGTGTGGATCCTGTGGATTGTTCTGAAACTGCTCTGGGTTGAAGGCTTGATTCTGGTATTGTTGGTTTGGGATGTTCTGGTTTTGGTGAAATTGGTTCAGGGGTGGTGGCGGTTGTTGGTGAAATTGCGGGTATTGTTGCTGATTGAGATTTGGTAGATTCTCCTCCTCATTGGCATGGTTAGGATGTTCTACCATTCCACCGTCAGCTCCATTACCAGGGTTATTTGGTTGGTGGTCTATGGGTAAGATCGGGGGAATGTTCTGGTTATCTGCCATGTCTGATAAATCGCTGCTAGATGTTACGGGTGAAGTGCGGGTCTGACGCCCCTGCTCTTTCCTTCTTCTGGCTTCTGCCCTCAGTTGGCGAGCGGTCCTTTCTATTTCTAGATCGAACGGTAGCTCAGGTAATGTGCTCCTCCTCCGTTGCATAAGCAGTTGGTATCACAATTTTGACAGTACCTGTACAATCCCCAGGTTAGTAATGGTTCGAAAGTGTATACAAAAACTATCTATGAGTAAATCAGGGGTGTAATTCTCCTAGTAAACGGCGCTGCATCCTCCCCGGCAACGGCGCCATGAAACTTTTGACAAGTTTCATTAACACGAGTAATTTTCTGAAATATCAGGTTTGGATTTATTAAAAGAAAGGAGTTATGATTTAGGGAAGTGGTTTAAGGACATATTAAGACTTCCCTTTTTATTACTCATGTGGGGTCTTTTGATTTCAAATGGCGCTATGGTCCTTCCCGCCATGAAACTTTTGACAAGTATCACGGTGCGACCGGGATTGACCTTCAGTCTGTCACCCTGAAAGTCTCTGGTATCTGCACCATGATGCTTCTCTTAATTTTCATGTCAGGAAGATTCCTGCCATGAAACTTTTTGAACATCTTCCCACTGCATGAGTATTTTCTAAAACGTTGTCTTTTTATTTACTCGTGTCAAGAAACTGTGCCCCCGAAAGCGCACGGTGTCAAAAATTGCAGTAATTTATAGTAAGTACCGGATCGTTCACTGGAGGATGTGCGATGGAAGCAGGGCCCACGTCGTTTACTAAGATTTTCCACTCGGTTACTCGATTCAAGTTTTGCAAGGTTTTCTAACAACTACTTGACATAATTTAAACTAGATTGTGAAAGCAATAAAATTATTCTACAAAGCATGATAAAATTCTATTCTAAGGGAGCAGTAAAGTTATGCTATGAAAGCGATTAAAATTATTCTAAGAAAGCGAGTTTAAAATGAGACAGAAGGGACAGGGAGAAAATAATAAAGATAGGACAAGATTCAGATGAGGCACAACTAAACTTCCATTTTTAATACACAGATCTTAGCTTGGCGTAGTTCGTCAGTTAGCTAATTCTCATGCTCTCTATACCATGTTCCCTTTAACAGACAGGTACTGACAGTAAGAGTTTACATGCTCTTAAGACAACAAAATCTAAGATACCACAGACTTACTAATAACTCCCCTCTCAGGCCTTGTTCCCAGGCCTTGCGAGGTTAGATTATTTATCTGTGGTGGATAAGCAACACCTAGCATACCATTAGTTGACATGCCAAGTACTCCTATCATTCCCCCATGTCACACCCAAAGTTTCAAATCAAGCCCCAAACCATTCCATAACTCTCAAACCTTTTAACAGATGGACTGTAATACCCGGGATTTTTACCGGCATCCAAAGGAATAAAATTATTCCTTAATCCGATCAAGGTCGAAATACTCCGAGAAGAAGAAAATTATTTATCACAATAAATTATTGCTCGGAAATGAAACGCCGATAAATTCAAAAATTCAAAATGGAATAAAATAGTTAAAGAGGGAAAGGAAGCCCGAAGATATTCCTTGAAATCGAGTCAAAAGAATTGGAATTAAATTCAAGAAAGAAAAGAACTTTAATTCCAAGAATCCGGGAAGTCGGAAACAATTTAAATAAATAAATCATTGCACGGGAATCGAAGACGACGAATTAGAAACCGACAAATCCAAAACCGACGGATTCAAGATTTCAAATACAAAATCAATATTAAGTCGAAATGGATTTAAGATAAGAATTTATAATCCGAGAATGACCCAAAAAAAAAAAAAATCGAGCCCGAAAACATAGGAACACAGAAGTCCGAAAGAGAGGAGAAAAGGCCCGACGGGATCGCACCGCCCAGTCCGGACGCACGGCCCAGACCAGGCCGCGCGCCCTCCGCGCGGTGTTTGGCTAAACACCACGCCACCACCGCGCCAGCCACACAGCAGCTGCCAACTTGCACAATTATGCGATTTTCTTGCCATATTTTCAACCCCGACTTTGGAAACTCAATCCCGGTTGATGGAAGGTGTATATGGTCGGATTTGGAGGTCATATGGCAGATTATTTTCGAGACTCTAACCCTAGCAGCCCCAAAAAAACACTCTCCAACTCTCCAAGTTCTTCCAACACCCGAAAATCACCAACTTCGAACTTTCCGATCACTTCCCGGCGACGAAAATCGACGAAGGAGGTGTGGAGAGCAAGTGCTTTAGGATTTCAGATTTGTGGTAAGACGTTCATAAGCTTTCATTTAAGTTTTCGAGTCCGAAAATCCGATCTAACCCTAGATTTTTACTTCCGATTCCGTTTCGGGGCCAACGGTGAGGAGACAAAGTAATTGGGACGTGTTCGTAGCAAGCGCGGGCGCCCCGATCATTCCAGAGACGTCCTAGACATCACCCACTGTAAGTTGATTCTTAATATAACCATTTTGGTGCCATGAACTCGAGCAAACCATAGGATTAAAGCAACACATTAAAAACTGACACTAGAAAACTCACCCTGCGCAATTTCTGAAATCTAGTAATTCGGACCCCTTCGGATGTTCAAACGGGAAATTGTAAAACTTCAATATTGTTCCTAAGACCTTAAACTATATTGTGTTCAAATTTCACGAGTTTTGATCAACGTTTGATTTCCCAAATCCGATCTGGTTTCTCTGTGACTTTTCGCAAAACTGACAGCAAATACTCTTTCGCGCATTTTCTGAAATCCACCAAAAACTCCAATTTGAATTCGAAACGAAAAACTCCGAACTGAAGATTTGTTTCTAACATCTTAATCTAGGTTGTGTCAAATTTTCAAGCATTTTCATCAAGTTTTGATACTCGAAAATTCGTCGAGAAGATTCTGAGTTTTAATAATTTTTGAAAATCCTGACAGCATTCCTATGCGAATTTGATGTGGATTTTACCTTCACTTACAGTCCAAACCAATCTTCGATGTAAACATAAAAGTCGTAGATAATTATCTCAAGATTATGTCCGTAAAATTTCGTGAACTTTCATTAACATTTGTATCTTCAAATTGACCCGAACAGCCTGTGTTTTTGGAAAGAAATTCTTGACAGATTTTATCCGAAATTGATGAACGAAACTGATTTAATCCGTAAGGAATTAGTGTAACACCCCGGATTTGATAACCCAGGCCGGGATGTCACCGCCACACCTCCCTAGCAAGACGCGGTTTCTCCGAGCTTGTTAGAGAGATGCAAGGCTATGGTTTTTTCAGAATTTAAAACATTTCAAATAGCCCATTTATAAATATATAACAAAAATCATTACATAGTATTATCTAAGTTGCAGCGGAAAGTAATATTTAAATATAGATATAGCAGCGGAAATATAAATAGGGCCAACACGGCCAAAACACGGGTTATACAGGCCCGTTATGCAAGTCATGTATAAAAACGTGAGTAAACGTTCCCAAATCCCAATGCATGCTATGCTCATGTGTAAGCCTCATACTCTGAAAAGAAAAAAGAGAGCAACGGTTTGTCAGCATAAACATGCTGAGTAAGTTAACCCCTAGCATACAATAATTGGGTTTCAAAGCCTTTAATTATTTAAGAAAGAATTGACTTACATTTAGCATGATCGCAGCCACTATATAAATTAACTTATCAAGATAATGGAATTTAATTGTAGAAATCAAAGGTAAGCATGCCAAATGATCACATGTATAACTTGCAAGGCGATTAAATAAATTGATATAAACCAAAACACAATTTAGCAAGGATTTAATTAAATCTCGTATAAATTTCTCGTTTCGTTTCTTTTATAGATCACCATTCGCTAGGGCTCTTATGTCCACTAGCCTCATGGTCAATATTTCACTAGGGCCCTTACGTCCGCTAGTCATACGCTTGGGCCCTTATGTCCACAAGTCACATAATCAATATCGCGCTAGGGCTCTTACGTCCGCTAGACATACGCTTGGGCCCTTATGTCCACAAGCCACATAGTCAATATTGATAATATCTAACTTGGTCACAATTCACCAAAGTTTCAAAATAATTTTAAAAAAATGTTTTTATTTGTTTAGTCATATCTCGCAAATCATGTGTTTCTCATAGACGAGTTTTTCAACATTTCATACAAGCCGTTTCCACAGTTTACGCCATCTCAGTTTAAAAATTCATTTCAAAAGCAATCGACTTGAAATTTCTACAGTAGATCAAAAACACGCTAACGAACAACTTTCGTGTTTTAAGTTTTCCGAAGTTATGTGAGGAAATGGGTGAAATTTTACAATCTTTACAAAAGCCAAAATCTGTCATAATTGTCTACACAGCGCATTGATTTTAAAAAGAGTTTTTGATATAGCAAACGACCTCCAAAATTTATGAAATTTTACAGGCACTTAAAAGACACCAAAATAAACAAGTTTTATTAGAGGCAAATTATGCAAATTCATCACGGATTAAGTCAGATTAATCCGCTAATTTCGGTTTAAAAATCTGTCGACTTTTCCTTCTCGGACACAGCGTATTCAAAACTGGTTTTGACAATCCAAACGTTAATGAAAATGCACAAAATTTTACAGGCATGTTGACAAGACATTTATCTACAACTTTTATGTTTACACCAAAGATTAGTTTTGAACACAAGTGATAGAAAAATGCACATCAAGTTCGATCATATAATCTGTCTCAGTTTCCGAAAAGTTCACGCGCAACAGAATATTTTCGACGCGGTTTGGGGTAGCAAATCTTAATGAAAATGCATGCAATTTTACAGGGGTATTCAATACTCATAGATCTACAAATTTCATGTTTTGCACAAGTCCTAATTCGGCCTAGATCCAAGGTCAAAATGGCTAACAAGATCGAGAGTGAAATCTGCCAAGTTCTAAGCGCGAAAATAATTTCAGAGGTGTTCAGACTCGTTTTTCGGGCATCAAACTTTCACGAAAAATTATGAAAATTTTACAGAATGTATATCTATGTCTTAGGAACACTTTTTATGTTTTGCGTTTTCTCGTTTGAAGACTTTTAAGGGTTCGAAAAATTCCTCCAAGAACGCTGCGCGCGTGTGAATCTTTTGTTGACAGATTTCATCGAGTTTTCCGTTAGATTTCATGTTCGGGTTAAATTTTAGCCACCAAAAACCGTATGTAAGAATTAACTTACATGATATGAGTCCTAATCAGTCCTTGGGGTCGTCCGGAATCTACGGATTGCTACGAACGGATCTCCTCCACACGATTTCCTCTTCTTTTGGCCACGAACCGAAATCGGAAGGAAAAATCTATAGTTAGATCGAATTTTTGGATTCAAAAAGGTGTAGGGAACCTAAATAAACACTCACCAACAATTTAAAATCTTGAAACCTTGCTCCACACGCCTCCTTGCTTGGATTTCATCGTCGGGATTTCAAGAACACAAGAGGATTTGTGGTTTTTCGGTTTGAATGAGTTGGGAGGGAATATGAGAGTAAAGAGGAGTGAATTAGGGTTGTGTGATCTGATTATAGGGTATAGGATCACTTAATTTCGTCCCTAATATCCTTCCCTCCATGGTGATTGTGTTTCCATAGTCGGGGGTTGAAAATATGGCAAGAAATCTCGAAAACGCGCAAGATGATCGTAGGCTGTCCCACGGCGCGGTGGTGGCGCGGTGTAAGGCCAAACACCGCGCGGAGGGCGCGCGGCCTGGTCTGGGCCGTGCGTCCGGACTGGGCCGTGCGATCCCGTCGGGCCTTTTCTCCTCTCTTTCGGGTTTCTATCCTCCTACATTTTCGGGCTCGATTATTCCGGGTCATTCTCGGATCATGATTCCTATCTTAAATCTATTTCGACTTAAAATTGATTTCGTGTTTGAAATCTTAAGTCCGTCGGTTTCGGATTTGTCGGCTTCTAATTCGTCGTCTTTTGGCTCCCGTGCAATAATTTATTTAATTAAATTATTTTCGACTTCACGGGTTCTTGGATATTTAATTCCTTCTTGAATTAAATTTCATTTCTCATTTCATCTTTTGGAATTAAATTCCATTTCTCATTTTATCTTTAAATTATTTATTTTATTTATATATTGTATTTATTTATTTATTTATGTTACAAAATTCTCGGGTATTACAGTCTACCCCCCTTAAGAATCAACTTCGTCCTCGAAGTTGCGTTTTTAGCTTCCTCTCGAGCTAAGAACTATGGTTCTTTTTGTTTATATTAGTTTTTTTTTCTTTTTTTTTCTTTATTTATTATTTTTTTATTTTATTTTTTTTTTTGTGATTGAACTCAGAATTAAAATTTCTAAGCTGCCTACGTACCCTGTGAAGGGATCAAGCCATGACGTAGTTCAAAACAATTTGAATTTGTTTATTTATTGATTTGGGATACATAATATTCGGGTTGTTACATCCTCCCCCCCTTAAGATTACAGTTATGTCCCCATAACTGCCTATGCATTATTCTCAAGAAAGTTCGGATTTTGACCTTGTTACTCGTCAGTCTCTCCTTGCTGAAGGTTCACCAGATCTATTCTCCTTTCGATCGCCTCCTCTGGCGTTCGACATCCCCTAGCCTTGTGACCAAACTTGCCGCACTTATAGCAGGCTCCAGGCTTCGGGCACTGGCGTACCAGATGTGCATGGTTGCATCGTGGGCAGCGTGGTATGAACGCACCACGGTTGTCATCTCCTCGGTGGTTGAGACCTTTATTTTCTTTCCTTTGAGATCCATTGTTTTTCCTAGAGTTGTTATTGTTATCTTTCAGATCCTTTTTCTCAAGTCCTTGAGAGTCCTTGCTCGACTCACCATTTTCCTTACGCTTCAACTGCTGGATTCGAGCAATTGCTACAGCACGATCATAAATCGTCTGTAGGTTCGTGAATTGTCCTACTGCAAGTATCTCCCGGATACTAAGGTTCAGACCCATCTCGAATTTCTGAGCCTTGTCAGAATCGGTTGGTACTATCCTCGTAGCAAATCGTACTAGCTCCTTGAATTTGGTGTAGTACTCTTGCACTGTTTGTGCACCTTGCTTCAGGTTGATGAATTCCTCGTATTTCGCAGTCTTGGTGCTCAGTGGGTAGAATCTTTCTCTCAAGGCTTCCTTAAGTCCTTCCCAGGTGTAGGATTCTTCATCTTCTTCTGAATTCGTTCGAAGGTTTTGCCACCACTCATCGGCTTCGCCTCCTAAGTAGTAAGTCGCTACACGTATCTTCTCCTCGTCGGGGCATTTGATAGCGTCCAAGAGTTTGTCAAAGGTACGGATCCAACCCTCCAACTTGGCCGGATCGTCTTGCCCGTCATAATGGGGTGGGTTGTAGGGGTTTACCAATGCCAAGTAGTTGACTCGAGCTACTGGCGGAGGTATTGCCGCTTGTGCCCTATGCACCTCGGCATTTCCTAATGCTACGAGTACTTCTTCTACCGTCCTTAATCGTTCATCCATGTTGTTGGGAATAGGAGGCGCTCGATCTCCTACGTTCGGAGGAATCTCATTGTTGTTAGGTGCGTTTGGAAGGTAAGTGTCAGTGCCGTTTGGGCTTACCTTCCTCAGTTTTCTTCTAGGTGCCATTTTCTGTTATAGAAGCACCCGAAGATGAGTTTCTAAGTGATCAAGATCTAGGACTAAGGCAAAGTTAGTCTTTAGCAAGCGCTCCTAAGTCAAGGTCATGTCGAGTTCTAAGGTAGAAGTGTTTCTTATCACGGATAATTCACATAAAAAGAGTTAGTGTAAATATTTATGTATATATGCAATGCAATGCAATCCCCCCCGAAGCTAATGTATATTTTATATCTATCTTCCATGGATTTTAAAAATAAGTTTATTCCATGGAGGTAATATTTTTAAAATTTAAAGATAATAATAGTAGATAAAAGTCTTGGGCCTCTATATTGGGCCAAAATAATAAACATTTGGGCTTTATTTAAAAATACAGGTATTGGGCCTTAAAACAATTGGGCTTAAAAAAATTGAGCCCACAATAGTAAGTATATAAAGTATTGGGCTAAAAATAATTTCTTAGGCTTCTAAAAATTTGTGGGCTAAAAAATTTGGGCTTTAACTTCAAAATAATAATAGGGCTTTTTAAAATATATTACTAGTTTTGAAATAATAACTTTAAAAATAATAATACTTAAAAATAATAGTTTAAAAATATTCCGGGCTCTGATACCACTTTGGAATCAGATATATTCTTTAAAATAGATAGCTTTAAAATATTCTGGGCTCTGATACCAACTTGTAACACCCCGGATTTGATAACCCAGGCCGGGATGTCACCGCCACACCTCCCTAGCAAGACGCGGTTTCTCCGAGCTTGTTAGAGAGATGCAAGGCTATGGTTTTTTCAGAATTTAAAACATTTCAAATAGCCCATTTATAAATATATAACAAAAATCATTACATAGTATTATCTAAGTTGCAGCGGAAAGTAATATTTAAATATAGATATAGCAGCGGAAATATAAATAGGGCCAACACGGCCAAAACACGGGTTATACAGGCCCGTTATGCAAGTCATGTATAAAAACGTGAGTAAACGTTCCCAAATCCCAATGCATGCTATGCTCATGTGTAAGCCTCATACTCTGAAAAGAAAAAAGAGAGAAAGATTCTACCCACTGAGCTAAGACACGGTTTTGGTCACCCAGGTCGGGATGTCACCGCCACACCTCCCTAGCAAGACACGGTTTCTCCGAGCTTGCTAAAGAGATGCAAGGCTATGGTTTTTCAGAATTTAAACATTCAAACAGCCCGTTTATATAAATAATTTAAAAATAGTACATCAAAGTTGCAGCGGAAAATAATATTTACATAAGTATAATGCAGCGGAATTTAAATATAGCCAACACGGCCAGAATACGGGTTAAACATGCCCGTTCATGCAATTTCTAGTCTAACGTATCATTTACAAATAAAGCATTTCCCCAAAATTCCCATGAATGCATATGATGATGCATATATTTCGGCTCTGAAAGAAACAGGAAAAAAAATACAGTTTTGGTCAGCACTACGTGCTGAGTAAGTTAACACGTACAAGATTATGAGGTTTCAAAGCCTTTATTTAATATTTAATGAAAACATGTGCATAATTTAAATAATTCATGTAATCGCATAATTTAGAAATATGGATTCATAAGATCATCATATAGCTTGCAACGTAATTAAATAAGTGGCCATAAATTTAACAGCACAATTTATTACAGATTTAATTTGGAATTCTCGCAACTTCTCGTTTCATATCTTTTACAGATCACCACCGCTAGGGCTCTTATGTCCGCCAGCCTTACGCCTGGGCTCTTATGTCCACAGGTATCATGGTCGATCTTTTAGTTAGAGTTAATCCGTCCGCTAGCCATACGATCAGTGTTTCGGCTTTTCTCGTGCTAAAGTCTTTTGTTTGTTTTATTATTTTGTGACTGAACTTAGAATTAAGACTTCTAAGCTGCCTACGTACCCGGTGAAGGGATCAAGCCATAACGTAGTTCAAAACAATTTGAATTTGTTTATTTATTGATTTGGGATACATAATATTCGGGTTGTTACAATTAGCGTAATTTACCTCTAATAAAACTTGTTCATTTTTGAGTCCTGTAGGCGCCTGTAAAATTTCATGATTTTTAGAGATCGTTTACTTGGTCAAAAACGTGTTTTAAAAACAGTGCGCTGTTACCGGAAAGTTGCCAGATTTTGGGTTTTGAAAAGATTGTGAAATTCGACTTGTTTCCTTACATAATTTCGAGAAACTTAAAACATGAAAGTTGTTCGTAAAGATGTGTTTAAGCTTCTGATTAAATTTCAGAATTTTTGACCTTGAAATGAATTTTTAAAAAGGCGTAACATGTGACGAATTGGACTTTTCGGACTTGAGAAATCTCTAACTATGAAATGCGACGTCGAATCTTTTTATATGACAAAACATAAACTTTCGAAAAATCCCGTTCACTAGGCTGAGCCGATCTTCATACAATTATCTTTGAGACTGCCTCGTTAGTGGTCTCCCTACTATCTGAGATTGCCTCGTTAGTGATCTCCTTACTAAGCCAAAACGGCAATTGTGCACATGGCCTGCCAAAATGGCAGTCGATATACACGCCTGTCAAATTGACAGTAGATACACACGGCTTGCCAAAATGGCAACTGATACACACGGCTTGCCGGAATGGCAATCGAGATACATGGCTAGCCAAAACGGCAGTCAATACTGATATGGTTGCGGCCGCCGATTCATCGGCTAACTGATTACGATCATTGAGACTGCCTCGTTAGTGGTCTCCCATTTATTTGGACTGCCTCGTTAGTGGTCCTATAATTTTTGAGATTGACTCGTTAGTGATCTCTCTTGTGTGGTGTCCTCTTCTTAGTTATCGGGATAACATTAAAAGACTTGTGTGTGTATTTAATTAAGCTGTATTTATTTATCACGTTTTTAAATTATGCTTTCTAATTACGCCTTTAAATTTTGCATTCTAGTCTCGCATAATTAATTATGTTTTTCCGCTGCAAGTAAAATTATGAATTTTTAATATTTCAATTAAGCCTGAGTAAAAGTAAAATTTTTAAACTAATTAAATAATTTTTAAAACCCATTATTGTTATGTTAGGAATTAACTTACTCAGTATTTTATATACTGATAAAACCCGTTGTTTATTTTTCTATTACAGAGTACGGAGTATGATCATGCATCGGGGGATCACTTGGACATTTAATTATTTATTTTACATGACTTGCATACGGGCTTGTTAACCCGAGTTTTGGCCATGTCGGCCCTGTATTTTAATTTTCGCTGCAACTTATTATTTTTATTAACATGTATGGATGATATTACATTATTATTTTTAAGTAATTCCGGACTCGCTTTTAAAACTCTTTTCAATACCCATAGCCTTGCATCTCTTTAGCAAGCTCGGAGAACCCGTGTCTTGCTAGGGAGGTGTGGCGGTGGCATCCCGGCCTGGGTTATCAAATCCGGGGTGTTACAAAGTGGTATCAGAGACCGGAAAGTTTTGAAATATTATTATTATTATTATTATTATTATTATTATTATTATTATTATTATTATTATTATTATTATTATTATTATTATTCTTCGCCCAATATAGAGGCCCAAAATTTTAACTATTATTATTATTATTTTTAAATTTTTAAATTTTTATATTATTTCCATGGGCTAAATTTTTATTTTAAAACCCATGGAAAATAAATATAAACACGCATATGCATAAAATATTTTCGGAGGGGGGGATGCAATTACATGCATACACACTTGAACATTGCGCTAACCCTTTTATATGTGATGAGTAACATTCCTATTTTAAAACTTGACATGACATCGACTTAGAAGCTAACTAGAGACTAATCTTGCCTTAGTTATAGATCTCCATCATTCTTGCTTAGCGCGCCCATATCAAATCTCGGCCTTTGGCATTCATATCCTCGTACCAAAAATTTTCTTTTGTCGAAAAAAAAAAAAAAGAAACCATTTCGAACCAACACCATTTAATTATTTCTGCAACACTATTAAATCCTTAGGAATTTAATCCGTGTGCGTTATGACAGAATGGCACCTAACAACAATGAGATTCCTCAGAATATGGATGAGCGTCTAAGGAAGGTTGAGGAAGTTCTCATAGTATTAGGAAATGCTGAAGTGCAACGTGCACAAGCGGGTGTACCACCACCGGTAACCCGAGTCGACTACTTAGCCTTGGTAAACCCTTACCAACCACCCCACTACGCCGGCGAAGAGGACCCGGCTCAGCTAGAGGAATGGATACGGACGCTCGATAAGCTGTTGAACGCCGTAAAGTGTCCCGAAGGGGAAAAGGTCCATGTAGCCTCATACTACTTAGGAGGTGAGGCGGATGATTGGTGGCAAGCCACGCAAGGGAAACTGGCGGAGTACGACGAGCCCTACACATGGTCAGAATTCACGGATCTGCTTAGGAATCATTTTTATCCCATGAGCACGAAGGCTGCTATGTACGAGGAATTTCTGACACTGAGGCAAGGAGGAAAAACGGTCCAAGAATACTATAACCGTTTCAAGGAGTTGGTGCGGTTCGCGCCGAGACTGGTGCCAAGTGATGTAGAGAAGGCACAGAAGTTCGAGATGGGACTGAACCTATCTATTAGAGAGGTGATCACGGGTGAGCACTACCCTGACCTACAAGCTGTGTATGATCGTGCAGTAGCGGTTGCACGAGTTCAAGGACTGAAACGGAAAACGGCGGGTGAGACTAATAGAGGATCACAAGGAGAAGACAAGAGGAATAAGGACCATTTCCGTAGAAACTCGAACCGACCACATCAAAACGAAAATGGACGAAACAAGGGGATAGTCTTCAACCATGGTGACTATGCGCCACCATGTCCAAAGTGTGGTAAACCACACTATGCGAGAGGATGCCCTCAGTCCGGAGCATGCCTTCGGTGCAGTCGACATGGTCACCGGCTGCGCGACTGCCGGACGCGAATAGAAAACATAAACAGGAGAGATGACATGACCACTCGGCCCAAGCGACCGTAAGAAGTCTTCAAGCATCGATAACCGCATTTATTTTTGAGTTCGACTCGACAAATTGTATCCAATCAAAAATAAACAAATTCAAATTGTTTTGAACTACGTAATGGCTTGATCCCTTCACGGGGTATGTAGGCAACTTAGAAATTTCAATTCTAAGTACAGTCATTAAATAAGAAATAAAAACGACATGATATGATACAAGAAATAAAAACCAAATTTACATTAGTTCCTAGCTCACGAGAAGCTAACACACAACTTCGAGGACGAAGTTGATTCCTAAGGGGGAGAGGATGTAACACCCGAGAAATTTAATTCACGTTCAAAGGAATGGAATTAATTTCTCAAAATTAAGGAAGACGTTTATCCTTGAGGAGAGAAAAAAAAAAAAGAGAGTTAAAGTGAGGGCGCAACTTCGGGGACGAAGTTGATTCTTAAGGGGGGGTAGACTGTAATACCCGGGATTTTTACCGGCATCCAAAGGAATAAAATTTATTCCTTAATCCGATCAAGGTCGAAATACTCCGAGAAGAAGAAAATAATTTATCACAATAAATTATTGCTCGGAAATGAAACGCCGATAAATTCAAAAATTCAAAATGAAATAAAATAGTTAAAGAGGGAAAGGAAGCCCGAAGACATTCCTTGAAATCGAGTCAAAAGAATTGGAATTAAATTCAAGAAAGAAAAGAACTTTAATTCCAAGAATCCGGGAAGTCGGAAACAATTTAAATAAATAAATCATTGCACGGGAATCGAAGACGACGAATTAGAAACCGACAAATCCAAAACCGACGGATTCAAGATTTCAAATACAAAATCAATATTAAGTCGAAATGGATTTAAGATAAGAATTTATAATCCGAGAATGACCCAAAAAAAAAAAAAAAAATCGAGCCCGAAAACATAGGAACACAGAAGTCCGAAAGAGAGGAGAAAAGGCCCGACGGGATCGCACGGCCCAGTCCGGACGCACGGCCCAGACCAGGCCCGCACGCCCTCCGCGCGGTGTTTGGCTAAACACCGCGCCACCACCGCGCCAGCCACACAGCAGCTGCCAACTTGCACAATTATGTGATTTTCTTGCCATATTTTCAACCCCGACTTTGGAAACTCAATCCCGGTTGATGGAAGGTGTATATGGTCGGATTTGGAGGTCATATGGCAGATTATTTTCGAGACTCTAACCCTAGCAGCCCCAAAAAAACACTCTCCAACTCTCCAAGTTCTTCCAACACCCGAAAATCACCAACTTCGAACTTTCCGATCACTTCCCGGCGACGAAAATCGACGAAGGAGGTGTGGAGAGCAAGAGCTTTAGGATTTCAGATTTGTGGTAAGACGTTCATAAGCTTTCGTTTAAGTTTTCGAGTCCGAAAATCCGATCTAACCCTAGATTTTTACTTCCGATTCCGTTTCGGGGCCAACGGTGAGGAGACGAAGTAATTGGGACGTGTTCGTAGCAAGCGCGGGCGCCCCGATCAATCCAGAGACGTCCTAGACATCACCCACTGTAAGTTGATTCTTAATATAACCATTTTGGTGCCATGAACTCGAGCAAACCATAGGATTAAAGCAACACATTAAAAACTGACACTAGAAAACTCACCCTGCGCAATTTCTGAAATCTAGTAATTCGGACCCCTTCGGATTTTCAAACGGGAAATTGTAAAACTTCAATATTGTTCCTAAGACCTTAAACTATATTGTATTAAAATTTCACGAGTTTTGATCAACGTTTGATTTCCCAAATCCGATCTGGTTTCTCTGTGACTTTTCGCAAAACTGACAGCAAATACTCTTTCGCGCATTTTCTGAAATCCACCAAAAACTCCAATTTCGAGAATTCGAAACGAAAAACTCCGAACTGAAGATTTGTTTCTAACATCTTAATCTAGGTTGTGTCAAATTTTCAAGCATTTTCATCAAGTTTTGATACTCGAAAATTCGTCGAGAAGATTCTGAGTTTAAATAATTTTTGAAAATCCTGACAGCATTCCTATGCGAATTTGATGTGGATTTTACCTTCACTTACAGTCCAAACCAATCTTCGATGTAAACATAAAAGTCGTAGATAATTATCTCAAGATTATGTCCGTAAAATTTCGTGAACTTTCATTAACATTTGTATCTTCAAAATGACCCGAACAGCCTGTGTTTTTGGAAAGAAATTCTTGACAGATTTTATCCGAAATTGATGAACGAAACTGATTTAATCCGTAAGGAATTAGCGTAATTTACCTCTAATAAAACTTGTTCATTTTTGAGTCCTGTAGGAGCCTGTAAAATTTCATGATTTTTAGAGATCGTTTACTTGGTCAAAAACGTGTTTTAAAAACAGTGCGCTGTTACCGGAAAGTTGCCAGATTTTGGGTTTTGAAAAGATTGTGAAATTCGACTTGTTTCCTTACATAATTTCGAGAAACTTAAAACATGAAAGTTGTTCGTAAAGATGTGTTTAAGCTTCTGATTAAATTTCAGAATTTTTGACCTTGAAATGAATTTTTAAAAAGGCGTAACATGTGACGAATTGGACTTTTCGGACTTGAGAAATCTCTAACTATGAAATGCGACGTCGAATCTTTTTATATGACAAAACATAAACTTTCGAAAAATCCCGTTCACTAGGCTGAGCCGATCTTCATACAACTATCTTTGAGACCGCCTCGTTAGTGGTCTCCCTACTATCTGAGATTGCCTCGTTAGTGATCTCCTTACTAAGCCAAAACGGCAATTGTGCACATGGCCTGCCAAAATGGCAGTCGATATACACGCCTGTCAAATTGACAGTAGATACACACGGCTTGCCAAAATGGCAATTGATACACACGGCTTGCCGGAATGGCAATCGAGATACTTGGCTAGCCAAAACGGCAGTCAATATATGGCTGCGGCCGCCGATTCATCGGCTAACTGATTACGATCATTGAGACTGCCTCGTTAGTGGTCTCCCATTTATTTGGACTGCCTCGTTAGTGGTCCTATAATTTTTGAGATTGCCTCGTTAGTGATCTCTCTTGTGTGGTGTCCTCTTCTTAGTTATCGGGATAACATTAAAAGACTTGTGTGTGTATTTAATTAAGCTGTATTTATTTATCACGTTTTTAAATTATGCTTTCTAATTTTGCCTTTAAATTTTGCATTCTAGTCTCGCATAATTAATTATGTTTTTCCGCTGCAAGTAAAATTATGAATTTTTAATATTTCAATTAAGCCTGAGTAAAAGTAAAATTTTTAAACTAATTAAATAATTTTTAAAACCCATTATTGTTATGTTAGGAATTAACTTACTCAGTATTTTATATACTGATAAAACCCGTTGTTTATTTTTCTATTACAGAGTACGGAGTATGATCATGCATCGGGGGATCACTTGGACATTTAATTATTTATTTTACATGACTTGCATACGGGCTTGTTAACCCGAGTTTTGGCCATGTCGGCCCTGTATTTTAATTTCCGCTGCAACTTATTATTTTTATTAACATGTATGGATGATATTACATTATTATTTTTAAGTAATTCCGGACTCGCTTTTAAAACTCTTTTCAATACCCATAGCCTTGCATCTCTTTAGCAAGCTCGGAGAACCCGTGTCTTGCTAGGGAGGTGTGGCGGTGGCATCCTGGCCTGGGTTATCAAATCCGGGGTGTTACATGGACAACCTTAAATTTCTTCCGAGTGACCTCTATGAAAGCATTTAAAAGAAAGCAGTAAAGAAAGCATTTAAAAATCCTATCACTCGGAAGTCTTAAAAAGCATCTCTTTCCGTTAGTATAAAAGAGCCCCTGGTCTTGGTGACCAGATGCAGATCAAGAACCCCCAAGATATCAATAAGCCACAGGGCTTACAACATCTGGGTAGTTATGAGATACAAACTAAATGAAGCAGATCCACAAAGGAATCTGTTCCGGATGTACTCACTCAAGACTCAATTTTTGACTTTGGCAGAAGAAGATAGTAGTCGAAGGAATACTCAACCCTATCTTAGAAATTCACCAAGGCCTATATGTTGTTCCACTAGTATTATTTATCACATCTCATCTATACCCAAGTGGATATGAAGTTAATGCAATATCTAATAGAAGATTTCCAACACACAACAATTTTGAGAAACCAATTGATATTTGAAAATCATTCCCTAAGACAGGTACTAAACTCTCAATTAAAACACAGATCCTTTCAGTCTAGATGAGACCTAATCGCTGACTCTGCTTCTAAGCTCCCAAAATCAACCCCCAGTGGAATGTGAATTAGTCACAACTATCGAATTTACCCCTTACTCAGATCCGGATTTTATAAAGGAATTTTTGTTGGAAGTTTATTATGCAACATCAGGTTTAAATCAAGACTTCTGTGTCCAAGGGGAAGGATCCCCAAAATAATGATATGACTGCCACACTTACATAATAATATCATGCATACAAGTATATGAAAAGAAAAATAAAACACCCCAAAATATATGGTGGGGTTAGACAGAATATGATACACAGAGATGAAATAACCTGAGGTAAGAAGAATTTGGCTAAAAAGAATGCCAGAAATAGTTGGGGTTATCAGGACAGCAAACATCTGCCATTCGGTTCCCAAGTATTCTAGATGGAACGAGTTTAGACAGAAAGAATTCCAAATGACGGTGACCGCCGTCATTCAGCTCTCTTTTGTCTATGAGTGGAAGAAAAACCCACATATTTTCTTGCTGTAATATTTCTCAAATGATGTTGGTCGACATCATTTGATAGTATTGCAACTTGAATTCAGGTTTGAAATTAAGATAAAGAAAAGAAAATTGTATCTGACCAGGAATTGGCTGAGTGGCTAGTCGTATCTCGGTGAAGAGACCTTTCTCCGTATCTTCCACCAATCTCCAATCAGACCATGCAAAATAACAAGTAATAATCAATACACAGAGGACGAGCTAATCGAATCCCTGTGAAGGGACCTTTCACCAACATTGATCTGTGATATTTCTCATTACTCATTCATGCACACAATGAAAGAGAAAACATGAAAGTAAGAAAATATTTTTTGGTATTGTGTGGGTATTAATCACACAATGGATAGACGCTAGAGGGCTGAAGTGTGTAATGGATAAAATTAGATGTAATGAGCCTAAGCCCAATATACCCATGCAACTTACACAAATCAGGGAAGAAAATATTATGGAGTTTTCAAAATAAGAGAATAGTTCAATTCGAATTATTGGGGTAATTCGAATTGAGAATGCATGAAGAATGAAGTATGACCTCACCCAATTAATCCTTGCAAAGGAATGAGACATCATCTAATTCGAATTGTTGTCCAATTCGAATTGGCAACATCCTTTCCTTGCTCAAATTGACTAAGGTATTTACCTCAATAAAGGGGTGAATTCGAATTGTCCATGCAATTCGAATTAATTCGAATTGGACAATTCGAATTGAGTAAAAACAGAAAATCAACTAAGGCATGAGGGGATGACAATGGATACAATGTGGTTTTCAAGCCAATTCGAATTGTTGTGCAATTCGAATTAATTCGAATTAGATAATTCGAATTAATTCGAATTAGATAATTCGAATTAATTCGAATTAGATAATTCGAATTGGATGGAAAACACATGAAGGAAAATATTTGGTGTGCAATTCGAATTATTTGGGCAGCTCGAATTAATTCGAATTGCATCCCATTTTCTCATAACAATTTTTGTGTCTCACAAGTATGGGTTAGGTATACACTGTGCGGGTAATGATGGGTTTAGATTCACCAAATCCCTCATCTCCCATCAGTGTCATTTCACAGCCACCCTAGTGAGATTTTTTAAAATAAAAATAAACACATGTCCAGTGGGTATTGATTGGATTCAACCCTATTTCTACAAACACAAGATTCAAAGATTAAAAACCCTAAAACTTCTAAATATCTAAGAACTACAAGCATAAGATAAGAACACCTATGTTATCAAGGCAACAAGGAAACACAAATAAAACAAAAAAAAAGCATGAAAAGTAAATCCTAACAACATCTAAAAATATCTAAAACCTAAGAATAGTTGTTTGAAGCTATAAGGCACACAATCAAACCAAAAACCCACCAAACATGCATTTATTGTGTTTGAATGTCAACTAGAACATAATTAATGTAACCTAGTTGAAACAAACAAACATTCTAAGCATTTATTTCTAAAGAAAGCATTAAAGAGTGCCAAACACATGAACAACACCATTTCTGGAAATTTTTCTTGTATTGACACATTGAAAGCAAAATAAAGAACCCACAACCCTCATTAGCTTGAAGGTAGGGTTTATTCTATTTAGAAAGCATGTAAAAATTCTGGAAAATAGCTACTTTAAGGGTTACAAGAACTGCTTCTAAACTAAACTAAGATTAAAGCATGTAAAACTATACTACTTGCAAGAAAAATAAACTAAATTAAACTAAACTACCTACCTAACCCTTGAGGGGTGTTGAAACTTCCTGCTATTCTTTTTGCCTCCAAGCTGCTTTTTGGAAAAGTTCTGGGATCCTTTGTTCTGTTGTGGAAGGTCTGCTTTTATAGACAAATTTCGAAACCCTTGGTCCACCAGTGTTGTGCTCATGCTCCACAGCTTCTTTTGGATGAATTTTGAGTGAAGTTCGAATTGTCTCAGCCAATTCGAATTAATTCGAATTGTGAGATCTCTTCCTTGAGCTGGGAATGTGGCCTTCAGTTATCAATTCGAATTGTTGAGAATAATTCGAATTGGTCTTTTTCTCAAATTGGATGATGGTTTCTGCTTGGCTTCCTTGCATCTGTTGGCAATTCGAATTGTTTGTGCCAATTCGAATTAATTCGAATTGGACAATTCGAATTGTTTGTGCCAATTCGAATTAATTCGAATTGGACAATTCGAATTGCGCCTTCTTCTTGCCTTTGGGTTCATTCTCTTCATTGCCTAATTTGAATTATTCAAGCCAATTCGAATTAATTCGAATTGGCCATAGTAATTCGAATTAGCTCTTCTGCATCCCTTCCCAACACTTAACCATTCTTTGTTCTCTTCAGCAATTCGAATTTGTATGCAATTCGAATTAATTCGAATTGCACAATTCGAATTGTGCTTCAACACTTAACCAAATTTCAGTTGTGGGATTTTCAATCTTTTTCCCATCTTTTTGATTTTTGTGGGCTTTTTATTCTTTTGCCCATCTTTTCTTCCTTTTTCTTTTCTTTTTCCTTTTTTCATGTTTTTGGATTTTTCTAACACAAATACAATTAAAAATTGCATATTTTGTGTCTTTTTATCACCGGCTCAATATTTTCACAAACTCGCATTAATCTGTCGAATTCAACTGCTTTCTTATTAAAATAAGATGGAAACACGATCAAAATGTCCGTCTCAGACACGGAAATGGATTGGAAATAATGGTCAATTTTGGCCATTATCACCTAGTCATGCACTTCATACTTACAGAATTCTCTCTTAGCTTGTCCTAAGAAAGGATTTGGAATGGTTTCCTATTCTGAGATTAGGGTAAGAAAATTATACCTAAAATCATAACTAGTAAGTCTATCATTTAAAATTGGGCTTATTAAGTAAAGCCCTTTTTCAAAATCTGCTTGAGTGGTCTTACTAAGATAACACAAAGCTTTTATGTATTGAGAATACTTATGATTATCATAGATTCCATCATCCAAAATGTGGAAGGCTTCAGTTTCTTCACCCTGAATGAATAGCTCCAATGCTCTCTGAAGATTCAGAGTGATTACGAGCCAATGCACATGAATGCAAGAAACTAATCTTCTCTGGAGAGTCAGTAGAAATATTTTTAAAATCAGCGTCTTCTAAGTTGATCCTCTGAAGAACAACAGGATGATAGGAAGCGATTCTGAATGTTGTGCAAAGTGTTTTACAATGGAGCAAGTCTCTGAAGCTGCTCCGCCCTACTCGTGACAAAATCTCTCCAATAACATCATGTGGAAGATCCGTCAGTTGTAGTGCAGAGACCTCAGAAGGATGTTCTCCAATTTTAATGCTGCTTAAGCGAGTTTTAAAGAAAAAGCTTTTAGTTATGAGAAATCCAAATGTTTAACTCTACGATTTCTCAAGTAAGAACAAACTCAACAAGGATTCAAAATCATATACCCTAGTTCTAGTGGCACAATCCGGAAACAAACATTGTAGACTTAGAACAACAATGTGGAAAAATAGAATGAACTAAAGAGCTTACGGATTGTTTCCAGCCATTTCCTTCCCCGATCAAGTCTCCGAAGAGAATCCGAAACGAAAATGGTTGAGAGCGGAAGTTTTTGGTTTGTGACGGTTTCTTCTCGAGAGAGAAAAAGGAGAAAAAACTGATGAAACGTTTGGAAATGACAACTGAAAGGAATAATTGCTAAGATATAGCCGACCTATCTCTGGCTAAAAGATACAAGGGTCAAAATAGTAAATCTTATTTCTGCAGGGAGAAATGATTAAGCCTAAAATTTGCCTATTTGAGAATCTGGCTTATTAAAAAGACTGAGATAAAATAGGTGCAAAAGATAGGATCAAGTAATCATTTAATGCAAAAGGATAAAGCAAAGAGTAAGAAAACATAACATAAACACAAGACTTAGAATTAAACAAAAATTAAGAGAATGCATAATCATTCAATCAAAATCTGAATCAGTTTCTAATTCTGATTCAGATTCTATTATTCATTAAATGCTTCTCTTAATTCTTTAACCAAATTAGTAACCTCACAACACAAACAATCAATGTTTGTGGCACCATAATTATAGTGTGAAGGCTCCCTAACTAAGTCTTTGCTGTGTGGAGCTATGTAATCACAATAGCATTGATGCTCCTGTCCCAGGAAAGGGTTAGGCTCTTCTTCACTGTCGACGAAGACCCTGCTGATCTTTTCCTTAATCTTGCGGATGTGCTCTTCCTATTTAAGGATTGATCCAAGCAAGTACAACCCTTCATCAATCTCCGCAAGGCTTTCTGAACTCAGTAGAATGAAAGCTTTGATGAAGATTGAAGGGTGATGATCATCCTCTATTTGTAACACCCCGGATTTGATAACCCAGGCCGGGATGCCACTGCCACATCTCTCTAGCAAGACACGGAATCTCCGAGCTTGCTAAAGAGATGCAAGGCTATGGGTATTGCAAAAAGGTTTTAAAAACAGTCCGGAACCTATTTAAAATTTATAATAGGTATCATCCACACATAAAGTAGTAATACTAATATATCGCAGCGGAAAATGTAAAGTGGGCCGACATGGCCAAAACTCGGGATTTACATGCCCGTTATGCAAGTGTCATAAAAAAAAACGATAAAGTAATGGTTAATAATTCCATCCCCCAATGCACATGCTATGCATTACCTCCGTACTTTGAAAGAAAGAGAAAAACAACAATTTTTATCAGTATATAAAATACTGAGTAAGTCGATCCTAACATAGCAATACAAGGATTAATTAAATAATTAAAATTCCACTCCTAGACATGCGTTTACAAATTTAAAAGAAATAGTAATTTAATTGTGTGCTTGAACGTGCATTTGATCCACATTAACAATTTAATCATGATATGAAATTTAAAGACATAATTTAAATGCATAATTTAAAGACATGCATAAATAAATACTTAAAAATAATAAATCTTTTATTTTCCCCGTTCCGTAACCATTTCTCAATATTTTGGTATAGCCGGTGATCCGGCGGCCGCAGCCGTTTTGTAAGTATCTCGTTTAGCCGGTGATCCGGCGGCCAGCAGCCGTATCTGCCATACCCAGTAACACTCCGGAGCCTCGGGAAATCCATACGGACAAACCCGAGAGAGTAGGCCATGTATCTCCCGCCGAATGGCGTAATATTTCATCTAATTCTCTCGTCCATTATAGGCCCGAAGAGAAAAGCGAGAGGGGCACCCTGCAGAGCACTCACCCTCCGCCAAAGTTTCTCAAGTATCGTATAGATTTAGTATATCGGGGTTTTCAAAAGTATATATGCATCACATTTCAAATCTTTGATCATTTGTTACACAATTTCAAAATCTCTCGATTTAAAAGTCTCTTGGCGTCACAGTTTGCGCCTTTTTAATTTAAAAATCCGTTTCAAGTCGGAAAAATCTGAAATTTACATCCTAACGAACAACTTTTGTGTTTTAACTTTTTCGAAATAAGATGAGGAAACAGGTCAAAAATCGAATATAATGTGAAAACAGTTCACTGTCCCGAGACAGATTTGACACAGTACGAAAAATTGACTCTTTGACATATCAAATGGACTCCAAAAATTCCGAAATTTTAAACACATATACTAGATATGATTATCTACAACTTTCATTTAGATTGCAAAGATCAAATCGGACTAGAAAATATAGAAACAGATCCACTAAGTTCGGACATGTTCATAGGCAGGTTTCAAACACGTTTTGTCAAAACAGTTTCTTTTCGATGCGATTTGAAATAGCAAACGTTAACGAAAATGTCTGAAATTTTCACACAATCTAGATTTATGTGTTAGGATTAAAAGTCTAGTTTTAAGTTTTTCGGATTGAATCCTCGAAATATGAGTTTTAGGCCGATTTCAGAAACTGCCACATTAGGGTTTTTGATTTCGGTTTTTACGTTTCGTTTTGTTACGACTACTTTGGACGCCACTAAATCACCCGTATTGATATGGAAGGCTCAACTTACCGTGATGGTGTTCTTGGGTCGTCCTAGGGTCGCTCGGCTCGTCCAAATTTGCTACGAACGGATCTCCTCAACGTCAAGCTTCCGACTTTGGCCACGATTTCAAATCGGGAGAAGAAATCCAATGTTAGATCGAGTTTTCGGGTTCAAAAACTTACATAAAAACCTATGAACGACTTACCACAGTTTAGGACACTAAGGATCTTGTATTCCACGCCTCCTCCGTCGATTTTCATCGTCGGGAAGTGATCGGAAAGTCGTCGGGAAGTCGTCGGAAGGTGGTTTGGCTTTGGGAGAGAGTTTGGGAGGGTAGAGGGGGTTTGGAGGCTGACAAATGAGGTGAGAATAACCCTAGGTCGCCCTAATACCCTTACCCCCATTCAAAATCCACTTTCCAATGTCGGGGGGTCGAATTATGGTAAGAAATCGCCGAAAACGCGTCATTTGCCCGATTCTGGGGAGCCACGCGGGGTTGGCGTGCCTTTTGGCCAAACCCCGCCCGGCCAGCGCGCGTCTCCCGCCTGGACTGCGGTCCGGGCGGGTCCGTGCGATCCGATCCGTCGAGTCTTTTCCTCGCCTCTTTCGGACTTCTATCCTTCCACGTTTTCGCGCTCGATTTTCCGGATCATTTTCGGATTATGCTTCTCATCATAAATTTATTCCGATTCAATTCGATTTCACGTCTGAAACCTTAAGATCGTTGGATTAATTCCTATTTTTATATTCTGAAATTTACGGGTATTACAGTCTACCCCCCTTAAGAACCAACTTCGTCCTCGAAGTTGCGCTTCATCCCCTCGCGGGTTCGGGAATTGTTTGATTAAGCGATTGTATTATTGTGTGTTGTTGTTTGTTATCATTTGGCTCAACCCAGAATTGAAATTAGGATCAAGTCATTACGTAGTTCAACACAATTTGAATTTGTTTGGTTGGGGTACAAAATATTCGGACAAAACATCCGGAATTATTCGGGCCGTTACATCCTCCCCCTCTTAAGATGACAGTTATGTCCCCATAACTGCCTACACATTATTCTCAAGAAGGTTGGGGTTTTGACCTTGTTCCTTGTCAGCCTCTCCTTACTGTGGGTTCATCGTATCTATTCTCCTTTCGATTGCATCTTCTGGCGTTCGACATCCCCTAGTCTTGTGACCAAACTTGCCGCACTTATAGTAGGCTCTAGGCTTCGAGCATTGGCGCACCCAATGGGCATGGTTGCATCGTGGGCAGCGTGGTATGAAAGCACCACGGTTGTCATCTCGACTATCCGGGTTCTGTGGCTGGTCAGGTTCGGCGACTAGGTCCTCCCTTTTGGTAATATTATGAATCCGGGTCCGACACTCCCTCATCCGATGTCCCTGCCGACCACATCGAAAACATGTGCCAGGTTGAGGGCATCCCCTCACCAGGTGAGGTTGGTTACACCTTGGACATCGGGGTACGAAGCCACTACGTTTGAAGGTCATCACGTTGCTCCTCCCTTTACTGCCTCTGGGCGGTCTATTCGGGCCTGCACGAAGATGGTTCCTATCCTCTTTGTGGTTGCTATTAACCTTGTCTTGCCCCTGGTTGACTAACGCATTCCCTAAGATAACCAGAGCTTCCCCTATGGTCCTTAGGCATCCGTCTTCATTACCAGGAATAAGGGCTGCTTGCCCTCCTTGATTGGGTGCACTAACGATCTGTCTCGGTACGTTGCGTTGTCGTGGCCCTTCGTTGGTGTTGGGTGGGATGGGTGGATTGCAAGGTCTTCCTCTTGGTGCCATTCTGTCACAAAGCGTAAGGATTTGATTGTCAGGATTTAATACAGTGTTGGAAGAATAATGATTCACTGAATCAAACGGTGTTGGTAGGAGTTGTTTTGGAGTTGACAATGTTCACTTGTTGGAATTTTGTAAATTGATCCCCTTGGCGTAGGTTTATGCCGAGTTTTTCTTCTCTCTCTTTTTTGTTTTGTTTTTTTTTTTTTGGACCCGTGCGGGGTTCGCGCGGGGTTGGTGGCTTCAGCACCCGGCCACCGCGCGGCGCCTCCAGTGTGAAGAAATAGTGCTCGCGCGGGGCGCGAGCCATTTCACCCTTCCCACTCCCGAAATTCTTCCCAACTTCTTCTCAATTTCGTCCTTCCGTGCTCAGATTCTTCCGGTTTCGACTTTGATTCTTCTTTGTAAGGTATGTATCTTTTATTTTAATTTGCCAATTTCAATTTTTATGCCTTGATTTGTTAGAATTTGGGTAGATTGCGAAATTAGGGTTTTGGCATCTAAATTGGGGATTTGAAAATTCCGACTCGATTCTTGCGAATTTGTGAGTCTACATAGTACTTTGGTGCCATTTCTATTGTTTAGGAAGTATTGGTGTGTTAATATATGCTTAAGTTAGGGGACTTGTTAGAATTTTGATTTTTAGGGAAAATATGAAGTTTTCGATTTTGTCGGTATTATTGGTACGAGCGTGGTTACATTAGTGTTGTTTGTTGACACTTGGTTATTATGAGTCGTTGTTAAAGTAATTGTTTGGTTTTGTGGTTAATTGTCATGTGTTTACAAACAAATTTGAACTTAACTTATTGCGCACATAAGGTGTTCGACGAAATGTCACAATGGGTTTTTGATTTTGTTTGGGCACATTACTTGGTTTGGTTATCTCCTGATATGTATGGGTAACTATTGGGTTTGAAATCCTCCTAGATTCTTCCCATTGATCTACATGTGTTTTTTTTTTTTTTTTTTTTTTTTTGCTTATGAATTAATGTGTGGCAATTTAGCCTTACGATTGGTATTGGGTGTTCGCAGGATGTTACTTTTCCTGTGGTTCATCTTGGCGTTCCTTATGGTCCTTCCGGGGCCCAAGGGACGTGCTACGGGACGTGATTCAGCTGGTCCTAGCACTGTCGCTCCGGTGATACCGGATAGTGATGACAGTGAGTCCGAGGAGGACGAGGAGGACGAGGAGCGGGAGCCGAAGCTTAGAGGCCTCCCTGACGAGGTGCGTCCTCGCCGGCATGATAGGTTCCGTTTCTCGACGATGGCCGCCCAGGACTTCTATTTCGACGAGCTCCGTCGAAACAGGGCTTATGTTCCCGAGCGAGGCATATTTCCCGATCATATGGGCGATGACCGGATCAGTGCACTTTTGGGGCATCTCCAGTGGACCGGTCTTGCACGTCATCCCGAGGGCGTTGCCTCCGGCTATCTAGCTATGGAGGTTATCGCCAACATCAGCGGTCTTGGGGTAGATGACGACCTTTCTCGAGTCTTGGTTCGCGGTCACTACCTAGACTTCAGTGCCCGGGCGATCAACGTCTATTTTGGTTTGCCCAACGATGGCGCGTTCCGCCCACAGCCAAAGGGCCGGGTTTATGCTCCTGCCTGGGGTGTTTTGTGTACCGAGGTACCCCCGCAGACTGGGTACCCCCACGAGTTGCGGCTGAAGTCTTTGGATGCTCCCTGGCGTGTACTTGCTCAGCTTTGGTTTGGACTCGTTCGGCCGATCACCCGGAGTCATATCGTCATAGATCATGTCTTTGAGACTATTTGCTTTATTGCCCGGGGCAATAGGGTAAACGTGGGCGCTTGCATCGCGGACAACTTGAGGGGTTTACGACGAGGGCGAGGGAGCAGGGTGATCACTCACGCACACCTCATTTGTGGGCTATGCGCTGCCTAGGGGATCCGTACGTCTCCCGAGACGGACCCCTATCCTTTAGCTCTAGGTGAGCACTATCGTATTACGTCTTATGCCGCCCGATGCAGTGCTTTGCGTCGTGGAGCGCTTCGGGCTATACTGCGCCCGCAGCCTGAGGATGGTGGTTTGATTTTAGTTGTCGCTCCAGAGCAGCCACCTCCTCCACCTGTGGCTCCACAGCAGGGTGTGGTTCCACCGCAGGGTCAGGACATGACGCAGATGCTCCAGATGATGCAGGAGATGCGTATCAGTATGGATGCCGGGTTTGCGGCTGGGCAGGCCCGCTACGACGCCTTGGATGCTAGGATGGATCCTTATCAGGATCATATGGACACGCTCACTATGAGACAGGCGGAGCAGCAAGCCAACATGTCTGACATGTATGCCTACATGCGCCAGATGGATGACTACATGCGTCGCCAGTTCCCACCTCCTGATAAGTGATCTTCTGTCTTTACGGTATTCTTAGGGTGCGTAGTAGAGCAGTTTGTTTTGTTGTTTCCTTATGGGACTGTATGACGACGATTCCCATTTCCGTATTTTGTAGTTTGTGCTTCCGTTGTGATGCTCCCTAGTTATCTATTTTGGTTGTTAACTCTTGAATTGTGGTCAATCGATGACTTGGGATTTCAGGGTTTAGGGTACTCCCGTTTGATTGACATTTATATGGGTTGTTTGCTTATTAATACTTTGTACCTTTGTTTTATTGAATCCTCTACCATCCGTTTGGATATGGAGGGCGGTCTTAAATACGTATATATATATATGGGTAATCGAAGTAGAATATGATATAAATGCTTGTATTTTATTGCTCAATAATAAAAAAAACGTTATTTGATACAAGCTGTAGGAATCACAAAGATAGGAATAGTTCGGAACATAGGAACGGTAATAGTAGAAATAATGCGGTAAAAATCCCTAAGCCGAGGGAGTGTAGGTGGTTGGGTCCTCCATGGGATCATCCTCATCACTCGACTCCTCAATGGTACCCCAGCCAAGGGGTCCATGGAATACTGGGCTTGCTGGCCAGTTGGGCCCAGCGGCAGGAGCAGGATCAACAACATCAACTGGAGGTTGGACGGCTGTGGGGACAGGGACAAGATCGACAACGGGGCTAGCTGCAGGAGGAACCCCCGGGTGGAGAGGGGCAGGTGGAAGTAGATCCTCCCTCAGATGATGCACCCTCTTGGCCCAGATTAGTTAGGTGGCCCAGGTTAGCTCCCATTTGTTCTACCCTTAGTCTGAAATTGTTCACGTTTTGAGGAGATTCGAGGTGTGCTTCAATCAACCTCATTAGTAGGTTGATCATGTTCACGTTTGAGGCGGCCATCTAATTTCAACAAGGAGGTTAGAGTCAGGACGTGTTTCGAATAAAAGTCACGATATGCAGGAATTTAAATCTATATGAATATGCACATGCAATCCCCTCCCCAAACAAAAATTTAGTTTTGTCCATGTGTTTTAAAATAAATTTTCTAACTAAAAAAAAGTTGGGTCTCTATATTGGACCCAGATTTTAATAATTATTTGGTTTTAAAAAAAAGATTGGCTAAGTAAGAAAAAAAAATAGTGGGCTAAAAATAATACTAGTGATTTTTAATAATAGGTTAAAAAAAAAGGAGTATAATACTAGTGTTTAAAAAGAATAATAATAGTAGCTTTAAAATAATGAGAATAATAATAGTAGCTTCAAATTACATTCCGGGCTCTGATACCAACTTGTAACACCCCGGATTTGATAACCCAGGCCGGGATGCCACCGCCACATCTCTCTAGCAAGACACGGAATCTCCGAGCTTGCTAAAGAGATGCAAGGCTATGGGTATTGCAAAAAGGTTTTAAAAACAGTCCGGAACCTATTTAAAATTTATAATAGGTATCATCCACACATAAAGTAGTAATACTAATATATCGCAGCGGAAAATGTAAAGTGGGCCGACATGGCCAAAACTCGGGATTTACATGCCCGTTATGCAAGTGTCATAAAAAAAAAACGATAAAGTAATGGTTAATAATTCCATCCCCCAATGCACATGCTATGCATTACCTCCGTACTCTGAAAGAAAGAGAAAAACAACAATTTTTATCAGTATATAAAATACTGAGTAAGTCGATCCTAACATAGCAATACAAGGATTAATTAAATAATTAAAATTCCACTCCTAGACATGCGTTTACAAATTTAAAAGAAATAGTAATTTAATTGTGTGCTTGAACGTGCATTTGATCCACATTAACAATTTAATCATGATATGAAATTTAAAGACATAATTTAAATGCATAATTTAAAGACATGCATAAATAAATACTTAAAAATAATAAATCTTTTATTTTCCCCGTTCTGTAACCATTTCTCAATATTTTGGTATAGCCGGTGATCCGGCGGCCGCAGCCGTTTCGTAATTATCTCGTTTAGCCGGTGATCCGGCGGCCAGCAGCCGTATCTGCCATACCCAGTAACACTCCGGAGCCTCGGGAAATCCATACGGACAAACCCGAGAGAGTAGGCCATGTATCTCCCGCCGATTGACGTAATATTTCATCTAATTCTCTCGTCCATTATAGGCCCGAAGAGAAAAGCGAGAGGGGCACCCTTGTAATACCCCAGATTTTTATCAACGTCCAAAGGAATAAAATTTATTCCGATCAATGTCGAAATATCTCCGAGAAGAATAAAATAATTTATCACAATAAATTATTGCTCGGAAATGAAACGCCGATAGATTCAAAATTCAAAATGGAATAAAAGAGGGAAAGGAAGCCCGAAGACATTCCATGAATTGAGTCAAAATAATTGGAATTAAATTCAAGAAGGAAAAGAATTTTAATTCCAAGAACTCGTGAAGTCGGAAGAAATTTAATTACACAAGTTATTGCACGGGAGTCAAAAGACGACGAATTGGAAGCCGACAAACCCGAGACCGACGAACTTAGGATTTCAAACATGAAATTCATTTGAGTCGAGATAAATGTAAGATAAGAATTTATAATCCGAGAATGACCCGAAAAATCGAGCCCAAAAATGTAGGAGGATAGAAACCCGAAAGAGAGGAGAAAAGGCCCGACGGGATCGCACGGCCCAGTCCGGACGCACGGCCCAGACCAGGCCGCGCGCTCTCCGCGCGGGGTTTGGCCTAACCCCTCGCCAACACACAGTGGCTGCTACACTTGCACATTTTGGCGATTTCTTGCCTTATTTTCGATATCCGACTATGGAAACTCAATCACGAATGGGGGAAAGGTATTATGGACGAAATTTGGCTGATTCTAATACCATTATTCAGATCCTAACCCTTTAGTTCATTCCTCAACACCCCATATTCTCTCTATTGTTCTCCCAAAACCGAAAACCCCAAAATCCCTTGCGTTCTTGAAGTGCCGACGACGAAATCCGAACAAGAGGGACTTGAGAAGGAGAAGACAGTCCCCTAGGACGTTGGTAAGTGGTTTTTGAGTTTATCCAACCATTTTTGAATCCAAAAATCTGATCTAACTAAGGATTTCTACTTGCGGATTCGGTTCGAGGACGTTGGAAGAGGAAACCGACTTGAGGAGATTCGTTCGTGACATCCCGTGGATTCCGGACGACCCTGTGACCTCCTAGACATCATTCCCACTGTAAGTTAATGCTTACTTGGTTTTGGGTGACGTAAAATGTAACCAAACATAGAGATTTAGTAACTCTAAAATCTGTCAACACGAAAAACCCCCGGCGCAACGATTGTGTGCGAATTTTTCGAACCCCTAAAACTGCTCAAATGGAAAAACTCAAAACATGAAAAACGCTCCTAAGACATAGATCTAGTTCGTGTAAAATTTTCATAATTTTTCATTGAGGTTTGGTATCTGAAAACGGCCGAGGAAGAACCTGCCTTGAGAGTCGAACGTGAAACTGTGACAGATTTGAAATCGGACCAAAACCCCTATTTCGAGAGTTCAAACCCAAAAACTTAAAACTAGACTTTTAATCCTAACATATTAATCTAGGTTGTGTAAAAATTTCAGACATTTTCGTCGAGGTTTGCTATTTCAAATCGCATCGAACACAAACTGCTTTGACAAGACATTTTCGAAATCTGCCTGTGAATATGTCCGAACTTGATGAACCTGCTTCTATATTTTCTAGTCCGATTTAATCTTTGAAATCTAAATGAAAGTTGTAGATAATCATGTCTTGTATGTGCGTTTTCAGAATTTTTGGAGTCCATTTGATATGTTAAAAAGTCGATTTTCTAAACTGTGTCAAACCTGCCACTGGGCAGAGAATTATTTTTGCATTAAACTCGATTTTTGACATGATTCCTCAACTTATTTCGAAATTGTTAAAACACGGAAGATGTTTGTTAGGGTGTTTTGCATAAACTGTGAAATTTTCAGATTTTTCGGACTTGAAACGAATTTTTAAATTAAAAAGGCGTAAACTGTGACGCCAAATGACTTTTAAATCGAAAGATTTTGAAAATTCGAAACGAACGATCAAAGACTTGAAATACGATACATCTATACTTTTGTAAAACCCCGATACATTAAAACTAAATGATACATGAGATACTTGGGTGGAGGGTGAGTGCTCTGCAGGGTGCCCCTCTAGCCTTTCTCTTCGGGCCTATAATGGACGAGAGAAATTAGATGAGATATTACGTCAATCGGCGAGAGATACATTGCCTACTCTCTCGGGTTTGTCCGTATGGAATTCCCGAGGCTCCGGAGTGTTACTGGGTATGGCAGATACGGCTGCTGGCCGCCGGATCACCGGCTAAACGAGATACTTACGAAACGGCTGCTGGCCGCCGGATAACCGGCTAAACGAGATACTTACGAAACGGCTGCTGGCCGCCGGATCACCGGCTAAACGAGATACTTATGACACGGCTGCGGCCGCCGGATCACCGGCTATACAAAATATTAAGAAATGGTTACGTAACGGGGAAATAAAAGATTTAATATTTTTAAGTATTTATTTAATTATGCACGTCTTTAAATTACCCCCTTTAAATTATGTCTTTAAATTTTCATATCTTATGAAATTGTTATTATGGAGTAATGCATGTTCAGATATACAATTAAATTATTTACTTTAAAATTTGTAAATGGAATATTTTTGTATGCATGCCTAGGAGAAAAATTTAATTATTTAATTAAACCCCTTTTTCATGTGTGTTAAATTATGAACGTGTGGAAATCCTTGTCTTTTAATTTGTGTAATTGAATTATTATTAGTAGATGAATTAAAATTTAAATCATGTCTCGTATGCATACGTTTTCCTTAAATTTAATTAAAGATTTTGAAACCCCTTGATCATAGTAGGTGTTAACTTACTCAGCACGTTTTTGCTGACCAAACCATATTTTTTTTCCTTTTTCTTTCAGAGTATGAGGATTATGCATCATCATATGCATACATGGGAACATTCGGGAAACACTCCATTTTAAATTCCTGCATTTAATTACGACTTGCATGAACGGGGCCTGTTTAACCCGTGTTTTGGCCATGTTAGCCCATTATTTACATTTCCGCTGCATTACAATTATATGTATGTAAATATTATATTCCGCTGCAATTTTGATATTATTATTTTTAAATTATATTACAATGGGCTGTTTGAATGATTTAAATTCTGAAAAACCATAGCCTTGCATCTCTTTAGCAAGCTCGGAGAAATCGTGTCTTGCTAGGGAGGTGTGGCGGTGACATCCCGGCCTGGGTTATCAAATCCGGGGTGTTACAACCCTGCAGAGCACTCACCCTCCGCCAAAGTTTCTCAAGTATCGTATAGATTTAATATATCGGGGTTTTCAAAAGTATATATGCATCGCGTTTCAAATCTTTGATCATTTGTTACACAATTTCAAAATCTCTCGATTTAAAAGTCTCTTGGCGTCACAGTTTGTGCCTTTTTAATTTAAAAATCTGTTTCAAGTCGGAAAAATCTGAACTTTACATAGTAAACCAAGAACATCCTAACGAACAACTTTCGTGTTTTAACTTTTTCGAAATAAGATGAGGAAACAGGTCAAAAATCAAATTTAATGTGAAAACAGTTCACTGTCCCGAGACAGATTTGACACAGTACGAAAAATTGACTTTTTGACATAACAAATGGACTCTAAAAATTCCGAAATTTTAAACACATATACTAAGAGAGCAGGTTCAAGATTGAGCATGAAGTTTCCTGCGTCTTTACATCTCTGCATAACCTGTCTGTAGTGGCTATCATGATTCGCTTGACTACATTTGCTCTCCTCCAGACTGCAGGCACTTGACTTGCTCTGAAAAATTTCTTGCAGGGTGGGGCTATCCTTGCCACATCCTTCAGTTCCTCCTTCCCCAGTCTTGATAAGATATCTCCCAAAACTTCATCAGGGAGATCTAAGATGGAAGTCCTAGCATTAGGGGCTACTGCGGCCATTCTAAATTTTCTGATGAAGGTTTGATGGATAATTTTCTGATGTGAAAGTGTTTGAGAATGATGGGAGAAAAAAAATCGAAAGGATTTTATAGCAGAAAAATTGAATTCTGCCATAATTTCAGGCAGTTGAAACGACGTGTGATGGTTAGTGAAGAGGAAGAAGAGAAGTCTGAAAAGGGTATTTTGGTCCTGAGGAGTTTGAAAAATCTATCCGTTTCCAATTCCCAAACTCTCGCTTTGTTACTAACAATGCGTGATTATGAAAACTGTTTCTCGCTTTGTAATTTACAAGGCGAGAAAGAATTCTTGTGTACTTTAAAGAGAAAATGGTCACGCTTTGTAATTTAACAAAGCGTAGACATCAAGCTCTGAAAATATATGAACAAAGCGAGACAAAATGAAATAAAGATGAGATAGATAAATTTGCTCATAGTAATGAAAACTCGAACTTATCACCTCGCTTCATAAATTTGACAAAGCGTGAATGATAAATTCATCAAAACTCTATTATCAATTACTTAATACTCAAAACCTGGTTGAAGACATCCTTCTTATCATGCTCCAATCCATCACAGCTTCATTTCTAAAATTCCTGAAAAACAAGAATACATAAAATTAAAAATAAAGCAAAAAATCATAGAAAAAAGGAAAATACTATTCAGTTAACCTGGATAGTATCCATTTTTTTTTTCAAAAGTAAATCTAGAAAACTAAGGATTATCCGAATATTCAGTTTGGATATTTAAATCTTGTTGACCAATATATTCTTTAAGCCTGTGTCCATTTACAGTCTTTTCTCCTTCACTAAGCATGATTGTGACTGCTCCATTATCATGAACAGCTACAATAGGGAATGGACCTGTCCACCTTGATCTGAGCTTTCCTGGACACAATTTCAAACGAGAGTTATAAAGTAAAACCAATTGCCCAACATAAAATTCCTTATGTTTAATTTTTGAATCATGAATTTTCTTGGTTCGATCTTTATAAATCTTGCTACTTTCATAAGCTTCCAGTCTCATCTCCTCCAATTTTGATAGATCAAATTTCCTCTTCTCTTGTCCCGATTGGATATCCATATTGAGCATCTTAATAGCCCAGTATGCTCTAAATTCTAACTCAACTGGAAGATGACAAGCTTTACCAAAAACTAATCTGTAAGGAGACATTCCTATAGGAGTCTTGAAAGCAGTTCTATATGCCCATAAGGCATCATCAAGTTTCTTGGACCAGTCTTTTCTTGTAATATTCACAGAAGCTTACAGAATATGCTTGATTTCTCTGTTGGATACCTCTACTTGACCACTTGTTTGAGGATGATAAGGTGATCCAACTTTATGATGCACTCCATACTGCTTGAGTAATTTCACAAAAAGTTTATTCACAAAGTGAGATCCCCCATCTGAAATTATGGCACGTGGGGCCCCAAACCTTGTAAAAATATTCTTTTGAAGAAACTTGGTCACTTGTTTAGCCTCATTATTAGGTAAGGCTACTGCTTCTACCCATTTTGAGACATAGTCCACTGCTACTAAAATGTAATGATTTCCATACGAAGGGGGAAAAGGTCCCATAAAATCAATTCCCCAGACATCAAATACTTCTACTTCCAAGATTCCTTTTTGTGGCATTTCTTCCCTCATTGAAACATTTCCCAATCTCTGGCACCTGTCCCACATCTTATTAAATTTCTGACAATCCAAAAAGATAGTTGGCCAAAAGAATCCACAATCTAAAACCTTTCTTGCAGTTCTTGCTGGGCCATGATGGCCTCATAAGGGATTCTCATGGCATTTCCTAACAATTTGAAGACCTTCTTTTTCGTGAACACAACGCCTAATAACATGATCTGAACAAAATTTAAATCGGAAAGGATCATCCCATTAGTATTTCTGAATTTCTCTGAAAAATCTAGATTTCTGATGTGAATCCTTAAATTTTGGAACAATTTTACAAGCCAAGAAATTAGCAAAATCTGAAAACTAAGGACAATCAAATTGATGCAACTGCAAAGCATACAATTGTTCATCTGGAAATTTATCATTCACAGCTTCTTCCTTCTCTGTTCTTTCTTCCAACCTTGAAAGATGATCTGCTACTCCATTATCTTTCCCTCTTCTGTCTTTAATAACAATATCAAATTCTTATAACAGTAAAACCCATCTTATCAACCTAGGTTTAGCTTCTTGCTTTGAGAAAAGATACCTCAATACAGAATGGTCTGCGTAAACTATAGTTTGAGCTCCAATGAGATATTGTCTAAACTTATCAAAGGCAAAAACTACAGCATACATTTCCTTCTCTGTTGTGGTGTAGTTGATCTGAGCATCATTAAGAGTGTGGCTTGCATAATATATAACATGGTGCTTGCCTTCTTTATGCTGCCCCAAAACTGCACCTACAGCATTATCACTGGCATCACCCATAAGTTCAAATAGAAGACTCCAATCAGGAGATTGAACTATAGGTGCAGTGATAAGCTTATCTTTCAGAGTTTTAAAAGCATCTAAACAATCTTCATCAAAGTTGAATGGTATATCCTTATGGAGAAGGTTACATAGGGGTCTTGCTATTTTAGAAAACTCCTTAATGAACCTTCTGTAGAAACCAGCATGTCCAAGAAAACTCCTTACTGCCTTAATTGTCTTAGGAGGTGGTAAATTTGCTATAACAGAAACTTTGGCTCTATCAACCTCTATTCCTGCTCTGGATACTTTGTGGCCTAGTACAATGCCTTCTTGGACCATGAAGTGACACTTTTCCCAATTAAGAACCAGGTTAGTGTCTTCACATCTCTGCAAAATTTTTGACAGATTTATTAAACAGTCCTCAAAATCATTGCCATAAACACTAAAATCATCCATAAATACTTCAATGCATTTTTCAATAAAATCAGAAAAGATACTCATCATTCATCTTTGGAAAGTAGCAGGAGCATTACATAAACCAAAAGGCATTCTTCTGTAAGCAAATGTTCCATATGGACAAGTAAAAGTTGTTTTTCTCATGATCTTCACTAGCAATTACTATTTGATTATAACCAGAATATCCATCCAAGAAACTATAAAATGGTCTACCTGAGAGTCTTTCTAACATTTGATCAATAAAAGGTAATGGAAAATGATCTTTCCTTGTGGCAGTATTTAATTTCCTATAATCAATACAAACTCTCCAACCAGTTACTGGTCTTGTGGCTACTTCATCACCATGCTCATTAGTTACAATACAAATACCTCCCTTTTTAGGTACAACTTGTGATGGACTTACCCTTTTGCTATTAGAAATAGGATAGATAATACCTGCATCCAGAAGCTTGATTACCTCCTTTCTGACAACTTCTTGCATTGGTGGATTTAACCTTCTCTGTGGTTGTCTGGATGGTTTGTACTCATCTTCCATCAGAATGTTGTGCATACAAATATGAGGACTAATGCCTTTAATATCGGCTATAGTCCAAGCAATTGCCTGAATATGACTCTTAAGCGTACACACTAGAGCTTGTTCTTGTTTTTCACTCAGTTTGGATGAAATTATTACCGGAAGTTTCTTTTGTTCTGCCAAGAAAGCATACTTAAGATGTTCTGGTAATACTTTAAGTTCAAGCTCTGGTGGATTTTCTATTGATGGAATCAATTTACTTCTAGTTTGCATTTCCAATTTTAAACCAGGTCCTTCTTCTGGAGGATCTGTTTTGTCAATGTCATCCTCAGATTGCTCTGAAGATGTCACATCCTCACTTTCTGATCCGTCTTTGATTTCACCAGTCTCAGGATCAGCGAATCTAACTGTAATACCCAGGGTTTTTACAACGCCCAAAGAAACGAAATAAAATTTATTTCCGAGAAGAAAATAATTTATTACAATAAATTATTGCTCGGAAATGGTGTGACCGATAAATTCAAAGAATTCGAACCCAAATTTTGGTCAAGTCGAAATGGAATGAAAGAGGGAAAGGAAGCCCGAAGATATTCCATATATTAATCCCAAAAGAATTGGAATTAAATTCAAGAAGGAAAAGAATTTTAATTCCAAGAACCCGTGAAGTCGGAAATAATTTAATTAGATAAATTATTGCACGGGAGCCACAGGACGACGAATTCAAGCCGACGGATTCGAACTCGACGAATTCTTGATTTCAAATATGAAATTCATTGGAGTCAAAATAAAATTTAGAAAGGAATCGTAACCCCAGAAATGACCCGAAAAGTCGAACCAAAAATGTAGGGGATAGAAACCCGATCGAGAAAAGAAGAAAAGACCCGACGGACCACGCGGACCGCCGAACCGGCCGGTCCGGCCGGCCCGCGCTCTCCGCGCGCCGCCGCGCGGCCACCGCGCGGACGGAGGAGTCGCGACTCCAGGGCAGACCACGCGTGCTCCGCGCGGATAAAGGCCTATGTGCGCGTCACCAGCGCGCCAGAGGTGCAGGAGGTGTAAACTTTCCTTCCATGGCGATTTTCTTGCCAAAAATCCAATCCCTATCGAGGGCAACCGGATCACAGCCTTTGGGGAAGGCTTAAGGGCGGATTGGGGCGCCCTCATTCTCAATTGGACAGAAAACAAAAGCCTCACCCTCTCAAATTCTCCTCTCCAAGCCAAAATCCCTCCGAGACCACTTTCCGGCGAGTATTCCGGCGACGACGAGGCAAACGGGACGAGGCCTCTGCTTCCTAGACCTTTGGTAAGCCATAGATTAATGTTTTAGTTCGTCCATAACACTTAGAAACTCAAAATCTAACCCGTTTCCTTTACTACGATTTCACGCCGGAAAACGAACGAAAAGCGATCGGAGAAGTTGGCCGTTCGTCGCGACCCTAGGTTCTCCGGGAACCCTTTTCAGCGACCCCATCCTCATTCTAAGTAAGTTAACACCTTACTCACAAATTTTCGTGGTTGTTTGTTGTTTAAATCTCGAGATATAGGCTTGTAACAAAAATCGGTTTTCAAAAACCCTATTTTCGTCCAATTTTAAAGACTCGCCAAAAACTCGACCTTCGGGAATTCAAACCGAAAACTTTTCAACATAAAAGTTGTTCCTAACACCTTTATCTATCTTGTGTCCAAATTTCAGCCATTGACATTAAGTTTTGCTATCCCAATTTTCGCCATGAACTTTCTGTTTCAAACCGAACGATTTAAATCTGTGACAGATTCCTTCATCCAACTTGATGCATGTTTTTCACCCATTTTTCGAAGGATTTAACTTTGCATATCTAAACAAAAGTTGTAGATAATTGTGTCTAGATTATGCCTACAAAATTTCACGAATTTTGGTGTTCATTTGATATGTCAATCGGCCAAGTTTTTAAAACTGTTTTGAATTCGTTTTAAGGGCCATGAGTATGCAGTGAGTTGCACACGATTTTTGAGTACCAAGAATTCATTATTTCCAAAAACTTAAAACATGAAAGTTGTTCCTTAATGTGTCGTGTAGTTACTGTAAAAATTTCACATCGATTGGTTTTGAAATGAATTTTTAATCGGCGTTACACGAACCTGTGACGAAAACAGTTTTTAAGACGTAAATTATTCTTTGCAATAAACTCAAATTTAACTCACTTCGGAACCTTATTTCCAAAAACTTAAAACATGAAAGTTGTTCGTGTGTGTGTTTTTGAATTACTGGCCAAGTTTCAGAATTTTTGGAGAAAGGACGAATTTTAAATTAAGAAAGGCGTAAACTGCCTCGAATAGGATTTTTTCGAACTTGAGAAAACTCGAACTATGAAAACGCGATATCGATCCTTTGATAACTTTGAAATACGAACTTTCGAAAAATCCCGTTCACTAGGCTGAGCCGATCTTCATACTACCATTATCTTTGAGACTGCCTCGTTAGTGGTCTCCCTTTATTTGGACTGCCTCGTTAGTGGTCCTACGATTATTGAGACTGCCTCGTTAGTGGTCTCCTTACTATGCCAAAACGGCAGTTGTGCACATGGCCTGCCAAATCGGCAGTGGGAAATACACGGCCTGCCCGAGTGGTAGTGAAACCGTTTGAAAGGCCTGTCAAACGACAGTTGATATACATGCCTGTCAAATTGACAGTAGATACACACGGCTTGCCGAAATGGCAATCGAGATACATGGCTAGCCAAAACGGCAGTCAATACTGATATGGCTGCGGCCGCCGGTTCACCGGCTAACTGATTATGATTTTTGAGATTGCCTCGTTAGTGATCTCTCTTGTGTGGTGTCCTCTTCTTAGTTGCGGGATAAAATATAAAAGACTTGTGTGAGTGTTGATTACGCGTAAATCTTTTGTATCATGTTTTTAAATTACGCATTTAAATTACGTCATTAAATTATGCCTTTAAATTCCGCCTTTAAAATTTAGTCTTTTAAATTATGCATTGTCATCTTGAATAAATTAAACATGTTTTCCGCTGCGAATAAAATATGGATTTTAAAAAGTAATGCATGACAAGTGAATCTTTGGATTTAAACACATGTAACCCCTTAAATTGCTTTGTAAGGGCTTAACTTACTCAGTATTTTATATACTGATAAACCCCGTTGTTCATTTTCCCATTACAGAGTACGGAGCATGATCATGCATCGGGGATCACTTTGGTATTTAATTATTTGTTCTACATGACTTGCATACGGGCTTGTTAACCCGAGTTTTGGCCATGTCGGCCCTGTATTTAATTTCCGCTGCAACCTATTATTTTTATTATAATGTATGGATGATATTACATTATCATTTTTAAGTAATTCCGGACTTGCTTTCAAACTTTTTCCAACACCTATAGCCTTGCATCTCTTTAGCAAGCTCGGAGGAACCGTGTCTTGCTAGGGAGGTGTGGCGGTGGCACCCCGGCCTGGGTTATCAAATCCGGGGTGTTACAGAGTGGTATCAGAGCCCGGAAATATTTTTAAATTATTATTATTTCTGGCCAATATAGAGGCCCAAGGATTTTTAAACAAATATTAATATTATTTTTAAGTCTTTAAGTACCATTATTATTATTTAAATTTTAAGTTTCATTTCCATGGAACAAAATTTATTTGAAACCCATGGAAAATATTTACATATGCATAGAAATTTTTCCAACAAGTTTTTAAAGTCACGAAAATATTTTTTCGGTGTTGGGGTAGCATTGTATAAGCATACATGCATTCGCATACATACATACATGAATATCGTGCTAATTTTTTTTTATGTGAATTAACAGTGCCAAAACTCTTACCTTCAAATTGGTCATGACCTTGACTTAGAAGCGTTTGCTTTAAACTAATTCTGCCTCAGTCTTATAATTTGATCACCTAAGTTTAGCATTCTCCTATCTATTACCTCTTTCCAATCCTACCTTATAGATTTTCTTGAACGCTAACTTGCCTTAGATTAGAAACTCATCTTCACGTGCGTTGATAACAGAGAATGGCACCTAAGGGAAAATCGAGAAAGGAAATCCCAAACAACACTAACGCTGACCTCCCCAACACACCGAACCATAATGAGATCCCTCAGAACGTAGGAGGGCGAGTGCCTCATGTTCCCAACAATATGGATGAGCGTCTAAGGACTGTCGAGGAAGTTCTCGTAGTATTAGGAAATGCTGAAGTGCAACGTGCACAAGCGGGTGTACCACCACCGGTAACCCGGGTCAACTACTTAGCCTTGCTAAACCCTTACCAACCACCCCACTACGTCGGCGAAGAGGACCCGGCTCAGCTAGAGGAATGGATACGGACGTTCGATAAGCTGTTGAACGCCGTAAAGTGTCCCGAAGGGGAAAAGGTCCACGTAGCCTCATACTACTTAGGAGGCGAGGCGGATGAATGGTGGCAAGCCACCCAATGGAAACGTGCAGAGTACGACGAGCCCTACACATGGTCAGAATTCACGGATCTGCTTAGGGATCATTTTTATCCCATGAGCATGAAGGCTGCTATGTATGAGGAATTTCTGACACTGAGGCAAGGAGGAAAGACGGTCCAAGAATACTATAACCATTTCAAGGAGTTGGTGCGGTTCGCGCCGAGACTGGTGCCAACTGATGTAGAGAAGGCACAGAAGTTCGAGACGGGACTGAACTTATCTATTAGAGAGGTGATCACGGGCGAGCACTATCTTGACCTACAAGCTGTGTATGATCGTGCAGTAGCGGTTGCACGAGTTCAAGGACTGAAACAGAAACCGGTAGGTGGGACTAAGCAAGGACCACAAGGACGATACAAGGGGAATAAGGACCACTCCCGTAGAAACTTGGACCGACCACGTCAAAACGACAATGGACGAAACAAGGGGATAGTCTTCAACCATGGCGACTATGCGCCACCATGTCCAAAGTGTGATAAACCACACTATGCGAGAGGATGCCCTCAGCCTGGAGCATGCCTTCGGTGCGGTCGACATGGTCATCGGCTGCGTGACTGCCGGACGCGAATAGAAAATATAAACAAGAGGGAGGACGTGACCACTCGGCCCAAGTAACCGTAAGAAGTTTTCAAGCATCGACAAACTACATTTATTTTTGAGTACGACTCTAAGAATTGTATCTAATCAAAAATAAATGAATTCAAATTGTTTTGAACTACGTAATGACTTGATCCCTTCACAGGGTACGTAGGCAACTTGGAAATTTCAATTCTGAGTTCAGTCAAATAATAGCAAACAACAACACACATTAATACAATCACGCAACCAAACAATGTCCGAGCTCGCGAGGAGCTAACGCCCAACTTCGAGGACGAAGTTGATTCCTAAGGGGGAGAGGATGTAACACCCGAGAAATTTAATTCACGTTCAAAGGAATGGAATAAATTTCTTGTGGAAGACGTTTATCCTTAAGGAAAGTAGATGGAAATACCCCAACATTAAATTGAGCCCAAAAGAAAGCGAGGGCGCAACTTCGGGGACGAAGTTGATTCTTAAGGGGGGTAGACTGTAATACCCAGGGTTTTTACAACGCCCAAAGAAAAGAAATAAAATTTATTTCCGAGAAGAAAATAATTTATTACAATAAATTATTGCTCGGAAATGGTGTGACCGATAAATTCAAAGAATTCGAACCCAAATTTTGGTCAAGTCGAAATGGAATGAAAGAGGGAAAGGAAGCCCGAAGATATTCCATATATTAATCCCAAAAGAATTGGAATTAAATTCAAGAAGGAAAAGAATTTTAATTCCAAGAACCCGTGAAGTCGGAAATAATTTAATTAGATAAATTATTGCACGGGAGCCACAGGACGACGAATTCAAGCCGACGGATTCGAACTCGACGAATTCTTGATTTCAAATATGAAATTCATTGGAGTCAAAATAAAATTTAGAAAGGAATCGTAACCCCAGAAATGACCCGAAAAGTCGAACCAAAAACGTAGGGGATAGAAACCCGATCGAGAAAAGAAGAAAAGACCCGACGGACCACGCGGACCGCCGAACCGGCCGGTCCGGCCGGCCCGCGCTCTCCGCGCGGCCACCGCGCGGACGGAGGAGTCGCGACTCCAGGGCAGACCACGCGTGCTCCGCGCGGATAAAGGCCTATGTGCGCGTCACCAGCGCGCCAGAGGTGCAGGAGGTGTAAACTTTCCTTCCATGGCGATTTTCTTGCCAAAAATCCAATCCCTATCGAGGGCAACCGGATCACAGCCTTTGGGGAAGGCTTAAGGGCGGATTGGGGCGCCCTCATTCTCAATTGGACAGAAAACAAAAGCCTCACCCTCTCAAATTCTCCTCTCCAAGCCAAAATCCCTCCGAGACCACTTTCCGGCGAGTATTCCGGCGACGACGAGGCAAACGGGACGAGGCCTCTGCTTCCTAGACCTTTGGTAAGCCATAGATTAATGTTTTAGTTCGTCCATAACACTTAGAAACTCAAAATCTAACCCGTTTCCTTTACTACGATTTCACGCCGGAAAACGAACGAAAAGCGATCGGAGAAGTTGGCCGTTCGTCGCGACCCTAGGATCTCCGGGAACCCTTTTCAGCGACCCCATCCTCATTCTAAGTAAGTTAACACCTTACTCACAAATTTTCGTGGTTTTTTGTTGTTTAAATCTCGAGATATAGGCTTGTAACAAAAATCGGTTTTCAAAAACCCTATTTTCGTCCAATTTTAAAGACTCGCCAAAAACTCGACCTTCGGGAATTCAAACCGAAAACTTTTCAACATAAAAGTTGTTCCTAACACCTTTATCTATCTTGTGTCCAAATTTCAGCCATTGACATTAAGTTTTGCTATCCCAATTTTCGCCATGAACTTTCTGTTTCAAACCGAACGATTTAAATCTGTGACAGATTCCTTCATCCAACTTGATGCATGTTTTTCACCCATTTTTCGAAGGATTTAACTTTGCATATCTAAACAAAAGTTGTAGATAATTGTGTCTAGATTATGCCTACAAAATTTCACGAATTTTGGTGTTCATTTGATATGTCAATCGGCCAAGTTTTTAAAACTGTTTTGAATTCGTTTTAAGGGCCATGAGTATGCAGTGAGTTGCACACGATTTTTGAGTACCAAGAATTCATTATTTCCAAAAACTTAAAACATGAAAGTTGTTCCTTAATGTGTCGTGTAGTTACTGTAAAAATTTCACATCGATTGGTTTTGAAATGAATTTTTAATCGGCGTTACACGAACCTGTGACGAAAACAGTTTTTAAGACGTAAATTATTCTTTGCAATAAACTCAAATTTAACTCACTTCGGAACCTTATTTCCAAAAACTTAAAACATGAAAGTTGTTCGTGTGTGTGTTTTTGAATTACTGGCCAAGTTTCAGAATTTTTGGAGAAAGGACGAATTTTAAATTAAGAAAGGCGTAAACTGCCTCGAATAGGATTTTTTCGAACTTGAGAAAACTCGAACTATGAAAACGCGATATCGATCCTTTGATAACTTTGAAATACGAACTTTCGAAAAATCCCGTTCACTAGGCTGAGCCGATCTTCATACTACCATTATCTTTGAGACTGCCTCGTTAGTGGTCTCCCTTTATTTGGACTGCCTCGTTAGTGGTCCTACGATTATTGAGACTGCCTCGTTAGTGGTCTCCTTACTATGCCAAAACGGCAGTTGTGCACATGGCCTGCCAAATCGGCAGTGGGAAATACACGGCCTGCCCGAGTGGTAGTGAAACCGTTTGAAAGGCCTGTCAAACGACAGTTGATATACATGCCTGTCAAATTGACAGTAGATACACACGGCTTGCCGAAATGGCAATCGAGATACATGGCTAGCCAAAACGGCAGTCAATACTGATATGGCTGCGGCCGCCGGTTCACCGGCTAACTGATTATGATTTTTGAGATTGCCTCGTTAGTGATCTCTCTTGTGTGGTGTCCTCTTCTTAGTTGCGGGATAAAATATAAAAGACTTGTGTGAGTGTTGATTACGCGTAAATCTTTTGTATCATGTTTTTAAATTACGCATTTAAATTACGTCATTAAATTATGCCTTTAAATTCCGCCTTTAAAATTTAGTCTTTTAAATTATGCATTGTCATCTTGAATAAATTAAACATGTTTTCCGCTGCGAATAAAATATGGATTTTAAAAAGTAATGCATGACAAGTGAATCTTTGGATTTAAACACATGTAACCCCTTAAATTGCTTTGTAAGGGCTTAACTTACTCAGTATTTTATATACTGATAAACCCCGTTGTTCATTTTCCCATTACAGAGTACGGAGCATGATCATGCATCGGGGATCACTTTGGGTATTTAATTATTTGTTCTACATGACTTGCATACGGGCTTGTTAACCCGAGTTTTGGCCATGTCGGCCCTGTATTTAATTTCCGCTGCAACCTATTATTTTTATTATAATGTATGGATGATATTACATTATCATTTTTAAGTAATTCCGGACTTGCTTTCAAACTTTTTCCAACACCTATAGCCTTGCATCTCTTTAGCAAGCTCGGAGGAACCGTGTCTTGCTAGGGAGGTGTGGCGGTGGCACCCCGGCCTGGGTTATCAAATCCGGGGTGTTACACTAACCGCACACAAGTAAGCAAAAGTAGCATCTTCAGCATTTGTGAGTGGAGTGAGATTGTTCTCAGTTACATCAGTAGAAAAGAAATTGAAACTATCTATGATATTTTCTACTTCTATGCTACTAAAATCAACTCCTGATTTGTTTACATTGGAAGTAAAAGCATTGAGAGGATATGCTGCCATCTTCATCATGTCAAAGGTGACTTCCTGATCATCCACATGTAATTTGACAATGCCGTTCTTTGCATTAATCATTGCTCCGGCAGTTACTAGGAAAGGTCTTCCCATGATAATGGGGATCCGAACATCCTCATCAATGTCAACGATGAAAAAGTCAGCAGGGAAGCATAAACCTCCTGTTTTTACCAGGACATCTTCAACTATCCCCTCTGGTCTAGTACTCGATTGATCCGCAAAGAAAAGTGTCATGTTCACTGGCCTCATCTTTCCCAGTTCCAACCTTCTGGCCATAATGAGAGGCATCACATTGATGCTACTTCCAGGATCACATAACCCTTGTCCAGCTTCCTTGTGATTTATAATGAGAGGTAGAGTAAAACTCCCTGGGTCTACAAGCTTTGGGGGAATCCTGAAACTTTTGACAATTTCTCACACGAGTATTTTTCTAAAATATAATCCCGGTTTAGGTTTTATTAAAGAAACCGATTTATGAAGATGGAGTTGGGGTTAAGGATATATTTAGGTTGTCATGTTTTTATTACTCGTGTTACGAAACTGTGGCCCGAAAGCGCACGGTGTCAAAAATTGCAATAATTTATAGTAAGACCGGATCGTTCACTGGAGGATGTGCGATAGAAGCAGGGCCCACGTCGTTTACTAAGATTTTCCACTCGGTTTACTCGATTCAAGTTTTGCAATGGTTTCTAACAACTACTTGACAATGATTTAAATTAGATTATGAAAGCAGTAAAATTATTCTACAAAGCATATTAAAATTATTCTAGAAAGCAATCAAATTATGCTAAGAAAGCAGTTAAGATTATGCTACACTACACTATAAAGCAGATTTAAAATGTGACAGAAGGGGCAGGGAGAAAATAATAAATATTGGACAAGATTCAGATGAGACACAATTAAACTTCCATTTTTAATACACAGATCTTAGCTTGGGATAATCCTCTAGTTAGTTAACTCTCATGCTTTCTACACTATGTTCCCTTTAACAGACAGGTACTTACAGTGAGAATTTACATGCTCTTAAGACAACAAATTCTAAGATACCACAGACTCACAACTGCCCTCACATGGCCATGCTGAAGCTTTTAGGGAAATTGCGATCACCTCATCCATACATGCTTAGATGTACCAAACTCTCACTATCTTTAAACTATAACACTTAATAGGATAGTTCAAAAGCTTGGCCAATTTCCCCTACCGAAAGCGCACGGTATCAAGCTGCAATATTTATTTTATTGTCGGTATCGTTCATTTTGAGAGTTACACGATAGAAGTGTTTTAATAGAATCACAAATCTCAGAACTAAAAATTCTTCTTTCTGGTTCATACATGATATGTTGATGATTAAACACAACTAAAGTAAAAGTAAATGCAAGAAAGCATTAAAGAATTGGTAACAAACTAAAATTAAAGCGAATGCATGTAGATGGTATTATGATTCATGATTTAATAATAGTGTGGACCAAAAGACAAACAAACAAAATACGAATATGTCAAGATCATTACACTTCAATGATTCAATTAAGAGTGAGAGCTCATTGAGGTAAAACAAATCTTCTATACAGATTAATCAAATCTTCATGTCCTAAATCACTTTCCCAAGATGAGTACTTGTGATCTGGTGTCATGACATTCTAGCTCTGAAATCATCAGTTACCCTTATCTCAGAATGATCGGTCAGACTCATTCTGAAATAACAGCTCCTAGAGTTATCACTTAATCTGTCTCTTTCGGATTCAAATTAAGCCTTTGAAAACTCAAGGTCACATCCAACTCATCCTTACTCATCTGAACTTGAAGTTGTCCTCTATATTACTCTGAGGTTAGTAGCAATCGTATGACCCTATATTAGATGCCCTCTACAAGAAATGAAAGAAAAGCATGTATTTAAATCTATCATCCAATGGTTGCATACAATATAACTTCTCAGAGTAATTCCTTCAAGTATTTATAAGAAATAATAGTTCTGTAAGCTTATCAGGATGAAATTGCTAATCAATTTCCCTGACTTATCTGAACTACTCAGAATTATAAAGATGAATCGGCATGAGTAATCTCTGTAATTAACTCTTGATACTAATGATTTGACTCAGGACTAATGAGATTCAGCAGAAACTCATTCTCCTACTCATAACATGTGATGATAAATCATAAAGCTATGACCCCTGGAAATTGATCCTACAAAATCCTCATTAGTTAATCGGACAAAAGATGGTTTTTGAAACATCTTTCCCTTTTAACTGACAGGTACTGAATGTCCAACTGAAGAACAAGTTTGTTCTTAATCATCCTGAGTAAATAATGATTTGAAAAGTCTTATATCATTATTTCTCTCAATGGCTGGTGCGAAATATCAGTGAGAATTCCAAGTATGTTTATGAATTTAACAAATGAGAAGTAATAATGCTTGTCATATTCTGGAAAATATCCCAAAATATCATAGATATAAGTAGTAATATATGTATAAAGAAACGTAGAGGATTCTGAGTCCTCTTTAATCAAAATGCTAGGGTGCTCTAAAAATATAAGCAAGAGCTAGACAGAATTAGGAAATTGCTTTCCTAAGAATAAGATTTGAGAAATAAATCTGCAAAATATGTGTCCAGGACAGCTCGCAGTAACTATCCTAGGGTTTAAACTATGAACATTCTCATTTTCCGCGCGCTATATCTGAACAGCGTGGAGGGAGCTATTGTTCAAAAAATGTTCCTCAGATTTGGCTAATACAGAGAATTAAGTCCCTCGCATTGATGTCTGAGGAAGAATGTGGCGAGGCTACTTAGTTCCCATTTATAGAATAGGTGATATATACTTATAAGGAATATTTAGTTGACTTCCCAAAGATAGGAACCAACTTCGTTGTCATATCAGATTTACTTCCTCGCTATGTCTGGAAAACATAGCGAGAATACTAACATAACTCGTTAATGAATAAAGTTTTGGAAAAATCTCATCGCATCATTCTAATAAGAATGTAGCGAGGGTATTATCCTATAAGAAAGTAGAATTTCAATTACCAACACTCCTCCCAACTTTATTTTTTTTTAAGAATAAAGCGAGGAGAAGATTCTGAACCTCCCGAGAAGTCAAATAATATGTAAAAGTTGAACTCTTAAAGATTATCACACTATGATAAACACTGTGTGGGTCTCTGAGAGTTTTAATCAATGACTAGAAACTATCTTAAGGAGTTGCATTGAGAATTACAAATGAAGTATAAAAACAGCCAGCTTCATTTGAAATCAATAACTCTGCCTCGAATAAAACCTAACTCAATCATAGCATTCAAAATTAGTAAGAAATTCATGTTTTATCATTCGAAGAACTGGGAGAAACTCTCAAATTCAATTCTAAAGATCTGATTAAACACTTCTGATTCAATCTCCAAATTCAGAAAGCTAACTTGAGGATTATTCTATCTTAACAGAATGAACGAATTATGAATTCCAACTGTAACCATTCAAGATAACAACTCCAAAACATAAAATCATCAAGAGATTCAAAAATAAATCCTCTTCCATATATCATGATTGCATGAAAATTGAAAACAAGTACACCTGATCGTCTGATTTGCATCAGAATATTGCGAATTAGAATGGAGAAGTCGAAAGAAATAATGGATGAACGTCGAAATTGGATGAATAGAAGCATTCCGATAGCAAATCTTCCTTTCCAGAGTACTTTGAACTATTCTACCGACTGGAATCGAAATCTAAATGCAAAATTGAAAATACAAATCTGAAGAACACAGATTAATGCGAAAAGTAATCCTAACTACCTACCTAAGAAAAACTCTAAAAACTGAACGGGAGAGTAAAACTGAGCTAAACTCTGCGTCCTTCCAGTTATGTTAGCTGATCTCCCAGAGGGCTTATTTATAGATGTATGCGGATAACTTCCGCCCTCCTGGAAAATAACCGCTCACATCAGAGTAGCTCTCCTCTCGCTTTGTCCCTGTTCCATCAAAGCGTGAGGTGGAATGAATTATCTTTCTCATTAGAGCGAGGCTATCTCGATCCTTCTTCAAATGACCTTCTCTCGCTCTAATTCTTGTAGCTTCTTGATCTCACAACTCTTATTCCCTCGCGATGTCATGTGATTGTCGCGTGGCATTTAATTCTGTGACTTCACTTGATCTTGACCAGATTCCAACTTAAGGTTCTCGCATCATCTTCCACACTTCCCTCGCAATGTTTACAGTGATCTTACAACTTGAATCCTGCTCAGTCAACAAGGCAAGTATTAATGCAGATAAGAACATGGCGAGAAATACTTAAGTAAAATCTTGCAATTTAGAGCTTTCTCATGCGATTTCCAAATTTCTTCCTGATCTTAATCTTTCCGAGATCTTTCATATCTTTTTCATTTCTTAAACAAGAATCTAGGAAAAATGTGATCAAAAGCTATTTCCAAGACACAAAATTGGACGAAAATGATAGTCACAAATGACTGTCATCACCATCCTCACATTTAGAACCACTTGTCCTCGAGTGGTAGGAAACTCATAAAGTTTCAAAGAGCAAGTCCAATTTGTGGCTCAAAATTAAATTTTATAAAAGACTCATCCTGGATCATCACCTTCTCTTTTCCAACTGTCTCAAGCTCAACCTTTTCAACTGATTGATGCTTCATACCTGACTTATACAAGGGTGATTTACATTTCTGTGTAATATTGTTATGCCCCTTAATCAGTCAAACTTCTCTTCTCACGCTCAATCCTATCCAACTTATGTGTATACCTTGTGCTTCTGAATCCTTAGCCAAAAAGTTATGAATTTTTTTTTTTTTTTTTACACCAAGGGGTGGTTTTCCGTGGCTTTCAGTAGCTTGGTTTCACATTATTAGGAGGAATCGCATGTTTTGACATTGCAAATGAAACTTCAACTCCCCTACCCTTGACTTTGCTCTTTTTTTTTAGAGTTTTTCAACTCATAAGCCAGAGGGGCAGCGTGCCAGCTACTTATATCCACATTATTTTACCACGTTTGTTTCTGAATTAACCCTTGTTCTGGCTTTGGACTCATACTTCACTCAATATACACACTCATCTTCAAAGAGAGACTAGATCAGATTAATTCTTCTGACCTTAGTGCAATTGTTGATTATAGTATGCAAATCACTCAAAGCAATACAATCACAAAGTTTTCAAATCATTTATCTAGTAATGACATCAATCAATCTCAAAGTTCAAAGCTCTAAACAGTTGTCAAAAGCGGCTCTGCATGTAGTTAGATTTTAAGAAATAAATGTTTCTGTGATCAGCCACTCAGACTTAGTCTTCTACTACTTTGTTGATTCTCCTACCATCCTGAGATACTAGTCCAAACTATGAAAATACAGACTACATCATGCAATTTAGACTTCATGGAACAAACAAAGATTTAAAACTAAAACTGAGAAAATTAAAAAGAAAAGAAAAACAAGAAAAGAAATAAAGGAGAAAGTCAGACAGAAAGTAATAAAGTTCCAGAGAAACTCCCCTGTGATATCAGGATGGCCCTGCATCACTGCTCGGATCCTTTGGTGAGGATGAGGGTGGTTTCTTTAAATCTGATACTAGATTGACAAGAATGTCAACTAGTCTTGTGCTGTTTTGCTGCTCCTGCCTCCTCAACTCTATTTCTCTTTCTCGTTCCTGTCTTCTTTCCTCAAGTTCTTCTTTTCTCAATCTTTCAAATCTCTTCATTTCTTCCCTTCTCATCCTTTCTTGTCTGTCCCATTCTTCCTTCCTAATTTTCTCCTGCCTGTCCATCTCCTCCTTCCTGAGTTTCTCTTCAGTTTGAATCCTGGCATGTTCGAGTTCTATTCTCCTCTGCTCCATCTCCCTTTGAATGTGCTTATCTTCTGACATAGTTTTTACCAACATCTCCATGGATTGTGCAAAACTTTGAATTGAAGTGCTCATGTTCTGAGATTCATCCACAGATACTGTATTCCTTGGTGATGGCCTCAAAGGTTGAGATGGTGCAGAAGTGTTCTCATATTCTTCATCTTCAGGAATAGGATTCAATGCAGGAGATGCTGCTGCAATCTTCTTCCTCTTTACCGCAGCTCTAGATTGAGATGATTTTGACTTTGAAGGAAGCTTAGTTTGTTTCTCTTGAGGAGACGGTACTTTTGATCCTGATCCCTCAGAAAGTTGTTCTTCCAGATCTGGCATTTGGTAAACCAACTCTCCCCTTAAAGTGTCTATTGGCAATGGAATAGGAGGATCTATCCTTATGATTTCCGTTAAGAATGGTGTCATTGATACTCCTTGCTTTTCACAAAGCCTTCTTATGAGATTTGGATATGCTGATGCAGCATCTTCTCCAACTCTGGACTTGATAACATTAAGCACATGATGAGCTGCACTACACTTTCTTCCTGACCAAAGTAAAGCAAATCCTTCAAAAGTTCCTGTCTTCTGGCCCTTGGAAATTAGTAGTGGGTCTGAGTTTTGAGTAATAAAAATCCAGTGTTGGTAAGTAGTCATGCTTCAAATTCTTCAGAGGAATCTTGTTCTGTTCAGTTCCTCTATGTGTTGAACAAAATCCTAATGCCATTTTTCTTGCATTAGTCAGCTTAACTCCTTGAGTCTTTTTCCTAAGAAGAATTTCAGACCTGACTTCTGGTTGCTCCAGCAGAGGTGCCTGTACCAGTTCATTCAGAGTTTCCACAGTCACTTGCACTGTTTTTCCTCTGATCCAAGTTGTCTCAGCCTCTACATCAAAATTAGCATAGAACTCCCTGGTCAACTCTACATAACCGCATTTGTTGTTATGCCTCATGAAGATGTCCCATTCATTAATCCTTCTCCAGTAATTAATGCTTTTATGACTTAAGTACTTGGGATGAAATCCTTTGTCTGGAACAATCATCTTAGACATTGCTAGGTAGTTCTCCAATGCTTCTTTTCTCCCATTAAACTTAACCTTGATTTCTTCCTCAGTGAACTCAGTTTTCTTTTCTACGCTATCAGGGATTGACAACCTCACTTTTGGACTATTCTTCCCCCAATAACTCAAAGGCAACAATTCTGGTACTTCCCTTCCTGGTGAAGATCCTTCAGAAGTGTCTGATTCACTTCCTTCAGATTCTTGTGCTCCATCCTGATCATTTTCAACATTTTGATTATCCTCATCCTCAGATTGATTTCCTTCCTGGACTGGTTCTGCATTATCATTCTGAATATGTTCTGGATTTCCCTCTTGAATTTCCTCAAATTCATTGTTCTGGGGATTACCCAAATCTGACTCAAGAAGTAATGTTGTGCTAGTATCTATCTCCTCAGTATCCTCCAAACTTTGCTGGTTCAAAGTTTCTGTGGCCTCCTCCTGTATGGATTCATTGAGAAGAAGTATAGCAGAAAGGTCTGAGGCATCAGTATTCTGAATTCCAAAATGTTCCTCTGATTTCTTCCTCTGATCTTCTACCCATTCAGGATTGTACATTCTTGAGATTGCTCTCTGAAAAACTTCATTTCTGATTTGAGGTGGAAGAATCCATGGATTCATCTGATTCTCATCAGCTGCCAGTGTGTCTCTCTGGTGGTATTCCTTTTGTTGTGTGTCTTTGATATTTTCTTGAATCAGGACCAATTGCTTCCCTTGGTTTTCCTGAATCTCATTTCTCTGGATCTCTTCTCTATAAGCTTGGAGTGCTAATGGACTTGGGTCCACTTCCTGCTCAGAGTTAAGCTGCTGCTTTACTTTCTCCAATTCTAGCTCAAGCTTATCTGCATATTCATTTGCTTGCTCTGCTGTAGTGTGTACATTTCCTCCTTCTCTGGCCAACTTTCTGAACTTCTTTATCGATCCTTCCAGAGATAGAGACATGTTCCCTACAGCGGTACCATGCAAATTCATATCCTCAAAGTCTTGAAGATCCTTAGAAAATCCTTCTTGAATTGTTCTTTCCACCATTTCATTAACTTGATCAAAGACTTCTTGTGTTAGTGAAAAATTCTGTCCAGACTGATTTCCTGCCTCAGGAAGATCATCCTTTTTCTCAAAAGGATCTCTGAATGTTTGTTGCTCAACTCCTCTTTTTGGTGATCCTTCTAAGTCACATTGACTCTGAATAAGAGTTTGATCAACCTGAGCTTGCAGATTTTCAATCTGTTCTTCCAAGTTTTCTTCTTCAGTAGTCTGAATCTGGTGAAGTTCAGTGATTGGAATAATTGTTCCAAGCACTTCAGAGTGATGCTGGTCAGCACATAATTTCCATCCCTCTGAACCAATGTCTCCTACATGAGCCAATTCATTCTGAGAAGTATGTTGTATTTTTCCTGTAAAGGGCACTATCCCTAAAGTTGGTTCAACCTTCTCTTCATCAGAACTAATATCTTGCTCCACATACATTGACTTTCTAGCCATCATCTTTATTCTGTATTTCTTAACCGGCTTCTCAGGCTCTTTTTCTTGTTGAATCACCTTCTCAGAATTAGGACCTTGCAATGCAGATTCCCCTGGAACAGTTTCCTGGTTCTTGGGCTCCTCTGGAAAAGAATCTTGAGGCTTAGCACGCATCTTTTCTTTCCTTTGATACCTTACAATTTCCTTCTCCTTCTGAGATGGCTGAATCAACTCCTTATTTTGATCCAACAATTTCTTTGTTTCTGGTGTTTCTCCCGTTGATCCCATAATTTCTTCAAGAGTTGGTTCTTCATTATGTTTCCTCCTTTTAGAAGGTTGACTAGCCTTCTCAATCTCCTGTTTCTTAGCCTTACTTATTCCTCCTCTTTTCCGCATAGCAATGGGTATTTCATCTGAAGAACTTGCATTAGGAGTGACTGGCTTCCTCTTGCGACTAGAAACCTTCTTCTTACCCTTTTTCTTTTCTTCCTCTGCTTGCATGAATTCTGCCACTCTTGATCTCTCCTTTTACAATCCTCAAGATAGTGTTCAATATTAGCTTGTAGTTCATCTTCCTTGACAAACTCTTCAGGTTCCTCCTTGATTTGGAAATTCATTCCCAGGCCTTTAAGCAGTGTATTCATCCCCTCTCTGTTCAGGTACTTTTCATTCCAGGCATCCCAATCATCCATAATTACCTTCTGAATTTTTCCTTGAGCCTGATCAGTATAAGGTCTATGCTCTTTATATGCATTTTCTCTACACATGCTGTCATAACGCCTATATTTCTGGATGAATTCCTTCTTTCTCTCTTGGACAAACCCATGAACTTCTCGCTGGATAGGTGGTGGTAATTTCTTCATCACCTTGTTTGGTCTATCAGTAATGAGAAGATCTGCATCTGCATCAGTTATTTTTGGGGCTGAAGCTTTTCTGAAATTCTTAATGGGCTCCAATCCTTCATTAACAACAGATTCTCTGAAAATGCTTCTCACAATGTTCTGAGGTGTCTGCTTTGCATCTGATCTGATCTTCCTATTCTTCCCCGATCTATCAGCTTCTCTCTCTTTCGCATCCTTGACCCATGCCTGTTGTTCTGGTATCAAATCAGCAAAATTTTCCAGGGGAAATTTTTCTTGAGGTTTCCTTTCTAACCCTGGTCTAAGAATTCTTTTCGTCAGATCTTCCCCCTTAGCCCATTTATTCATATTTCTGATCCAGCTATTCCTAGCTTCTTGAATGGTTCTAAGGACATCTGGCCACACTCTTTCGCCTTTCTTAGCTTTCTGAAAGTAAGGCTCTAAAGCATGTCTCAGATTAATCCGAGCATCAATAATTTTATCCAGAGCTAGATTTGTCAGGAAATTCTGTTCAACAGGACCCTTCTTATTCAAGAACATTGGAGGCATGTATGCAGGAAGTGCTTGCTGAGGATCATAAACTCTAGCATTCCGAATTTCATGGAGTTTGCAACAATGCTTGGTGAGTCGTTTCACATATTTAGGTAATGGTTGAGGATCAAAATATTCCAATTCCAGCCCTATTTGATCTTTTGGATTAATGATTCTGTAGCAATCCTGATTCCACTCAGCCATAGCTTTCTTCTCTCTTTTCAAAAGTCTTTCAAGTCTGATTTCATTGGGCAAATGCTTATCATTAATAAGAAATATCATTTGGTCCTCCCAGAATTTACTCATCCTATCCCAGAATGCTTCCTCCAAGTCAATTGCCAGTGATTCCTGTTCTTTATCTGGTATATGTTGAGTCATCATTGGATTGACATAAAAAATCGGAGGTGAGATTTCCATCCCTAGCCATCCACAGCTTCTCTGAATTTGCTTCACTATATCAGCTGTTCTCTTGCGTCTCATTATTGATTCGTCCCTTTTATCTGACTCAATGCCTCGAGCTTTAAGTTCTTCATATGTCATCTTATGGATCCTTTAAGAAAGAACAAAGGAAACTGATTAAATCAGGATCACCATCCTCACATTTAGAGATTTGCTCTAAATGTGAAGGTGTAAGAAGGAAAGCGCAGTGTTAAACTTAAATGTTCTTAATCCCTATATTCTATTCCCAATATTACCATACTCACATTTAGAGATTTGCTCTAAATGTGAAAATTTAAAGTGTTGACTGGAAAGAGAATTATAGCAAGAATAACAATGAAAAATTATCATCAAAATGTAATTCATTACAAAGCATTGTTCATCAAGTTCTTGCAGAATTAAAGAAATTATAAAATTTATCAATCCTTAAGCTTCCTCTTATTATAAAAAGGAAGGGACTTCTCCATGAGTACCAAATCTGGTAAACAAATTACAATGCTCAGCAGCTAGACACCTCATACAATAAACCGAAGTAACCCCATAAAAATTCCTGAAACAACTATGATTGTTGTCATAGTAGTTCCGGTAATTACAGAATCTTTTCTTGGGTTGCCCTTGGAATGGTGAAAGAAATTCATCTTGGTTTGATAGCCACCCTCTGACTTGGAGTTGGAGGTCCTTCAACCTTCATCTATTCTTACAAAGAGTAGCAAAGAGCCAAATTCCTTTCTCCTGTTCTTCAGTTTCATCCTTGCTCAGAAGCATGAATGCTTTTATGTAAATTGATGGAGGGTGATTATCGGATATAGCAGGTTTTAAAAGATCAAAGGCTGCTTGTTCATTCTTTTCTTTAACAAACAAGCGTAGTGCTTCATGCAATTGGAACATCCAATTCCCTGCATTTCTACAATTCTCAATAAATTCTATTATTGATTCCTCAAAGGTTGCCCACCCCCAAGCAGAAAATTCTTCAAGAGAAGCCCTCTTCAGAACTAAAGGATGCTTAGAAGCCACATTGAGCGTTTTACAGGTTAATTTGCAGTTGAACACGGTTTCAAGATGATCAAATGCTAATCTTGACAAGATATTCCCAAGAACTTCATAAGGAAGATCTGTGATCCGAGTTTCCCCTGATCCAGATTCCTTTGATGAAATCTTTGGTTTCTTTGAGGAACTCCCGATTTCAAAACTGACAGAATTGAAATAGTTGTAAGGATGCAATTTTGAAATACAGGAAATGCATAAACTAGAATCAACAGGAATTCATTGTTCAAAGAAGAAAAACACTGAAAATTACAAGCAAAAGAAAGAAACTGCTGAATGATAGAATTATTCTAAATCCAACAACTCTACTTCATCTTGCTTGTAACGCCCCGGATTTGATAACCCAGGCCGGGGCGCTACCGCCACACCTCCATAGCAAGACACGGATTCTCCGAGCTTGCTAAGGAGGTGCAAGGCTATAGGTATTGCAAAAAGATTTAAAAACAAGTCCGGAATCTATTTAAAAATAATAATAAGTGGCATCCACACATATAATAGTAGTAATAATATATCGCAGCGGAAAAATGTAAAGTGGGCCGACATGGCCAAAACTCGGGGTTTACATGCCCGTTATGCAAGTATCGTAAAAGCAATAAAAACAATGTTTAAGTTTTTCCATCCCCCAATGCATATGCTCATGCATTATCTTCATACTCTGAAAGGAAAAGAGAAAACAACAATTTTATCAGTATATAAAATACTGAGTAAGTCGATCCTAACATAGCAATAAAGGGATTTAATTAGATAATTTAAAATTTCACTCCTAACATGCATTTACAAAATTTAAAGGAAATAATAATTTTAATTGTGTGTTTGAACATGCATTTAATCCACAATAACAATTTAGTCATGATATGAATTTTAAAGACATAATTTAAATGCATAATTTAAAGGCATGTGTAAGTAAATAAATACTAAAAAAAAAACATTAAATCTTTTATTTTCCCCCGTTACGTAATCATTTCTCAGTATTTTGTATAGCCGGTGATCCGGCGGCCAGCAGCCGTTTCGTAAGTATCTCGTTTAGCCGGTGATCCGGCGGCCAGCAGCCGTATCTGCCATACCCAGTAACACTCCGGAGCCTCGAGAAGTCCATACGGACAACCCGAGAGAGTAGGCCATGTATCTCCCGCCGATTGGCGTAATATCTCATCAAATTCTCTCGTCCATTATAGGCCCGAAGAGAAAAGGCTAGAGGGGCACCCTGCAGAGCACTCACCCTCCACCAAAATATCTCATGTATCGTTTAGATTTAATGTATCGGGGATTTTCAAAAGTATAGATGTATCATAATTCAAATCTTTGATCGTTCGTTTCGAAATCTCAAAAATCCTTCGATTTAAAATCACTTGGCGTCACAGTCCACGCCTTTTTAATTTAATAATTCGTTTTGAGTCCGAAAAATCTGAAAATTTCACAGTTCATGCAAAACACCCTAACGAACAACTTTCGTGTTTTAACGTTTTCAAAATAAGTTGAGGAAACGTGTCAAAAATCGAGTTTAATGCAGAAGCAGTCCACTGTTCCGAAACAGATTTGACACAGTGTAGAAAATCGGATTTTTGACATACCAAATGGACTCCAAAAATTCTGAAATTTTAAACACACAAACTAGACATGATTATCTACAACTTTCATTTAGACTTCAAGGATCAAATAGGACCATAAAATATAGAAACAGACTCACTAAGTTCGGACATGTTCATAGGCAGATTCCAGAAACGTTTTCTCAAAACAGTTTATTTTTGATGCGATTTGAAATAGCAAATGTTAACGAAAATGGCTGAAATTTTTACACAACTTAGATTTGTGTGTTAGGATTAAAAGTCTAGTTTTGAGTTTTTCGGATTGAATCCTCGAACTAAGAGTTTTGGACAGATTTCGAAAACTGTGCGAGGTAGGGTTTTTAATTTCGGTTTTTACGTTTCGTTACATTACGACTAGATCGGACGCCCCATAAACCACCCGTATTGATATGAAAGGCTCAACTTACAGTGATTGTGTTCTTGATTCATCCTAGAGTCGCTCGGCTCGTCCAAAATCCTACAAACGGATCTACGAAGTGCAAAGTTCCCGACTTTGGCCACGAACGTATTTGCAATCAACGAATCAAGAGTTAGATTGGGGATTCGAGAGGGAAAACGAGACTGAGAACTTAAGATACTACTTACCAATGATCTAAGGACTGTGATCCTTGATCTACTCGTTCCTACGGCCATTGGTGGTGGTCGGAAAGTCGCCGGAAGTCCGTCGGAAGTTCGTCGGAAAGTGTTTTGGCTTTGGAGGGAGTTTGGGAGAGTAGAGGGGAATTTGTGACTGATGAAAAGTGTGGGGAGGCAGCCCTAGGTCGCCCTAAAGGCTTTCCCTTCGACCAAAATCTGCTTTCCAAAGTCGGGAGGTCGAATTATGGTAAGAAATCGTCGAAAACGCGTTGGTTGCGCAATTCTGGGATCCCACGCGGGGTTGGCGCGCCTTTTGGCCAAACCCCGCCCGGCCAGCGCGCGGCTCCCGCCTGGACTGCGGTCCGGGCGGGTCCGTGCGATCCGATCCGTCGGGTCTTCTCCTCGCCTCTTTCGGACTTCTATCCTTCCGTGTTTTTTGCGCTCGATTTTCCGGGTCATTTTCGGATTATGCTTCTCATCGTAAATTTATTCCGACTCGATTCGATTTCACGTCTTGGAACCTTAAGATCGTTGGTCTAGGTCCGTCCTATTGGATATATTCCTATTTATATATTCTAAAATTAAGATCGTTGGTCAAGGTCCGTTCTATTGGATATATTCCTATTTATATATTCTAAAATTTACGGGTATTACAATCTACCCCCCTTAAGAACCAACTTCGTCCTCGAAGTTGCGCTTTATCCTCTCGCGAGTTCGGGAATTGTTTGATTAAGCGATTGTATTATTGTGTGTTGTTGTTTGTTATCATTTGACTGAACCCGGAATTGAAATTTCCGAGTTGCCTACGTACCCCGTGAAGGGATCAAGTCATTACGTAGTTCAACACAATTTGAATTTGTTTATTTGGGGTACGAAATATTCGGGCAAGATATCCGAAATTATTCCGGAATTATTCGGCCGTTACATCCTCCCCCTCTTAAGACGACAGTTATGTCCCCATAACTGTGGTTGTCTCGTCTTGGAAAAGGCTCGGGTAACGATCCTTCATTTCCGTCTCTAGCTCCCACGTTGCCGTCTCGGTTTCATGGTTAGACCAAATGACCTTGACCATTCTCACGGTCTTATTTCTTGTTACTCTCTCCTTCACGTCGAGTATCCGTACCGGAACTTCTTCGTAGCTTAAGTCATCGTCCAATTCAATTTCTTCCGGTTGGAGTATGTGGGTCGGATTGTGCACATATTTCTTTAGTTGTGAGACATGGAATACGTTATGGACACGAGCGAATTGTGGTGGCAATGCTAGCCGATATGCGAGATTTCCTACTCTTTCTAGGATCTCATATGGTCCTATGTACCGTGGGCTCAATTTCCCTCGCTTGCCAAAGCGCATCACTCCTTTCATCGGTGACACCTTTAGCATAACCTTGTCGCCTATTTGGAATTCCAATTCTTGCCGTCTCACGTCGGCGTAGCTCTTTTGCCGGTCTTGTGCGGCTTTCATCTTCCCTTGGATTATTTTGACTTGCTGAGCCATGTCTTCAACAAGTTGCGGTCCAATTACCATAGTCCTATCGCTCTCTTCCCAGCTTAATGGACTTCGGCACTTGCGTCCGTACAGTGCCTCGAAAGGTGCCATGCCAATGCTAGCATGGTAGCTGTTGTTGTAGGAAAATTCGATTAAGGGCAGATGATTTTCCCAGCTTCCTTTGAACTCTAGTACGCCCAATGTCTGGATCGTTCTTTCCGTTTGCCCATCCGTCGTGGGGTGGAATGCGGTACTCATCTTTATTTTCGTACCGAGGGCTTCTTGTAGTTTTGTCCAGAAATGTGAGACGAATCTACTGTCTCTGTCCGAGATGATGTCATGTGGTACTCCATGTCGTCGTACCACATTGTCGACATATGCCCTTGCCAGTTGGTCCATGGACCAGGTGTCCTTCATGGGGATAAATATGGCAGCTTTTGTCAACCTATCCATGATCACCCAGATTTTATTCATCCCCTTCGACGAACGTGGTAACCCCGAAACGAAATCCATTGAAATGCTATCCCATTTCCAACTTGGGATTTCCAATGGTTGCATTAGTCCTAAGGGTTTCTGTCGTACGGCCTTGACCTTCTGGCAGGTGAGGCACCTCGCTACGAACTCGGCTATCTCTCTCTTCTTGTTCGGCCACCAATAGTTCTTCTTTATGTCCTTGTATAGCTTCTCGCCTCCGGGATGGACCGAGTATGGGGTATTATGGCCTTCCTCTCGGTGCCATGCTGTTAGTATAGGTTGGAGTTTAGCACATCGTCTGTTGTTATTTGGGGTTGGTTCTACTTGCTGCTTTAGTTTGGTTTTGTTTTGTTTTGTATTTTATTTTATTTTATTTTAGTTTATTATTATTATTATTATTATTTATCTTTTTTTTTTTTTCGTGAACAGTAACCTGTTCAGGTTTTTTTTTTTTTTTTGTTATCTATAGGTATTGATTGATTTGATTGGTCGGGTTTTAACAAGGTATTCGAAGAAAAATAATTTAACTAAAATGTAGGGAATACTTTAAATATACTTGTATAAAAAAGGAATGCTTGTAGATTTATTACTCAAGAGAAAATTTTTCAGTCGATTACAAGCATTCGTAACAGGAAGGAAATAGTAGTGCTGGTAATAGTTTTAAAAAAAAGGGACATAGATAGTAGTGCATCCGCGTAGGGCTCCAAGCCTAGAGGGAATGGGTAGGTGCATCCTCGATGGGATCGTCCTCGTCGCTGGGTATGTCAATCGGTACCGCAGCATTGGGGCCAGGCCCCGGGTTCTGAAGAACCGCCCCGTCCACGTCCTGGGCCAGGTTAGTCAATTCCCAGCCCAGGGTCTCTACTTGCTCCTCCAAATCATCGCCCTTGTCTTGGAGCTGGGTCACTTGGGCTTGGAGCTGCATGACTTGATTTTGCAGCTGGGTTATTGATGACAGTCATTTGTGACTATCATTTTCGTCCAATTTTGTGTCTTGGAAATAGCTTTTGATCGTATTTTTCCTACGTTTTCGGTTAAGACATGGAAGAAGATATGAAAGATTTTGGAAAGTATGAGATTTAGGAAATATCTGGAAATTGCATAAAATAGCTTGAAAGTCGTAGAATTTTCTATAAGAAATCCTCGCCATGTTTTTGTTGCAGTAATTCTTGCTTTGTTTATTAAGCAGGATACAAGTGTAAGCTCGCGGTAGATGTCGCGAGGGAAGAGAAGGAATGTTGCGAGAATCTCAAGGAAGAATCAGCGCAAAGTTCGAGTAAACACATACAGTTGAAGGCTACACAATGTCTTGAATCAACATCGCGTGAGAGAAAAGCCATGCAAGCCCAAGAAGTTGCAAGAGTCAAGGCCAGAAAGGGTTATGTGAAGAAGGATAAAGATTGCCTCGCTTTGATGAGAAAAATAATTTCATTTCAACTCACGCTTTGAAGGAACAGGGACAGAGCGTGAGGAGAGCTACTCTGCTGTAAGCGGTTATTTTCCAGGAGGACGGAAGTTATTCACATGCATCTATAAATAAGTCCTCTGGGAGATCAGCCAACAACAACTGGAAGGACGCAGAGTTTAGCTCAGTTTACTCTCCCGTTCAGTTTTCAGAGTTTTTCTTAGGTAGGTAGTTAGGATTATGAGTTTGCTTTAATTCTTGTCATTCAGATTTGTATTTTCAATTTTGCATTTAGATTTCGATTTCAGTCGGTAGATTAGTTCGAAGTACTCTGGAAAGGAAGATTTGCTATCGGAATGCTTCTGTTCATCCGATGTCGACGTTTATCCATTATTTCTTTCGACTCCTCCGTTCTAATACGCAATATTCTGATGCGAATTAGACGATCAGGTGTACTTGTTTTCAATTTTCGTGCAATCATGATATATGGAAGAGGATTTATTACTGAATCTCTTGTTGATTTGATGTTTTGGAGTTGTTATCTTGAATGATTACAGTTGGAATTCATAATTCGTTCATTCTGCTAAGATAGAATAATCCTCAAGTTAGCTTTCTGAATTTGGAGATTAAAACAAAGCGATTAATTAGATCCTTAAGAATTGAATCTGTGAGCATCTCACAGTTCTTTGAATGATTAATCTTGAATTTCTGAATAATTCGGAATGTTATGAACGAGTTAGGTTTTATTCGAGGCAGAGTTATTAATTTCAAATGAAGCTGGCTGTTGTTATACTTCATTTTGTAATTCTCAATGCAATTCCTTAAGATAGCTTCTAGTCATTGAATAAAATTCTTAGAGACTCACACAGTGTTTATCATAGTGTGATAATCTTTAAGAGTTCAATTTACATATTGCTTGACTTTTCGAGAGGTTCAAAATCTTCTCCTCGCTTTATTCTTTAAGAAATAAAGTTAGGAGGAGTGTTATTAATAGTAATTCTACTTCCTTATAGGATAATGTCCTCGCCACATTCTTAGTAGAATGATGCGAGGAGATTCTCCAAAACCTTCTTCAACAACAAGTTATGTTAGTATTCTCGCTATGTTCTCTAGATATAGCGAGGAAGTAAAACTGATATGACAATGAAGTTGATTTCTATCTTTGGGAAATCAACTAAATATTCTTTATAAGTATATATCACCTAATCTATAAATGGGAATTAAGTAGCCTCGCCGCATGCTTTCTCAGATATCAATGCGAGGGATTTAATTTTCTGTATTAGCCAAATCTGAGGAACATTCTTTGAACAATAGCTCCCTCCACGCTGTTCAGATATAGCGCGCGGAAAATGAGAATGTTCATAGTTTAAACCCTGGGATAGTTACTGCAAGCTGTCCTGGACATATATTTTGCAGATTTATTTCTCAAATCTATTTCTTAGGAAGTAATTTCCTAATTCTGTCTAGCTATTGCTTATATTTTTAGAGCACCCTAGCATTTTGATTAAAGAGGACTCAGAATCCTCTACGTTTCTTTATACATATATTACTACCTATATGTATGATATTTTGGGATATTTTCCAGAATATGCCGAGCATTATTACTTCTTATCTGTCAAATTCATAAACATACTTGTAATTCTCATTGATATTTTGCACCAGTCATTGAGAGGAATAATGATATAAGACTTTTCAAATCATCATTTACTCAGGATGATTAAGAACAAACTTGTTCTTCAGTTGAACATTCAGTACCTGTCAGTTAAAAGGGAGAGATGTTTCAAAAACCATCTTTTGTCCCATTAACTAATGAGGATTTTGTAGGATCAATTTTTCAGGGGTCATAGCTTTATGATTCATTATCACATGCTATGAGTAGGAGAATGAGTTTCTGCTGAATCTCATTAGTCCTGTGTCAAATTGTTAGTATCTAGAGTTGTTTACAGAGATTATTCATGCTAATTCATCTTTATAATTCTGAGTAGTTCAGATAAGTCAGTGAAATTAATTAGTAATTTCATCCTGATAAGCTTACAGAACTATTATTTCTTACAAATACTTGAGGGAATTACTCTGAGGAGTTATGTTGTATTCAACCATTGGATGATAGATTTAAATACATGCTTTTCTTTCATTTCTTATAGAGGACATCCAATATAGGTTATGCAATTGCTACTAAACTCAGAGTAATATAGAGGACAACTTCAAGTTCAGATAAGTAAGGATGAGTTGGATGTGACCTTGAGTTTTCAAAGGCTTAATTTGAATCCGAAAGAGACAGATTAAGTGATAACTCTAGGAGCTGTTATTTCAGGATGAGTCTGACCGATCATTCTGAGATAAGGGTAACTAATGATTTCAAAGCTAAAATGTCATGACACCAGATCACAAGTACTCGTCTTGGGAAAGTGATTGAGGACATGAAGAATTTGATTAATCTGTATAGAAGATTTGTTTTATTTCAATGAGCTCTCATTTTTAATCAAACCATTGAAGTGTAATGATCTCGCCATATTTGTATTTCGTTTGTTTGTCTTTTGGTTTGCACTATTATTAAATCATGAATCATAATACCATCCGCATGCATTCGCTTTAGATTCAGTCTGTTACAAATTCTTTAATGTTTTCTTGCATTTACTTTTACCTTAGTTGAGTTTGATCATCAACACATCATGTATGAACCAGATAGAGGAATGTTTAATTCTGAGATTTATGATTCTATCAAAACACTTCTATCGTGTAACTCTCGAAATGAACGATCCCGACAATAAAATAAATATTGCAGCTAGATACCGTGCGCTTTCGGTAGGGGAAATCGGCCAAATTCTTGAACTATCTTACAAAGCGTTGTATTTTAGAGATAGTGAGAGTTTGGTGCATCTAAGCATGTATAGATGAGGATAACGCGGGATTTCCCCAAAAGCTTCATGGCGCCGTTGCCGGGGGAGGGGTTGTAGCGTTATGAATTTTAGAATTGCATTTATTCTTTGGTTCATTTTTAATTATTAACTCATTAGTTTATAATCCTTTTGATTCTTTCATTTTGTCTATATCAGAAATCTCAACAGTTTATGACCGAAAGAATAACTAGATCCTCAAGACAACCCCTTCTTCCTTTCAACTGTGAACTTGAAAGAACAGCTAGGCTAATCAGGACAAACGCAAGAAGGAGGCAGAAGGAACTTGTTGAAGGAACACTTTCAGCAATAACTGAGATGGCCAACAATGGACAAAATGACGGACCTGGAAATTTACCAAATGGACAGCCTAGAAATCAGAATGATGTACGACCAAGAGGACAGTTTCAAAGGAATGCAGCACCACAATTTGTTCATCAGCACTATTTTCCTCCTAACTTTGTCAACCCTGATGTTGATCAGTATTTGGCAGGAACTGATGAAGAAGTTGATATACCGCCTGGTATATTAAATTTGGCATCATCTAGAGCTTTTTATGGATTAAGTGCTGAAGATCCACATCTGCATCTTAAGAAATTTGTTGAATTAAGCAAAACAGTTAAAAAAGGAAGAGCTTCAAGGGAGGACATTCAATTGGCAATGTTTCCATTTTCATTAGATGGATCTGCAAAAGAATGGTATGATTCATTGAATGCTCAACAGAAAGCTACCTGGGCAGAGTTAGTCAAGAATTTTCTTCTTAAATACTTTCCTGAAAGTAAAGTTGATGAATGGGTGGATAAGATCTCCAGTTTTAAGATGAGAAAGGGAGAATCACTGAAAGATGCTCGTGATAGATTTTTCGATATGCTTAAAAGATGCCCGCAGCATGGTACCACTGAGAGAAGGCTGTTGAAGATTTTCTTTACAGGACTTACTCCTACCTGGCAAATGATGATTAATGCTACTGGAGGAGAACAAATACTTCAGATGGCAATTGACAAGGCCTGGTCGACTATAGACACCATGACTGCTAGCAGAGCAGTTCTTCAAGAAGATGATCCTCCATCACCTACAAGAAAGAGTCTTGTTATCCATACAGATAAAAATGAGGAGAAATTTGCAGCACTCACTAAACAGATTGCAGAACTACAGTTAGCTCAGAAGGCAAGCCAGCAAATGCAACAACAACAGCAACAACCAATGATGATACTTCAACCTACTACTACTGTGGAACAAGTTTATCACTGTGGAATTTGTTCTGGACCTCACCACAATGATCAATGCCCACAGCTTCAGGAAGCACCTGGTCAGGCAGAGAGTTGTAATTACACTGGGTTTCAGAACAAACACCCTAACCTGAGTTATGGTAACACTCAAATGCACAGAATGCACATCTATTGAATCCTCCTCACAGAACCAGCAGCAACAATTTTGTCCTCAGCAACCATTTATCCTCAGCAGCAATTGTATCCTCAGAGACCTCCTCAACAAATGAATCAGCAGAACAGGCCATTCATACAGTTTGCTTCACCAGCAAATTTTCCACTTCAAACTGTTCCTTACCCTGCTGCTCAAGATAACACTCATTCAATAAAAATTGAGAATGCTCTGAAGGAATTCATTGTTAAGCAAACTGAGACGAACAATCAACTGCAGGCTTCAATCAAAAATGTTGAGAATTCGAGTGACAGAGATGGCAAAGTTACTACAGCAAAGGAAAAAGGGAAATTACCGAGTTCATCTGAGACCAATCCACAATGTAAGGCAGTTACATTAAGGGGAGGAAGGGAAATCTTTGATCCTGAGTTTGAGAAGAAAAGGGAAAGGTTGCTACAGCAAAAGAAGTTCAAAAATATTCAAACAGTAGAAGAAGATGATCAGTTTGGAGAAGGACAAATCTTTGAAGATAAGGATTGGAAAAGAATGTTTCTGAACACTCTTCTCCAAAGGAAAAAGAGGGAGGTAATACTATTCCTAACTCTACAGGTAACAAAAAGGATTTACTGGATGAACATATGCCCAGGGTACCTTATCCTGGAAGACTCAAAAATGATCTTCAAGAAGTTAAATTTAAGAAATTTCTTGAAAAGATTAAGGCAATTGAAATCTCAATCCCCTTTGGTTAAATTAATTGCTGAAATGCCCCCACTTACGCTAAGTTTCTGAAAGAATTGATTTCAGGGAAAGCGAAAGCGCAGGAGAGCAACAAATGGTGATTATGAACCAGAGTTGCAGCTTGGTTTTGCAACAAAGGATCCCACCAAAGCTTGAAGACCCAGGGAGTTTTACTCTACCCCCTCATTATAAATCATAAGGAAGCTGGGCAAGGACTATGTGATCTTGGAAGCAGCATAATGTGATGCTCTCGCTATGGCCAGAAGGATGGAATTAGGAAAGATGAAGCCAGAAAATATGACACTTTTCTTTGCTGATCAATCAAGCACTAGACCAGAGGGAATAATTGAAGATGTTCTGGTGAAAACAGGAGTGGTCTATGTTTCCTGCTGATTTTGTCATCCTTGATATTGATGAGGATGTTCGAATCCCCTTTATTCTGGGAAGACCTTTCTTAGTAACTGCTGGAGCAATGATTGATGCGAAGAACGGCCATTGTCAAATTACATGTGGATGATCAGGAAGTCACTTTTGACATGATGAAGATGGCAGCATTATCCTTCTAATGCTTTTGATTCCAATGTAAATGAATTAGGAGTTGATTTCAGTAGCATTAGAAGTAGAAAATATCTTAGGTACTTTCAATCTCTTTTCTACTGATGCAACTGAGAACAATATCACTCCCCTCACAAATGCTGACGATAACTACTTTTGCCTTACCTCAGTGCGCGGTTAGATTCGCTTGATCCTGAGACTGGTGAAATCGAAGACGGATCAGAAAGTGAGGATATGACATCTTCAGAGCAATCTGAGGATGACATTGGACAAATCAGATCTTTTACAAGAAGGATCTGATTTATAAATTGGGAATGCAAAACTAGAAGTAGATGATTCCATCAATAGAAAATCCACCAGAGCTTGAACTTAAAGTATTACCAGGAACATCTAAAGTACGCCTTTTTGGCGGATCAAAAGAAATTCCCGGTAATAATTTCATCTAAATTGAAGTGAAAAACAAGAACAAGCTGATGGGTTTGTACACTTAAGAGTCATATTCAGGCAATTGCTTGGACTATAAGCCGATATTTAAAGGCATTAGTCCTCATATTTGTATGCACGGATTTTGATGGAAGATGAGTACAAAACCATCCAGACAACCACAGAGAAGATTAAATCCACCAATGCAAGAAGTTGTCAGAAAGGAGGTAATCAAGCTTCTGGATGCAGGTATTATCTATCCTATTTCTAGATAGCAAATGGGTAAGTCCAACACAAGTCGAGTACCCTAAAAAAGGGAGGAATTTGTATTGTACAAATGAGCATGGTGATGAAGTGGCTACAAGACCAGTAACTGGTTGGAGAGTTTGCATTGATTATAGAAGTTAATACGGCCACAAGGAAAGATCATTTTCCATTACCTTTTATTGATCAAATGTTAGAAAGACTTTCAGGTAAACCTTTTTATAGTTTCTTGGATGGATATTCAGGTTATAATCAAATAGTAATTGCTAGTGAGGACCATGAGAAAACAACTTTTACTTGTCCATGTGGAACATTTGCTTATAGAAGAATGCCATTTGGTTTATGTAATGCTCCTGCTACTTTTCAAAGATGCATGATGAGTATCTTTTCTGATTTCATTGAAAAATGCATTGAAGTATTTATGGATGACTTTAGTGTTTATAGCAATGACTTTGAGGATTGCTTAACAAATCTGTCAAAAATTTTGCAGAGATGTGAAGACACTAACCTGGTTTTAAATTGGGAAAAGTGTCATTTCATGGTTCAAGAAGGCATTGTACTAGGACACAAGGTATCCAGGGCAGGCATAGAAGTTGATAAAGCCAAAGTTTCTGTTATAGCAAATTTACCACCTCCCAAGTCAATTAAGGCAGTAAGAAGTTTTCTTGGACATGCTGATTTTTACAGAAGATTCATTAAGGATTTTTTCCAGAATAGCAAGACCCTTATGTAATCTTTTACATAAAGATGTACCATTCAGCTTTGATAAAGATTGTTTGGATGCTTTTAAAACTCTGAAGGATAAGCTTATCATTGCACCAATAGTTCAATCTCCTGACTGGATTATTCCATTTGAACTTATGTGTGATGCCAGTGATAATGCTGTGGGTGCAGTCTTGGGGCAACATAAAGAAGGTAAACACTATGTTATATACTATGCAAGTCACACTCTTAATGATGCTCAGATCAATTACACCACAACAGAGAAAGAAATGTATGCTGTAGTTTTTGCTTTTGATAAGTTTAGGCAATATCTTATTGGAGCTCAGACTATGGTCTACACAGACCATTCTGCATTAAGGTATCTTTTCTCAAAGCAAGAAGCTAAACCAAGATTGATAAGATGGGTTTTATTACTACAAGAGTTTGATATTGTTATTAAAGACAGAAAAGGGAAAGATAATGGAGCAGCAGATCATCTTTCCATGTTGGAAGAAAGAGCAGATAAGGAAGAAGTTGTGAATGATAAATTTCCAGATGAACAGTTGTATGCTTTGCAGTTGCAGCAATTTGATTGTCCCTGGTTTTCAGATTTTGCTAATTTCCTGGCTTGTAAAATTCTTCCAAAATTTAAGGATTCACATCAGAAATCTAGATTTTTTAGAGAAATTCAGAAGTACTATTGGAATGTCTCCTTACAGATTAGTTTTTGGTAAAGCTTGTCATCTTCCAGTTGAGTTAGAACACAGAGCTTATTGGGCCATTAAGATGCTCAACATGGATATTCATTCAGGACAAGAAAAGAGAAAATTTGATCTATCAAAACTGGAAGAGATGAGATTGGAAGCTTATGAAAGCAGCAAGATTTATAAAGACCGAACCAAGAAAATTCATGATTCTAAAATTAAACATAAGGAATTTTATGTTGGTCAATTGGTTTTACTTTATAATTCTCGTTTGAAATTGTTTCCAGGAAAAACTAAGATCAAGGTGGACAGGTCCATTCCCCATTGTAGCCGTTCATGACAACGGGGCAGTCACAATCATGCTTAGTGAAGGAGAAAAGACTGTAAATGGACACAGGCTTAAAGAATATATTGGTCAACAGGATTTGAATATCCAGACTGAATATTTGGATAATCCTTAGACTTTTGTGTTACTCTTTGAAAAAAAAAAAAAAAAAATTTATAGGGGGAGGATACTATCCAGGTTAACTGAATAGTATTCCTTTCTTTGATTTTATTTTTTTTTAATTCTTTTTAATTTTGTTTTTCAGGAATCCTTAGGAATGAAGTTGTGATGAATTGGAGCAGGATAGGAAGGAAGTCTTCAACCAGGTTTTGAGTATTAAGTGATTGATAATAGAGTTTTGATCGATTTATCTCTCACGCTTTGTTAAATTATGAAGCGTGAAGATAAGTTTGAGTTTCTCACTATTTTGAGTAAAATTTATCTTTCTTGTCTTTAATCATTTTATCTCGCTTTGTTCATAAACTTTCAGAATTTGTGTCTACGCTATGTTAAATTACAAAGCGTGGCCAATTTTTCTCTTAAGTATATAAGAATTCTTTCTCGCCTTGTGAATTACAAAGCGAGAAACAGATTTCTTAATCACGCCTTGTTAGTAATAGAGCGAGAATTTGTAAAGTCGGAACGGATAGATTTTTTTCAAACTTCTCGAGACCCAAAATACCCTTTTTTAGACTCTTCTTCTCCTGTTGCACTAAACATCACATGTCACTTCAACCGCCTGTAATCATGGCAGAATCAATTCTTCCTGCTATAAATATACTTGATTACACACCAATCTTCACATTTCTCTATCATCATCCATCGGATCTTCTTCAGAAACATCATGGCCGCTGCAGCTCCTA